>CM077153.1:228087085-228687085 GCA_039583875.1 Platanthera guangdongensis | reverse complement strand
TTTCGAGCCTGGCACGCCCTGTGACACGCCCGTGTCACAGGGCGTGTACCTTAATCGGCAAACGAACCGACCTATCCAAACTTATCCACGCCAAGGTGACACGCCCATGCCTTGCCCGTGTCAGCTTAGTCACGCCCGTGATACGGGGCGTGTAACCCACTCGAGACCTACTCGAGAGAAAACCAACTACTCGAGTACCCAGATAGGACACGCCTGTGTCACAGGGATGACACGCTCGTATCACCCCCCCCCCTCTTACTCGAGTACTTTTCCACCTACTCGAGTACATTTCGACCTACACGAGAGCTACTCGAGTATGAGCGGGACACACCCTGTGACACGCCCGTGTCACAGGCCGTGTACCCTCTTTCTCGAGTATTCATCGACCTCAACTACTCGAGAGAAAATCGTCGACCAGGGGAGTACACGCCCTAGGTCACGCCCCCTAACACGCCCGTGTCACAGGCATGTACCTCCCGAAAATTCGTCGAATGAATTTCGTCGACCACGCGCCCAGCTGCGCAACCCGAGCAGGACACTCCCTGGGACACGCCCGTGTCTCAGGCCGTGTTAACCAAGCCTGAACCCAAATTAGCTCTGGGGGTGTTACAATCCTCCCCTCCTTCAAAGAAATTTCGTACTCGAAATTTGGCTCACTCCAATCAGCCACACAATCCCACAATGTGCAACCAAGAACACAAATACACGAGCCGGGTTAGGGCTCAGAGGCCCTAGCTTGTCTCACCCCAAAGCATCGCACCAACTAAACAATACATACAACACATACATCCCTAACTCCCATCTGTGCACATTCAGCCACAAAATGCACTCAAATGATATATCACCAAATACATTATATTTCATTAGTCAACATAATAAATCACATTACACACACAACCATTTAAGTATTCGTACTTTATCTACACCAGTAGTCACATATCTCGATATCCAACCATGGACATATAGTCTCCATAACTCGAACCATGTATCCGAACATCATATAGCCATAAACATATTACAAGGCAACAACACATAGGTCATTTGTTTCGTCTATACCACATCAATGTACATCACCAAAGGGATACAGGTTACTCGGATCAGCAGTTGTCGTACACCAATTAAGTTTTGCGGCTCTTACACTAATACAATCACAGTGACGTCTGGGATGCAGATGACTCAACTACTGCTTTCCCCTTTTTGTTACATGAGACGCTCCTCTTCTTTTTCCAGCAGTTAGGGGCTATATGCCCTGACTTCCCACAATAAAAACATGTACGAGTCTCAACACGTTTTTGTCCATACGTTGCCCCCGAAGGCACAGTCAACGGACTTACTTTGGCAGTCCTGAATCTTTTCCTCTCTCGTCGCCTAAACGCCGACTGTTCTGATTGTGAAACGTTACATTTTGGCGTCTCTATTTCCAGCACATCTTCCCACCATTGTCTTGCATCTCTTTCCAGCAAGAAAGTGGCTAAGCTCACTTTCATTATGGTCAGAATTCTCTTCACTCTCGCAAGCCAATCCTCTGCCTGCGTTGGGGAACCTGCCATACATCGCTTCAGCTGCTCTCCCGCTACTTGCTCATCCACCTCAGCTTCCACATGCTCTTGCCTTGCACCAGGCCATACTGGCACCCCTGCAGGCCTTGCCTGCCCAGCAGGCTGTGCATATAACACTGCGAGCACCGAGAGCACCTCCTCCGTCACCATCCGTATGGTCTCCACCGAGGGAGGTGTAGGCACTGCAACTGGCGCTACACTCTCATCAGATTTCTAGGGCTCCAGCTACCCAGCACCACTCCTCTCCACCTAGTAATGTACAAAACACCATTAAGCATTCATGTCATAAAGGTAATGATACACTGACTACACACTCACGCACTTTACGTGCATGAAATACATTCCTAGTGGACATTCGTGAGTCAAATTATGCTCTCTCCTCCCAAACAATCTCAACCTGGCTCTGTTACCACTTTGTAACGCCCCCACGCGTCACGTGGCATATAACAGTGGGTCCGGCAGGGGCCCCACGCCATATGTCACAGACAAGCGGCGGAATTACTTGTGGCAATCAAAATCTACTCGCATCCTAACACAATATATTCTAACGCAACATTTTAAGTTAAATGAACTCAACTCAGAGAATGTCCACTACTATATAAACTCCACATTTATATATCAAAACCAAGAATGTATACAACCCACACACACTGGCCTTAAGGCCTTACAAGTTTCTCTTTTCACAAATATATTTTCGTACATCGGCACGCAGGCCGCCCACACATGAAATACAACCACGTTTCTCTCGGCCTTCAAGGGCCTTGAGCAGCAAGCCTCCATTCCTCTCATTTCAATTCAAGCAGCAGCACCTGCAAGTAGCCATGTAATCCAAACAGAAAACAAAGTAACGGTCAACATTAGCTGACCACTTATAACGAACCTACCCTGTCATCATTTCTAACAATCTATCAATCACAACCATATCACAAACGTTGGTATCCATCCAACGCTCTATGCGCTCAGGGCACCTTAAACATTACCAACCAAAACAGATCGACCCACACGTTGTGGTGCAACAGTCCGAGTGCTCGCTTCCCGGACACTGCCACCCATCGATCTCTCAACCTAATCTAGATCGACCCACACTTTGTAGTGCAGCAAGCCGGGTGCTCGCTTCCCGGACACTGTCGCCCATCGATCCCTGCTCTATCTAGATCAACCCACCTTAGCAGTGTAGTAGGTCGGGTGCTCGCTTCCCGAGCATGCTACCAATCATCTCTTATTACAATCAGGAGCTTATTCAAAGCCTCCATGCATCCATAACCAACATCACATACCCATTCATTCATCCAAGAAAGCAAAGTATATATCTCATAGCATCAAATCCACGGAGTCTTCTTCGGTTTACCCATGATCATCACCAATCCAGACTACCCGTCCAGATGGGCTTCACACAGCATGCCTATGCTATGCTCCACACTTCTGGCTCTAGATGCAGACTCAACCAAAGAATCGCTTACGAGATTCACCTCTTGGTGGAGGATTCCACGCGCATGCATAACGAAAGGACTTCGATGTCCAAGAAGGAGATCGTTACCCTTGAAGATCGTTTCGGAGCCATGAATCAGCCGAATGGAAATCACCGCCTCGGCTTCGCCTTCACGAATTCTCCCTCGAATCTTCGTCTCGCACTCCACAGCTCCTCCAGTAGCTGGCTTTCCTTCCTTCTCTCCTTCCCTTGGCATTTCTCTCTCTTGGAATGAGAAGAAGAAGAAGATGAAAATGAGGAGATAATCCTCATTTCTCGACCATATAACCACAGGGAAGAAGCCTAGCCCGTGCATCCAGGATAAGGAAAATCAACACCCAGAAAAACTCTAAAAATCACTTTTCAAGCCTGACACGCCCTGTGACACGCCCGTGTCACAGGGCGTGTACCTTAAGCGGCACACGAACCGACCTATCAAAACTTATCCACGCCAAGGTGACACGCCCATGCCACTCCCGTGTCAGCCTAGTCACGCCCGTGACACGGGGCGTGTAACCCACTCGAGAGAAACCAACTACTCGAGTACCCAGATAGGGCACGCCCGTGTCACAGGGATGACACGCCAGTATCACCCCCCTCTTAGTCGAGTACTTTTCCACCTACTTGAGTACATCTTGACCTACACGAGAGCTACTCGAGTATGAGCCGGACACGCCCTGTGACACGCCCGTGTCACAGGCAGTGTACCCTCTTTCTCGAGTATTCTTCGACCTCAACTACTCGAGAGAAAATCGTCGACCAGGGGAGTACACGCCCTAGGTCACGCCCCCTGACACGCCCGTGTCACGGGCATGTACCTCCCGAAAATTTGTCGAACGAATTTCGTCGACCACATGCCCAGCTGCGCAACCCGAGCATGATACGCCCTGGGAAACGCCCGTGTCCCAGGCCGTGTCAACCAAGCCTGAACCCAAATTAGCTCTGGGGGTGTTACAGGCGATACCCACTATCGCCTGACGTTAACAAAGCAAATAACTCACTCAATGCTTCTAGGCGTCAAATGCCTCGAGCTCACTCAGTGTTTTATATCGTTAAGTGCCATCACTATCACCGTTTGGCGATACCCACTCTCGCCACTCAGCGATACCAGTTCGATGATTTGTCGAAACCGTTGAGTTCAACGAGCGCGGATCGACGAACGCCACTATCGCCCGCCTGCAGCTAGTTACCGAGCATTGATCAGGCAGACTGCACGGCCTGGGCAAATAATCTAGTGAACTGATGGTGCGGCCTGAGCGGTCTGACATTGTGTAACACCCCCGTTTTTCCAGAACTTGAATTTCTGGTAGCTATCGCCCGACGATACTAATAATTGCCCGGCGATAGCCTTGTTTCGTCGGGTATAGATGTCAAGATGAAATCCCCGTTCGTCGAGTGCTGAGATGATTATCGCACGGCTGTAGTTAGTTACCGCACGGCGGTAACTCCAGTATTGCGTCGAGAGAGTTGAGTTCTCGAGAAAGGGTTGAGTTCTCGAGAAAGATGCTACCGCACAGCGTTAGCCTTACTGCTGACTTTAGCGCGACATTTTTTTCTTTCTTGCGGCTCGGGAAGCTTTTGCTCGGTGTTAGCGTTAACGCCCAGCAGTAGCGGATGGAAGAAGTTCCGTCGTTTGGCTTTCTAGCCATCCGATTTCATTTAGGATTTGATCCTAAGGTCCAAGTCTCTCCCTCTAGTGTGAGTTTGTAGGCCTGAGCGGGATTGTCCCCCATTTCTTCCCCTTTTGAGGTTTTGACTTAGGGTTTGGAAGTGCGGGTGGGAGGAGGAAGAAGGAGCACTTTCCCCGCCATTGATGGAGCTTCGGAGCTCCGATCATCGTTCCAAGGCCAGATCTATGGAGAGGACTTGGAGGCGCTCATTTTCATCCATGCAAGGCAAGGATCCCATGGCTAGGAAGAGGAATCGTAAGGTAACGACACTTCTCCTCTCGGTCTTTAGAATGCGTGCATGGCATCCACGTTGTTTTTGCTTTCTTTCAAGCATTTGGGCACCGAATCTCTCAAGTGAGAGGGATTCGGGCTGACATGGTTCAAAAGGAGCCACCGAGTCGATTGTGTCCGTTCCCGGCATGATATTGCACTAGAAATCTGCTTCGTTAGTGGATTAGGCATTGTGGGTGACGTCATAGTCGCGACCGTTAGTCTGACTCGGTGATGTTGCATAGCGAGCCTTAAGGATTTTGTAGAAATCCATTAGCTGCAAGACGCCATTTGTGATGTTGTTTTCCCCCTCTTTCATGTGAGTACGTGTAACTAGAACCGGACCTGGTGGAAATTAGAGTACATGCGGGGACGCGTGGATGGTACGGTATGAATGGTAGATTAGGATGGGAAAGGCTTGGGAATTTGATGTGTTAAGACGTGGTTTGTCTATGTTGTTGGCTGGCTAGCCAGTGACATGCAAGTCATATGGGGAGAGTGTCCTGGCGAGACAAGCCCCCTTCTGTGAAACTGACGAGTATGCCAAGCTTTGGACAAGCCCGGACGATACCAGCTGGGTCCCGCTAGGTCTCCTTTGGTGGACTTGGTCGCGATATTGGAGTTGGGCCTGAGTCATAGCTAATGGGTGGGGTCTAGCAAGGGTTCTTAGTATCGGTTGGTTTGTGTGGCGGAATCCTGACATGAGAAATCAGAGCTTCCAGACAAGCCCGGGTTTTGAGAACCACGAGGGGGTAGGGCCAAGGCAAGAGTTCTGTATGGCAGCTTGTATGCCGTTTGGGGAAAATTGGAAGTACCCTTGTGATTGCTGCTTGAACGCCACTGGGAAAATTGGAAGTACCCTTGTGTTTGGGGGCTTGAACGCCGATGGGGAAATTGGATGTACCTGATTGATGATGTGTTAGAAGCACACGCTTTATGGTGCCTTGTGTGAAGCCCAGGTTTGCATACATGCTGCATTTGTAGGCCTCTTTTATTATATGCTCAACATATAAACATGTTAGATATATGAGACATCCAAACCTGTTTTATTACTTGCACTGTACATGTATTTTTGTATATGAAGAGCTGACCTGCATGGTGATGGAGTGCCCCGGGGTCCGTTAGGGATGGTCGGGAGGAGATGTGTTGGTTACACAGTTGATGTCAGTTTTTGCTGAACCACGTCACAACCAATTTTTATAGGGTAAGAATCGCAAGCGGGAGCAAGCTCGCCAGCCAAAAAAGCATAAGCCTCATGAAGTGTTACATGTTGTGTAATAACTATGTCTTGTGGAATGTGATGCTTATTGCACTATGTTTCCGGCTTGCACGCCGCGGTAGGCTAGGAGTGCTCATGCACGTTGACACTTGATGTTATTGTTTGAGTTTTGCACTCTCAATTGTTGTAAGTCCATAAGGCTGTGTTGATACTCATATGTTAGTGGATAACTTCTAATATTGTTCTTTTATTTCCGCTATGTTTGGCCTGAGTTTTGAGTTGGGTAGTTTATATCATCCTATAATGCTTAAGTTGTGTCGTCTGTATGTTGTGGGATCACGACCGGACTCATATTATACGGTCATTACAGGGGAGTCGTTACATTTTGATATCATAGGGTTTGTCCTTGGAGGTAGCTATGCGGGTAGGATGTTTATCCGCAGTTTGGGCGGACTGTTCTTGGAGCTCGCGAGATTGGCATTGGCCTGTGCCCTTGATCTCAAGTGGTGCGGTTAGGAGGTAACTGCAGAGTTCGCAGTTAGACGAACTGGATTGGATCTGGCGCACTGGGTGGACTGTTGTTCGTGTCCGTGGAGCTCGCGCTAGAGGTTCACTGGTTGGGGACTGTCACGATCTGTGACAAGTCCAGGTTAATGGCAGAGTCCGCAATGTCCGTTGGTTGACCGGGAAGTCTGTGCCTTTGGTCATGGACATTGTTGTTGCGGGCTGGTGCGGTGTCCGCAGGGATGCAGACTGGCTTCTATTCGGCCTCCTTGATGTCAGGCGGATAGGATGCAGTCTGGCCTTGTACACGCGGACTGTACAAAGTGCTTTGTGCTAGCTGCGGGCCAGGGTGGTGTTTCTATCCACTAGGACGGTGACCACACTCCTCTCCGTGCCTATAAATAGGACCCCCCTGTGACAACATAATTAATTGAATGAACAGTAAGTTGGACTTGAGTTAATTGATGCAGCCTCAGATTTCTGTTCGCGCGGTTTGAGAAGGATAACCGGTTTGCTGTTTGCAAGTTGTGCGGCTAGCACTGAGAAGCGAAGACTTTGGTCACTGCGGTCAGGGATTAATGAAGTTTGTTGTTTACAATCAGTGGTTAGCAGCAAGTCGCAGTTGCGGCCAGCCGGTCTTCTCTCCTCCAGCATTTCTAGTTCAATAACCTGTCCGCCAGTCTGGGTGTTCTGGGCGATCTGTTCTTCTGTTCGGCAGCGGCATATTCGCTGTCTAACTGGCAGCTAGGAGATCTCAGCGGTCCGGCGGCTTGCAGTTTGCAGACATCTCTTCTTCAGCTTGAATAACGGTAAGTCCGCGTGACCTCGCAGTCTCTGCGGACTTCGTTGTTCAGTTCGGCAAGAGCGGCAGTCTCGGCGGTCTCGGCTTCTGTCCGCCCGGCTTCTTGCTATTTGTTGTTCTCCGCTTCCTTATTTTACTTGGCGAAATCATGTCTCGCCATGTATACCTCTTGATGTAAAAAAGATTGTTAATACATTACTTGCTTGGTACTTTTCTTGCATCTGATTTATCGAGCTTGGTTGTGGTTGCAATATTCCTGCATCTGATTTCCGGTTTCCGCTCAATCAAGGTGTCATCTTGATAGCTTTGAAAGTTTTACTTGATATCAGAGCTATCACCATGATCATATTATGAAATTTTAACAAATATGTGATTTTTTGGCATTTAAAATAATGACATAATAAAAGTACAAGAGAGTTCCATATATAGCAATAAACTATATGTCACCATAGTGTTGGTGATCATGTTGTTATTGTTGCCTGTATTAATATTGACTTAAATAAATAGTAGGTGTATGTTGTTTGAACTGGACATATATTATACGTGTCTGGTCCTACCTGCAGTTGCTTGCAGCTACTGCCTGCGACCCCACCATTGCGATCTTTGTCGTCGGCAACATGCCACCAGCAACAAATCGTTGCCCGCACGCGCTGCTTGCTGCTCCGTATGTCACGCAGCATGCCAGCACGCACACACACTGCTCTCATTTTCTCCGCTTTGATGAAGTACGAAGCCTGAACCGATTATTTGGTACTCCAATTTTGCTTTGGCCACACTTTTAATTCATTTTACCCCTGAAAGGAAAGAGTTTACATAATAATTTTGGAGCTGTAGTGACGTGGGAAGGGCCAAAAACATAATTTAAACTTTTAAGTATTATTTCTTCCTGAAAGAAAGTGTTGAAATTTCACAAGTCAATCAACTGGTAGTTCTGGTATCAAGCAAATACTTTCAAAACTATCAAACTGATTGCTTGATCAAGCGGAAAACGAGAACTAGACGCATGAACACTTCAACTATAAACTGAGCTATGTATCAGAGACAATGAAGAGCAAACACAGATCTTGCATTAATCCACTATCAACTTTACAAGGCTAGGTATACATGGCGAGACATGATTTCTCCAAGTACAATGAGAAGAAAACAAGCAAAAACAAGCTTCAAGCTGGGCGGACTGCCTCCAAGACCGCTGAGTCCGCCGAGACCGCCGAGACCGTCAAGCAGCTGCTACTATGATTTTATGGAGTCCGCACAAATCGCGGAGAACCAGTTATTCTGCTGACTCCTGCTCTACAAGCCGCCGTCGAACTGGATGGACAGACCGCCAAGCCCGCCGAGACCGACGACCTGGTTATTGAACTTAAACTCAATTGCTAGAGAGAAAAAACTGGTTGCCTGCTAAGTGCGACCTGCTGCAACCGCCCATTGTAAACCGCAAGCTTCACTGCTTCCTGACCTTGTTCAGAACCAGACGCCCGGCTTCACAGTGCTAGTCGCACAACCTGCAAACAGCAACCAGTTAAATGTCAAACCGCGCGACCTGAAAAACCGAGTCCGCAATAATTGATCTACGCTCAACCTACTGTTCACTCTGATACTGTAGATGTGCTGGGGGGTCTATTTATAGGCGGGATGAGAAGTGTGGTCACCACACTAGTGAATAGAGTCACCACCCCAGCTCGCAGCTAGCACAACCCAGTCCGCCGACTCCGCAAGGACTTGGCCGGACATCAAACAAACAGTCAAGCGCCAAGTCAAGGTCAGTCCGCAACCAGGCGGACACCGCACCAGTCTGCACACATAGCAGCACGTGGACACAGCAACATCTCA
The DNA here is from genome assembly GCA_039583875.1 of Platanthera guangdongensis. NCBI lineage: Eukaryota > Viridiplantae > Streptophyta > Magnoliopsida > Asparagales > Orchidaceae > Platanthera > Platanthera guangdongensis. Next base: position 228,677,763 of record CM077153.1, on the reverse strand, counting down.
TACACTGCGTCAGTCCGCATGCTACATGCGGACACGACACCAGCACGCACTGCTCACAAGAACTGCACCAGTCCGCCATACTGCACCGCACACGGACACAACCATAGCCCGTATTGCATCAGTCTTCACTCCATACACGGACATGGCGACAGTCCGCACAGCTCAAGAACAACGCCTCAGCCCGCCACTAGTCCACGAATAACAGGCAGATCGCCCGGTCAACAGCGGACTCAGCGAATACCCTGGATTCGTCATACTGTGACCAAGTCCAGCAACCCACCAAACAACTAGCGGGATCTAGGCGGACACAAAACCCAGACAGCCAACTCCATGGACAGTCCGCCACCATGAATGCGGCTATCACCCACCGCATCACCGGAGAACTCGACAAGGACCAATGCTGATCTCCAAAACTAGTCCACAATAGCGGACCCCGCGGACTCTAACCGAGTCCGCCTCATCTCCGCGGATTTAATCTCCAATCCGCCCGGTTACTTCAAGAACAAGATCTGCAGAACCGCAGGCCGAGCTGACCACCACCACCAGACCGCCAAAGACAGACCGCCCAGGCTGCTCCACAAGACGCCCAAGCCGCCAAGTCTACCCTGGTCATTGACCACCCAGGCCGCAACAATAGTCTGCCCAGGCCGCGGACTTAGACCGCACAGACCACACGGTATGCTCCATCACCGACTTTCACTTCATAATTTTCAACACTCCCCCTTGAAGTGAGAAGTGGTGATCAAGCCCAACAATCCACAAAACCGAGTAAATGGAACCTTCGACAACGGCTTTGTGAAAATGTCTGCGACATTATCCTCACGCCGCACATGTTGCACCATCATAGATCCCTCCAACACCTTGTCTCGTATGAAGTGGTGCTCAATCTCGATGTACTTGGTCCGAGCGTGGCAAACTGGATTATTCACCAGTTTTAGGGCACTCTCATTATCATCGCTCAACAGAATAGGACCACGCACTTCTTGATAGACGTACTTTACTAGTCTCCTGAGCTAGTTGGCTTCCCGAGCTGCCAAGGCCGAGGCCTTGTATTCCGCTTCCGTAGTAGAGAAGGACACTGAGTCTTGCATCTTGCTGCACAAAGAAATACTCCATGATCCACAAGTGAAGACGTAACCGGATGTTGACTTCCGATCGTCTGAATTTCCCCCGTAATCAGCATCTGAGTAACCTTAAAGAACAAACTTTGTGCCTCTCTGAAAGTGCAGCTAGATCTGATATACTCTAGAGGGGGGTGAATAGAGTATATGGTGCTTTGAAACTTTTTACAACAATTGTTGTAATAAGAGTGAGCAGGGAAGCAGTAAAAATTCTAATCACAGAACTAAGTTAAACAAAAGCTAATCACAGAATAATCAAGGCCAGAAACAAAAATAAAGATAAGCAAAACCAGAAGACACAAGGAAATATAGTGGTTCCCCTAAACTTGGGTACATCCACTCTTCTACCACCCTAGGTAGGAATCCACTGCAGGATCAGTTGATCAGGTGTCCTGGGCACCAATGAGCTTTTGATAAGGTGCTCAAAAACCAAATCAGATTTTTTGATCAGGTGTCTTGCCACCAATGAGCTTTTGACAAGGTGCTCAAAAACCAAGCTCAAACTTTTGAAGGGAGTTTGAGAAACCCTTTATAGAGAGGGGGTGAGAGAGTGATGGAAGTCTTCTCTTTCTCAAACAATTGAGAAGACTATGTGGATTATTGATGTCAAAGCTCCCCCTGAATCCTTGAGATCTTCAGGAAGAAAAGCTTTGCTGAGGGTGATAGGCCTTCAAAGATTGAACTCCAGCAATAGATGATTTCAGCAATGACTGAAATGTTGGATGTCTGGAGTCTTGAAAGGTGTTGGCCTTGAACACTTGAAAACTAGGGAGATCTGAAGACTTTTAGAAAAGATTGATCTTCTTGGATGAGTGTTCTTGAGCATTCTTTGAGACAGTATATTTTGTTGAAGATTACTGATGTCTGACTGTGTGTCTGTAAAACTGTATGTCTCTCTCTGTATATTTTTGAGACTCAGAAAATTCTCTCTTTTATTCTCTGGTACAGAATAGAATAACATTCTCCTTCAAGTATATCCGTTGGCCTGCATTAATGGCATCCTTAATTGCAAAATCTCTTCTGGAGGAAAGTCCACAGAAATATTCCTTGAAAAATCCTTTGAAACTTGGTCCAGAAATGAATGAAAACGGCTAGAAAATCTCTGAATTAATTGCAGAATAACTCCTTAAATGATTTGAATTTGAATCTAGAAACATTCTTGAAGTTATCTGAAAACGTCGAACTGAGCTCTGCTATCGTTGAGCTGAGCTCAGCGATCTAGAAATATACAGCAGCAAACTATCGTCGATCTGAGCTCAAAGATTATCGAATTGAGCTCAGAGATAGAAATCCAAAGCTGAGTCAAAGTCGTCGACCTAAGCTCACCGATCGTCGAACTGAGTTCGACGATATAATGAAGTTGAGCTCAGCGATCGTCGAATGGAGTTCGACGATCTGTCGAAGTTGAGCTAGACGATCGTCGATCGGAGTTCGACGAATCGTCGTGCTGAGCTCGACGATATGACTTAGTCTCCAAACAGAAAATCTTGGTCTACAGGGCAGCTTCCAATCCTAGACTTCTAACCCTTAGACTCAATTCTAATTGACCTTTTAAGCTATACAGGAGGTCAAACAAAGGTTTCCTAGAGACATAGTGATCCTGACCCAAATTAGTAATAGGGTGTTCCAACAATCTCCCCCTATTTGGGTTAAGATTATTATTTACAAACTTTGGAAAAATTTAAATAACAACATACAAGCAGCAAAACAGAAAAACAACAAGCTAGACATTGCAGAACCACAGAGATATATAACATCCAGATAATCAGAAATCACAGAGAATGTCACCTTACATTATCATTTCCTTTCCTTGCCCTTAACTAGTTTAATCTCTCTGTTAGGATTGAGGGCTTCCTTGTTTGATCTGGTATCATCTGCTGCACCTAAATATGTTTGCTTTTTAGGCCTGGGAACTACAGCTTCAGGATGTAATTCCATATACCTGTCAGAATCAAAGAATTTACTTGATGCATATCTTTCTAGCTCTTTCTGTCTCTGTTCAGACATTATTGAAATATTAGATGAATCTTTTCCTTGCTCTCTGGCCTTTTTGATCTGATCCAGTGCAGCTAGTTCCTTCATTCTTGCAGTCCAAGCAGCTGGATTGTTCTCAGGATCCTCAAAAGGTACAGGTGGCTCATATCTGTTAGAGGGATTGTCCTGAGGAGCCCTGGAAGACACAGTCTCTTTCAACTTGTAGGGAAAAAGACCAGATGTTGTATCAGAATAAATTTGTCCTCCCCTGGAATATGGGTGTTGCCTGGAGTAACCCTTGGAGTAGACTTGAAGATCTCTTTGATTTCCTCTGTATCCTCCTCTCCTGGATTGAGATCCCCTGGATTGGCTTCCCCTATTGTAAGATCTGGCATGAGGCTGATAGGGGGCCTGACTTCTGGCTGGGGGTTGAGCTGCAGAGCTTCCACCTGCACCTGCATCAGGAGGAGGTGGTGGACGAGGATGAGAGTGTTGGAACTGGGAGTAACCCTTTTCATATTTTCTCTTCTTTTTCATTGCCTTCAGCTGATTCTTGGAGTACTGCATCCAGTGTTCAGTGATAGGGCAGTCATGTAGAATGTAGTATGGAATGTCATTGTTATCCTTAACTTTGACAGGAGGTACCCTCTTCATAGCTTTGCTCCTTTCCTTTCTTTTCCTGGCAATGGTAGCAGAAGAGTCATCAGAGTCTGTTCTAAATTCATCACTTTCAGAACTCTGGTCATCATAGAGAGCATCAATTTTCTTCATCAGATCCTTCTTGAGCTGTACAGAAGCAGATGAGGCAGAGGTTGTAGAAGCAGGTGTTGAAGTAGTAACAGCAGTGACAGCAGCAGATACTGGAGAAGTGACAACAGCAGTAACAACAGATTCATTAACAACATCATCAATAGCAGGAATATCATCAAAAACTGCAGAAGGCTCAATTTCAGGTGCCTCTGATATAAGAATTTCCTTGGAGATAGGCTCAATATCAATGACAGAAACTTCAGCAGCAGTATCAGAAAGTTCAGTAGCAGTATCAACATTTTCAGCAGCAGCATACACTGAATTGACAAAGGAGGTGATAATGCTTGGGTCACAGCAAGAAAATGGCACAAGTGCCTTGGATAGATCCTCTGGAGGCTGGACAGTATTGACCTCTAGCAGACAGCTGAAGTATGCAGAATCAAAATTTGATAGCAAAGACCTGAGATCTATTGCAAGAACTACAGCAGGAGAACTTTGTGCTTGAGGCACAACAACAGCAGCAAGAGGAGGAACTGAAGAAGCAGCAATAACAGCAGCAGCAGCAGCAGACAGGATTACAGAAACAGCAGCAGCAGACAGGCTTACAGAAACAGCAGCAGCAGCAGCATGAAGGCTCACTTCATAGGGCATCTCCCCCTGCCTAGATTCAGACAAGTCTGGATCAAGGCACACTACTGTAGGGGCTGCCTGAGGGAAGAGGGATGAGAGCCTGGCAGAGAGGGCTGCCACTGACAGGTGTAGTGGAGCCAAGGAGGTCTCCAACAGAAGAGAGAGTCTGGGGGCAAGCAACTCATACAACCTATCAGCAAGGGCTGGAAGGTCTACTTGCTCAAGGGTGACTAGAGCAGAGGTAGAAGATAGAGGAGCAGCTGAAGGTGAGGGTAGTGGAGAGCTGGTGAAGGGTGGAAGGGATGGCTGATGAGTTGGTAAGGTGGAGATGGAGGACAATGGGATGGAGATGGATGGGGTGAAAGTTCGTTGGTCAATAATTTGGTGTAGAAGGTCTTGAAAGGAAGTGGAGGATGAGGGTAACTCAGGAGGAGAGGATGGAGAGTCATCCATAAAGGAATCATCAATAAGGGTGAAGGATGGATGAGAGAGTGATGAGGTGATATCTGGTGGAGGGTAGGAGAATAATGGATGGAAGTGGTCTTCTGGTGTTGGCAGTGTAGGTACTGGAGATGGTGTGGATGTTGGAGAGGGGCTGGATATGAGGATGGTGGATGGATCTGGAATGGTAGATGGTATGGGAAGGGTTGGAATTGGAGGAGGAGGAGGAGAGGAAACAACAGCAGGCAGGTCATCTGCAGGGGCAGAGACCTGTGGAGAAGTGACTCTTAGAGTCCTTGTGCTTGAAGGAGTGCTGGAGGAGGGTCTGCTGGGCTTGCTGATTTGTCTGTCCCACTTTCCAAAGAGGGCACAAGACAGTCTCTTGGAAGCATTGATATGGATTCCAGAGGAGACCAGCAAAGCAGGGCACCTGTGCTGCAGAAACACCCCAATGATCCTTCCAAAGTTGACAAAACTTTTGTTGATTTTCTTTTTGATAAGGTCAAAGAACACTTCTCCCCAATTCAGATTTTTTCTGTCCATAAGAGCTCTCTTGAGGCAGAGCAGATACCTTGAAATTGTATCATGGGCAGAGTGCTTAGCCAGTAGCACTTTCCCAACAACATCTGCCATAAATCTGTATTCCACAGATAGGTTCCTTTTGAAGAGCTTGCTAGGGTTTCCCTCTGAATGACCCATTCTGGCAAGCAGTTCAGAATACTCTTCTCCAGATAAGTCAGCAGTATCTTCACCATTCCTCGACTCAAAAACTTCTGTTAACAGTGCTGGGGTTAAGGGTACCTGAGTGCCAGATATAGACCCAACAATGGTGTTGGTATCTTGATTGTGGGAAGTATAAACCCATTCCTTTATCTCATCAGATGCCAGCTTGATCCTTGTGGTCATTATTGTTGTCAGGTCCTGGTCTTTGAATAATCCCAAAATGTCTTGAAAGACCTGGTCAGTTGTGCTGAATGATTCCATGTCAATATCAAAACCAGCATCAAACTTCATTGCAGCAAGAACAGCAACAGACACGGCCATGGGTACCTGCAAAAGTTCAACAAACAAAACGACCAAGTGCAGAACTGTTTGGAGGGAAAGAAAATTCTTGCAGAGAAATCGAAAGTGCAAAGGAGAACGGCGGCGAAAAATGAATTTTATATTAGGGTTCGACGCAGAATTGGAAAGATCGTTGAACTCAGTTCGACGAGCGAGGCTCCTAAAGGAATCTGAAGAGACTTCAACATCATCGATCTCCGTTCGATGATATTGGAGAGCGCCGAGCTCTGTTCGACGATCGTTCAGAGAACAAAATCGTCGAGCGCCATTCGACGATCGTTGACCGGACGAGATAGTTCATACTATCTGAGAGACGCTGAACTCAGGTCGGCGATTTTGGAAATCGTCGATCTCCGTTCGACGATCTTAGGGAAAATCGTCGAGCGCAGTTCAGAGATCAGAAAGACTCTAGACACTAAGAAAAATCAGGATGTTTGCCTAGTCTTGGTCAATTTTTAAGCTTTCAAAATCTTGGATATTATTTAAGACTTCCTCCATCTAACATTCCTAACTGATTTAGGAAGAATGTGTGTTTCTTTTCATCCAATGGCTTGGTGAAAATATCTCCCATTTGTAAATCAGTTGGGATATATTATAGTTCAATTTTACTCTTTTCAATATTATCCCTTAAGAAATGATGCCTAATCTCTATGTGTTTTGTCCTACTATGGAGGACTGGATTTTGAGCTATAGAGATAGTACTAGTGTTGTCACAAAAGATTTTAGACTTCTCTAAGTTGTAGCCATAGTCTAGGAGTTGGTTTTGGATCCACAAGATTTGTGAACAACAACTGTCTGCAGCCATATATTCAGCTTCAGCAGTCAAAGTTGACACAGATGTTTGTTTCTTACAAAACAAAGAGACAAGTCTGTCACTAAGGAACTGACAAGTTCCACTGGTGCTTTTCCTGTCAATTCTGCACCCAACATAATCAGCATCAGAGAATCCAGTTAAATCAAATGCTGAATCTTTTGGATACCAGAGACCTAGATTTGGACAACTTTTAACATACCTGAGAATCCTCTTTACTAGTGTTAGGTGTGACTCTCTAGGGCTTACTTGGAACCTAGCACATATACATGTAGCAAACATTATATCTGGTCTACTAGCTGTAAGATACAGTAAAGAGCCAATCATTGCTCTATATGTTGTCTGATCAACAGGTTTCCCATGTTGATCAGCATCCAATACAGCATTAGTTGACATGGGTGTTTTCATACAAGATGCTTCAGACATACCAAATTTCTTAACCAATTCATTTGCATATTTGGTTTGAGTAATAAAGATGCCTTCAGCATGCTGCTTGACTTGCAATCCTAGGAAAAAGGATAGCTCACCCATGCTACTCATCTCAAATTTAGAATGCATCAGGTTAGAAAACCTTCTGCACAATTTGGAGTCAGTAGAACCAAAAATAATGTCGTCTACATAAATCTGTACTAGTAGGGTATGAGACTTATATGTTCTAATGAAAAGAGTTTGGTCTACTCTACCCCTTATAAAACCATTTTCCAAGAGAAAGCATGCTAGGTTCTCATACCATGCTCTAGGAGCTTGCTTGAGACCATATAATGCTTTATTCAATCTAAAAACATGATCAGGATAAGTTGGAGAGATAAAACCTGGAGGTTGTCTGACATATACTTCCTCTTTGATGTCTCCATTTAGAAAAGCACTTTTGACATCCATCTGATATACCTTGAAGCCTTTATGTGCTGCATAAGCTAAGAATATCCTGATGGCTTCTAATCTTGCAACAGGTGCAAAAGTCTGGTCGTAGTCTATCCCTTCTTCTTGAGAGTATCCCTGGGCAACTAGCCTTGTCTTGTTTCTTACAATTACTCCTTGATCATCCAGTTTGTTTCTGAATACCCATTTTGTTCCAACAATGGAATGATCCTTAGGCTTTGGCACTAGTTCCATACTTTGTTTCTCTCAAATTGATGCAACTCCTCTTGCATTGCAATGATCCAGTGTGGATCTTGCTCTGCATCTTGAATGGACTGAGGTTCAATTTGAGATAGGAAGCAGGTGTGCAACAGGTTTTGGTTGACCTGATTTCTGGTTTGCACACCAGCTGAGATGTCTCCAATTATTTGGAAAATTGGATGGTCTCTTGATGTTACTAAATCAACAGGGGGTGTTGATTGTTCACCAACCTGTGTTGTTATTTCCTCTTGTGGTACAACAACTGGCTCTTCAAGTTGTTCTTCAACATGTTGAGCATTACCTTCATCTTCACTGCTTTCATCCTCTTGAGTAACCTGTAACTTGTTCAACTCTTCAACTAGAGAATGTTCCTGCAAGGGTTCTATGGTAGAAGAAATCTTCTCCTTGAAAGACATGTTAGATTCATCAAATGATATATGAACAGATTCCTCAATTTTAAAGATGATTTGTTATAGACCCTATAAGCCTTGCTGATCATGGAGTATCCCAGAAACACTCCTTCATCAGCTTTACCTTGAAATTTTGCTAAATATTTCTTGTCATTGTTATGAATGTAGCAAATACAACCAAAGACTCTAAAATAGTCAACTTTAGGTTTCTTCCCTTTGAGTAATTCATAGGGAGTCTTTCCCTTTAGTTTATGTATCAAACTTGTATTCAGCACATAGTTGGAGGTGTTCACTGCCTCTGCCCAAAATGATAGAGGAAGGTGAGCATCTGACAACAATGTAGTGGCAGATTCAATAAGGGTTCTATTTTTCCTTTCAGCTACCTCATTTTGTTGAGGAGTTCTAGGAGCTGAGAAAGTATGCCTAATCCCTTCACTCTGACAGAACTCTTGCATAAGAAGAGAATCAAACTCTGTCCCATGATCACTTCTGATCAGGGCAATGTGAGTATTGAACTCAATCTGTATACATTTGAGAAACTCTGTCAGACACTTAAAGTTATCAGACTTCTTCCTTAGAAAGAACACCCAAGTGAATCTAGAGAAGTCATCTACAACTACTAAAGTGTAGGATTTCTCTCCTAGGCTTTGTACTGTGATGGGTCCAAAAAGATCCATGTGTAACAGATACAATATCCTAGGTGAATCATTCTTATTAAGTGACTTAAAGCTGTTTTTAGTTTGCTTGCCTAATTGACAAGCCCTGCAGAGTCCTTCCTTCTTGTAGGGGCCAGAAGGTAGTCCTCTAACAAGGATGTCCTTGGATAGCCTAGCAATAGTTCTAAGGTTTAGGTGTCCTAATCTCTTATGCCATAAAATATTTGGTCTACAGACAGAATTGAACAAGCAGATATCTATATCAGTTGAAAGAAAATCTACTAGATAGATGTTACCTTTTCTTTTACCTGTCAACACAGTTGTGTTGTCCTCTGACTTGATTTTGCATAAGGATTTGCTGAAGGTCACCTGGTAGCCTTCATCACACAGCTGACTGATGCTAATTAGGTTGTGCTTCAGTCCTTCCACATAAGCTACCTTCTTGAAAGTTACTGATCTAATCTGGACTGCACCATATCCTTTAGTCTGTCCAAAGTTTGAGTCACCAAAGATAACCTTGGGTCCTAGCTTGGCTCTAAAGGATGTGAGGTTGTCCTTGTTCCCTGTCATGTGCTTAGAGCACCCACTATCCAAGTACCATTGCTGGTTAGATGTTGGATAGGTCTTCACCTGCATATAAGACAATTCATTTGTTTTTGACACAGTTTACCTTGGGCCTAGGTTGATAACCTTGAAATTCTGAAATGAAATACATCCCAGGTTGACTCTTATATCCTTCAGGATGATATCTCCTTGGAGGTATGATCCATTCAGTATAAGGGTTAAAGATTTGGGATGTAGGACCCTTAGCATTGAATTTTGATTTGCCTTTGAAAAATTTTCTAGAGCTCTGACCTCTGTTCGACGATCCTGGAGCTGCGTTCGACGATCTTGGGTCAGATCGTCGAGCTCCGTTCGACGGTCGACTATGGCTGAGATCAGGTATTTGAGATCGTCGACCTGCGTTCGAAGACTTTGGCTGAGATCGTCGATCAGCGTTCGACGATTTTGCCTGAGATCGTCGATCTGCGTTCGGCGATCGTCGATCTCCGTTTGGCGATCGTCGATCTCCGTTCGATTATTTCAGCTGGGAATTAGTTTTCTGGGGCAGATCAGAATTTTTCCTAGCAACCTCTACAACTCCCTTTCCTTTGTCAGAAATGAATTTGATTGGAGTTGTTAGGACTATAGATTGGCTGGATGAAGCACCCAAGCCCAGTGTACTATTAAATCTAGAGTTCACTGTACTTGTGATGTCCATCAGCTTGATGCTTCTCCGATTAAGGTATTCTTCAAGCTTCTTGGCCTCAGAGAGCTCACTTTTCAGTGAAGTTATCTGCTCCCTACAGCACTTCAACTCTTGAGAGAGTTTGAGGTTTTCTGACTTTAAAGTATTGTATTCAGATAATTGATTTTTGAGAGAGATAATTTCTTTCTCATACTTTAGCAGGTCTAAACACAGTGCTTTAAATTCAGATTTAAAGTCCTCTGAACTAAAATCAAAAGAACCAATTACCTGATCTTCTTCAGGTTGAGTCTCTGAGTCTGACTCTGACTCCTCTTCTTCTGAATTGTGCTTTGAGGCATTGATTTCCATCATGCAGAACTCTTTCTCTTCTGCATCATCCTCATCATCACTGGAGCTGGATGATGCTTCTGACTCTTCTTCAGTCTCACTCCAGGATTCAGCAACAAACCCCTTTCTTGTATGTTTGTTTTTGCTTGATGAGGGTTTGTCATTGCCATTCCTCTTGGAGTCTTTCTCCTTTCTTCTTTCTTTCCTGTCCCTTCTGTCCTTGTTTTTGTTTTCTGGACAGTCAGGAACAATGTGCCCTGGTTTCCTGCAATCAAAGCAAATAATGTCTTTATTATTGTTAATGGACTTGTCATACCTTGCCTTATCCTGCTCCTTGTATGATCTCCTTCTGAAATCCTTTCTGGCCATCTTATACAATCTTTTGGCCAACAAACTGAGTAGTTCATCATTGCCTGTGGATTTGTCTTCAGGCTGATCTTTAGTTGCCTTGAAGGCTATGGTCTTCTCTTTTCTTGTGGCTGGAGAGGAAGCCTTCTGTTCTTCTTCTCTATTTTTGATGAGTAGCTCATAAGATTTGAGCTTACCCAATAGAGCTTCAGTGGTGATCTCATTCAGACTTCTGGCATCCTTAATTGGCCAGATTCTTGAATCCCAAGTGCTGGGGAAGCACATTAGGATCTTGTCATTGAGTTCAGTTAGAGAGATCTCTTTGTCCAATGTCCTGAGTTCACTGACAATTAGACTTAGCCTGTTGTACATATCTCCCACTGACTCAGTTTCTCCCTTCTTGAAATTCTCATATTGAGAGATGAGATGGGATCTCCTATCCTTTCTCTCATCAGCTGAGCCTGAGACTATTTCTGAGAGTTTGTCCCAAATTTCTTTAGCTGAATTGCATTCAGCCACTTTTTGAAATATGTCATCAGACATTGTCTGGGCCAAGATATTCATAGCCTTGGCATCAACTACCTTCCATCTCTTGATATCAGCATCTGTTCCTGATGGAGGTGGAACAGCATTTGTACTTGTGTTCTCTGGGGGTCTTGGACACACTGTCAAAACAGAGTTAAAAATATCTTTGTTAGTAGAATTCATGTACAGTCTGATCCTTGCTTTCCAAAGTGCAAACTTGGATAGATTGCACACTGGAGGTCTGGTGCTAGCATAATCTTTGTTTTGGGCCATGATTTGTGAAAACAAAATCTAATAATAAAATACAAAAGAAAACAGATCTAACTTGGGATCTTTGAGTTCAGGTGTTAGCCTGTACAACCAATCAGGTATGATATGTTTAACCAACCTCGCTTTGATACCAATTGAAAGTGCAGCTAGATCTGATATACTCTAGAGGGGGGTGAATAGAGTATATGGTGCTTTGAAACTTTTTACAACAATTATTGTAATAAGAGTGAGCAGGGAAGCAGTAAAAATTCTAATCATAGAACTAAGTTAAACAAAAGCTAATCACAGAATAATCAAGGCCAGAAACAAAAATAAAGATAAGCAAAACCAGAAGACACAAGGAAATATAGTGGTTCCCCTAAACTTGGGTACATCCACTCTTCTACCACCCTAGGTAGGAATCCACTACAGGATGAGTTGATCAGGTGTCCTGGGCACCAATGATCTTTTGATAAGGTGCTCAAAAACCAAATCAGATTTTTGATCAGGTGTCTTGCCACCAATGAGCTTTTGACAAGGTGCTCAAAAACCAAGCTCAAACTTTTGAAGGGAGTTTGAGAAACCCTTTATAGAGAGGGGGCGAGAGAGTGATGGAAGTCTTCTCTTTCTCAAACAACTGAGAAGACTATGTGTATTGTTGATGTCAAAGCTCCCCCTGAATCCTTGAGATCTTCAGGAAGAAAAGCTTTGCTGAGGGTGATAGGCCTTCAAAGATTGAACTCCAGCAATAGATGATTTCAGCAATGACTGAAATGTTGGATGTCTGGAGTCTTGAAAGGTGTTGGCCTTGAACACTTGAAAACTAGGGAGATCTGAAGACTTTTAGAAAAGATTGATCTCCTTGGATGAGTGTTCTTGAGAATTCTTTGAGACAGTATATTTTGTTGAAGATTACTGATGTCTGACTGTGTGTCTGTAAAACTGTATGTCTCTCTCTGTATATTTTTGAGACTCAGAAAATTCTCTATTTTATTCTCTGGTATAGAATAGAATAACATTCTCCTTCAAGTATATTCGTTGGCCTGCATTAATGACATCCTTAATTACAAAATCTCTTCTAGAGGAAAGTCCACAGAAATATTCCTTGAAAAATCCCTTGAAACTTAGTCCAGAAATGAATGAAAACGGCTAGAAAATCTCTGAATTAATTGCAGAATAACTCCTTAAATGATTTGAATTTGAATCTATAAACATCCTTGAAGTTATCTAAAAACGTCGAACTGAGCTCTGCTATCGTCGAGCTGAGCTCAGCGATCTGGAAATATACAGCAGCAAAATATCGTCGATCTGAGCTCAAAGATCGTCGAACTGAGCTCAGAGATAGAAATCCAAAGCTGAGTCAAAATCGTCGACCTGAGCTCACTGATCGTCAAACTGAGTTCGACGATATAATGAAGTTGAGCTCAGTGATCGTCGAATGGAGTTCGACGATCTGTCGAAGTTGAGCTAGACGATCGTCGATCGGAGTTCGACGAATCGTCGTGCTGAGCTCGACGATATGACTTAGTATCCAAACAAAAAATCTTGGTCTCCAGGGCAGCTTCCAATCCTAGACTTCTAACACTTAGACTCAATTCTAATTGACCTTTTAAGGTATACAGGAGGTCAAACAAAGGTTTCCTAGAGACATAGTGATCCTGACCCAAATTTGTAATAGGGTGTTCCAACACTCTCTTATACAGGAGACCCCTGTCAGAAGTGGCCTTCACGTACTTCAAGATATTCCTAGCCGCCATCAGATGAGGCTTCCTGGGTTCCACCATATACTGACTTACTCGGCCAACAGCATAAGCGATGTCTGACATTGTAATCGTAAGGTAAATCAAACTCCCAACTAGAGCCCGAAACACCAAAGGTTCCGGAAGAATTCTCCACACATCCTGCCGAAGTTTGATGCCAGAATCAAATGGAGTAGAGCTACTCTTCCCCTCCTGCATGCCGAATCGCTGAACGATCCGTTCCGCATAGTCCTTCTGGGTCACGAGTATGTCTCTCTCCTTCCTCTCCACCTCAAGTCCAAGGAAATGGTGGAGTTCACCCAGATCCTTCATCTCGAACCTGATAGCTAGCTCTGCCCTGAGCCTGACTACTTCCTCCTTGGAGTTCCCCGTGATGATCATGTCATCCACGTACAACTGAATCAGGACTAGAAGCTCCCCCTTCTTCTTGACGAAGAGGCTCGAATCTAAGTTTGAAGCCAGATACCCGCAGAACTGGAGGTATTCTACAATCTTCCCATACTAGGATCGAGGAGCCTGCTTCAACCCATAAAGCACTTTCCAGAGCTTGCAGAGGTAGTCCGGATGTTCTTCAGATACGTACCCGAGCGGCTGATCCATGAAGATGTCCTTGTCAGTCTCCCCATAAAGTTAGTCGTTCTTTATGTCCAGCTGCCACATCTTCCAACCCTGGCAAGCCGCCAAAGAGATCACCAACCGAACTGAAGTCATCTTCGCCACAGGACTAAACGTCTCCTTATAATCCTTACTGTACTGCTACGAACACTCCCGAGCTACAAGGCGAGCCTTGTATCACTCGATGCTCCCATCTGCCGTCTTTTTTAGCTTGGGGAACCACTTGCAAGTAACAGGAGTAACGCAATCCACCTTGGGCACCAAGTCCCAAGTTTCATTCTTCCTGAGGGCGGCCATCTCCTCATCCATAGCATCAACCCACTCCTTTACTCCAGCGGTTTCTTCAAGAACAAGATCTGCAGAACCGTAGGCCAAGCTGAGCACCACCACCAAAGACAGACCGCCCAGGCCGCTCCACTAGACGCCCAAGCCGCCAAGTCTACCCTGGTCATTGACACCCAGGCAACAACAACAGTTTGCCCAGGCCGCGGACTCAGATCGCCCAGACCGCACGGTCTGCTCTATCACCCCCACTTTCACTTCATAATTTTCAACAGAAGACACCATAGCTCTCAAACACAACAGTAGTATTTGGAAACCTGTGTGCTGCATCGCCGCCTTTGAGTTATGGTTCATAAAACTTCAATTTGAAACAATCAACATAAATACACTATTTTTGTCTCACAATATAAAAATTCAATCTGAAACAATCAACATAAATCCTAGACAATATCTTCTAATAATTTGAGGATCTCCAATTGTAATCTTTAGTATATAAAAAATCTTTTTCTGATTTTTGGTGTCCAACTTTTTTTTTTTCATTTTGCCTCTCATTTTTAGGTTAACATTTCATTTGTTTTAGCGGTGGCGGATAGATCCGGCGGGTGGAAACAGAGAGTTCGAACCGGAGGGGAGAGGTGACTGCTCCAAACGGAGCTTTTTGGGGCGTTTCTCAAGACGGGCGGGTGGAAACGGAGCAAACGCCGTCGGAGGTTCATTTGTTTACCCTCCTTCCGGCGGCGTTTGTCCAAAACGAAGTTGTGAAACGCTCAAAAAAATAGACCCTAAGGCTCCGTTTGGCATGGTGATGGTGGTTGTAAATGAAAAAATTTATGAAATGGGGAGGTCGTAGGAATGCTCAACCTACCAAGCCAAATAAACCGGTAGTTATTAGAAGAACTCGAGCTGAAATTGTAATAACAATCTTATTTACAAGCCAAGCTAGGTATACATTGCGAGACATGATTTCACAATGCACCTGGTGGAGATCACCGAAAAATAGACAAATACAAAACTGGCGGACAAAGCACTGTAACCGCCTATCCGCCATGCTAACCGCAAAATTGCGCGAGCTGCT
This sequence comes from Platanthera guangdongensis, assembly GCA_039583875.1. NCBI lineage: Eukaryota > Viridiplantae > Streptophyta > Magnoliopsida > Asparagales > Orchidaceae > Platanthera > Platanthera guangdongensis. The sequence continues at coordinate 228,662,359 of CM077153.1, read as the reverse complement.
TTATTGACTGCTAACGAAGAAACCCTGTCCGCACTTCTTGCTCGCCTGACCGCAATTAAGGTCGCCTCACCGCAGAAGCCGCCATGAACAGACTGAACTGAAACTGAGATACCATCTATTATCAACTCTTGGTCACCTAACCACCAAAGTCACCTACCCACTGAGTTGGATGAACAACTTATTCGGATTGCTAATCAACCTACCAGAGGCAAACTGATTTATCCCAGCTGAGAAAACTGCCAAGTAAGAACACTACCTAGTCGCCGAACCCGCGACCTGCTAACCGCCGCCGACTGCTACTAGCTATCTGCACTGCATCCTCTAACTTTACAATCTAACTCAATTAAATCTTAGTCCCCAAAATTTAGAAGAGAGCAATTTTTCTTCTAATCTTATTTCTCCATCTTCAGATAAATTAATTATGAAAGAACATGATTTTTTATGTAAGCCCGTCGTTTCTTATTCCGAGATCAAGAAATTTTGTTTTATCAAGAATTTATTAGTGTTTTCGGCATGACAGACAAAATAGTGGAGGTATACGTTTCTTCCCCTACTCCGCCTGAAACTTCTTTTATGTCATGAATTTTCACAAAATTCTCCTATTTTTATTGAAGAGGAAATTTATGAACATTCTGTGACCATTTTTTCTTTAATTAGAATGAATATTTAAATAAAAATTCATTGGAATATTTAAATAAAAATTTATTTTAAAAAGTATCCATTTGACACTCATTTACAAAAATCCAAATCACCATAGGTATGTATCGGTGATTTGAATTTGCATTTCCAAACTAACGGTCCAAAGAAGAATCAAAAGTAGGAGCACCCGGGCAACCGACTTCGACACATTCACCTAAGCGTGAATTAAGGGAGTTATTTGTGCACTATTATTTTTATTTGCATTTTAGCTAACAATAACTGTCGAGCTAAAAGATGAGAAAGAGAAAGCGCTCTTGGGAGGCTCCCATAGTTATCTTGTTTTTCGTGCAATTTAATTTTTCTGCATTATCTTTGTTAGTTTCCCCCTCTAACTTGTTTTATAAACATTGAGGTTAATGTTTATTTTTAAGTATGAAAGTATTATCTCTTATTGTCGTTTTTATAAAAAAAATCCAAAAAAAAAATAGAAAATCTTCAAAAATATAAAAAAATGTTTTCTTTTCTTTAATTTCAATTTTGTTTTGAAAAATTTTAAAAATACCAAAAAATTATAAAACCTTGAAAAACAAATTTCTTGCAAAAAGTTCCTGTTGTACTTTCATCACACAAAACCACCCATTATCTTGAGAGACCGTCATTGGGCAGTCCTTGGTAAGTCTAAGAATAAAAAAATATTTAAGTTTTTATTTTATTTAAAAAATCCAAATTTTTTTGAGAAAACTTAAAACCTTATTAAAAAATTATTGTCTAATAAAATGAATTTTGTAATATTGATTACTCCAAACTTCACCTAGGCAAGCTAATTTTATTCACGAGTTTTATTTATAGGTCTTTTAAAGAGTTTTCTTTTTATGTATTTATTTATTTTACATGTCTCTTCAAAATTTGTTAGATTTAATTTTTACATGAATTTGACTTAATGAATTTTCATTATCTTGGTTTGTTTAGAATATGTTTTAGTTTTATTTTCTCACTTTAAAATATCATAATTCAATTTTGTAAAAATTGTGCTTAAAACTCTTTAGATAATACTTATATTAATTTAGCTCATGAATTTTTAATATTAATCAAATTATTTTCTATACTATCAATATATTTGTTTTTGGAACTTTATAGCATTTAAATCCTAGCCCTTGCCGTACCTTTTACCCTTTATTTGGCATTTTAAAAAAAGCCAAAAGATCATATGTCATGGAATGAGAGAATAAAATTCATCTTTCCTAAACATATGCATCCAAATTAGTTAAAGGATTATATGGCATGGAGATGAGAAGATAAAATTTAGCATTCCTAAGCATGTACATTTGCAATATTTAAATGAAGAAGAAAATTAAAAAAATATGAAAACGAGAGGAAAAAATCATCATTTTCCAAACAAATTAACTTCTTCTATGCCAATTTTATCTCATTTAGCCAATATCAATTGCTTATCTAAGATTTATATAAGAGAGCTTAGTTAATATTTTGTAGTTTTCTAAAAGTTTTCTATGCAGTTTAAAATTTCTATAAGTTTAATCATAGATTATTTTGCTGAATTTAATGCAATTTTGATTATGAAGATTTAGATAGAGATTCTTTACACTAATATTTATTCTACTAATTTCAATTATTAACTATGAGTTATTTCTTATGAATCTAATTTTTTTTAACTTATTTTAATTTGAGTCATATATTATCTAGAGTACATAATCAGGAGTAAATGTTTTGGAATGTCTTATGAATTTGTTTTGCTCGGGACGAGCAAGAGCTTAAGTATGCGAGTATTTGATGGTGCATTACGTATTGAAATTTTAGTGTAGCATTTTATTGATAATTAATTATCTTTTAATTAGTTTTTTATTAATATCTTTCTAATTTGATTTCTTTTCCGTTTTCGGGTAATTTAGGGCTACAAATAAAAATTTCTAGCACACATCCTTGTTCAGGGAAAAAATTGGAACATTTCTGCAAAAAATCTTGTTGCACGCCCCCAGGTCACGGGCGTGACCTCAGTCATGGGTCGTGACTCCCCCAGAAGCTCCAGAACGCGATATCACATCAGTTTAAATTTACACGCCCCTTTCACGGGCGTGATAGTGGGGTGTGACATCCAGCCAGGGGCGTGACTCAGCATTTAAGTGAGCAGTTTGTGCCACCAAGCCATTTTAGCCTACACGCCCGGCATGACTTCTCCCGCAATCGCCAGAATAACTCCAGATCATCTCGTTTCCCGCTCTTTCCTGACTCATAGAATATTTCTAGTCGGAACGCTACCACCAAGGTTCTGCGAGCTAAGTGTTGTCTCAAAGTCGGAGCGCTTCCATCGATACTCCGAAAACTTAGTTGTTTTTTCTTATTTACCGTACTTGTAACGAAGTATCAACATGTCGCCCTCCGAGATCAATCCAATCTTTGTAACACTCCAAGAAGCTAGTGAATTTGGCTCGGCACAGTTCCAGCCACGTTGTTTTTCACTCATTCCGGGTTGCTCACATCAAAAACGTCTATTGTTCATTGCTGCGGTTTTTTTAAACTAATTGCGCGCCCGACTTGACTGTGGACTAAGTCGGTCCGATTCTTTGGACCGGGAAAAAAAGGCGGGTGACCCGCAACAAGTGTATGTTGGCCCGACATTGATCCAGCCAAGTTGTTTTTCACTCTTTCCGGATTTTCCACGGTAAAAAACATCTCTTGTCATTTGCTGCTGAATTTTCATTGACAGTTTGCCCGTCAGATTCTCCAAGCCGGGGAAAACCAGGTGACCTGCAACATGTGCGTCTCCATCTTACAGTGTTGTTTCCCTCTCCTAAATTCGCCCCTGATTCTGCAGGTATTCATAAATATCTTGGATTACATTTTATTACATATATCTATATATGACTAAATATTAATGGGCTGTATGTCACGTACTGCCCCCATGCAAAATGTCACGATGCAAAGATGTACCCCAGCTGGCATTGACAATATTATAGTCATCCGATCTCACCGCGTTAAAGCGTTTGGAAATTAGCTTTCACTAGCTGTAGGGTCGTCTCCTCCCGAATGATTATATTAGTTTTATAATAATAAGTTAATGACTAATAAAAAACAATTAATGATCGAAAATTCATTTAAAAATGAGGGGCAAAATGAAAAATAGGAAAGATGGACGCCAGAGACCAATTTTTTTTCATATACTATAGATTACAAAAGGAGATCTTCAAATTATTAGAAGATATTGTCTAGGGATGAGACAAAAGTGGTGTATTTATGTTGATTGTTTCAAATTGAATTTTTATGAACCGCCATAGCTCAAATGTGTGATTGATTTCGGCTCCATTTGGGAGGACTAATTTTTACTTGTCAAGCGGCTACGATCGCATGAACCCGTGACTGATTAAGGTCGGGTTCATGCTATTGTAGTCGCTTGACCGGTGAAAATAAGTCCCCCCAAACAGAGCCTTAGGCTATGTTTGGCACGGTGGTGGTGGTCATGAATGCAAGGGTTAAAACGCCATTTGTTAAGGATCACCTAACAAACATCATCTATTTGAACATAAAAGTGGACGAAGTTCCTTAGGTGACCGTTAACGAATAACAATTTAACTCCCACGTTCATGACTACCACAACAGTGCCCAACGAAGCCTTAATTTAGGATTTAGGGTATCGCTCCCCGCGACACACAGGTTTCCAATTACTACGGACGATTACGTTTTTGAGCTCTGGTGACACTTTTTGGGAAGAAAAACTTAAAATTATGTTTTTGGCCTTTCCGGCGGCACTAGAGCTCCAAAATTAATATCAAAACACTTTCCTTTCTGAGATATATAAAATGAATTAAAAGTGTCACCAATGCAAAATTGAAGTACCAAATTATAGGTTCGGGCTTCGTTCTTCATCAAAGCATCATGGGCATATGAGAGTGGAGGGCGTGCATGCTGCATGACATCCGGAGCAGCAAGCAGCACGTGCCAGAAACGATTTGTTGTTGGTAGCGTGTTACCGACGACAAAGATCGCTATGTTGGGGTTGCCTGCTTCGGTAGTGTGACAATGGGCTGCAAAGGGGTGGCAGGTATTAGCTGCATGCAACTGCATGTAGAACCAGACACAAATATATGTGCAGTTCAAACAACATACACCTACTCTTTATTCCAAGTCAATATTAATACAACCAACAATAACAACATGATCACCAGCACTATGGTGACATATAGTTTTATTGCTATGGAACTCTCTTGTACTTTTACTATGTCGTTATTTTAAATGCCAAAAAATCACATATTTTGGACCTAGCTATCATAAATTTATAATTATATATTCAGCAAGCTGTCCATCCTCCCTGCCCCTACCCTCACATATATATAGAACATAGCATTCAAAACGAGTATATCGATCTTTTTTTTAGATCTTATGTCGTGCTTCATACGTTGAAGAAGACATGGCGTGATATTTGGTTCGGCTCATCTCTTTCATCATCAACATCATCAAGTTGTTGTGCGTCTATATATATAAAAGAGGTGAGCCGAATCAATATCACTCATGTATGCTTCATTCGCTCGCTAACTCTGCTAGGTGACTCCAGGGGCGGATCCAGGATTCGAAGTAGGGGGGGGGGGCAAAAAAATGGTGAATCAAAGTATAATAAGCAAAAAAATTTCTATTTTGAAATTTTAGCATTAACAATAAAAGAAAAATTACAATATGAATGTTATCTTATTTTATTTGTGCACGTCGTTTTTTCAACTCATAGAATTCATCAATAAGCACATCTTTCTCGATCTTCTCTGCTATTTCTTGTTTTATGTAGAGAGTCATACAATTTGCCAGAAATTCATCCTTCATTTTGTTGCGCAGTATTGTTTTAATAAGTTTCATAGCAGAAAATGATCATTTTGTAGTCACTGTTGAGATCAGAAGTGTCAAAATTAGTCTAATTAGCTTGTCAACAAGATAATAACTATTTGATTTCTTCGTTTCGGCCAATTTCTCACAAAGTTTAGAAATTGTTGACAAGTTCTTTAAATCAGAATGAGAAAAAAACGTCTAACTGATAATGGTGCAGCTGAGGAGAACTTACATTGAAATTTATGGAAGGAAAAAAAAGAAAACTCAAAGGTAAAGTCTGTTTCAGAATTTCCCCAACCCAGCATAGACGACGTCGCACAAATCTCGCCATAGCTGTCTGCATTCACGCCAAATAGCACAATACGGCTTTGATTCTGCCGAAGGAGGCCGCCAAATCGCCAATCGAGGGAAGAACTCTTCCTAAGAGGCTCTCAGCCAACCCTAGCGGAAAGGGGAGAGGGAGACAACTCAGACTAGAGAAGCGAGAAAGACAATCTCTTTCTATATAGGAGAGAGAAATTGGATCTGAAAAGAAGTTCACAGGAGTTATTAACTATATATATATTATATACATAACTAATATTTTATAATTTATAAATTTCATCACTTATATTATACACATTTTTATATTTTATAATTAATAAAAACTAAAGCTACATAAACTTCAAAATTATTGGGGGGGGCCCGGGCCCCCCCTTGCCCCCCTCTGGATCCGCCACTGGGTGACTCCAAGTGCATGTATCTATATCTATATATAGATATAAGAGGTGAGTAGGATTGGGGGGGGGGGGGGGGGGGGCTAAAGGGACATTGACACTTATATTTTTTTAAATTGGAAATTAGCACATCAAAACTTGATTATCACAGACTAGATTCGGCTATTCTCACATCAAACTTGGCTAATTGCACAAAAAAACATTATTTTCCTACGACCTGCTGCGGAAATTGCCTTGCCGCCTTACGATCTCTTTTATGGCAGAGGAGATCCTTAGTGTTCACTCCAATAAACAACATATTGATTCTCTGAGTACACAACTCCCTTTACACACCTGCCCCCATGAGGCCAAACACATTTGTTCTGCGGCAGAGTTGCATCATTTCCAGCTCTCTGAGTATCAACCTGACAGAATAAAAAGGCTCTTTGCTCTCACCAGGTATGTCCACTACCCCTCTCTTTCCATTCATTTTTGGTCTTCTTTGGTTCAGGCTTTCTCCACTCTGGCATTATCATACTTCATAGTTTCCATTCAATCGCAGAATTGAATTGTTGTTGCCATGCAGGTTTTGTCTCTGCTCAAGCAATACACACGGCAGTGTAGCTTAGGCTCTATTTGGTTCGGCGTTTCGCTGCTTTGTTTGGGGCAAATGCGGCCGGAAGGCGGGTAAACAAATGAACCTTCGACGGCATTTGCTTCGTTTCCACCCGCCCGCCTTGAGAAACGCCCCCAAAAAGCTCCGTTTGGAGCAGTCACCTCCCTCCTCCGTTTCGAACACTCTGTTTCCACCCGCCGGATCGACCCGCCACCGCCGAATCAAATGAAGCCTTAATGTTATGTTTTTTATTAGTTTGTCAAAAAATAATTACAGATCTTGATGTGTACCCACATTGGACTGACGGCGATGGTGGCATAGGCGAGGACTAGCGTAGTCGGCATAGGTGACTGGCGTCGTCGGCCAAGCAAGACTGGTAGCAGGTGGTTGAGTTTGGCGGCGGTGAAGATCGGCGGAGTTCGGCTAAATTGCGAGAATAGGGAGGGGCGGAAACTTACCAGGCTGCAAGTAGAGGAGAGTTATGAGGTTATTAGCAACCGTAGAATTTAATCTTATGGGAATACAATTATTTTATTTTATTTTTCCATTTATTTATGTTTTTTTATTTTATTTAAATTTTCTTACTTTATGTTTTACTTTTTTTTTACTGTTTTAATATTTTTTTAATTATACAAATGATAATATGACAAAACGTATAAAAAAACAAAATCTCAATGCATCTGCGCAGTAAATAATATAAATTAAGGGTGTTGATATAGACAAACCGGATTTGACTATATACAAATATTTACTATATACAAAACAGTACAAACAAAAAATTGTTATACGTCGACAAAATTGTTATATACAAATCAGTACAAAATTTTTTTTAAAAAATTCTTTTGTAAACATCATATTATACTATAGCTAAACTAATGCATTCATTAGATAGTTAGACATTAAAAAATGTTTACAATTCAAGATATAAAGATGCATTGAAACCCAAAAAAGGTTAGCAAACATGTCATTTCTTCCGATCAATAACGTCAAGAGAGAAGATCCTGCAATAAAAATAATAAATTAGATACGGTTGAAGAGTATCCAAATGCATTTAAACCGTTCTGTTCTACGAACTCTGAACGGAGTTCGACGAACTCTGAACCCAGTTCGGCACTTGCTCCGTTCGTCGAACTCCGTTCGACGAATAAGCTCCTAATTCCAAAGAGGCTCAATTCGACGAAATGGGCCGTTCTACGAATCCGACCGGTTTAAAATTTCTCCAAGTAAAATGGCGTTGAGTGCACTCAACGCACTCAACGCCAATTAGTCGATGGTGTTGAGTGCACTTAACACACAAAACGCTCCAGGCCAGAGTATTTCTCTAATTAAAATGGCGTCGAGTGCACTCAACGCACTCCACGCCTCAAGCCAGAGCATTTCTCCAAGTACAGTGGCGTTGAGTGCACCCAACACACTCAACTCCAATCGGTCCATGACGTTGAGTGTACTCAACGCACTTGACGCCAATCATTCCACGGCATTGAGTGCACTCAACGCCCTATGTCCAAATATTTTCCAAGTAACTTCCCAACCTAAATCGATGCTTCCTAGGGTTTTGTCATGACCTAGTCATGACAAAACCACTTCTAGGGGTCTAGTAGTCCGAGAGATGTTACAAATCCCAATACATAAAAATAAAAATTTCGTCCTCGAAATCCAAGTTAGGCCTATGGGGATTCTAATATGAAAAATAAAATGTAACATCCCGAGAGGTTAATCGGAATACCTGACGTGAAATGCTCCGGGTACCTTGGCAGCATCAAGTCCTGTGGCTCCCACGTGTGTTCCTCTTGTCCATGATTCCTCCACAAGACCTTGACCAGCAGAATTTTCTTATATCACAAGACCCGCATCCTAGTATCATCTATCCAGATCGGCTCTAGGTGCACCGATCGATCAGAAGCAATAGGCCCATCGGTCGTCGTAATCTGCTGCTCCGGCCAAAGTAGAGCTCTCTTGAGGGAGGAGACGTGGAAGCCGTCGTGCAAACCTACTAGCTCTGGCGGCAGCTCCAGTCTGTATGCCAAGGCACCGATCCACTCCAAGATCCTGTAAGGCCCCATGTATCTCGGACTGAGCTTCTTTCGACCACGCATCCGCGAAACTCCATGCATCGGTCGTATCTTCAAAAACACCCAGTCTCCTACCTGAAACTCTACCTAATGATGCCGAGCATCGTGATACTTGACCTGCCTGCTCTGGGCCTCCAACATCCTATCTCGAATCAACCGTATCTGAGCATCCGTATCCTCGACGAACTCCGAGCCAAGTGCCTTTGGAACCTCATCCTGGATCCAAGACAAAGGAGTCCTGCACCTCCGCCGGTATAAAGCCTCATAAGGGGCCATGCTGATGCTGTACTGGTGGCTATTGTTGTACGAGAATTCGATCAACGGTAGCTGCCTCTCCCATGGCTCTCCGCGGTCTAGTATGCAAAGACACAACAAATCCTCCAGTGTCCGATTAGTGCGCTCTGTCTGTCCATCCTTCTAAGGGTGGAAGGTGGTACTAAAGGTCAACCGGGTCCCCAAATAAGCCTGGAACGACCTCCACTCCTTGGATGTAAATCTTCCATCACGATCAGGCACTATCGTCCTCGGTACTCCATAGTATCGGACAAACGTCTCCACAAAACTACGCACCAATTCACCCAGTGAAGCTTCCTTCCTGAACGGTAGAAATCTGGCCACCTTTGTCAGTCGATTGACGATCACCCATATCGAGTTGTTCCCCGCATGTGACCGCGGAAGACCATGTATGAAGTCCATGGCGATATCGTCGAAATTCCACTCTGGCACCGGAAGTAGCTACAACAACCCAGCCGAACTCTTACACTCTGCCTTCACTAACTGACAAGCCTTGCAATGGGTCACGAAGTATGTGATGTCCCTCTTCATGCTCGGCCAATATATCGTCCTCTTCAAGTCGACCGTCATCTTGGTGATGCCCGGGTGCACCGAGTACCTGCTATAGTGAGCCTCGGTCATATTGTCCTCCCGAATCCTGCCCCCAGCCTGTATGTACACTCGTCCTCTATAGCATAACAACCCATCTCTCTCTGTATACTCTCGAGTCATACCTGCCTCCAAGGCCCTGAATACTGGCTCCAACTTGTCATCCCTTCTCTGCTCAACCCTGATGCATTCTTGAATATCATCGGTAGTGCTCATCGTGGCCAGATACTCCTCATAAAGCTTTGAGTCGTCTGAGGACACCAAGGTAATCTGCATATCCTCCATCATCTGTACCAGCTCCATAGCCATCAACTAGGACTCTGCTCCTGAAGTGGTAGCCCTCCGGCTCAGTGCGTCTGCCACCACATTCGCCTTCCACGGGTGATAGTGTATCATATACTCGTAATCAGATAGGAGTTCCACCCATCGCCTCTGGCAGACATTTAACTCCTTCGTATCAACATATTTCAAATTCTTGTGATCCGAAAATATGTCGCAATGCACCCCATAAAGGTAATACCGCCAAATCTTTAGAGCAAACACCACTGCTCCCATCTCCAAGTCATGCACAGGGTAGTTCTGCTCGTGATTCTTCAGCTGGAGGGAGGCATATGCAATCACATGTCCATGCTGCATCAGTACAGTGCCCATCCCCTGAAACGATGCATCGGTGTACACTTGGAAGCCCTCCTTCCCAGATAGAAGAGCGATGATAGGGGCAGACGTAAGCCGACCATTCAACTCCTGGAAGGCTGCCTCACACTGCGACGTCCAAACAAATGGAGTGTCCTTCTTCGTCAAAGAAGTGAGTGGAAGGGCTATCTGAGAGAATCCTTGCACAAACTTCTGGTAGTACCCGGCCAATCCCAAAAAACTTCAGACATCTATGACCATCTTTAACTGAGGCTAGTCTCACACTACCTGAATCTTCGTGGGATCCACCGCAAATCCTGCTCCACTGATGATGTGGCCTAAAAAGGCCACCTCTGTCAGCCAAAACTGGCATTTACTGAACTTGGCATATAACTGATGCTCCCTGAACTTCTCCAAAGTCAACGCCAAATGTTGTGCATGCTCTTCCTTTGTCCTTGAATAAATGAGAAAGTCACCTATGAACACAATGACAATACTGTCGAGGTACGGCTCGAACACCCGATTTATCAAGCTAATATATGCTGATGGCGTATTCGTGAGCCCAAAGGGCATCACGATAAATTCGTACAGGCCATATCTGTCACTAAATGCCGTCTTCGAGATGTCTTCTTCCTGAATCCGTAACTGATAGTACCCCGACCTTAAATCCAACTTCGAGAACCAATGTGCTCCAACTAGCTGATCAAATAATTTATTGATCCTAGGCAGTGTGTAGGTGTTTCAGACTGTCAATCGGTTTAGTGCACGATAGTCGATGCTCAACCTGAGGGTCTCGTCCTTCTTATTCATAAACAAAACCAGAGCTCCCCAAGGCGAGGAACTTGGCCTAATGAATCCAGCCTCCACCAACTCCTGTAACTGACTCTTGAACTCCACTAGCTACTTCGGAGCCATCTAATAGGGAGCCCTAGACACCGACTTTGCTCCCGGCACTAACTGGATCTGAAAATCCTTCTCCCCGTGAGACGACAATCCTCCAAACCTTGTTAAAAGTGGACAGTTACATATGATCCCCCATATGGGCACACCACAGCTTCTGCTGCTTAGTTTGACCCCAAACTAAAATCTAGCGGGGGTGACCCAGGGTTAGTGGACTTTTACTCTTTCGATCGAGGTTTTGCTCTAATACCAGTTTGTAAGACCCTCTTTTTTTACAAAACCAGCCAGGTCTTATGCCCAGAACTGCCGCTTTGCGGTGACACCAACACACCCGGGAAGGTCATCACTACAAAACGCTGATCCTGCTGGCCATATCGATCGCAGAAGAGTATAATAAATATAAGGGTAATGAAAACTCAAATATTGGTCCACAGAATCACCTGAATATAATATAATTCTCCACGAAGGGAGAGTCCGCATAAATGATAAAACAAAGTACTAAAGAGGGCCCCTGCCCGATACATCAAAATCCTCACTACAAATCACTCAATCGCAGAAGCAAATAATAATATCTACTAATGGTCGGGACTCACTGTCCCTGCTGGCTGGACTCCCGTGCTAGACTGCTCCGTCTCCATGCAGACCGACCTCTGGGGCTGCGTCTCCTGGTTCGGCTGCACGATCCCCTAAAATGATTTGGTCAACGACCGTTAACCTAAAAGACTAAGTCCTATCATCTCGCACCCCCTCCCCCATGGATCCTAGGCACCGAGTGGGGAGGAGGAAAGGGAAGGTAATGATTGTGGAGAGTAACAAAGTATGTAGGTGATGGCAGAACTAGTCTAACATGAGCATATAACCATAACAAGTATAAGTAAGCAAATAGTAGGTAAGTAGTATGAGTATACACATGAACATAGTGAGTAAGTAAAAGTACAAGAAGGTAAACTAAGTAACCATGACCTATAGGAATGCCCATACAAACCTATAGACCAATGGGTCGTTTTGCAAGGCTTATTGTATAAAGAGTCTCATACCAATTTATACAATAGGTATCAAGGGTTATATGATGATGCTATGTCATGCAAGTATGCTATGGTATAAACATGCAAGTACAACTCACACACCCGACTCTGTGCACACAGACCTTTAATTCCCCATTTTTGGAGACTAACCTCCCAGGATACATCCGTAGTGGCAAACGGGAGCGGTGGGTTGGGCCTCACCTACCTCTAAACTGGTATCAGCACTACCAGTCAGACCTATCGTACGCCTCAACTCTGGTGCACTAAGCGGAGCTCCTGCGTACTCTTGTCAGTTGCCGCACTGTACTTTATTTTGCCAAGTGCTAAACCACACTTGCGGAGTCAATGTATTGGTGTCGGTGCGACGAATCTCCAATAACAAAGACCCACCACCTTATATCTTATGCACATGCAACATTAATGTATTTCCCACCGACCCAAAGCTCCCCGGACTATCCCATCCGTCACAAATATCTACCGAGCCAAAGCTCCCCAGACTAACCCGTTTGTCACAAATATCTACCGAGCCAAGAATCGTCGGACAAACCCGTCCGTCGCAAAACCATCCGAGTCGTCGGCTCATCGGGCTAACCTGCCCATCACCAAACCACCGAGCCTACTGCTCGTGAAATCCAACCTAACTCCCACAACACCGGGGAGTGTGAGTGTATGTGTAGCCCTAGAGTATTTCTAATTACTCTTCCATTTTATTTATTCTTAGGGCTTACGTTAACCTTGGACTGCCCAAGGCATTCCCTGTGAAGGGCTCTCGAGGGCACTAGAAACTACGATATGCTGAAGCCCAAAGATCCCTTTCACAAGGTACTTATTATTATTGGATATTACCCAATTCCCGATCCCTTTTAACATTATTCTTGATCGAACTCTAGTGTATTTTGATTCTCTCTCTCTCTCCATAGGAAAGACGATCTTTCGTCAATCCCGAGCATCTCTTAACACTAGTCAACCCATCACTCTCCTCATTGTTGAAGTATTAGACCGGGCGGCCTTGCGGTCTTATCCTGCGGTTTGTTAACCGAGCGGTCTATCGGTCTCAAGTTACGGCGTGTTCTATCCTGATGGAGTTGCCGAGCGATTAACTCATTTGTCTAACCGCGCGGTCTATGCGGTCTACTTTATTTCTAGCCGCTCAGTTCTGTAAATATTTAGTCCCACATTGTTTATTTGTACTCTCCCATATCCCCTCCATTCTATAAAAGGGAGGTCATACCTTTGTAAATGATATTGTTTTTGGATAATAAAATTTCAATTATTCAAAACTCTATCCGTTTTCTCTTGCTAGTTCACTACTTTTAACATGGTATCAGAGGACTCGATCTACTTCTCCTGATTCTGTGTCTTCCTGTCTGCGCGGCTTGTCATAACAGTTTGCACCCTGTCCGCGCGGCCTCTTCCTCTCCTTGTTGCTGCCCTCTGTGTGCGCGATTTTTTTGTCACTTCTAAGTCGCCGCCTCTTCTCGCAGCGCCCTGCTTCTGTTCGCGCGGCCTGTCCTCTAGCCGTTCGACTTCTTCCCCTTCTTCTCGTAGCGCCCTGTTTTCCTCCTGCTTGTGTGCGCTCTCTGCTTCTCGCGGCTTGTTTTCTGTCTTACGCGACCTATCTTCGTGGCTTAACTTCTCTTCTGTCCGCTGCCCTGTTCGCGCGGCTTGCGACTTGTTCTAGTCGCTGCTTCTTGCTGCCTCTTCTCTTCTATTCGCTCGGATTTTTCAGTCCACGCGACCTCTTTCCCGCTGTGCCTTTGTTTACTTTCTGGCCGCCTATGTTCGCGCGACTTCTTCCTTTTAAACCGCGGCGGATTCTTGTTGTTTTCGATGACTACTTCTGGTCTCACCACCCCCGTTATCTCCACCACTCCTGCCGCTCCCTTTCCACCTCCTCCCTCGGGAAACCTTGACACTCTTTCTAAGCTGGTTGGCTCCAACTATCCCGATTGGAGCGTTTCTTTCACCTTCCTTCTTTGCTCTCAGCGCAAGCGTCATCACCTCACCGATGACCCTCCTCCTCGTACCTCTCCTGAGTTTGATGACTGGGATGCGAGTGATGCTCTTGTTCGCACTTGGCTGGCCAACCGCCTCTCTGATGAGTGCCTTCCCGTCATTCGTCATGATGAGACGGTCAAGGCCGCCTGGCTTCACCTTGCTGCTCTCTATTCTAAGGGGGGCCAGACGTCCCGCATTTATACTCTCTATGCAGACCTCTTCGCCCGGCCTTCTATGTCTCCTGTTGCGGCTTATCAGCAGGTTCAGGCTCTTGGTGCTGGAATCCTCCAGAATCGCCCCTTCTCCGCAGACTTGGCCGACCAACACAAACACTTCCAGGAACTCCTGGTTGTTTGTTATCTTCTCCGTCTTCCCGATTCCTATGATATGATCCACCAACAGATCCTGGGTGAGGCGGAATCTCCTACTTTGTATGCCATCGCGGCTCGCATTGCCGCTGTTACTTCGCTGCTTCAGCGGCCTCTGTTGGCCTCCCCACCTTCCCAGGACTCCTTTGCTCATCAAGCTCAGAAGGGGGGCCCTAGTGGTCGTGGTTACTCCAGCGGCCGGCGGTCGTCCCGGTTCCTCTGCTCTCTCTGTGGTCGTACCGGCCATTCTGTTGACCTCTGCTGGCAGAAACGTCCTCATCTTCGCCCTTCCGGTGATGCTCCATCTTTGGCCTCCGCCTCTTATCGACTGTCTGCTTCTGTAGCCACGACGTCAGGTAGTGCCCACGTCGTTACCCAAGGTAAATGGCTAATTGACTCTGGTGCTACGAATCATATGACGGGCAACCCTCATTGCTTCTCCCATCTTGAGACACATGACCGCTTACCCCCGGTTCGTGTAGCGGATGGTTCACCGTCCCCGGTTCATGGGACGGGCATGGTTCAACTCACCCCATCGCTTTGCTTGGAGGACACTCTCTATGTCCCAAAGTTCCCGTGTAATTTATTATCTGTTACTACTTTATGCCGCCAACTTCAGTGCTTTGTCTTGTTCACTCCAACTACTTGTTCTTTTCAGGACCCGAGGACCCAGCGGACGATTGCTACTGGGACTGAGAGTGGCGGCCTCTACTTCCTCGACGATGTTTCCGCTCTGTCCACCTACTCCTCCTCCACCGATCTCCTTCAGTGGCATCTTCGCCTTTGACATCCTCCTCCTCGGATTCTTCGCCAGCTTCTGCCTCAGTTACCTCCTACAAGTTCTCCGCTCAACTGTGATGCGTGTCAGCTTGGCAAACATCATCGCTCCTCCTTCCCTCCGAAGCAAGGCCGTGGCTCCTCTCGCCCGTTTGATCTTATTCATTCTAATGTATGGGGTCCGGCCCCTTCCCTCACTATTGGTCGGGGTAGTTCCTATTTTGTTACTTTTATAGATGATTTTTCACGATGTACTTGGGTGTATCTATTAAAAGATCGCTCTGAACTCTTTTCTGTGTGACAATCATTTTATTTTATGATTCAGAATCAGTTTGACCTGTCTATTAAAGTTTTACGTTCTGATAATGCCAAGGAATATCTTAATCATGAGTTCTCCTCTTTCTTTCACCAACATGGTCTTCTTCATCAAACTACTTGTGTTTACACCTCCCAGCAGAATGGGGTGGCGGAGCGCAAAAATCGTCACCTCCTTGATGTTGCTCGTACTCTCATGACGCAGATGCATGTACCTCGCTCTTACTGGGGCTACGCTGTCCTCCTCGCCTGCTATCTCATCAATCGCCTTCCCTCTACAGTTCTCCACGGCCAGACCCCCTTATCCATTCTCTACCCCCACAAGGAACCTTTTCCTCTCCCTCTCTGTGTCTTTGGCTGTACGGCCTTTGTTCACGCTCCCTCCGCTACCCGCGATAAGCTTTCCCCCCGGTCCACCAAGTGTGTCTTTCTGGGGTACTCTACCACTCAGAGAGGCTATTGCTGTTTTGACCCCCTTCTCCGCAAGCAATTTGTATCCGCGGATGTGACCTTTTTTTGAGAATTCTTCTTACTTCTCTCCTTCCCCCTCTCTTCCTTCTGATCTCTCCATTCCCTCCACGCCTCTCGACGTCCCCCCCTCCACCTCCTCCTCCACTGTCTCCTTCCCTGTCCGTCTCCCCACCCACCCCTCCTCCCTCTTCTCCGCCGCCATCTCTCTCTAGTCCCGGGCCAGCCTTCTCCGCCACGGACGCTCCGGTCGCTGAAGCCCCCGTCGACCTGAACCTTCCCATTGCTCTTCACAAAGGGGTGCGGGCGTGTACTCAACAACCGCTTGCGGCAGTTGTTTCCTATGATCGGCTTTCTCCTTCTCGTAGGTGTTTTACCTTGGCTATCTCCGCTAATTCTAGTCCCTGCACCTACCAGGAGGCTCATACTATCCCTCATTGGAAGTCTGCCATGGATGAATAGATGGCTACTCTTATTGAACGAGATACCTGGACCCTTGTTCCTCCTCCCGTGGGAACGGATGTGGTTGGCTGTCGCTGGGTCTTCGTTGTGAAGTTTCGACCCGACGGCACTGTGGATCGCTACAAGGCCCGGCTGGTGGCCAAAGGCTTCACTCAGACGTATGACATTGATTACTTTGACACTTTTTCTCCGGTTGCTCGCCTCAGCACCATCCGGGTTCTTCTCTCTGTGGCTGTTAACCGGTATTGGGCTATTTCCCAGCTTGATGTGAAGAATATTTTTCTCTATGGCGATCTTCAGGAGGCCGTTTATATGGAGCAACCTCCTCGGTATGTTGCTCAGGGGGAGACACGCGTATGCCATTTGAAGAAGGCCATTTATGGACTAAAGCAGAGCCCTCAGGCGTGGTTCGACAAATTTAGTGGTATTGTGGCTACCATCGGCTTTATAAGGAGTTCGGCCGATCACTCCTTATTCATTCGCAAAACGGCCTCGGGACTGGTGGTTTTGGCAGTATATGTGGATGATATTCTTCTTACTGGCGATGATCGAGATGGGGTGGACTTAACGAAGAAGCACCTCCGTCAACACTTGGTCACGAAGGATATGGGCTCCCCGAAATACTTCTTGGGGATAGAAATCTCTCGGAAACCTGACTCGTTTGTCCTCTCCCAACGGAAGTATGCCCTTGATCTTCTACAAGAAGCCAGATTGACAGGTGCCAAACCGGCTCGGTTTCCCATGGCTATTAGAGAAGACAAAATGTGGACGGATGATTCGCCTCTTCTATCTGATGTCACCAGGTACAGATGTTTGGTTGGCAAACTCATCTATCTCACGATGATTAGACCCGACATCGCCTATGCTGTAGGCAAGGTCAGTCAGTTTATGCAAGCTCCCAAGGAGTGCCACCTTCAGTCTGCCCTGAAGAGTTTAGAGTATATCAAAGCAACACCAGGCAAAGGGCTTATCTTTCAGAAGAATGGTCATCTGAGGGTTGAGGCCTACTCAGATTCTAGTTACGCGGATGGCAAAGGCGATCGTAAATCCACATCAGGTTTTTGTACCTTTGTTGGAGGAAATCTGGTGAGTTGGAAGAGCAAGAAACAATCCGTTGTTTCCAGATCCAGTGCAGAAGCCGAATACCGGAGTATGGCGTCAACCACGTGTGAGTTAAAGTGGTTGCGGGCTCTCATGCTTGACCTAGGGGAGGTCTATGACTGTCCTCTTCCTATGTTCTGTGATAACAAGGCCGCCATATACATATCCAGAAATCCAGTCTTCCATGAGAGAACAAAGCATATAGAGGTTGACTGCCACTTCATTCGGGAAGAGATTTTGAAGAAACAGATCTGTACACCATTTGTCACCTCTGACAAAGAATTAGCAGATATCTTCACAAAGCCGATCTCTACTTCCTTCTTCCACATTTGTGACAAGCTGGGCATGATTGATATATATGCTCCAGCTTGAGGGGGAGTGTTGAAGTATTAGACCGGGCGGCCTTGCGGTCTTATCCTGCGGTTTGTTAACCGAGCGGTCTATCGGTCTCAAGTTGCGGCCTGTTCTATCCTTATGGAGTTGCCGAGCGGTTAACTCATTTATCTAACTGCGCGGTCTATGCGGTCTCCTTTATTTCTAGCCGCTCAGTTCTGTAAATATTTAGTCCCACATTGTTTATTTGTACTCTCCCATATACCCTCTATTCTATAAAAGGGAGGTCATACCTTTGTAAATGATATTGTTTTTGGATAATAAAATTTCAATTATTCAAAACTCTATCCGTTTTCTCTTGCTAGTTCGCTACTTTTAACACTCATCATGACTCCTAATGAAGTTTTTTTTCTTTTTCACTTTACCAAGGTCAGTAAACTATTAACCCCATCTCCCTATGTCCATTACACATGTTATTACAATTTTCGCATTTTTACTAAGTGTAGACCAACCTAAGCTATATGATGTACATGATAGGAGGTACTCCAAATTTTCATCCAAATGCCTTAAGATAATTATTGTGGGTCTATCATGACACATTTAGCCTAAATCCACAGACTTGTAAATTTTCCTAATTAATTTGGCATTTATTAAATTTTCCAAAATTTAGATCATGGGTAATTTTGAACATGAAGTACTAGATTTCCTTAAGTTATGGCCACCCAAAAATTATGATCACTATATGATGCCAAAATAACAAAGAATTCTAAGTTTCATAAACTTTCATAAAAGTATCAGCCCCTAAATAATTAATTCAAGATAAATACAAATAATTAAAGTTAATGAAGAGAGTACCATGAATAATAGTCCAAAAATTATATAACAATTTCCAGAGTCTTATAATGATCATAAAACACTACTGACTAATTTTCATACAATTCCAAGGGAATTGAGCTATGTTTAAAAATACTTCAAAAAATTCCATTAAAGTGCATTTTATGAAGAAACATTCTTATAAACTCATCCAAATGACATGTGAGCTGTGTCGACACTTGGAGTATTTGTGTTGACACAAGGAAAGGCAGAGTCGACACTAGAAGAAAAGTGTTGACACATACAAGCAGTGTCGACACACTATGAAGAATACTCAACATATATCATGTCGAGACTTAGAGGCAGTGTCGACACCCAGAGAAGCTTAGTCGACATCCAATGTGTCGACACCAGGAAGCTGTGTCAACACACTGAAGGTATTGTCGACATCAACTGTGTCGACATCAACTGTGTCGCCACACAGGACTTGTGTCGACACACAACAAGTTTCAACACAGTTAAAGTAAAGAAGTACTTGTGTCGACACAAAGAAGATGTGTCGACACTCAGCTAGTATCAACAACAAAAGTACTTCTGTTGACACAAAGGAGATGTCTCGACACCCAGCAGAATTCAACTAAGTTTTAAAGAAGAAGTACTTGTATCGACACACTCAATCAGTGTCGACACATTTAACAGAAGCAGTGTCGAGAAGCTATTACAACAACAGAAGGAGTTGTGTCGGCAACACCAAGGTAAGTGTCGACACTTAGTCCACTTGTGTCGACACATGGTCTATTTGTGTCGACACATAATGAAGATCAGTCTCGACACATTCAGACAGAGATAGTATTTTCAAGAAGTGACTGGATGACTTGACAGCTGCCATTTCAGCCGATCTACTACAACTGTCAGAGCTGTCAGAAGTTTATTAGAAACCGGATCAGCCGGTTACCTTGGAGGAAGACTATATAAATGCCTTTCTCCTTCAACAAAAGAATTGATGAATCAATAGAATCAATCAATCAGAAGATTAAGAAGATCAATACAGATCCAGAGAAAACTGTAAATCAGTATTTTGAAGAAACTTCAAATTTACTTGGAGAGAGAGAACTCCAGTAAGTGAAGTCAAGAAAGAGACTTGTCAATCAAATCTCTTAAGAAGCAGGTTCTGAACCAGACTGCATAGTGGGATCCAGAATTAATTCTCCATCCTAAGAAGGAAGTTTCCAGCCGATCTACTTCAAGAAGATCATCTTTACTTAGTTCAGACTCAAGAAGCCTTGAAGAAAGCAAAGACAAAGTTGATCTCAGGAATCAGTGCTATCAAGAACTGATCAAGAAGATTGCTCTCTTCATTCTCTCAAACTGAGTGGTGATCTAAAAACATTTTATTATCTTTTTGTAGGATCCTAAGGGATCTGAGTTGTAAGCCTAAATTTATAGAAGCTGAGGTAGGGCTTTTGAGCCTGAGTGTAGGAGAATCAATTCTCTGAGTGTAGGCCTTGTTGAAGGCTGAGGAAGGGCTGTTTAGCCTGAGTGTAGGTCTTATTAAAGACTGAGTGGTAGGGATTTGTGCCTGAGTTATAAGAGTGGGGACACTCTGAGTTGTAGGAACCTGGTTTGGGGTTCTGAGCTGTAGGATCTGAGGATCTGAGGAGAAGTACAGAAGTTAGGCCGAATATAGTACACTACTAGATAGACGAAGGGGGAAAGTGGATGTACCCAGATCTTGGGGAACCACTATAAATACTGTGTGCACTCTGTGAATGTTTGTTTCTGTGATTACTGTGTTGTGATAACTGTAGAATTTGCATTTGCTGCTTAAAGTACAAAACAGTTTGTCTGCCTTATAGTAAAAGGAAAAAGTACACCTATTCACCCCCCTCTAGGTGGTTAGACACTATTTATTTCAAGTGGTATCAGAGGGAGGTTCATCAAAAAGGGACTTAACAGTCTGAGTAAGATCCTGTAGGCAGTTTCAGAATAAACAAGAATCAAGAAAATGGGTTCTAGTGAGAATCACAAAAAGCTGGGGTCCATGAAATTGCCAATATGTAGAAAAGAGATATTTGTCCTATGGAAAGAGAGGGTTAGACTCTTTATGGAAGTTTCTGATCCAAGGATATACATTACAGTCAAAGAAGGCCCATATGTGTCAATGAAGATATCCATTCTGGATGCAAATCAGAAAACTCTCAAGGAATTCTCTGAAATGAATAAAGATGAAATCATTCTGGCCACTATGTACAAGAGAGCCCAGAGTATAATTGTTAGTGCCATTGATGATGTAACATTTCAGAACTTAATACATTGTAAAACCTCTAAAGAACTGTGCGAAATATTAATAGTTTATATGTAGGGATCAGAAGAAGTAAGACAATATAGGGAGTCCTTGTTAAATCAGGAATATGAAAGCTTCAAACAAGGAAAGTCTGGTAGCATTACAGAATGTTACAAGAAGTTCTATAGGATTGTTAATGAGTTGATGTCCTATGGAAGAGATTTCAGCAACTATGAGCTGAATGACAAGTTCTTAAGATCTCTGACTAAGGACTGGGACACCAAGATTTGTGCCATTAGGGAAGTGGCCAAACTAGCTGATATACCTCCTCCAACTTTGTTTGGAAAACTGCTATCTTATGAGATGCAGTTAATGACTAGAGAGGAGGAAGAGAAAATACTAGAGTGGAGCACAAGGAAAAGACTATGGCCTTCAAGACTGAAGCCACTAAAAAGTATAAAAGCATGTCTCCATATGCACCTCAAATAATTGCTGAGGCTGTGACAGATAATTCAGATAGCAGTGAAAGTGATGAAGACTTTGCTGCTTTTACTAGGCATTTTCTAAAATTTCTAAAGAAGAAGCAGTGGAGGTCTAAGCCTTCCACTTCTCAGCCAAAAGATGACTACTATCAGAAGAGAAAGTCATCCAGGAATGACAGAAGAAGGTCCAAGCCCATCAAAGCTACATCCTCAAAGATTGTGTGCTATTGCTGCAATAGACAGGGACATATAGTGGCTGACTGTCCTGAAAAGAGGAAGGAGTCAGCTGATAAAAAGAAGACACAATTTAAGAGCAAAAAGGAAAATTCCTTTGTTGCTAAGAAAGACAAGAGTCTGACAAATCAGTCATCTTCAGAAACAAAATCAGAAGCTGAAGCCTACATTGGGTTATTTGCTGAAGAGGAAGAAGATGAGTTCATGCAGCTAATGAACTCAATTTATGAGCATGAGAACCATCAGTTCAAGGGACTGATGGCTTTATCTGAAGGAGACAAGATCCAGGATCAGCCTGGACCAAGTAAGGTGCAAAGTTGTTCTTCTAGTTCAATTTATAGTACTGAGTCAGAATCAGATACATCTGCATCAAGTGATGTGGGTAGGTCTGAATCTGAAGGAGATATTCATCAGTTAATTGATGAATATAGAGTCTTGTTGCAGGCCTTGAAGAAAAGCAAAACATTGGCCAAAACTCAGGCAAAGAAGATTTCTAGTCTTAAGTTGGCTACAGTAGATTCAGAGAAATTGTTAGATCAAAAACTGAATGAGATTGCCAGATTGAAGAACATAGCTGTTATTCAAATGAGCACAATCACATTCAAGAATGATCAGATTAGAAATCTGGAGATTAGACTTCAGAAAGAGAGAGAGATAGTATCCAGTTTTTCTAAACCTAAATCTGTTTTACCCTTGATAGATGAGTTTGTACCTCAAAAGGGTAAGGATGGATTAGGATTTAAGAAAACTGCCTGGACGGCTAGGTCCAAATCTAAAGGCAAAACCCCAGTACAAAACATAAAGCCTGCTGTAGATACTTCAGCCAGGGTTGTACCTAAACAAAGGTACAACAGGTTTGAGTGCTGGTGTTATGGCAAGATAGGCCACTTTGCCTTAGATTATTGGCACAATTCTAGTGTCAAAGAGAGTAGCAAACTGCCTGCTAGAAGAGCTACAGGTAGTTTTGTTAAAGCTCAGACTAACCTGCACCAAGGACCCAAGAGTTATTTGGGTTCTAAGGTTAAGTAATCTGTTTTGCAGGTGAGTCCAAGTGGTCATGCCCCTATATGGTACTTGGACAGTGGATGTTCCAGGCATATGACTGGAACTAGGGGGTTGCTGAAGGACTATACACCTATCAAGGATGGCCCTAAAGTAACCTTTGGTGGTTCAGAAAAAGGAATCATCAAAGACTTTGGTAACATTTCTAGTAACCAAATTACTATCACTCAAGTGGCCTATGTGAAGGGTTTGAAACATAACCTCATTATCATAAGTCAACTGAGTGATTTAGGATATGACATCTCATTTGTTAAGAATGGTTGTCATATCAAAAGGTCAAGTGATCAAAAGATCATTCTGATAGGATATAGGAAGAGGAATGTTTATTGTCTTGACTTTGTATGTGAGAATAATGTTTCTCCTATTTGTCTTGTAGCTGATGAGAGAGTCTCACATTATGTTAAATGACACAAGAGGCTGGCTCATCTTAACTATAAGACAATTGGTCAACTCTTTAGCAAAGAGTTAGTGAGAAATGGTCCCCAAGTTAAGTATATAAAGGATGGGATATGCTCAGCTTGTCAAAAAGGCAAGCAGACCAAATCCACCTTTCATAGCCTTGAGAACAAGAATTCTGTGAGGTGTCTATACCTCTTGCATATGGATCTTTTTGGTCCTATGCCAGTTCACAGTCTAGGTAGGAAGGTCTATACATTTGTGGTAGTAGATGACTATTTAAGATATTTCTGGGTGTTCTTCCTAAGACAAAAATCTGAAACCCCAAGTATCTTATATAGTTTTGTTAAACAAATTCAGAATGAGTTGGACAGTACAGTGGTCAAAATCAGAAGTGACCATGGTACTGAATTTCAGTCTAAAAGTATGACAAAACTGTGAAGAATTTGGGATATTTCAAGAATTTTCTTCACCAAGAACACCTCAGCAAAATGGTATTGCTGAAAGGAAGAATAGAACATTGATAGAGGCTGGTAGAACTCTATTGAGTGACACATCTCTCCCAGAGTATTTCTGGGCCGAGGCAGTAAATACTGCATGTCATGTGATCAATAGGGATACTATCACCAAGAGCCACAAAAAGACTCTCTATGAGATTGTAAAGGGCAGAAAACCAAATTTATCCTATTTCAGGATCTTTGGTTGCAAGTGTTATATACTTAACAATGGCAAGTCTTATCTAACCAAGTTTGCTGCCAAATCCCAAGAGGGGATCTTTGTTGGGTACAACAACAATAGTAAGGCTTAAAGGGTCTACAATTTGATTACTCAAGTTGTAGAAGAGTCTGTACATGTAGTTTTTGATAAATCAAGGCTCATTAACAGTGAATTGCCAAGTAGTGCTTGCAGTTCTACAGGTTTAAATGAGAAAATGGACAAGCTTACTATTGCAGAAGATTCTACTACAAGTCAGCAAGTGGAAAATGGTGGCTGCTGTCCAGGGGGAGTACAAGACTCTCTAGATGCTGAAGAAGATCAAGAGATGCAGCTTAATGAAGTGGCTGGAGGTGTTCAGCCCGAAGAAAGACTACCTCCAGCTAATAGACACTTAAAGGATCATCCAGCCAATCAGATAATTGGTGATCCTAGACAGGGAGTGCAAATAAGGAGCAGGAATTTGAGTACAGTTCTTTACTCCAGATTCATATCACAAGTGGAACCAAAGAAGTTTGAAGAAGCAGTTCTAGACACTCATTGGATTGAGTCCATGCAAGAGGAGCTGAATCAGTTCAGGAGGTGCACGGTCTGGAAGCTTATTCCTAAACCCAAAGACCACAATATCATTTGAACAAAGTGGATCTTTAGGAACAAATTGGATGAGAATGGAATCATCATAAAGAATAAATCTAGACTTGTTGCAAAGGGATATAGGCAGGAAGAAGTTATTGATTTTGATCAAACCTTTGCACCAGTAGCAAGACTGGAGGCTATCACAATGTTCCTTGCTTATGCAACATATCAAGGGTTTAAGGTATTCCAAATGAATGTTAAGTCAGCTTTCCTAAATGGAGATCTAAAGGAAGAAGTCTATGTAGAGCAACCCTCAGGTTTTGTTGATCCTCTTGAACCTAATTATGTTTATAGACTTAGGAAAGCATTGTATGGGTTGAAACAAGCCCCAAAAGCTTGGTATGGAACCCTGTCTAGTTTCCTCATTGAGAACAAATTCTCAAGGGGGGAAAATAGACAAGAATCTATTCCTTAGGGAATCTAAAGGCAAAATTATTTTAGTCCAAATATATGTAGATGACATAATATTTGGGTCTACTGAAAGTAATCTTTGCAGGAAGTTTGCAAAACTTATGCAAGAAAAATTTGAAATGAGCAGTATGGGGGAACTTAAGTTCTTCTTGGGTCTCCAAGTTAGACAGACTGATGATGGATTATCCATATGCCAGTCTAAGTTCACCCTAGAGTTAAAAAAGAAGTATGGTATGTAATCATCCACTATTATGAGGACTCCTATGGGGTCAAGTGTGTCTCTAAGCAAAGATGATGCAGGGAAACTTGTAGATGAAACTTTGTATAGAGGGATAGTTGGCTCCCTATTATATCTAACTGCTAGTAGACCAGATATCATATATGGAACATGTGTATGTGCTAGGTACCAAGCATGCCCTAAAGAGTCTCATCTGACTGCAGTCAAAAGGATTTTGAGATATCTTAAGGGCACACCATATCTAGGCCTTTGGTACCCTAGGAATAGAGATTTTCTACTAACAGGTTATTCAGATGCAGATTTTGCAGGTTGTAAGGAAGATAGAAAGAGTACTACAGGAACCTGTCAATTTCTAGGAGGAAGGCTGGTGTCATGGAGCAGTAAGAAGCAGACCAGTGTGACAATCTCCACAGCTGAGTCAGAATATATGGCAGCAGGAAGTTGCTGTGCACAACTTTTGTGGATACAACATCAGCTAGAATACTATGGTATCTAGGTAAGTAGAACACCTTTGTTTTGTGATTCTACAAGTACCATTTCTATTGCAAATAATCCTGTCTCACATAGTAGGACTAAGCTCATAGAAATTAGATACCATTTTCTTAGAGAACATGCAGAAAAAGAGGATATTTCCCTAGAATATGTTAAAACAGATAATCAGATAGCTGATATGTTTACTAAGCCCATAGATGAAACCAAATTTAATAAGTTTAAAATTGAAATAGGAATGTTAAACTTAGAATAGTTTAAAAAAATTGGCTAAGTAAAATGGTGTCGACACATGAAGTTGTCTGTGTCGACACATAGAAGTGGTGTCGACATTTCAGAGAAATGGTGTCGACACATCTAGGAAGTCTATGTCGATACTTCAGCGAAATGGTGTCGTCACATGTAGAGTTGGTGTCGACACATCCAGGGTGGTGTCGAGACTTAGATTTAACACTAATTTCGTCGAGTAGAGTTTCGACTAATCGTCGAACTGAGATGTATAAGTGTCGACACATATATTCTGTCGACTATATTTGTGTCGACACATAGTCGTCGAGACATTAGAAGTAAGTGTCTACACTTTTCAACAGTGTCGACACATTTCAAGTATTTCGACGTGCCTTTTCACCTTCGATTTTAGAAAGGTATAAATAGGTCTTCCATATTGTTTGTCGACACGCTCACCATAGTTTCGAGACCAAACTTGTGTGTCGACATCTCTCTTCTCTAAATTCAAAATTTCTCCAAACCCTAATGGCGCCCAAGCTAGAAGAGAACATCAATGAAGGTTATGAGCTAGTGCAATATGCCTTTGATGACGCAGAACCAGAAATTCAAGGTGTTGTAACCCTAGTTGCAGAGACTGGGTTAGATTATCTAGTTTCCGAGGCAATCAAGATTTGGAAGAAGGAAGTCCTCGAATTCTTTAGTGCAGCTACCCTTGATGAAACAGGTCTTAAAATTAAATCCAAAGTCCATGGAGTTAAGGTGAAAGTCACCCAGAAAAGTCTCAAAAAAGTTCTACATCTACCTAGAACTAAAGAAGAGAAAGATGTACCTGCTTCAAAGATAAGAGAGGCACTGCAATGGCGTGGACTTGATTCAAGCATGAAAATTGGATCAGTTTTTAATAGGAAAGGCATGAACATGCAGGGCAAGTTCTTGTCTGAAATAGTAGGAAAGGTAATTCTGAGCAAGCCAGGTGGGCATGATAGGCTATCAGCTCACATGTTCAGTTTAATGACAAGGATAATTTTCAAACTCAAAACTGATTGGTCAGCAGTGATGTTTGACAAGATTAAAGAAAGTCTGAAGAAGCCCAATCTGGGTAGGATTATGTGTTTGTTCTTGGCTGGAAGTATTCCAGTAGTCATGAACCAAGCTGCTGGTTCTAATATAAACCACATGAGGAAAATGGACATCAGAATAATCTCAAGATAGGATAAGGTGTTAACTAAAGAAATGCCTACACCAGAGAAGGAAACACCTCAGAAGAAGAAGAAGACAGCCATTGTGGCTCCTGAATCCTCAAGTAGCTCAGAGGAGCAAGTAGTTTTCAGTTCTAATGAGGATGAAGCTGATAAGGATGCAGCTGATGTTACTAGAAGGTCACCAGTAAGGACTGATGATGCCCAGAGGCAGGGGGAGCTACCATCTGCTAGCCCCATTCACCTAGATCCACTCCAGGGGGAGCCTCATCATGTGGATGAGCCAACTTACTTAGATAGTGAAAGGGCAACCCAAACCATTCTTGAGGTAATCAATGAAGTTAATCAATCAATTTTTTATATTGAGGATGAAGTATTGACTGAATCTTTAATTGATGTTGATCAGCAAACTAAGTAACATAGTCAACCACAAGATGTTTTCATGGAAGACACATCAGTTGCTGATATTGTTCCTGAGATAAGAGATTCTTCAGTCCCTACTCAATAGGAGTTTACTCTAGAAGAGCTGTTCCCTGATCTATTACAGACTGATTTTGAGGGAGAGAAAGCAGCTTTTGAGGGGGAGTCAGCTAACCTTGAAATGGAAAATGTCAGGTCACAGGAGGAGACTGCTAGAAATGACACTGAGGAGCAAAGGACACAGGAGGAGCTACCAAGAGCAGAGAAGGAATTGCCACCTACTCCAAAGGAAAGGGTAGTCATTGCAAGTACTTCTGCTTCTGAAGATGAAGAGGCTACTAGAGCCAAGAAAAGAAAGCTACAGGTCTTCAAAAGGAGAAGCCAGACCTACAAGAAGGCTCTACAAACAATTACTCCTCAGCCTGCCCCAACAGCTGATTACAACTCTTTGTTGGTGGCTTTGTAGATCAAGATGGATGAGCAAAGGAAGGTACTAAAAAAATATATGGATGAAGGACATAAATCCCTTCAATTTGATCTGGCTCAAGACATCAAATCTATAAGATTTGAAGTTAATCTAACTAAGAAAGAAATGACTGATTGTTTCCACAAAGGAGGCAATGCAGTGGTATATCTGGCTACTCATCAAGAGAAGATAAAGACACAGGTTGATGATATGGCAGTGAAACAAGGATATGTTCTTGAGAATCAGATTAGAATGAATGACAATCTAACTG
Organism: Platanthera guangdongensis; assembly: GCA_039583875.1. Lineage (NCBI taxonomy): Eukaryota > Viridiplantae > Streptophyta > Magnoliopsida > Asparagales > Orchidaceae > Platanthera > Platanthera guangdongensis. The sequence continues at coordinate 228,633,905 of CM077153.1, read as the reverse complement.
AATCACATAATGTGATAGTAACTGAAATGCAGAATATTACAGCTGCTCAGACTACAGCAAGGACTACTGCCAAGGCTGAATTTGACAAGAAATTACAAGAACACCTAACTGCTGTTAAAACTGCAATTGAAGATTCTCAAAAGGCTATTACTGACAAGCTCCAAAAGTTAAAACCTTTTTATAAAGATGGTGTTAACTATATGAATGCTCAGATCAGATTTCAGAAAGATGATCTTAGGGATTATATAGAAAGAGAAGTCATAAAGGGGGAGAGGGTATTTGTCAAAGCAGGCTCTGACCATGCTAAATGGATTTCAAACAGCATCAAAGCTACCCTTGGATATCCACCTTTGTGTGATGATGATAATGTTGCTGAATCTGGTATACATCCTGCTGATTTTGACATGATACATCAAGAGATACAATCTATGTATAGTCCTCCAGAAGGTGCTCAAAATGTGATCATTGAGAAAGTAGTTCAGCCTGTGCCAGAGGCAGTATTAAAAGAGCAAGAAGCTTAATTATCCAAGAAGTGGTTCAGAGAACAGGTTGAGTTAAGGCTAAATTTTGAGCAGTGGAGCCCAACTTCCAGAAATATTATACTGACTGCTTGGAAGGCTGCAAAGGATAATATCCTAGAAAGGGACAAATGGTATTCTGAGCAAGAGTGGAGAAAATATGAAGCTATGCAAGAGGCCATAGTTCAGTACAGAAGGAAGGCTAAACTTGGGAAGCTACCTCCGAATGCACAGGAGCCTAGCAAGTATTTCCCTAAGCCTTATCATTATTTTGAGAGACAAAAGATAAGGGCCGAAGAACAAAAGAAGAAATATCTTAAGGGAAAGAAGCCTACTGATGACACTAATGCTCCAGTTAAAGCCAAGATTCAATCTGGAAAGGACATTGTCATCAAGGAGCCAGAGCAGCCATAAAATAGAATTTTCTAAGTTTACAACTTTGTAATTATTTGCATTAAAATCCATGTAAACTTTTGATTAATGAAACTATTGGAAGTTGTAACAAAACAATGTTTGATGTTCAATCTGTTACATTTTTATTCTGTGAAGATTGTTTATACATATTTTGTTTAGTATTTACCCTGTCATATAATACTGTTATACATCATATTGAGTATTTGTTATGAATGGTGTATATCTTTGACTAAGGGTTATGACATCTCCAAATAGGGGGAGATTGTTGGGTACATTGGAAAATGTGTATCAGATTTGGAGAAGCCTCACCCTACTCAATGATATATATCAAGGTGTATTTGATGTGCTTTGAGTTTATATGTGCAAGTTAAGTAATTGCAGGAAATTCAAAAAAGTTTCTAAGTCCATGTGTCGACACCTAGAGATGCAGTGCCGACACTTATGAAGGCTTGTGTCGACACCTAGAGAAGCTGTGTCGACACTTGGAGTATTTGTGTCGACACCAGGAAAGGTAGAGTCGACACCAGAAGAAAAGTGTCGACACATACAGGCAGTGTCGACACACTATGAAGAATACTCAACATATATCATGTCGACACTTAGAGGCAGTGTCGACACCCAGAGAAGCTTAGTCGACATCCAATGTGTCGACACCAGGAAGCTGTGTCAACACACTGAAGGTATTGCCGACATCAACTGTGTCGACACACAGGACTTGTGTCGACAAACAATAAGTTTCAACACAGTTAAAGTAAAGAAGTACTTGTGTCGATACAAAGGAGACGTGTCGACACTCAGCTAGTATCAACAACAAAAGTACTTGTGTCGACACAAAGGAGATGTGTCGATACCCAGCAGAATTCAAATAAGTTCTAAAGAAGAAGTACTTGTGTCGACACACTCAATCAGTGTCAACACATTCAACAGAAGCAGTGTCGCGAAGCTATTACAACAACAGAAGGAGTTGTGTCGACACCACCAAGGCAAGTGTCGACACTTAGTCCACTTGTGTCGACACTTGGTCTATTTGTGTCGACACATAATGAAGATCAGTCTCGACATATTCAGACAGAGACAATATTTTCAAGAAGTGACTGGATGACTTGACAGCTGCCATTTCAGCCGGTCTACTGCAACTGTCAGAGCTATCAGAAGTTCGTTAGAAACCAGATCAGCCGGTTACCTTGGAGGAAGACTATATAAAGGCCTTTCTCCTTCAACAAAAGAATTGATGAATCAATAGAATCAATCAATCAGAAGATTAAGAAGATCAATACAGATCCAGAAAAAACTGTAAATCAGTATTTTGAAGAAACTTCAAATTTACTTGGAGAGAGAGAACTCCAGTAAGTGAAGTCAAGATAGAGACTTGTCAATCAAATCTCTTAAGAAGCAGGTTCTGAACCAGACTGCATAGTGGGATCCAGAATTAATTCTCCATCCTAAGAAGGAAGTTTCCAGCCGGTCTACTTCAAGAAGATCATCTTTACTGAGTTCAGACTCAAGAAGCCTTGAAGAAAGCAAAGACAAAGTTGATCTCAGGAATCAGAGCTATCAAGAACTGATCAAGAAGATTGCCCTCTTCATTCTCTCAAATTGAGTGGTGATCTAAAAACTTTTTATTATCTTTTTGTAGGATCCTAAGGGATCTGAGTTGTAAGCCTAAATTTATAAAGACTGAGGTAGGGCTTTTGAGCCTGAGTGTAGGAGAATCAATTCTCTGAGTGTAGGCCTTGTTGAAGGCTGAGGTAGGGCTGTTTAGCCTGAGTGTAGGTCTTGTTGAAGACTGAGTGGTAGGGCTTTGTGCCTGAGTTGTAGGATTGGGGACACTCTGATTTGTAGGAACCTGGTTTGGGGTTCTGAGCTGTAGGATCTGAGGATCTGAGGAGAAGTGCCTAAGTTAGGCCGAATATAGTACACTACTAGATAGGCGAAGGGGGAAAGTGGATGTACCCAAACCTTGGGGAACCACTATAAACACTATGTGAAGTCTGTGAATGTTTGTTTCTGTGATTGCTGTGTTGTGATAACTATAGAATTTGCATTTGCTGCTTAAAGTACAAAACAGTTTATCTGCCTTATAGTAAAAAGAAAAAGTACATCTATTCACCCCCCTCTATATGGTTAAGCACTATTTCTTTCAATGGCGTTGAGTGCACTCAACGCCAATTAGTCGATGGTGTTGAGTGCACTTAATGCACAAAACGCTCCAGGCCAGAGTATTTCTCTAATTAAAATGATGTCGAGTGCACACAACACACTCAACGCCTCAAGCCAGAACATTTCTCCAAGTACATTGGCGTTAAGTGCACCCAACACACTCAATGCCAATCAGTCCATGACATTGAGCGCACTGAACGAACTTGACGTCAATCATTCCACGATATTGAGTGCACTCAACGCACTCAATTCCATGTGCCCAAATATTTTCCAAGTAAATTCCCGACCTAAATCGACGCTTCCTAGGATTTTGTCATGACCTAGTCATGCCAAAACTATTACTAGGGGTCTAGTAGTCTGAGTGATGTTACATAATGCCTCTTTCTTGGCATTAAGTGAGACTTCTGCATCATCGTCGACTCACCTAGGTAGGGTGGAGCGGAATAGTTGGCGAGTGGAGTAGCAGGCTCGCACTGGTACATGGCTCTCGGTAGGCAGTTGGCGAGTGGGACAGGTCTAGCCAGCATTCGCACCTTTTGCCGAGTGGGGCGTTTTCTAGCCCGCACTCACCCAGGGCGATAGGGAGGCGGCGAGTGCTAGCACCATCGAGCACTCACTACCTCAAGCGAGTGGAGGTTTTCTAGGGTCACTCATCGAGTGTTGTATGATGTATTTTTACTATTTTCTCCTGTTGGCCTTCCCATAGCCTTTCAGAACAGCAGAGTTACGTTGTTAGCAATTCAATTTGGACTGCACATAGCTATTTAGAACAGCGGAGGTTGGCTGTGTAACGTCCCAATTCACACTAGGACCCTCGTGCGGGTCGCGACACGGGCATGTCCCTACCCGTGTCGAGTATTAAACCGACACTAAAACCGTCTTTGACGCTTCGTCCAAGCAGGACACGGGTAAGGACATGGGCGTGTCCCTACCCGTGTCACTTTTTATATATAAGGGTTGTGAAAACCCTAGCAATTTTCACTTCTTATTCCAGCCATTTTTTCCTGAGAGAAACTTCTGTAGAGAGGGAAAACTGCTGGAGCAAGTCATGGAGGAGAAGATCCGTCACCGCCGTGAAAGAGAAGATGCTGCCGAGAAGAGTCACAAGATCCATGGCCGAAAATAGTGGAAATGCTGGAAATGAGGTGAGCTTCCTCCCCTCTCCCTTGGTGCTAGATCTGTAGATATCTAGGTGAGATGTCGACTCAAAAGAGTCTAGACTAGTAAGATGGTGATTTCTCTTGGAAGAGGTCGTTCTAGGGCTTGTGCTCTAAGGCTAATTGTGTCTTCAACCTTTCCAACCTTCTATGTGATGATGGGGGATGGTTTCATGAAGAATCATGACCTCATGAGGGTGAATAAGGGAGGAGGAATTTCTGATGAGATTGTGGTAGATCGACTTGAGGAGGAAGATGAACCGATCCCATTCATTCATCTTTAAGATGCATACAGAATCTGTGTTCTGCGCGCAGCGAGCTTCTTGTCCATTTTCAGGTGTGATATGGCCAAATCTGGGCTGTCAACTAAACACTAAAGTTTAAGTCCTCAAAAATACCTTTACAACAAGTGGCTGCAGGACTTCAGGCGAAGTTTGTAGCCACGGGAATGTCTGAACGAAAATGATATCCGATAAATCCTGCATGCAGAAACTGTGTTCTGTACGCAGTGGACTTCAAGGCTGATTTCAGGTATGATACTTTTGAATCTAGGTTTTGGTCTGAACATAAAAGTTGTAGCCCATGGAAAGACCTTTCCATCGACGGGTTATACGCCTTTACCGGGTTCTGTAGCTTCGGGAATCTCCAGTCGAAACTGCTGTCCAGATTTATCATGCACTTAAATTCTGGGTTTGGAATAATATTGAATTTGGACTCGGTAGAGATAATGTTGCAAATTAACTTGAGGTTGTTGAACTCTTTTGTGTTAACCATCATAGTCCAATGAATCATGATGTTTATTATTTGGATTTCACATAATTGATTTGTGAAGCGAAGCATACTTAAACAAAACAATTTGATAGAAATTGGTAGACTATTATAAATGCGCATCATGGTAATAACATGTTGAATCATTTGGGGTGAAAGGTAGGATGATAACTTATGGCCATGTGTATAATTGTTTAATGGAATGAATTTAGTGTCCAATGCTTAGAGTGTCGTCTCCCTACGGGTAACATTGTGAAGGGATGTAAGTGCGGTGTTGACCGTCACTAGTTGGGATTGTAATGAGATGAGTCAAAGTCGAACGGCTGGGCTTGGTCCTCGGTGCTCATTTCCCGGGGCTACTTCCATGCCTGGTGGATGGTTGGGCTTGGTCCTCATGCTTTCTCCGAGGCTCCTTCCATGCCACGGTGATGTGGAATTGCATGCGGTGTGAGTCGACACGCGGTGTCGTAATCCTGGGTTGAGGATACTGTGGCAGGTCTACAAGCTCGCCGATCGTCACACCGATGGGAGTTGACAGTTAGACTTTAGGTGGTTGGGCTTGGTCCTCGGTGTTCACGTCCCGGGGTTCCTTCCGTGTCAAGTGAACGGTTGGGCTGTGCCCTCGTGCTTACTTCCGAGGCCCCTTCCGGGTCACACAAGGCCAGTTCGGGGCTGTGTTCTCGGTGCACATCTACCCGAGACCCCTGCTGGGTCATAGTACCATATGTAATACCCCCCTCCTGGATCCAAAAATATGCCACAAAGGGGGTCTTGTGCCCAGAACAACCGACTTGTGGTAGCATTAGTGTATGGGCTAACCTGTACCACAAGACGCCTATTCCGCCGGCTACAATCAATATCAACATACATATGCCAACCCAACCAAAATATAATAAAGAGGAAGTCAATCTGTCCTTCAGCTCTTGGAACGCCGCCTCACACTAGGGTGTCCACTCAAATGACACACCTTTATTTGTTAAGGAAGTAAGAGTAAGAGCAAGCTATGAAAATCCTTTTACGAACTTGCGGTAGTACCCGACAAGTCCAAGGAAGCTCCGTACATCGGCCGCCGACTTCAAGGCCGACCACTCCTATACGATGCCCGCCTAGTAGTAGAGATGCTCGCTCTACTATCACCGTCTGGCCACGAAGGTTGATGCCTGAGAGGTTAGCTACCTGCTCAAATAGTGGGAACAAGTAGTCAATGTCGACAAAGCGGTTGCAGTGTGTGATCATGGGTGATGCATTGCATATCATTCATACCATTTCATAACATTGCACAACAAGATCCTCATTGTATAATTTTATATGAGCACTCATATACGATGAGTTACTTTATGCAAACCGATCCTTAACTTATAAGCTTGTATGGGCATCCTTATAAGTTAAGTTACTTTCCCGCTGTAGTTACTTGCTCTTGATGTTTGATATAACTCTTGTAGAACTGCTAGATAAATTGTTGTTGATCTTATTGTACCATTACCACCTTCTTGTACATGCTTATACTATTTATTATACCTTGTACTCTTGCTCTTTTCTCCGCCCGATGTTGAGGAGTCGCCGGGGGAGCGGATGTGAAGCCACTTAGTCTTTTCAACTAACAGTTGCTACGTCTTCCTTTTTAGGAGGTCTCCCCGCAGGTAGAGCAGCCGTAGACTTTGAAGCAGGATAGCCAGGCCAGGACGACAGGGCCTGATTTGACGGTGTCGTCACTACCGTTGGTTACTGATGTGAGTGTTGAGCAACTCTGATGTAGCCCTTTTGGGCGTTTATTAGCTGTACTTTGATATATTGTAGAAGCATATTTTAGCTTATCTATTTTGATGTACTTTGGATATATATACTTGGTGTGGATTTGAATTCTCTTTATTATATTTTGGTTGGTTGGCATATGTATTGATATTGGTTATAGCCGGCGGAATAGGCGTCTTGTGGTACAGGTTAGCCCGTGCGCTAATGCTACCGCAAGGCGGCTGTTCTGGGCATAAGACCCCCTTCGTGCCGTGTTTTGGAGTCCGGGAGGGGTGGGGGTCTTACAAATGGTATCAGCTTGCCACGATCCTCAACTAAAGAAGTCATTCAACCATGGTACCACCCCCATTCGATTAGTCAGTTTGGGGACAAACTGACTTAGCAGAAGCAGTGGTGTGCCCATATGTAATTCACACTAAGTGTGTCCAGCTTTGACCTTAAGATTAGCCAACCTGACCATACATTTGTCTTTTACGTGTAGATTCCCATGCACGTTGAGCCGATGGGGGGCACTCCTTCCCCTTCCATACCCACTCAGTTCCAACAGTCTGAGTTGGGGCATATGCTCACCGCCATCCTGGATGCCTTCAGGGTGCAGCAGCCTCCGGTGCAACCACATGCTCCGGGCTCTAATTGGTTGAGGACCTTTCGGGCCCTCTCCCCTCTCGCCTACCTCGGGACGGAGTCAGCCCTACGCATAGAGGAATGGCTTGACACGGTGCAGGAGTTGTTGGCGGGGATCCGTTGCCCAACCAACATGGCTGTGACGTTGGCGGTGTCCGTCTAGGAACTACATGCTAAGAGGTGGTGGAAGTCCCTCATTGTCTCCACCTAAAAAATTAGTTTTCAAGATATCCTAAACACCAGGGGGGTGAATAGGTTCAATTCTTTTTCCTTAAGGCAGATACTATTTTTACTGATTAGACAACTGATTCAACAATTTACACAACACAGTATAAAAGAAATCACACCCAATCACAGAGTGCACACAGATTTATAGTGGTTCCCCAAGTGATGGGTACATTCTCTTTCCCCCTTTGCCTATCTAGCAGTATACTAGATTCAGCCTAACTTCCTTCTTTCTTCTCAGATCCGCAGATCTTACAACTTAGAACCTTGAAAGGTCCCTACATCTCAGACTTCAGCAAGTCCTACAACGCAGATTCTCCCAGAGAACCCTACCTCAGAGTGAGTCCACACTCCTATAGCTCAGGCAATTAAGCACTACCTCAGCCTCTTCAACAGGCCTATAACTCAAAGAAATTAATCTCCTACCTCAGGCACTCATCCCTAACTCAGCCTCTTTAACAGGCCTACAACTCAGATAAATTAATCTCCTACCTCAGGCACTCAGCCCTACCTCAGCCTTTATAGATTTAGGCTTACAACTCAGAGAGTTTACTCTCCTACACTAAGATCTTTTTAAAATTCTATAGAGAAATTGATTATAACAAGAGTAAATCCTTCATCCAGGTAGAAAGAGAATGGGTAGAAGGTTTCTTGGTCAGTTCTTGATAGATCTGGCAACTTTAGAATCAACCTGTCTTAGCTTCTTCAAAGCTTCTTGAATCTGAACAAAGCAAGGTTGATCTTCTTGAAGGTGGATATGATCCTCAATCCAGCTTCCTTCTTCTATTCAGAATTTAATCTGAATTCTTCTTGCAGACTTGTTCAGGATCTGCACTTGTTGATTGCTGGATGAAGACTTATCTTCTTCTTAGTTGTTCTCTCTTCTTGTTCAATCCTTTGGATTGTTCCAACACTAGATTCTTTTATCTGATGATAGAACATGTCTTTATATAGGCTTCATCTGAGGTTACCTGCTGATCCGGTTCCTAACGACCTTCTGACAGCTCTGACAGATACAATAATATTGTTAATTATGACAGCTGTCAAGTCTTCAGTCGTGATACTTGATCCTTCATTGAACTTCAACTCAGCAGCGAAGTGTTGAGACAAAACTTCAAATGTGTCGACACAATAGTGCATGTGTCGACACAACTCTTGATGATGTCGACACAACTTTCACAATGTCGACACAGCTTCTCTTTAACTTCTTGACACAGCTTCAGTGGCATGTGTCGAAACAAGTCCTGTGTGTCGACACAACTCTTCGTTTTCTTCTTGACACAATTTCTGTGGAATGTGTCGACACAAGTCCTGTGTGTCGACATAATAGCTTCTAGTCTCGACAAAGTTGATATTGATAGAATTCTGGAGTGTGTCGACACAAGTCCTGTGTGTCGACACAAGTGTTGTCGACAGAATTCTGGAATGTGTCGACACAAGTCCTGTGTGTCGACACAGTTGTTGTCGACAGATTTTCTGTGTGTCGACACAAGTCTTGTGTATCGACACAATCTGGCTCCTGGTGTCGACACAGCTTTTCCTAAGTGTTGACACATTTCTTCTCAGGTGTCGACACTTGTACTTTGAAACGTTTTCTACATTTCCTTAACCTGCACATTGAAACTCAATACAACATCAAATACACCTTGATGAATATCATTGAGTTAGGTGAGGCTTCTCCAAATCTGGTACACATTTTCCAATGTACCCAACAATCTCCCCCTATTTGGAGAAGTCATAACCCTTAGTCAATGATATATATTACTTTATAATAAAACACAGAACATGATGTATAAGAGCATTATTTGACAGGGTAATACATAAACAAAACCAGCATATTATATCATCACAGAATATGATAAAATATAGTGAACATGAATCAATGTTTTGTTGAATTACAAGAAGTTTCTGAACAACAGATGACATAGATTTTAAAAAGATTACATATTTCTAAAATCTAGTCAATCTAATCTTAGGACTGATCAGGCTCCTTGATAACAATGCCTTTGCCAAACTAAATCCTTGCTTGTACATTAGCTTCAGTGTCTTCAGCTGGCTACTTCTTTCTTCTTGACCTCTTCAACCTTGACCTTTTGCCTTTCAAAATAATTATAAGGCTTTGGAAAGTACTTGCTCCATTCTTGTTCAGAGTACCACTTGCCTCTATCATGCATGTTGTCTTTGACAGCTTGCCAGGCAACTCCATCTTTCAAAATCAGGCTTCAATTCAGCCTGCTCTCTAAACCTTTTCTTAGAAAGTTGAGCTTCAGACATCTCAACCTACTCAATAACCACATTCTGAACATCTTGTGGAGGACTATACATTTGTTGTACTACAATTTGAATTCCTTCAAAATCAGCAGTTATAATCATCACACAGGGGTGGATAACCAAGAGTTGCTCTGATAACATTAGTTATCCATTTAGCATGTTCAGAGCCTGCATTAACTAACACACTCTCCTCCTTTATGACTTCTCTTTCAATATGGTCTCTGAGATCATCTTTTTGAAATCTAACTTGATTAGCTAGGTAATTAGTGCCTTCCTTATAAAATGATCTGAATAATTCTCTCCCACTTTATTGCTTTCATCTACATAATTCTCAAGAGCTGCTCTTTATTCATCCTACTTTACTTGTAGTTTCACCAGAAGTGAACTGAAGTATACTGCTGGAGCTGGAGTTTGTGAGACAGTCTGTAAGGCTTTCTTATAGCCAGAGCTTCTCTTCCTTAGCTCCATAAGCTTTCTCTTCTTTGCCCTAGAGGCTTCTTTATCTTTTGAGGACTTAGATGAGCTTGCTATGTACACTGTATCTTTTGGACTAGATGCTGTAATGGGCATCTGCTCTCAGTCCTTAGCAGCTCCCCCTCAATACTTGCATCTTGTATGCCAGGAAATAACTCTTCTAGAGTGAACTTTTGTGGATTGTTTCTGAGGGGTCGAAACATCTTTGGTTAGAACTCTATCCCATCTTGATAGTATTCTCAAATCCGTATTATCAGTCAGATATAAACTCAAGATTCTACCCAGATTGGGTTTTACTTTCACCTATATATAGACAGGGTCTTAGCCTCCTCCCCCTGCATTCTTTACGTAGACATGGTTTTAATTCCACCTATTTATATGTTTCTAATCAAAGAAGGTCAAAAGGCGGGTAGAAATACTCTTATTGTGTCGACACTGTTGGGATTGTGTCGACACAGACTACTAAAGTCTCGATAGAGAATTACTATTCTATGTGTCGACACCAATTGCGATGTGTCAACACAGATAATCTTAAGTGCTTACACTAATCTCTGCATGTCGACACAGACGACTGTATGTGTCGACACCAACATTTAAGTGTCAAGATAGCTATGTGTTGACACTAAATTCTGAGTGTCGACACAATCTTCTGGATGTGTCGACAGAATTTTTCTTATGTGTCGACACCATCTACTAAGTGTCGACACAAATGTCTTTATGTGTCGACACAAATTTACTTAGTCAAATTTGTCATTCTTATTCTAAGTTCAGCATGCCTAATTCAATTTTAAAATAATTGAATTTAGTTTCATCCAGTGGTTTGGTGAACATGTCAGCAATTTGAAAATTAGTATTGACAAATTCTAAACTTATATCTTCCTTTTCAACACGATCTCTAAGGAAATGAAATCTTATTTCTATGTGCTTAGTTCTGCTATGAGAAATAGGATTTCTAGCAATAGAAATGACACTAGTAGAATCACAAAATAATGGAGTTCTACTTACCTGGATTCCATAATCTTCAAGTTGATATTGAGTCCATAATAGCTGAGCACAGCAGCTGCCTGCAGCAACATATTCAGACTCAGTAGTGAAAATAGCCACACTTGTCTGCTTTTTGCTGCTCCATGACACCAATCTTCCACCTAAAAACTGACATGTGCTAGTTGTACTTTTCCTATCTTCTTTGCATCCTGCAAAGTCTGTATCTGAATACCCAGTTAGTAGAAAAACTCTATTCTTAGGGTACCAAAGGCCAAGATTTGGTGTTCCCTTAAGATATCTCAAAATTCTTTTGACTGCAGTATAATGAGACTCTTTAGGGCAGGCTTGATACCTAGCACATACACATGTAGCATACATGATGTCTGGTCTACTAGCAGTGAAGTATAAAAAGGAGCCAATTATCCATCTATACAAAGACTCATCTACAGGTTTCCCTGCATCATCTTTTTCTATAGGCATACTTGACCCCATTATAGTTCTCATGGTGGAGGCTGACTACATACCATATTTCTTAATCAACTCCTTAGTGAAATTAGACTGGGATATGGAGAAGCCATCATCAGTTTGTCTAACTTGGAGTCCCAAGAAGAATTTCAGCTCACCCATACTGCTCATCTTGAACTTCCCTTGCATAAGTTTGACAAACTTTCTACAAAGGTTGTTTTCTGTTAATCCAAAGATAATGTCATCAACATATATCTGGACTAGGATCATCTTGCCTTTTAATTCCATAAGGAATAGAGTTTTGTCTATTTTCCCCCTTGAGAATTTGTTCTCAATGAGGAATATAGACATGGTTTCGTACAAAGCCCTAGGATCTTGTTTCAAACCATATAGTGCTTTTTTAAGCATATAAACATAATTAGGATAGAGAGAATCTACAAAACCTGAGGGTTGTTCAACATAAACTTCTTCTTTTAAGTCACCATTCAGAAATACTAACTTTCATCCATCTGAAACACTTTGAACCCTTGATAAGCTGGAAAGGCAAGGAATAGCCTTATTGCTTCCAACCTTGCCACTGGGGCAAATGTCTGATCAAGGTCTATTCCCTCTTCCTTCCTGTAGCCTTTTGCTACCAGTCTTGCTTTGTTTTTGACTATGATGTCATTTTCATCTAGCTTGTTCCTGTAGATCCACTTAGTCCCTATGACATTGTGATTCTTTGGTTTAGGAACCAGCTTCCAGAGTTTGCATCTTCTGAATTAATTCAGCTCTTCCTGCATGACATCAATCCAATTTGGGTCTTGTATGACTTCTTCAAATTTCTTGGGTTCCATCTGGGACAGGAAACCTGAGCAAAGAACTGTGTTCAAGTTCTTGCTCCTTGTCTGAACACAATGACTTGGATCACCAATAATTTGGTGTGCTGGATGATCCTTTAGGTGTCTTATTGCTGGAGGTAATCTATTTACACCTTGATTTCCTTCAGTTTTCGAACATGTTGTACTTCATTTTCTTCATCATCAGCTTGTGGGTCTTGTACTCCCCCTGTACAGCATCCATCATTTTCTTCATCCTGCCTTGCAGGTTGGTCTTCATTAATGGTTAGCTTGTCCATTTTTTCCTTCAAACCTGTAGAGCTACAAGATACACTAGACTGCTCACAATGGATTAGTTCAGTTTCATCAAAGACTATATGAACAGATTCTTTTACAACTTGAGTAGTCAAGTTAGAGACCATGTAAGCTCTATTGTTGTTGCTGTACACAACAAATATCTCTTCTTGGGATTTGACAACAAACTTAGTTAAATAAGGCTTGTCATTATTAAGTACATAACACTTGCTACAAAAGATCCTAAAATAGGATATGTTTGGTTTTCTGCCTTTCATAATCTCATAGGGTGTCTTTTTATGACTTTTAGTGATGGATGCTCTATTGAGAACATGACATGCAGAGTTTATTGCCTCAGCCGAGAAATATTCTGGGAGAGAAGTGTCACTTAGTAGTGTTTTACCAGCCTCAATAAGAGTCCTATTCTTTCTTTCAGCAATACCATTTTGCTGAGGAGTACTAGGTGAGGAGAACTCTTGATGAATCTCTAGTTCTTCACAAAATCTTGTCATGCATTCAGACTGAAATTCAGTCCCATGGTCTGTAACACCCCCTATCCGTCGCATAACATATAGCAGTAGGTCCACCCGGGGCCCGACGCCATATACTACAGACAGACCGGGTGGTTACTTATGGAAACCATCCAACCAATCTCAACGTCCTACACAGAGCATTCGAGCGGAAGCAGTTTATAAAAGTTGTAACAAAGAACCCAGCATCAAAGCATGAATGTCCAGTAATACAAAATAGGAATATTTTACAAACCACGGCACGCAGGCCGGTCACACATGAGTAAAGCAGTAAACACTTCCAATTAGGCCTTCAAGGGCCGGCTTCGCATTCGGGCTTTAGCCCACTATTTACCGCTTGGTCCAGCTGCACCTGCAAGCAACAAACCACCGCACGGTGGCAAAACAAGGCAACGGTCAGCAATGCTAAGCAAATTATAATGATCCCGCCCCCAACTCGGGGTGGCGATGCTCCTTCCCTGCACTTCATTAGCATAAGCGAGCAATATAAACATATAGCCATATCAACACAGACGTTGGCTCGCACGGCCACACACCCCGTGCTCTCAGGGCACATTTTCGGTGAACCGGTCGATGCCACATCAATTAAAGCCATTGACATTCCGGACTCACCACCGCCACTTGGACGGCCAAACCTATGAGCAATTTGTCTTCTTGGCCTGGGTCACGACAATTTACGCCATTGACCGCCGAAGACCCTAATCTATGCCAACGGTAAGTGCCACGTTCCTTTAGGTCTCTTTAACCGAACGACATAGAACGGGTACGGTTCCATCTAACCCGTGCTCATATCGCAACGACAATTTAAGCCATTTGCACGGGTCAAACTTCCACCGAGTCTCATGTCTATCACAATTCACATAACCCGGTTATGTTCATGTTGGCTCTCAGGCCACCAAGTTGGCAAGATCTCGTATCCGCCCAGTTTTCCGGGTGCACCTTTGGGTTAGTCCCCAAGGCTCCCTGCTACAATCTACCGCGTAGAAAACCCGAAAAACAATCCATAGCGCGGAGTCTTCTCCGGCATTTATGCAATGCAACATCACCGATCCAGACCAACATGTCCGGGTAGGCTTCACACATCATGCCTATGTCCGTTCTCGCTTACGGACTCTAAACAACGGGGACTTCACATATCTACCCGAAGGAATGCCTCCAACTCTCTGCAAACTCGCGAGAGCGGGCTTCCTATGCAAAGAAAGAGAGCTACTCATGCTCAAGATGAGGATCATTACCCTTGCGTTCCTCTTTGGCGCCATTGAAAAGTAATCGGATGAAAAGCACCGCACTAGCTTTGCCTCCGTGGATCCGGAGTCGGCTCGCGATTCGGAGCTCCGAATCTCCTCCAATGGCGGGATCTAGCTCCTTCTTCCTCCCTTGGCTCTCCTCTCTCTCTAAGGTTTTAGAAAGCTAACACTTAAGAAAAGTGAGGGTTTTGGAAGCCCAAACCCTTGTATATCCCTTCAGGAACAACCCCCAGCCGTTGGATCTCAAAACAAGGAAACGAACAGCTTTGATTCGGGGCTGAAATGCCCAATCTGGACCGAACACGGCCTGGCACACGCCCGTGTCCAGGGCCGTGTGCCTCATTCGCCGTCAAAATCGGCTCGCCTGGAACCTCACACGGGTATCGAACACGCCCGTGTTCGAGCTGACACGCTCGTGTTCCATGTGACACGGCCGTGTGGCCGGCCGTGTACCCCTATCAATTTTCCCCGAAATCAACCCGAGCACTGCACGGGTTCTAGGACACGCCCGTGTACGTACCCGTGTCACCTCAACACGCCTGGACCCCAGGCCATGTACACGGTCTCGACACTCGACACTTCGTCGAGCGAAGATCGTCGACCTACTGACACGGCCTCGGACATGCCCGTGTCCTAGGCCGTGTGCCTTGTCTCGACACAGTGTCGAGACCAAAGTGTTGACTTCCCGGGACGAGTGTCGACACGGGTCGACACGCCCTGCGACACGCCCGTGTCGCAGGCCGTGTGCCATGTCTCGACACTTCGTCAAAGCACAGTGTCGACTTCGCGGCTAAGTGTTGACACGGGTCGACACGCCCTGCGACACGCCCGTGTCCCAGGCTGTGTGCCCAGTCTCGACACAATGTTGAGACCAAAGTGTCGACTTCCCGTCACAGTGTCGACACAGGCTTGACACGCCCTGGGACACGCCCGTGTCCCAGGCCGCGTGCCTGCAGCCAGAACCCAAACTGGTCCAAAACTTCCCCCTTTACTCCTTTGAGTTTCGGGGCATTACAACTCTCGCCCTCTTAAAAGAATTTCGTCCACGAAATTACATAAAGGAAAGACATGTACAAAACCAAAATTTGCAGCTGAGCGGAACAACTCCGGATACTCGTCAAGCATAGTCTGCTCTCGCTCCCAAGAGAGCTCCTCACGACCGCAATTGTCCCACCAGACCTTGACCATCCTGATCTCTTTATTGCGTAGCCGCTTGACCTCCGAGTCCTCAATCCGCACGGGCTTGACCTTTGTCGTTAGCCCACTATCCACCGGCACTTGATCAACCGCGATCACTTGCGTAGGCTCTTGCACCGCCTTCCGAAGCACCGAAATATGGAATACATCATGTAAACCACTAAGCTCCACTGAAAGCTTCAACTGATATGCCGCTTCACCAACTCGCTCCAGAACCTCGAACGGTCCAAGGTACCTCGGGCTTAGCTTTTTCAATCGCCGCACCCGCGAGACACCCTTGAACGGCTTGATCTTTAAGTACACATAATCGCCCACCGTGAACTCCACGTTCCGGTGCTTGGCATTATAGTACTTTGCTTGCCGGTCCTGAGCGATAAGCAACCTCTCCCGAATGGTTCTCACCAAAGAAGTAGCATCCTCCACTTCCGATCGCTTATACAACTTTGACTCACCCGTTTCTAACCAAGACAACGGCGTGCGACACTTCCTACCATATAGGGCCTCGAAAGGCGCCATCTGAATACTCGCTTGGTAGCTGTTGTTGTATGTGAACTCCACCAAATAAAGGTGGTCTTCCCATTGCTTTCCAAAATCCAAGACACACATGCGAAGCATGTCTTCCATGGTTCTATTGACCCTCTCGGTCTGCCCATCCGTTTGTGGATGGAAGGCTGTGCTGAATTTCAGCTTTGTTCCCAACATTTGCTGCACAAGCCTCCAATCATTGGACGTGAACCGCCCATCACGGTCACTCACGATGCTGCGGGGCACACCATGAAGTCGTACTATGTTATCCACATAAAGCTTTGCCAGCTTCTCCACCGGATCATCCTTCCTATGCGGAATAAAATGTGACACCTTCGTTAATCGATCAACAACCACCCAAATGGCGTCGTTCCCCTTTTGCGACCTTGGCAAACCGTGCACAAAGTTCATAGAGATGTCGTCAAATTTCCACTCTGGAATAGGCAAGGACTTAAGAAATACTCCTGGTTTTTGGCACTCCGCCTTTACCAAGGCGCAAGTTTGGCACTTTGCTACGTATAGCGCCACATCCTTCTTCAAACCCGGCCACCAAAACTGTTTCTTCACATCACGATACATCTTCATGCTCCCCAGGTGAATCGAGTACTTGGTATGGTGTGCCTCGTACAACAACTCCACCCGTAAATTACCCACACTTGGGATGCACAGACGACCGTCTTTCCAAAGTAATCCGTCCTCCACGACGAATTGGGAATTTGACCCATCCAGAGCCTCTACCATGAGCTGCTTCATATGAGCATCCATATCCAAAGACTACCGAATACGATTAGCCAGGTCATATTGGACTTCAGTCCAATTCAGAACTGCTTCAGCACTTGATTGCCTGTCCACACAAACAATCTCCAGCGCCTCCAACTCTCGCACCAACCGCTCATCATGCACCGATAGCCAATTGGCTTGAGCTGGGGCTCGGCGACTCAACGCGTCCGCAACCGCATTCCCTTTGCCAGACACGTAGTGGATCTTGAATGTATAGTCCCCCAGGAACTCCATCCATCTATATTGCCGCATATTCAGATCCTTCTGATCAATAAGATACTTCAGGCTCTTGTGATCGGTGTAGATGTCAATCTTCACACCGTACAAATAGTGTCTCCACAGCTTCAAGGCAAAAATCACGGCCGCTAACTCCAAGTCATGGACTGGATAATTCCTCTCATGCACTTTTAGCTGTCTCGAGCCATAAGCGATTACACTTCCGTGTTGCAGTAGCACGCAACCCAAACCGCTGCCCGAAGCATCACTATAAATCTCATAGCCTTCGGTTCCACATGGCGAACTCAGCACAGGTGCCGTGGTCAACCGACACTTCAACTCCTCAAAAGCTCACGCGCACTCCGGCGTCCAAACGAACTTATGCTCCTTCCTCGTCAAAGTAGTGAGAGGTAACGCTATCCGCGAGAAGTTCTCTACGAAGCGCCTATAATAGCCGGCAAGCCCCAGAAACTCCAGACTTCCGCTACAGTAGCAAGCTCAGGCCACTCCCGTATCGCAACAATCTTCGCCGGATCCACAGCAATACCCTCTCCACTCACTATATGCCCGAGGAACGCCACTGAGGATAGCCAAAACTCGCACTTCGAGAACTTGGCATACAACTGATTTCTCCTTAGCGTCTCCAACACCAAATGAAGATGCTTGAAGTGATCTTCCTCGCTTTACGAGTACACCAAAATATCGTCGATGAAGACGATCACGAAATGGTCCAAGTACTCCCTGAAAGTCCTGTTCATCATATCTATGAACACTGACGGCGCATTTGTCAGCCCAAACGGCATGACCGTAAACTCATAATGCTCGTATCTCGTACTAAACGCTGTCTTCGGGATATCACTCTCCCTTATTCGCAGCTGATAGTACCCAGCCTTGAGATCCAACTTCGAGTACACCGTCGACCCGACTAACTGATCAAAGAGATCATCAATCCGAGGGATCGGGTACTTGTTCTTCTCCGTCAGCTTGTTGAGCTCCCGATAATCAATACATAGCCTCAAGCTTCCGTCCTTATTCTTAACAAAGAGGACCAGTGCGCTCCAAGGCGAAGAACTCGGGCGCACATACCCTTGCTCCAACAACTCTTGCAATTGAACTTTCAGCTCCGCCATTTCCTTAGGCGCTAGCCGATAGGGAGATCGTGACACAGACTTTACACCTGGCACTAGCTCGATCATAAAATCTATCTCCCGCTGAGGCGGGGCTCCAGGAAGATCTGCGGGGAACAAATCAAGGTATTCCGATACCACTGAAATACAATCCAACGCGGGCTTCGGCTTTGCAACCTCCACTAGTGTAAAGAATAGTTCTGCTCCGGCACGAACCGCCTTCACCACCTGAAGAGCAGACATCAACGTCTTGCTCGACCCCTTTAAGCCCGTAAAAGTCGTCTCACGACTTGCTCCCAACTTGACTTCCTTGCTACCGCAATATATATGGGCCTGCTGCTCCGAGAGCCAGTCCATGCCAAATATGACGTTGAACTCCACCAATAGAAGTTAGGACGCCCACAGGTCAAACTCCCACTCCACAATACGAATCTTAACATCGCAGATCCTATCCGCTCGCATGGAACACCCATTGGGCAACAATACTTCCAACTTATCCTTCGCCATCGAAGAAGGGACTCCGATGCGTGATATAAACCCTTCGGACAAGAAGGAGTGTGACGCTCCCGTATCGAAGAGTGCTCGTGCCGGATTTTCACAAATCAATACAAATCCTAAACAAGCAGTGGTAAGGTAACATATGCATAATAAGTATTTATAGAAATTGACTTACTATAAATTAAACCGTACCTGTCACCACATCAGCTTGTTTGATGGCCTCCTGTTGGCCAAGATTGTAGACCCTTGGTTGGGACGGAGCATAGTGGGACGCGCTCGACTCCACCGCCTTTCCCTTCTCTTCATATGTAGCTCCCGACCTTCTCTCGGACTTAGGACGTCCGCTCCAACAGTCACGGTCAAAATGCCCCGTCTTTCCACAAGTAAAACACGCGTTCGGGGTCCGACTTGTAGTAGCCCCAGAAGCACCAGAAGGAGCTGGACCCGAAGTCCTATGCTTCTTGAAAGCCCTCTGTTGGGTATTGTATCCACAACGTACCTGATTTGAAGAAGCCCCTGAACAAGCTAAGGTAAATAGGCAGTGTTTTTGACATATTATTTCAAGTTGTGCTTGCAGTTCTTCCACACTAAGTGCACACCAATGTCAGGGTGCAGCAGGTCAATATACACGGGTCTGCACGACGTAATCCCTCGTTGAGCAGATCAGTGTGTTGGACTACGTGTACTCTCTCTATTGGAGTGCACTTACTTTCAAGTACAGGGCCGTGTTTATGCAAGAGAAGACAAGGAGCAAGGATGGGTCAAGGAGCAGCTCTTGGGTGAAAAGACGAAAATTCGTCTAAGTGTAAATCGACGAGAATCACCAAGTGATTCTCGCCGATTCGGCGAGAATCACAAGGGATTCTCGCCGAACTCGTTCCAGCCTCTTCTAAGCGAGCACCTCTGCTTCTAAGTAAGAATCGACGAGAATCACCAAGTGATTCTCGCCAATTCGGCGAGAATCACTAGTGATTCTCGTCGAATCATCGAGAATCACTGGTTGATTCTCACCGTCTCGACCTGGCCTAAAGCAGTGTGTGCAACCAAGGCAAATTCGACGAGAATCATCTTTGATTCTCGCAGAATCGTCGAGAATCACCTTTGATTCTCGGCGACTCGGCGAGAATCACTTTCGATTCTCACTAATTTTGACTTGGGCATTTTTCTGGAACTTCCTGAACCGGATTCTGCCGCTGTTAAGTTTCTGGACCGGGGCTTAGGGATTATGCTTGTGGGTCCCACAACGGTCATTTTTGAAAGCGTCTACAGTATATATATACGGGTATTTTGAACGGAATACGTAGACAGAAAAGAAGCCGATCTCGATCAAACCCTAAAATCGCGAACCTGCTCCGCCGCCTCCGTCGCCGCTCGCACTAGTTGGTCGCCGCTGCTGATCGCGTTTCTTCCCGATCTCCGGCGACAGAAGCTTAGCCTAGCGTAGAGTCTCACGCGTCTATCCAGAGATCCCTGGTCTCTCGATTTATTGATCGGGAAAAACTTCCCCATCCGAATCGATCGAGACGACCGATCCTCGTGTGACCGTTGGTAGACCTAACTAGCTTCGCTACGAAGTTTGGATCTCTAAGGAACAGCAGCCGCACATCGTCATCGCCGCCGCTCCCGTGAACCTAGCCGCCGCTCATCTTGCCGCCGCCGGTTCCGGGGAGATCCTCTCCAAGAGAGATCTAAGGTCGTGGACTCCTTGTGGACGTCAAGAACACGTCGTCAACAAAGAGTGACATCTTAGTCTCCAAACAAAGTTTGTATCTCGTGTACATTCTAGATTTACTTTTGTTGTAAAGGAACGATTGTTCCGTATTGTAAGGGTTGAGTGTAACCCGGTTTGTGGGAGTGTTGACTCCTACGTGTGGAAGGGTTCCTTCCAATAGTGCAGGGATTGGATTTCAATCCTTTTGGAGAAGTGACCGAGTCGTCCCTTGTTGGGAGATAGGTCGAAGGGGGAAAGTGGATGTACCCAAGTCGGGGAACCACTATAAATTGCCTGTGTATTCTGTGTGCTGTGCTTTTTATTTTTATTGTGCAGGTACATTCGTAAATTCCGTAAAAGTGTTGCACGTCACCTATTCCCCCCCCCCCCCATAGGTGAACTTTGTTGACACTAGGTTGACTTTCAAGTGGTATCAGAGCGAGGTTACTCATCAAAAAGGTTAACACCTTGAATTGAATCCTGCCTCCAGTGTCAAGAAGAAGACAGACATCTACTATGGACGGGCTCAAGTTCAGTGGAAAGATCCCCGTGTGCACCAGGCTCAACTTTCCTATCTGGAAGGAAAGGATCAGATTCTACATGGAGGCAGTTGATCCCAGACTCTTCATGATCGTGGAGGAGGGACCCTATGTCCCCACTAAGGTCTCCACCATTGATCCTACCAAGAAAGTGCCGAAGAAACTTTCTGAAATGGATAAGGACGAGATGGTGCTCGTGGGACTTGATAAGAAGGCGCAAAACATTCTGGTCAGCGCAGTGGATGACTCAATGATGCAGAACTTCTGCCACTACAGGACAGCACAGGAGATCTTGCATGGCTTGATCACCCTGATGGAGGGAACTGATGAAGTGAGGGATGATCGGAGATCCCTCTTGAACCAGAAATATGAGGCCTTCAGACAAGGGCCTAAGGAAGAGATCGGAGTCACCTACGAGAACTTCCTCAAGATCGTCAACGCCCTCAAAGGATACGGAAGAGTGTTCACTAATGGTGAACTCAATGATAAATTCCTTAGGTCCCTTACTAAGGAATGGGACACAAAGATCTGCGCCATCCGAGAGTTTGGCAGATTAGCTGAAACAGACCCGCAAATCCTGTTTGGGAAGCTGATGTCCTATGAGCTTCAGCTGAACACCAGGAAAGCAGAAGAAGAAGCAGAGAAGGCTGCAGCCAAAGAAAAGACTGTGGCTCTAAAAGCCAGTCACTCCAGAAAAGGCAAAAGTATAGTTTTATACCGTGCCAAGAAAAAGGATGAGGAGGTGGACTCCGAGCCATGCTCCTCCAGCTCAGAGGTGTCGGAGGAGGATTTCTCCCTCATCACCAGAGAGTTCAAGAAGTTCCTCAAGATGAGGAATCAAAGAAAGAGAGACGGCTCCTCCTCCAGGCATCAGAAGAAAAATTATTCTTCTGACAGGTATGCATCTAAACCTAACAAACATCGCTCTTCTGACATAATTTGCTTTGGATGCAATAAGCCAGGACATGTCGTGGCCGACTGCGATCAAGGCAAAAGAGAAAAAGGGAAAGGAGAGGAGCACAAATCCTTCAGAGATAAGAAGGAGCGGAGCTACATCACCAAACGACCAAAGACACTAAGTGAGTCTGATTCCTTAGACTCCAGTGATGATGAGGAAGCCTATTTCGGACTAGTGGGTCGCTCCGACTCAGAAGGAGAATGTCCCCCATTTACTTGGAAGGTAAAAGCTCACACCCCTCTCTCCAACTCAGACTCTGATCGTGAGTCTCAGGATGATGTACCTGAGGATAGCCTTTCGGCCCGTGAAGCTGAGCTCCTCGAGAAGTATGAGCTTCTGCTCAACACTTTCGAAGAGTGCCGTAAGAGACTGAAGGCTGAGAATAAGGAAGTAAAATTCCTTAAATGTGAGTGTGTATCCCTAAGGGAAGAGGTCACTAGCTTGATTTCTCTCCGACAGGAGCATCTTGACCTGACCTCAAAGCATTCAGAGTCCTTAAAGCTCCTTGATCTTAAGCAGGAGGAAGTCGACAAGTTGGAAGAACAACTTGCGGCAGAGAGGAAGATCGTCAAGACCTTCTCTATGCCAAAAACTGTTCTTCCAGTCGTCGATACCTTCTCTGCTCAGGCCAAAGGAGCTGGCTTGGGGCATGTAGGGGTATCTGGTTCCTCATCCAGGAGAAACAGGAACCAGAGGAAGAATAAGGCCGCCAAGAAGGCCTCTGCTGATGAAAAGGGTAAGGCTCCGCTTAGTCCTGTTGCATTCAGAAAGCCTAGCTTTCCTTGCAACCAACATGACTTTAAAGCAACCTTTGGTCATCATTTCCGGCCCTCGGCTGTAAAGCCAAAGAGCCGATATGATGGTTGGACCTTTCCCCGGAACTTCGGTGAGAGTGCCCTCAAGGCACCTTATGAGGAAATCCACATGGGAAATTATGGTCAATTCTCTAGCGGCCATAATGGAAAACAGGCACCAAAAGCCAAGCCTGTTATACAGAAGGTGACGAAGTCATGTAACTGCTGTCACCATGAGGCCTCCACCTCCAGATCCAAGGCCCCAGCTGTACCCACCATTTCCAGGGAAATGCAGGAGCCTAGGAAGAGGTACAACAGATTCGACTGTTGGTGCTGTGGCAAAGTCGGTCACTTTGTCGTGGATTGTTGGTTTAATCCAAGGTATTACGAGACTCCCTATGTTAACACTGCGAGGTCGACCACTCGTAGGGTTAACAAACCGAGGGGGAGTGTGCTAACCAAGAATCTAGGACCCAAGTTCGATTGGGTTCCTAAGGCAAATTAATTTTATTTTGCAGGAATGTCCAAAGGCCACCAAAACGCTGATCTGGTATTTGGACAGTGGATGCTCCCAGCATATGACTGGGACAAGAAGCCTGCTGCGTGATTACACTCCAGTCGAGAATGGACCCAAAGTCATCTTTGGAGGGTCAGATCGAGGAGTCACCAGAGGTTACGGTATGATTTCCAACGGTATAATCTCTATCACCGACGTTGCTTATGTTGAAGGGTTAAACCATAACCTGATCAGTGTAAGTCAGTTATGTGATAAAGGTTATGACGTTAAGTTCTGCAAGGATAAATGCCTGATAATTTCACGTACCTCTTCTGAGACGGTATTATCAGGCATTAGGAGCAGAAATATCTTCTGCTTAGATTTTCTCAGTGTAGATTCATCTACCCCCGTATGCCTTGTGGCAACAGGCAGTGCATCTCTTTGTGATCAATGGCACAAGAGATTGGCACATATTAATTTCAAGACAATTAGTATGCTGTTTTCTAAGAACTTAGTAAGGGATGCTCCCAGTATCAAGTGCATCAAAGATAGCCCCTGTCCTGCATGCCAGATGGGCAAACAGACTCGGGCTACCTTTAAGAGCATTGCAGACAAAGACTCTTCACGATGCCTCTACCTCCTACATATGGACTTGTTTGGTCCAATGCAAGTTCATAGCTTGGGAGGCAAGTCCTATACGCTAGTGATAGTTGATGATCATTCTCGGTTTACATGGGTGTTCTTTTTGAAACGAAAGTCAGATACGTTTGACATCTTCACTAGTTTTCTGAAGCAGATTCAGAACGAATTTAACTGCTCAGTGGTCAAAATCAGAAGTGACCATGGAACAGAATTCGAATCTGGTTCTATGACAGAATTTTGTGAAGGACAAGGTATCTTTCATGAGTTTTCTTCCCCGCGCACTCCTCAGCAAAATGGAGTTGCGGAGAGGAGAAATCGAACTCTCATTGAAGCCTGCACGACAATGTTGAAAGACGATTCTCTCCCGGAATACTTCTGGGCAGAGAATGTCAATACAGCTTGTCATGTACAAAACCGAGCTTTGATCAACAAGCATCACCGCAAGACGCCTTACGAGCTACTGAAAGGCAGGAAACCAACCATGACCTACTTGAGGATTTTTGGTTGCAGATGCTATGTACTGAATAATGGGAAGTACCCGCGTACTAAATTTGGTGAAAAATGCTTCGAAGGCATATTCATGGGCTATAGTTCCCACAGTCGGGCATATAGGGTCTTCAATAAGAAAACCCTAGTGGTAGAAGAATCAATAAATGTTGTGTTTGATGAAGGAAGTTTGCTTAACAACAATTCTTCCAGTGGTATTCTTGAAGATGCAGGTGCACGACTTGAGCAACTAAGTCTGGATGAGACCGCTAAAGATGACACTCCGAAGTACGTCAAAGTGTCCACTTCCACGTCTTGTGAAAATGTTGAAGATCAAAATGGAACAAATCTCTTAGAAGAAGGAGAAGCCCAAGAAATAGTCGAAGCCCCAGACGCCAGACTTGTAGAGCTCCGGCACGTGAAGGATCATCCTAGAGATCAGATCATCGGAGATCCTCGCGTTGGTGTCAGAACTCGAAGAGGTACTATTAACGAAGTATTGCATCTTAGCTTCCTGTCACAGGTTGAGCCCAAGAAGTTCGACGAGGCGAACAGGGATGCGGCATGGATTCTGGCCATGCAAGATGAACTCCATCAATTCAAACGTTGCAACGTTTGGACGCTTGTTCCCAGACCATACAAGCAGAATGTGATTGACACCAAGTGGATCTTCAGAAACAAGCTGGATGAACATGGTGTCATCATAAAGAACAAGGCAAGGCTGGTGGCTCAAGGTTACAGACAGGAGGAGGGGATTGACTTCGACCAGACCTTCGCACCAGTAGCAAGGCTCGAGGCAATCAGATTGTTCCTGGCATACGCTTCGCACAAAGGATTCACAGTTTATCAAATGGACATGAAATCAGCATTCCTGAATGGAGATCTGAAAGAGGAAGTATACGTCGCTCAACCCCCAGGTTTTGTCGACCCTACTTTTCCCAATCATGTCTATTTTCTTAATAAAGCATTATATGGGTTAAAACAAGCTCCACGAGCTTGGTATGAGACTTTATCTAGTTTTCTTCTTGAGAACAAGTTCTCTAGAGGTAAAATAGATAAAACATTGTTTCTCAGGGAAGTCAAAGGCAAGATTTTGCTGGTGCAAATCTATGTCGATGACATAATATTTGGCTCAACGGACAACAATCTTTGCAAAACGTTTTCTAAACTTATGCAAGGAAAGTTTGAAATGAGAAGTATGGGAGAGCTCAAGTATTTCTTGGGACTTCAAGTGAAACAGTCTGAGGATGGAATCTTCATCTCTCAGACGAAGTTCACAAATGAACTCCTTAAGAAATTCGGTATGGAGAATGCAACCTCTATGAGGACTCCAATGAGATCCACTATGTCTCTGGATAAGGATGAGAAAGGTAAACCTTTCGATGAAACCAAATACAGAAGCATCATTGGATCCCTGCTCTACCTTACTGCCAGTAGACCGGATATTATGTTCTCCACATGTGTTTGTGCCCGATATCAGGTGAACACTAAGGAATCTCACTATGTCGCTGCAAAGCGAATTCTAAGATACCTTAAAGGCACTCCTAATCTTGGCTTGTGGTACCCGAGAAACAATGATGTCGAGCTAATAGGTTTTTCAGATGCTGATTTTGCAGGGAGTAGGGATGACAGGAAAAGCACTTCCGGAACGTGTCAATTCCTCGGAAGAAGGCTTATCTCATGGAACAGCAAGAAGCAGAATTGTGTAGCTACCTCCACAGCAGAGTCTGAGTACATTTCGGCAGGCAGCTGTTGCGCACAGCTCCTATGGATCAGAAACCAGTTAGCTGACTACGATCTTCAGTTCAAGGAAATACCAATGTACTGCGACTCCTCCAGTGCAATTGCCATTGCCAACAATCCGGTGTCGCACAGCAGAACGAAGCACATTGAAGTGCGCTACCACTTCATTCGGGAGCACGTGGAGAACAAGGACATTTCTCTTTGTTATGTCCCCACGGACAAGCAGATTGCAGATATATTCACAAAGCCCTTAGATGAAGCCAAGTTCAGTCTCTTCAAAACTGAATTGGGAATGCTAAATTATGAGGAATGAAGACTACAGAAGCTCCAGGCAGGCGCAAGAACTGAGGGGGAGCACGGGGTCAAATGCTACAGACCCGATTTGCAGAAGCCGAAAAGGGGGAGATTACCCTCTCGGCTAAGGTGGCTCCAAGCTTGCTCTCAAGAAATTGGTACTGGTCATGAATAACTCAATTTCAGGTTTATGATTTTCATTCCTATACGCTTTATTCACCTTAGCTTGTAGGGTTTAGGCTTCTTCAAATAGGGGGAGATTGTTGGGTATTGTATCCACAACGTACCTGATTTGAAGAAGCCCCTGAACAAGCTAAGGTAAATAGGCAGTGTTTTTGACATATTATTTCAAGTTGTTCTTGCAGTTCTTCCACGCTAAGTGCACACCAATGTCAGGGTGCAGTAGGTCAATATATACGGGTCTGCACGATGTAATCCCTCGTTGAGCAGATCAGTGTGTTGACCTACGTGTACTCTCTCTATTGGAGTGCACTTACTTTCAAGTACAGGGCCGTGTTTATGCAAGAGAAGACAAGGAGCAAGGATGGGTCAAGGAGCAGCTCTTGGGTGGAAAGACGAAAATTCGTCTAAGTGTAAATCGACGAAAATCACCAAGTGATTCTCGCCGATTCGGCGAGAATCACAAGGGATTCTCGCCAATTCGTCGAGAATCAGTGGTTGATTCTCGCCGAACTCGTTCCAGCCTCTTCTAAGCGAGCACCTCTGCTTCTAAGTAAGAATCGACGAGAATCACCAAGTGATTCTCGCCGATTCGGCGAGAATCACTAGTGATTCTCGTCGAATCGTCGAGAATCACTGGTTGATTCTCACCGTCTCGACCTGGCCTAAAACAGTGTGTGCAACCAAGGCAAATTCGACGAGAATCATCTTTGATTCTCGCCGAATCGTCGAGAATCACCTTTGATTCTCGGCGACTCGGCGAGAATCACTTTCGATTCTCACCGATTTTGACTTGGGCGTTTTTCTGGAACTTCCTGAGCCGGATTCTGCCGCTGTTAAGTTTCTGGACCGGGGCTTAGGGATTATGCTTATGGGTCCCACAACGGTCATTTTTGAAAGCGTCTACAGTATATATATATGGGTATTTTGAACGGAATACGTAGACAGAAAAGAAGCTGATCACGATCAAACCCTAAAATCGCGAACCTGCTCCGCCACCTCCGTCGCCGCTCGCACTAGTTGGTCGCCGCTGTTGATCGCGTTTC
Source organism: Platanthera guangdongensis (assembly GCA_039583875.1). Lineage (NCBI taxonomy): Eukaryota > Viridiplantae > Streptophyta > Magnoliopsida > Asparagales > Orchidaceae > Platanthera > Platanthera guangdongensis. The sequence continues at coordinate 228,605,972 of CM077153.1, read as the reverse complement.
TTCCCGATCTCCGGCGACAGAAGCTTAGCCTAGCGTAGAGTCTCACGCGTCTATCTAGAGATCCCTTGTCTCTCAATTTGTTGATCGGGAAAAACTTCCCCATCCGAATCGATCGAGACGACCGATCCTCGTGTGACCGTTGGTAGACCTAACTAGCTTCGCTACGAAGTTTGGATCTCTAAGGAACAGCAGCCGCACATCGTCATCGCCGCCACTCCCGTGAACCTAGCCGCCGCTCATCTTGCCGCCGCCGGTTCCGGGGAGATCCTCTCCAAGAGAGATCTAAGGTCGTGGACTCCTTGTGGACGTCAAGAACACGTCGTCAACAAAGAGGGACATCTTAGTCTCCAAACGAAGTTTGTATCTCGTGTACATTCTAGATTTACTTTTGTTGTAAAGGAACGATTGTTCCGTGTTGTAAGGGTTGAGTGTAACCCGGTTTGTGGGAGTGTTGACTCCTACATGTGGAAGGGTTCCTTCCAATAGTGCAGGGATTGGATTTCAATCCTTTTGGAGAAGTGATCGAGTCGTCCCTTGTTGGGAGATAGGTCAAAGGGGGAAAGTGGATGTACCCAAGTCGGGGAACCACTATAAATTACCTGTGTATTCTGTGTGCTGTGTTTTTTTATTTTTATTGTGCAGGTACATTCGTAAATTCCGCAAAAGCGTTGCACGTCACCTATTCCCCCCCCCCCCCATAGGTGAACTTTGTTGACACTAGGTGGACTTTCACCCTCCAATAGCCGGACTTTGAAGTAGTCGGCACTTTGAATTCAGATTTCTTCTCACCCAAGCTTTTCTTTGCTTGTACATTTTTCATGTCCTTCTCCAAGGACCGGGTAGTATTGACCAAGGTTAAGAAACCCTGTATCATCGGCCCCGAAAGTAATAATCTCAACTCATCCCTCAGGCCTTCATAGAAGCGATTAGTCTTGCGCTCCTCATCCATGATGGTGGAGCTAGCATATCGACTCAAACGAGTGAACTCATGGAGATATTCATCCACGCTCCTCTCACCCTGAACCAACTTCAGAAACTCATTCTCCAACGCTATCTTCTGCGTTGAAGGGAGGTATCTAGCCAAGAATAATCTCGAGAACTCCTCCATCGAGACATCACCAAGTTGCCTACCTCTCAGTAAGTGCAGCTCCAATCCTTCCCACCACATCCTCGCTTCACCGTCCAGAAGTAACGTAGCGATGGTGGTCATTTGCCACTCCTCCATCTCTGTTGCTGTCATGACTCTCTTCACTCTGGAGAGCCAGTCTTCAGCATGAGATGGGGTTCCCAACCCCGAGAATAACGGAGGGTTAAAGCTCATTACATGCTTAATCTGCCTCTCGGTTGCCCTCCTTGGCACCACCGGTTCCACAATCACTTGCTCCACTCTCCTCGGCTCGGCCTCTTGAAGAGGTTCCTGCTCCATCACAGGAGCGGGCTGCTGCGCTTGCCTTGCAGGCTACGCATTTATCACGGCCAACACCGCTTCAGCCACCAATCGAATATTCTCAGCCGACAGAGGTGTTACGGGAGCAACTTCCGGTGCACTACTAGCCTCAGAAACTCGGCGTTCTGATGGCCCAACACCACTTCTGGTCACCTATAGTGGTACAAAACACCGTTAAGCGGCCAAATAAAATTGCAAACAACAATTATAGGAACACGCAGGTTCCCCAAACACGAGTATTTTCATTCCTAAGTGGAGATTCATGGGTTCTTTTTACTGTTATTACGATGACGCACACAATGTGCTCACCACCCCTTAAAAAGAATTCGCCCACGAATTCACTTTAAGCCCGACCAAAACCAGTAGTCTGATACCAAATTGTAACACCCCCTATCCGTCGCATAACATATAGCAGTAGGTCCGGCCGGGGCTCGACGCCATATACTACAGACAGACCGGGTGGTTACTTATGGAAACCATCCAACCAATCTCAACGTCCTACACAGAGCATTTTAGCGGAAGCAGTTTATAAAAGTTGTAACAAAGAACCCAGCATCAAAGCATGAATGTCCACTAATACAAAATAGGAATGTTTTACAAACCACGGCACGCAGGCCGGTCACACATGAGTAAAGCAGTAAACACTTCCAATTAGGCCTTCAAGGGCCGGCTTCGTATTCAGGCTTTAGCCCACTATTGACCGCTTGGTACAGCTATACCTACAAGCAACAAACCACCGCACGGTGGCAAAACAAGGCAACGGTCAGCAATGCTGACCAAATTATAACGATCCCGCCCCCAACTCGGGGAGGCGATGCTCCTTCCCTGCACTTCATTAGCATAAGCGAGCAATATAAACATATAGCCATATCAACACAGACGTTGGCTCGCACGGCCACACGCCCCATGCTCTCAGGGCACATTTTTGGTGAATCGGTCGATATCACGTCAATTAAAGCCATTGGCATTCCAGACTCACCACCGCCACTTAGACGGCCAAACCTATGAGCAATTTATCTTCTTGGCTTGGGTCACGACAATTTAAGCCATTGACCGCCAAAGACCCTAATCTATGCCAACGGTAAGTGCCACGTGCCTTTAGGTCTCTTTAACCGAACGACATAGAACGGGTACGGTTCCATCTAACCCGTGCTCACATCGCAACGACAATTTAAGCCATTTGCACGGGTCAAACTTCCACCGAGTCCCATGTCCGTCACAATTCACATAACCCGGTTATGTTCAAGTTGGCTCTCAGGCCACCAAGTTGGCAAGATCTCGTATCCGCCCAGTTTTCCGGGTGCACCTTTGGGTTAGTCCCCAAGGCTCCCTGCTACAATCTACCGCGTAGAAAACCCGAAAAACAATCCATAGCACGGAGTCTTCTCCGGCATTTATGCAATGCAACATCACCGATCCAGACCAACATGTCCGGGTATGCTTCACACATCATGCCTATGTCCGTTCTCACTTACGGACTCTAAACAATGGGGACTTCACATATCTACCCGAAGGAATGCCTCCAACTCTCCGCAAACTCGCGAGAGCGGGCTTCCTATGCAAAGAAAGAGAGCTACTCATGCTCAAGATGAGGATCGTTACCCTTGCGTTCCTCTTTGGCGCCATTGAAAAGTAATCGGATGAAAAGCACCGCACTAGCTTTGCCTCCGTGGATCCGGAGTCGGCTTGCGATTCAGAGCTCCGAAGCTCCTCCAATGGAGGGATCTAGCTCCTTCTTCCTCCCTTGGCTCTCCTCTCTATCTAAGGTTTTAGAAAGCTAACACTTAAGAAAAGTGAGGGTTTTGGAAGCCCAAACCCGAGTATATCCCTTCAGGAACAACCCCCAGCCGTTGGATCTCAAAACAAGGAAACGAACGGCTTTGATTCGGGGCTGAAATGCCCAATCTAGACCGAACACGGCCTGACACACGCCCGTTTCCAGGGCCGTGTGCCTCATTCGCCGTCAAAATCGGCTCGTCTGGAACCTCACACGGGTATCGAACATGCCCGTGTTCGAGCTGACACACCCGTGTTCCATGTGACACGGGCGTGTGGCCGGCCGTGTACCCCTATCAATTTTCCCCGAAATCAACCCGAGCACTGCACGGGTTCTAGGACACGCCCGTGTCCGTACCCGTGTCACCTCAACATGCCTGGACCCCAGGCCGTGTACACGGTCTCGACACTCGACACTTCGTCGAGCGAAGATCGTCGACCTACTGACACGGCCTTGGACACGCCCGTGTCCTAGGCCGTGTGCCTTATCTCGACACAGTGTCGAGACCAAAGTGTCGACTTCCCGGGACGAGTGTCGACACGGGTCGACACGCCCTATGACACGCCCGTGTCGCAGGCCGTGTGCCATGTCTCGACACTTCGTCAAAGCACAGTGTCGACTTCGCGGCTAAGTGTCGACACGGGTCGACACGCCCTGCGACACGCCCGTGTCGCAGGCCGTGTGCCCAGTCTCGACACAATGTCGAGACCAAAGTGTCGACTTCCCGTCTCAGTGTCGACACAGGCTTGACACGCCCTGGGACACGCCCGTGTCCCATGCTGTGTGCCTGCAGCCAGAACCCAAACTGGTCCAAAACGTCCCCCTTTACTCCTTTGAGTTTCAGGGCGTTACATGGTCACTTCTGATTTTGACCACTGAACTGTTAAGTTCATTCTGAATTTGCATAACAAAATTGTGTAAGACAGTAGGGGTTTCAGATTTCTGCTTCAGGAAGAAAACCCAAGTAAATCTAGAATATTCATCCACAACCACAAGTGTATAGACTTTCCTACCTAGACTATGAACTGGCATAGGACCAAATAGATCCATATGCAGGAGGTACAAACACCTCACAAAATCTTTGGTATCATGTCCATGAAAAGAGTTCTTGCTCTGTTTTCCCTTTTGACAAGCTGAACATACACCCTCTTTTATGCACTTGAACAAAGGACCATTCCTCACTAACTCTATGCTATAGAGTTGTGTTGGATCCCTAGTTGATTTGGGCTAGGTTCATTAACTTAGGATGTGACCCAACATGTATAGCCAGGGTCAAAGTTGTGTCCTATAGTCTAGGCTAAGTCCTTAGAGTCAACATTAGATGGACCAGCTATCAACCAGACCATCAGAGACTCAAGACTTAGAAGATTTCAAGACTAAGTAAAATGAGTTCGACGTTCGTCGACCTCTGATCGACGAAAGGCGTTCTCAGCTCGACGATCTTGCGATATTTCTCTGAGCTGAGCTCGACGATCTTCATTCTCTTGTCGACGAAAACTGGGATACTTCAACAAACTAAAGACAGGATAACTCCAGATTATTCTAAGTCCAACTTCAGGCTTTGGTCGACAAACAAGATTCTGAGCTCGACGAATTTGTACCTCGAGTTCACAATAACCTTCTGTTAGAAGATCTCAAGTCGACGAAGTCAACTTCTCAGGCCGACGAATTCTCGGGTCGACGAACTGTGTTCTTTGGTCGATGAATTCTGGAAACAGAAGATTCATGTCGACACCCAGAATATCGATCAATACAAAATACTTGACTAAGTCCAGAATTGTTGTTGAACTCCAGTCGACGAATGCAAATTGTCAGCTCGACGAACTTCAGACAGAAAAGGCAAAGGTTCTGATGAATGTAAGTTCTGTTATCAGCTCGATGAACTTGGAACTCAGCTCGACGAATAGAAGCTGTCTGGTCTATGAATAAAAAATCTCAGTTCGACGAACTAGTAACTCAGCACGACGAATTCTATTATTCGTTCGACGAATCTAGACTTAGCCATTTTCGGCATTCAATCCTCACTCAAATGCAATAATTCCTGACAGATTAATGACTCAAACATTCTCTGAATGTAGCAGTTAGAGGAAGCATTAATTACAATCTTCTTAAGGAATATTATTTGTTGATTTTCCATGGGACAGTTGAGGAAATGATTTAATGCCGATTATTCTCAAGATGTCAGCATTAATTACAGAGGATTCAAACTTTTGAAAAGATATAGTAGAAAATAAGATCGATAATTAGTAAGTGGCATACGAGAGAAAAGGGAAGAACACGAGAACAAGAAGATACTCAGTCAGAAAAAATAGAGACACACATAGACTGACTGCAAGAATTCATACAGCACCAGAAAAGCTTCACACAAAGCTCACGGTGATAGGCAGTGATCTTTATTCAGAAGAAGAAGAATAATCATACTATATCAAGAGTCTTCTTCTTCAACATTCTCTCCAGGACTTCCAAGGACAACATATATCAAATCAGTCAAGAAGATCCTGCATCACTGCTTGTCCTGAACTCTGATTGAAGACCTATCACCCTGCAACAAAGCTCTAGATCTTTCCTGAATCATTCTACATCTCATGGGGAGCTATTTGCTAACATCATTCCACATAAGTCTTCTCTCTGATTGTTGACAGATAAGACAAAATCACTCTCTTACGCTCTCCTATACAAAGGGTTGTCATCTCCCTTCAAAAGTGATTCCTGGTTGCAAGTTTCCTTACCAAAAGACTTGAGTTGGTTTTTGGGGACCTGATCAAAACCCATTGGTGTCAAGCACCTGATCAAAAACCTGAGTGGATTCCTACCAAGGGTGGTAGAAGAGTGGACTACCCAGATTTGGGGAATCACTAAAAATTTCTTGTTTCGTCTGGTTTCTTATCTTTTTCTTCTTGTTTCTTGTTGTGTGGCTGTGATTAGGTTGATTATTATCTGTGTTTCAGTTTTCTATTTACTACACTTTCTCAGGTTACAGTAAAAGCTGTAGCAGCACTTTTATAAGGGACCCAACAAATTTTAAATATACTCTATTCACCCCTCCCTCTAGAGTATTGTAGATCTAACCCTCACTTTCAATTGGTATCAGAGGAAGGTTCCTTTGGTTGCACAAGTTAATCCTTGAACCAAATATCCTGTGTTAGATCTACATATCACTTTGTTCACATTTTAAAGTAGAACCACAGTCATGGCACAGAACAAAGATTATGCAAGCACCAGACCTCCAGTTTGCAACTTGCAAAAGTTTGGAATCTGGAAGGCAAGAATCAAGTTTTATATGAATTCTATTGATGAAGATATTTTTGCTTCCATCTTAACAGGAGTACCTCCAGCACCTGCAGCTTCTCCAAGCACTTCTGCAAATATGACTGCAGTCCCTCCTCTAGATTATAATGATGCTTACAGGAAAGCCAAGATGGCTGATACAAAAGCCATGAACATATTAGCACAAACAATGTCTTATGACATTTTCCAGAAGGTTGCTGAGTGCACATCAGCAAAAGCTATTTGGGATACCCTAAACCAAATGGTTGATGGATCAGCTGATGAAAGGAAGGATATGAGATCAAATCTCATATCCCAATATGAGAATTTTAAGAAGCAGGAAGCTGAAACAGTCTCAGAGATGTATAATAGACTAAGCTCAATCATTAATGAGCTAAAGACTTTGGACAAGGTCATCACTCTCACTGAAGTGAATGACAAAATTCTGATGTGCTTCCCAAGCTCATGGGACACAAGGATTTGACCCATCAAGGAGGCCAGATGCCTAAATGAGATGTCAACAGAATCTCTACTGGGCAAACTGAAATCTTATGAGCAGTTAATTAAGACAAGGGAGGCTGCTGAACAAAGAACACCTCCTGCAGCTAGAAGAGATCAGAACATAGCATTCAAAGCCTCAGAAGAATTAGAATCTTCAACATCAAATGAAGAACTTATAAGTCTCTTGGCTAAGAGATTTTTCAAGATGGCTAGAAAAGACTTCAGGAGGAAGTCAGCAAGAAAGGATGACAGGCCAAAGTATGATAAGACACCAACAAATGAAGTGGTGTGTTATGGATGCAGAAAGCCTGGGCACTTTATCTCTGAGTGCCCAGAGAATCAGAAGAAAGAAAAGAGAAGAGAAAAGGAAAAGGATTCCAAAAAGTAGTTCACCAGCAAACCCTCTTCCAGCAAACACAAGAGGAAGGAAAAGGGGTTTGTAGCTAAGACTTGGAGTGAGACTGAAGAGGAGTCAAGATCTTCAAGCTCCAGTGAAGATGAAGAAGAAGAGAGAGCAAAGGAGGTTTGCCTCATGGAAATTGATGCCTCAAGAAGCAACTCAGAAGAATGAGACTCAGACAATGAGGAAGCTTCTGAATCAGAAGCTGATCAGGTATTATCATGGTTTGATTATAATTAAGAATCTTTTATATCAGATTTTAAAATCATGTGTTTAGATTTAATCAACTTTGAGAAGGAAATCAAACTTCTCAGAGATAAGCAAGTTAACTATGATAGCTTAGTATTAGAAAATACTAAATTAAAAAATGAAATAGGTATGTTTAGTGAACAAATCACCCTTCTGAAAGATGAATTAAATAAGGCAAAACAGCTAGAAGAATCACTAAATGGAAGAAGAAAACAACTAGCAAAAATCACTAACACATCTAATGCTAGATTTAATGGAAGTAAGTTAGGATTAGGTGCATCATCTAGTGAACCACCTGTTATTCAAAAAAACCACCTGTCACAACCCATCAATTTTATTTCTAAAAAAGGAAAGAAGAATACTGAGCAAGTATATAAAGTAAATAAAATTCTTGAACAAATTCAAACTATGGACAAAATTGAAAAACAGAAAACAACCAATAAAAACAAAGTTCAACAATTTTCGTCGACCTAAGATCGACGAAAAGGGGCCAGTTCATCGAACCCCGATCGACGAACTCTGGACGCCAACTATAGTTATCATTATTCATCTAACTGCGATCGACGAACTTTGTACGGTTCGTCGAGCAGAGATCGACGAATATGGGGCGTAGAGAATGAACATGTTTATTCTCTGGGCAGAGATCGACGATCTCAACCCAATTCGTCGAACTCTGGTCGATGAACTTATATAAATTCGTCGAACCCAGGAAGGCTTAACCAAAACTGTAACTTTAACAAAAACTTAAATACTTTTAGGAAATCATTTAATCCCCTAGCTGACTGGACCATTCCACCTAGGAGATATCACCTTCTAGGATATAAATCCCAACCAGAATTTTCTATTATTTCTAGTTTCTCCTATCAGCCATACAAAGGGCCCAAGGTAACCTGGGTCAAAAATCACTAACTGTTTATATTGCAGGTGAAAAGTGTCCAGGGGTAAATGAAACTTGGTACCTGGACAGTGGCTGCTCCAAGCATATGACTGGCAGCAAGGACATCCTATTCAACTACAAGTCCAAATTGGGGCCAAAGGTTATCTATGGTGACTCAAAACGTGGTCAGTCAGAAGGAGTTGGAGAAGTGAGAATAGGAGCTATCACATTCAAAAAAGTGACATATGTAAGTGGACTGAAGCATAAACTCATCTTCATAAGTCAATTATGTGATGACGGTTATCAGGTATACTTTAACCCTTCTACCCGCTCTATCATTGATAAAAATAACCAAACTGTTTTAACTGGAAGTAGACAAGGAAATATTTATTTAGTAAACTTTTCTTCTGCCACAACTGATATCTGCTTACTGAATTTAACTAGTAATCAGAATGACTTATGATACAAGAGACTAGGACATGTAAATCTGAAAAATATTTCTAGGTTATCTAAGCACAACCTTGTTAGAGGTCTACCTTCTACTCCCTACAAGAAGGAAGGTCTCTGCAAGGCTTGTCAATGAGGCAAGCAAACTAAAACTAGTTTCAAATCAATTAATAAGAGTGATTCACCTAGGATCCTGTACTTGCTACACTTGGATCCTTTTGGACCCATTGCAGTACAATTCCTAGGAGGGAAATCCTACACTTTAGTTATAGTGGATAACTTCTCCAGGTTCAGTTGGGTATTCTTTCTGAGAACAAAGTCAGATACATTCAAGGTTCTTACAGATTTTCTCAGGACCATACAGATTGAGTTCTCTACTCATGTTACATTGATCAGAAGTGATCATGGCATAGAGTTTGAGTCTCTTTTTATGCATGAGTTCTGTGAGAAGGAAGGTATCAGGCATTGCTTCTTAGCTCCTAGAACTCCCCAACAAAATGGGATAGCTGAAAGGAAAAATAGAACACTCATTGAAGTTGCAGGTACATTACTTGCTGATGCATACATGCCACTAACCTTTTGGGTAGAGGCTATAAGCATTGCAAACTATGTCCTGAATAGGAGTTTAATTCATAAACTGAAGAACAAGAGTCCCTATGAATTACTCAAAGGGAAGAAGCCTAAAATAAACTATTTTAAAGTTTTTGGTTGTACATGCTATATACATAAAAAACAAGAAATATATTAGAAAGTTTGAAGCTAAGGCTGAAGTGGGAGTTTTTCTAGGATACTCCCAAGTAAGCAAGGCTTATAGGGTATTCAATAAATCAACATTAAAAGTAGAAGAGTCAATTCATGTTTTTTTTGATGAAACTAACATGTATTGCAAGGAGAAAGAAGTTTCTACCATTAACAACTTGCAGGTACCCCATTTGTGTGAGACATTGGATGGACTAAACCTCACCTAAGAGGTTCCCACTCATCCCTCTCCACAGGTCATTGAAGATAGTGAAGAAGATGAAGCTGAAGAACATGAGCCTCAACCAACAGCAAATATAATTCCACAAGAGGAATTTATTCAAAATACTGTTGCACAACCAACTCGACCCACTGATTTTGTCAAAATACTTCAAAATACTTTTAGGAAATCATTTAATCCCCTAGCTGACTGGACCATTCCACCTAGGAGATATCACCTTCTAGGATATAAATCCCAACCAGAATTTTCTATTATTTCTAGTTTCTCCTATCAGCCATACAAAGGGCCCAAGGTAACCTGGGTCAAAAATCACTAACTGTTTATATTGCAGGTGAAAAGTGTCCAGGGGTAAATGAAACTTGGTACCTGGACAGTGGCTGCTCCAAGCATATGACTGGCAGCAAGGACATCCTATTCAACTACAAGTCCAAATTGGGGCCAAAGGTTATCTATGGTGACTCAAAACGTGGTCAGTCAGAAGGAGTTGGAGAAGTGAGAATAGGAGCTATCACATTCAAAAAAGTGACATATGTAAGTGGACTGAAGCATAAACTCATCTCCATAAGTCAATTATGTGATGACGGTTATCAGGTATACTTTAACCCTTCTACCCGCTCTATCATTGATAAAAATAACCAAACTATTTTAACTGGAAGTAGACAAGGAAATATTTATTTAGTAAACTTTTCTTCTGCCACAACTGATATCTGCTTACTGAATTTAACTAGTAATCAGAATGACTTATGATACAAGAGACTAGGACCATACAGATTGAGTTCTCTACTCATGTTACATTGATCAAAAGTGATCATGGCATAGAGTTTGAGTCTCTTTTTATGCATGAGTTCTGTGAGAAGGAAGGTATCAGGCATTGCTTCTTAGCTCCTAGAACTCCCCAACAAAATGGGATAGCTGAAAGGAAAAATAGAACACTCATTGAAGTTGCAGGTACATTACTTGCTGATGCATACATGCCACTAACCTTTTGGGTAGAGGCTATAAGCATTGCAAACCATTAACAACTTAATGCATGCATTGCAAACCATCAACCAACAGCAAATATAATTCCACAAGAGGAATTTATTCAAAATACTGTTGCACAACCAACTCGACCCACTGATTTTGTCACACTTAGGGATCACCCCAGATCTCAAGTAATTGGAGACATTTCAGCAGGTGTACAGACAAGGCATCAACTCAACCAAGACTTGATGCATGCTTGTTTTCTCTCTCAGGTTGAACCTCTAACCATTCATGATGCTAAGCAAGATACCCACTAGATCCTTGCAATGCAAGAGGAAATAAACCAATTTGAGAGATGCAGAGTTTGGGATTTGGTTCCATGACCCCAAAACTATCCAGTTATTGGAACCAAATGGGTTTTCAGGAATAAGCTTGATGCCCAAGGAGTTATTGTGAGGAATAAGGCTAGGCTTGTTGCTTAAGGATATAGGCAAGAGGAAGGAATTGACTATGATCAGACCTTTGCACCAGTTGCAAGGTTGGAAGATATAAGGATTTTCCTTGCCTATGCAGCATTTAAAAGATTCAAAGTCTTTCAAATGGATGTGAAAAGTGCCTTCTTAAATGGAGTGCTACAAGAAAAGGTTTTTGTAGAACAACCTCCAGGTTTTGTTTCTCCAACTTTTCCCTCTTATGTTTTTAGATTAAATAAGACTCTTTATGGTCTAAAGCAAGCTCTAAGAGCTTGGTATAAGACCTTAGCAAGTTTCTTATTAGAGCATAAATTTACAAGAGGAACTGTAGATAAAACCCTTTTCACTAAACATCATAAGGACCAAATATTGTTAGTACAAATCTATGTAGATGACATCATATTTGGCTCTACAGATTCAAAATTGTGTAAGAGGTTTTCTGACCTCATGCATTCTAAATTTGAAATGAGTAGCATGGGAGAGCTTTCATATTTCCTTGGTCTCCAAGTGAAACATCTTCCTGATGGCATCTTCATCTTACAAGCAAAATATGTTAAAGAACTTCTAAAGAAGTTTGGGATGGCAGATGCCTCAGCAAAGAAAACTCCCATGACCACAAATGCTGTTGTGGACTCTGATATACCATTAAAACCTTTAGATCAGAAACTTTATAGGGTCATTGTTGGGTCCTTATTATACCTCACAGCAAGTAGGCCAGATATTATGTTTGCTACATGCCTTTGTGCTATGTTCTAAATGAACCCTAAAGAATCTCATCTAATTTTCTTAAAAAGGATTTTAAGATATATAAAGAATTGTCCTGATCTAGGCCTATGGTATCCTGGTGAATCAGAATTTGAGTAAACTGGATACTCTGATGCTGATTTTGTTGGATGCAGGGTTGATAGAAAAAGTACTTCAGGAACTTGCCAGTTCCTGGGTATGAGGCTAGTATCTTGGTTTTGTAAGAAGCAAACATCAATGTCAACATCAACTGCTGAAGCAGAATATATTGCAGCAGGCAGCTGTTATTCACAGATGCTGTGGATACAAAATCAACTTTGAGATTATTGGTTCAACTTAAATAATTCAACCATATTCTGTGATAATATTAGTGCTATAGCCATAGCAAAAAATTCAGTTCACAATAGTAGGACAAAGCATATTGACATAAGACATCATTTCATTAGGGAGTGTGTAGACAAAAATAAGATTAAGCTTCTCTATATCTACACTGATTTACAAAAAAGCTAATATATTCACCAAAACTCTATATGAAAAAAATCATGCTTTCTTTCTAAATCAGTTGGGGATGATCAATGGAGAAGACTTAGCTTAGGTTCTGTCTGCATTCGACGAATTTTCTAAAGTTTATCAAACGGAGTTCGACGAACTGGGGAAGGTTTGAGAGATATTCATCGAACGGAGTTCGCCGAATTCTCTGTGTGAAACAATTTTCGTCAACCGGAGCTCGACGAACTTTGCTTCAGAAGATATTCGTCGACCGGAGTTCGACGAATCGTCTTCAATTCTCTTGATGAGCTCGACGAATTATTTAACTACAAACTATTTCGTCGACCTCAGTTCGAAGAATTAATTTTATTTTTGTGGAACGGAGATTGTCGATTCATATTCTAGAAAACCTTATATCTAGGTTTTCTTCGACCTCCATCCTGCGCTTTCTGTTCCCTTGCACTTGATCGCCATTTCTCTGTCTTTCTTGCAGGTGATCTCAATGGCGGCTCTAGCAAGCAATATCGCCGGAATGAAGTTTGACACCGGATTTGACGTGGACTTCGACTCGTTTCAACATTCTAATCCAATCTTTCTATATATCCTGGAACTCCTTGAAGAGCAGGAACTCAAAACCCTGATTACTAGAAGGATCAAACTACACAGTATGGAAATCAGGGAATGGGTATACACACTGACATCCACAGAAGAGAATGTCTTGACTGGCACCATCGCGAGTAATTCAATATCTTTAACCCCCGCTCTCTTAACTTAGATTTTCGGATTGAAAAATGGAGAAGAGGACCTCAAACTTGGTACAGAGGAGTCTGACATAATGTTGAACCTCATGGAATATGCTGGAGACAATCCCCATAAACTGTTGAAGAAACACTTGTCTGCGCCATATATATTCTTAGCAGACTTGGTTGGAAAAGTGTTACTCGGAAAGCACACTGCACACGATTACATCACAAGACAATAATTTCTGGTTATGTGTGCAATTATTAACAAGAAGCAAATAGAATGGGCACAACTTCTGTTTAACTTGATAAAGAAGAAGAATACTAAGAATGAAGTATGTTTTGGAAGAATTCTAGACATCTTCCTATAGGAAAAGGCTCCTGAATCCCTGGTCTCCCAGACCATATTCATAAATGCCAGTAAAAGGCTGACATGTGCATTATTTGGCAGATGGGAGAGGACCATCACTAAGCCCTCTCAGGCTTCCACCTCTTCCATCAAAGCTTCTGAAGGCACAAGGTCTATGAAAGCCACTTCCCACCCTACTGAAGAGAGTATTCCTTCCACATCTTCTCTTCCAGCCCCCCTTCCAACAACAACATAATCCCCAGTCACCCCATCATTACCAATTCACATCACTGACATTCCATCTTCCTCCCTTCAGGCAAATCAACCACCCACACCTCCTGAATCCCATCAAGAAGCCTACATTTCTACACCACCACAGTCTCCACTTCCCCCACACTTATCTTCTATACCATCTTACATGCTACCCTCAGACACCATGCTACAAGATGCCACCCCTCCATCCTCATCACCATCAAACCTTCACATATCTGATGCTCCACCCTCCATTCCATCACTGATTGCCACCTCTTCCACACCTACTGCAACACCATCTACCACTTTCTCACTGGACCCCTCTACCATCTCCTCTATTATCACCATCATCACTCCCATTCTTAAATCACTTATAGCAGAGGCCATTACACCTCATGCTACCACCATTACCTCCTTATCTGCTCAAATCTCCGCTCTTACTGCTGCCCCCTCCTCAGTTAGGGGCCTGGCCTTAGTTCCCACTGAAACCAGGCAGGGGGAGATGCCTGATGATGAAGCAGTAGCTATAGCTTCAGACATTTCAGCTCCAGCACCAGCAGATACAGATTGTATAGAAAAACTTTTAATTGATTTTATTGATATTGATATGGACATTGATGAAACTGTTGGTGATTTTATCCTCAATACCACAGTTAATTTACAAGAATTGCTGACAACTTTTGATACTGTATATATGCATCCTCTTCCAGCAAAATTCACTAAGACACATTTGGCTATTGTGCCTTATACTTCTCCTGTCAGTCCAGCAGTTGCTCAGCAACTATGTGATAGTTTTGAAATTCTAGTTTCTACACCAACCTCTGCAGTCATTCCATCCTCTCTAGAAGTTATCTCAACACCAATCTTTGTGATGGATGACTCCCCAATGCCAGATCTAGATGAGTTGATCTTGGCTGATATTGAAGAAGAAACTAAGGCAGTAGCTGAAAGCTCTGTCCCAGTTACTTCTGATTCTTGTATTGTTTCTTCTTCAACTCCTGCTGAAACTCCAGCTTTTGAAACTTCTTCTCCTGCTATAGAAAAGACTGTTATTTATGATAAAGCCTTGAAAGCATTGGATGCTCTATATGATAACCCTCAAGTTTCTGCTAGTGATGATGATTAAGATGATGATGAAGAAGATTCAGATGAAGAAACTGCTAAGAAGAAAAAGAAAATGTTGTCAAAGAAAAGGAAAGCCCCTCCTCCTCCTGCTGCTAAGCTAAGCTCAAAGAATGACACCCCATTCTATATCCTTCAAAATATTACTCCTTATAAAGGAATGACAGCATGGATGTGACTGTCTAAAAATCAGCAAATGGAGAAGAAAAGAAGCAGAAAATACTCCCCACCTCCTCTAGTTAAGAGATACAGAAGAGATCCACCTCCTCTAGCAGTTGGTGCCACTGGCTCTAGATCTCAGAGATCTGCCCCTATGCAAACTTATCAGAGACATCAAGGGAGATCTTCTGGAAGCAGTCAGTAAGGGCATCATTCTTCAAAAACTCAACAACAGCAACATGAACAACATCAACAACATCAGCAGCAACAGCAACATATCTCTGCAGCTCAGAAGGCTAACAGTCCTGAAAGACTAGATTCACCTCCTGTTCCTTTTGAAGATCCTAAAACATCAAATATTGCTAAAATGGCCAGGTTCCAGGAACTTGTTGGTCTATCTTTGATTAATAAAGTAAAAGCTGAAGGCAAAGATATATCAGGATATTCCACCATGTACAAATACAGGAAGGAAGAACTTAAAAGATTTGATAAAGCCAACAAACTGTTTAATGTTGATGATTACATGAAGCCACATCCTGAAGCAGTTGTCCCCAGAACTAAATCCCTGAAGATTATTGGGGCAGCTGACATGACAATGACACAGGCACAGGCTTTGGATCCAAAGAGAGAAATTATCTTTACTAAGCTAGGAGAAAAGCCTAAAGAAGATAAGCCCACAAAGAAGCACAAGAAGTAATCCTTACTTTGTTTTAATTTCTTTACTTTTCTTTCTGTGTTTGCTTTTAAACTGTATTATTTGATTAAATAAAGCTCATGTACATATATATATTTGTTGCATGTATTAGTAATTCTTTGCCAGATATACCCCTTTTTTCTTGCTTTGTTTATCTTTATGTTTATGTTTTGAGTCTATTAGTGACCTCACCCAAATAGGGGGAGATTGTTGGATCCCTATTTGATTTGGTCTAGGTTCACTAACTTAGGATGTGACCCAACATGTATATCCAGGGTCAAAGTTGTGCCCGAGAGTCTAGGACAAGTCCTTAGAGTCAACATCAGATGAACCAGCTTTCAACCAGACCATCAGAGACTCAAGACTTAGGAGATTTCAAGACTAAGTAAAATTAGTTTGACATTTGTCGAACTCAGGTCGACGAAAGGCATTCTCAGCTCGACGATGTTGAGATATTTCTCTGAGCTAAGCTCAACGATCTTCATTCTCTAGTCGACGAAGACTGGGATACTTCAACAAACTAAAGACAGGATAACTCCAGATTATTCTAAGTCCAAATTCAGGCTTTGGTCGATGAACAAGATTCTGAGCTCGACGAATTTGGACCTCGAGTTCACAACAACCTTTTGTTAGAAGATCTCAAGTCAACGAAGTCAACTTCTTAGGTCGACGAATTCTCGGGTCGATGAACTATGTTCTTTGTTCGATGAATTCTGGAAACAGAAGATTCATGACGACACCCAGAATATCGGTCAATACAAAATACTTGACTAAGTCCATAATTGTTGCTGAACTCCAGTCGACGAATGCAAATTGTCAGCTCGACAAACTTCAAACAGAAAAGGCAAAGGTTCTGATGCATGCAAGTTCTGTTATCAGCTCGATGAACTTGGAACTCAGCTCGACGAACTTGGAACTCAGCTCGACGAATAGAAGCTGTCTGGTCGACGAATACAAAATCTCAGTTTAACGAACTAGTAACTCAGCTCGACGAATTCTGTTATTCGTTCGAAGAATCCAGACTTAGCCATTTCTGGCATTCAATGCTCACTCAAATGCAATAATTCCTAACAAATTAATGACTCAAACATTATCTGAATGTAGCCGTTAGAGGAATCATTAATTACAGTTTTCTTCAGGAATATTACTTGCTGATTTTCCACGGGACAGTTGAGGAAATAATTTAATGTCGATTATTCTCAAGGCGTCAGCTTTAATTACAGAGGATTCAAACTTTTGAAAAGATATAGAAGAAAAGAAGATCGATAATTAGTAAGTGCCATACGAGAGAAAAGGGAAGAACATGAGAATAAGAAGATACTCAGTCAGAAAAATAGAGACACACATAGACTGACTGCAAGAATTCATACAACACCAAAAAAGCTTCACACAAAGCTCACAGTGACAGACAATGATCTTTATTCAGAAGAAGAAGAAGAACAATCATACTATATCAAGAGTCTTCTTCTTCAACATTCTCTCCAAGAATTTCAAGGACAACATATATCAAATTAGTCAAGAATATCCTGCATCAATGCTTATCCTGATCTCTGATTGAAGACCTATCACCCTATAGCAAAGCTCCAGATCTTCCCTGAATCATTCTACATCTCAGGGGTAGCTGTTTGCTAACATCATTCCACGTAAGTCTTCTCTCTGATTGTTGACAGAGAAGACAAAATCACTCTCTTACCCCCTCCTATACAAAGGGTTGTCATCTCCCTTCAAAAGTGATTCCTGGTTGCAAGTCTCCTTACCAAAAGACTTGAGTTGGTTTTTGGGGACCTGAACAAAACCCATTGGTGTCAGGCACCTGATCAAAAACCTTAGTGGATTCCTACCAAGGGTGGTAGAAGAGTGGACTACCAAGATTTGGGGAACCACTATAAATTTCTTGTGTCGACTGGTTGCTTATATTTTTCTTCTTTTTTCTTACTGTGTGGTTGTTATTATGTTTATTATTATCTGTGTTTCAGTTTTCTATTTACTGCACTTTCTCAGATTACAGCAAAAGCTGTAGCAGCACTTTTATAGGGGACATAACTAATTTTAAACATACTATATTCACCCCCCCTCTAGAGTATTGTAGATCTAACCCTTACTTTCAAGTTGGCCTATAGTCTTATAGTTAAGGTGAGCTAGCCTCTTGTGCCATTTGACATAATGAGATGCTTTCTCATCTGCAACTAAACATATAAGAGAGTTCTTATTCTCACAATCAAAACTGAGACAATAATCATTTCCTTTTCTATAACCTGACAAGATGACCTCTTGATCACTTATCCTTCTAATCTGACACCCATTCTTAATAAAAAAAGTGTCATAACCAAGATCACTCAGTTGACTTATGCTTATTAGGTTATGTTTCAGACATTTCACATAAGCCACTTGGGTGATAGTGATTGAGCTATTGGAAATGTTACCAAACCCTTTGATGACCCCTTTTTCACATCCACCAAAGATCACTTTGGATCCATCCTCTATAAGAGTGTAGTCCTTCAACATCCTTCTTGTTCCAGTCATGTGCCTGGAACAACCACTGTCCAAGTACCATATTGGGGTATGGCCACTTGGACTCACCTGCATCAAATAAAATTACTTAACCTTAGAACCCCAATAAGTATTGGGTTCTAGGTTCAGCTTAGTCTGAAACTTGACTGATTTCCCTGTAGTCTTTCTAACAGGTAAGCTGACATTTTTCCTGACACTAGTGTTGTGCCAACAATCTTTGGCATAATGCCCAACCCTGCCACATCACCAGCACTCATATCTATTGTATCTTCTTTTAGATACGGTCTTAACAGCCTTGCTGTCAGCTGTCCTTTTGTTTAGTGTTGGGGCTGGTGCATCAAATTCCAATGATTCCTAAAGAATATGGTGTGTTTGTATATGGACTACCCTATTAACATTTTCACCCTTGTCATTCAGAATACCAGCCTTACAGTGACCATGTGTAATGTCATGGTCATACCTGTTAGTAGGTTGCACCACTTTTCTAAAAGAAATAGGGGGTTTGGAGATTAGTGACTGAACTGGAGCTTTTCCTTTTCTTTTAGAATTTGCTGCCCTAGTTCTTCTCTTAGAACCTAGACCTGTCTTACCCTTTTATGCAATGAAGTTATCAATCAAAGGTAAGACAGACTTTGGCTTTGAGAATTTAGCCACAAGTTCCTTTTCTTTATGTAGTCTTACTTCCATACCCTTGATTTGATCATTTTTGAATGTAATTGTACCCATCTGAATAAAAGTTATATTTTTCAGTTTAGCAATTTCATTCAACTTCAAATCCAGCATTTTTGCTGAATCTGATACAGCCAGTTTAAGAGATGCAATTTCCTTAGCCTATTCCTTATTAAGAATTCTGCTTCTCTTAAGAGCTTGCAATAAATCTCCATACTCATTAATGAGTTGATGAACATCCCCTTCAGATTCAGGACCATCCACATCTCTTGATGCTGATACTTCTGATTCTGATCCAGTATAATAATCAGAAACTGTAGATAGATTGTTTATCTTACTTGGACCAGACTGATCCTGGCATTGATCTTCCTCGGTCAAAGCCATCAGCCCTTTGCAATGATGACCTTCAACCCCATTTATTGAGTCCAGCATTTGCAAGAACTCAGATTCTACTGAATCCTCTTCAGTAGTAAACAATCCTATATAAGCTTTAGCTTCTATCACTTCTCCTGAATCTGATGATGAGGAATTAGTCCAGCTTTTTTGCTTCTTTGCAACCAAGGATCTCTCCTTCTTTCCCTTATTTTGCTGCTTCTTTTTATCTTTAGATTCCTTTCTTTTATCAAGACAATCAGCTATGACATGCACTAGCCTATTGCAGCAATAACAAACAAGTTTGAATAAATTTGTTTACTGGGATTAGAGCCATACGTGTAATCCTTAGATGCTTTCTTTGTCTTGTAATAGTCATCCTTGGAGTAGGATGAAGATGGCTTTGTTCTCCATTTCTTCTTCTTCATGAACCTTTGAAACTGTCTTGTGAAGGCAGCAAAGTCTTCATCAGATTTGTGACTGTCTGAAGTATTGACGTTAGAATTTTCAGATTCAACTTCAGCCATTCTCTTGGGAGGAGAAGGTGACTTTCTCCTGCCCTTTCTTGGAGCTTCAGCCTTAAAGGCAACTGACTTTTCTATGTTTTCAGACTTATTGCTTTACTCCTCCTTTCTAGCAGTGAGCTGCATCTCATAGGATAACAGTTTTCCAAATAAGGTTGGTGGAGGTGTATCTGCAAGCTTGGCCACCTCTCTGATGGCACATATTTTAGTATCCCAATCCTTGGTTAGGGATCTAAGAAACTTGTCATTTAATTCATAAGTGTTGAAGACTCTTCCATAGGTCATTAGCTCATTGATAATTCTAAAGAATTTCTTATAGCACTCAGCTATGCTATTTGACTTAGCTTTTCTAAAGCATTCATATTCTTGATTTAGTATGGACTTCCTATCCTCTCTCACTTCTTTTGTTCCCTCCATGTAGACAATCAAAGTGTCCCACATCTCCTTGGAGGTTTTGCAATGGACCAGATTCTGGAATATAGAGTCATCTATGACACTCACAATTATATTATGTGCCCTCTTGTTTAAGGTTGCTAGAATGATCTCTTCATTTATCATTTCTGAATAACTCTTTGGAGTCTTGAGGTTAGCATCAAGAACTGATATATTAATAGGAATAAATGGCCCGTCTAGCACTATGATATAAATTCTTGGATTGGATGCTTCCATTAACAATCTGACCCTCTCTTTCCATATGCCAAAGTTTTCTTTCCTACAGATAAGAAGCTTCATGGATCAAAGTTCCTTCTGATTCTCACCTAAACCCATTTTATCTAACTGATAACTGCCTTATAAATCAACTCAGACTATTAAGTCTATTCTTGAGCAACCTCACTTTGATACCACTTGAAAGAATTGGTTTTCAAGATATCCTAAACACTTAGAGGGGGGTGAATAGGTTCAATTCTTTTTCCTTAAGGCAGATACTATTTTTACTGATTAGACAACTGATTCAGCAATTTACACAGCATAGTATAAAAGAAATCACAACCAATCACAGAGTGCACATAGATTTATAGTGGTTCCCCAAGTGATGGGTACATCCACTTTCCCCCTTCGCCTATCTAGCAGTATACTAGATTTGGCCTAACTCCCTTCTTTCTTCTCATATCTGCATATCTTACAACTTAAAACCTTGAAAGGTCCCTACAGCTCAGACTTCAGCAAGTCCTACAACTCAGATTCTCCCAGAGAACCCTACCTCAGAGTGAGTCCATACTCCTACAGCTCACGCAATTAAGCCCTACCTCAGCCTCTTCAACAGGCCCACAACTCAGAGAAATTAATCTCCTACCTCAGGCACTCAGCCCTACCTTAGCCTCTTCAACAGGCCTACAACTCAGAGAAATTAATCTCCTACCTCAGGCACTCAGCCCTACCTCATCCTTTATAAATTTAGGCTTACAACTCGAAGAGTTTACTCTCCTACACTCAGATCTTTTAAAGATCCTACAGAGAAATTGATTATAACGAGAGTAAATCCTTCACCTAGGTAGAAAGAGAATGGGTAGAAGGTTTCTTGGTCAGTTCTTGATAGATCTGACAACTTTAGATTCAACCTGTCTTAGCTTCTTCAAAGTTTCTTGAATCTGAACAAAGTAAGGTTGATCTTCTTGAAGTTGGAGATGATCCTCAATCCAGCTTCCTTCTTCTATTCAAAATTTAATCTGAATTCTTCTTACAGACTTGTTCAGGATCTGCCCTTGTTGATTTCTGGATGAAGACTTCTCTTCTTCTTCTTAGTTGTTCTCTCTTCTTGTTCAATCCTTTGGATTGTTCCAACACTAGATTCTTCTATCTGATGATAGAACATGTCTTTATATAGGCTTCATTAAAGGTTACCGGTGATACGGTTCCTAACGGCCTTCTGACAGCTCTGACAGATGCAACATCATTGTCAGTTATGACAGCTGTCAAGTCTTCAGTCGTGATACTTGATACTTCATTGAACTTCAACTCAGCAGTAAAGTATCGAGATAATACATCATATGTGTCAACACAATAGTCCATGTGTCGACATAACTCTTGATGATGTCAACACATCTTTCACAATGTCGACACAGCTTCTCTTTAAATTCTTTACACAGTTTCAGTGGCATGTGTCGACAGAAGTCCTGTGTATCGACATAGTTCTTCTTTTTCTTCTTGACACAACTTCTGTGGAATGTATCGACCCAAGTCCTGTGTTTCGACACAACAACTTCTAGTCTCGACAAAGTTGATGTCGACAGAATTCTGGAGTATGTCGACACAAGTCCTGTGTGTCGACACAAGTGTTGTTGACAGAATTCTGGAATGTGTTGAAATAAGTCTTGTGTGTCGACACAGTTGTTGTCGACACAAATTCTGTGTGTCGACACAATCTGGCTCCTAGTGTCGACACATCTTTTCCCAAGTGTCGACACATTTCTTCTCAGGTGTCAACACATTTCTTCTCAGGTGTCGACACTTGTACTTAGAAATGTTTTTTGCATTTCCTTAACCTGCACATTGAAACTCAACACACCATCAAATACACCTTGATGAATGTCATTGAGTTAGGTGAGGCTTCTCCTAATCTAGTACATATTTTTCAATGTACCCAACACCACCTTCTAAGCCCGGGTCTATACAGAGATAAGTTGGAGCGAGTTATCGGATATCTTCTTGGAGCACTTCATTCCCACATCCCCTCGAAATGAATTCGAAGAGAGGTTTCTTCTGCTGAAGCAAGGATCAAAATTAGTTACGGAATATCAGCGAGAGTTTCAGCACCTCCCGATGTTTGCAGATTCTTATGATTTGGATGATAGAGGATACGCTAAGCGTTTCTACAAAGGGTTGTGAGATCCCATAAGGCAGGCCCTTTTGTTTATAGCGGACACTAGTTTGGCGGAGATTATTGACATGGCGAAGAGATTGGAGGCGGATCACTTGAGTAGTGGTTAGAGATCTACGGAGGGTGTGATGGAAGCTGGCCCAAACAATAGAAGGAGGCAGGACTTTAGGAGAGGAAGGGGACATCAAAGAGGTGGAGGACATTTCCACCGAGATTTTAGAGTGGAGCATCCGATTTCACAGCCGCCTGGGTTGCCTCCACCGCCACAGCCTCAACAATTTTAGTAACCTGAAGGGCATCGTGGGCTGGTGTGTTTTGAATGCAACCAGTCGGGCCATATTCGACGTTTCTGCCCGTGGTTGTTTGGGAATGTCCCTCCCGCTCTCCCTCTGGCAACTACGTAGGGGCGGGGTTATATGCGTGGTCGAGGATGAGGACCGCGAGGAGGAAACCCCGGTCCTGCCCAAGATCAAGTATATGTGCTGGACATGGAGCAAGAACGGAATTACCAGGATGTTATTGCAGGTATATTGCAATTAGCTTTCACAATTTCATTTTTTTAACTTAACTTGCTTAAAACATACTAGACACATACTGTTGAGTTTTGGTTATTGGTACTTAGGCACCGTGGTAGTCGGCGGGAAGATGGCCTATACGCTGTTCGATACAGGTGCCTCACACTCTTTTGTGTCTGAGGACTTCATTAAAGACATAGAAGGTGTACAATACTTTATTGGTATAGCTCGATGAGTACGCCTCCCGGACGGCTCTGAGATGACCGCAACCGCTAAGTGCAAGCTAGAGATATTCATTGAGGGAAAAGCCTTTGATATGCCTGCCACGGTCTTGAGAATGCCGGAATTTGACATCATTCTGGGCATGGCGTGGTTGGACTAGCACTTTGTAAGGACTGACTGTGCATAGAAACGAATCTACTTGAGGTATGGAGACACCGACATCATCTTTCGAGGTATTAGCTTCGCACCTCATATGATGTTATCTTCAGTTCAGATAGTAAAAGCCCATATGAAGGGGGATGAAGTCTTCATGATCTGTTTCGAGTTGAAGGAGATGGCGTTGGATATGAAAGATGTACGGGTAGTGCGGGATTTCCCCGAGGTATTTCCTGAGAAACTATTAGGATTACCCCCGCACAGAGAAGTTGATTTTCAAATTAATCTAGTATCGGGCGCCAAGCCTGTATCCATGGCCCCCTACCGAATGGCCCCGAAGGAACTCACGGAGTTTAGAGTTCAACTGCAAGAATTGGTGGAGTCAGGGTTCATTCGCCCCAGCTCATCACCATGGGGAGTCCCTGTATTGTTCGTCAAGAAGAAGGATGGAACCCTGCATTTATGCATAGACTATCAGGAACTCAATCGACTGACGGTGCGGAACACCTATCCGCTACCCCGGATCGACGAGTTGTTCGATCAACTGGTGGGAGCGCATTGGTTTTCTAAGTTGGATTTGCACTCGGGATATTATCAGTTGAGGATACAAGAAGAGGATATCCAGAAAATGTCCATTAGTTCAAGATATGGATTATACGAGTTCACCGTAATGCCGTTTGGGCTCACCAATGCCCCTTCGGCCTTCATGAGCCTGATGAACAAGGAGTTTGAACCTTATTTGGACATCTTCGTCATTGTTTTCATTGATGACATCCTGGTGTACTCAAAGATAGAGGAGGAGCATATCAAGCACCTGACCTTGGTATTGAAGAAATTGAAGGAACATGCCTTGTTCGCCAAGTTCAGCAAGTGCGAATTCTGGCTTAAAGAGGTTGCTTTCTTTGGGCATATGATCAGTGGAGTAGGACTAGCTGTGCATCTGGCCAAGGTGTGTTCCATGAAGGAGTGTTCACCCTTGAAGTCGGCGACCAATGTGCAGAGCTTCCTTGTACTTGCCGGGTACTACCACAAGTTCATAAAAGGATTTTCAAAGATTGCTCTTCCTCTTACTTCCTTGACAAAGAAAGGTGTGCCATTTGAGTGGACACCCTAGTGTGAGGCGGCGTTCCAAGAGCTGAAGGACAGATTGACATCTGCACCTATCCTAGCACTTCCGTCTGGGAAGGAAGGATTTCAAGTTTACACTGACACATCTTATCAAGGAATGGGAGTGGCATTGATGCAGCAATGACACGTGATTGCTTATGCTTCAATACAGCTGAAGAAGCATGAAATCAATTACCCAGTTCATGATTTGGAATTGGGAGTAGTGGTGTTCGCCTTGAAGGTTTGGAGGCATTATCTATACGACGTTCACTGCGAGATCTTCTCAAAACATAAAAACTTAAAGTACGTTCATACACAGAAGGAGTTGAACTTGAGACAACGGTGGTGGTTAGAGTTTCTATGTGATTATGAGTTCACCTTAAACTACCACCCCGAAAAGGAGAACTCGGTGGCCGATGCATTGAGCAGAAAGGTACCAACCTCAAGCCCAGAGTATGGGTTGATGAGTATGGAGTTGGCTCGGATGATTGAAGAGATGGATATTACTTTGTTATATAAGGCTCCTTCGGCAGAGTATACGGAGTACTTGGCAACCACGAGCATAGTTTGTGATATCCAGGACTGAATCCAGGCGGAGCAAGGAAGGGATGCGGCTCTGGACCCGACAATCAAGGCAATCGAAGATGGGACTACTGATGAGTATACGCTAAAAGACGACCTCGTTTATTTCCGCGGCCGGCTCTACATTCCCAAGGGCGGAAAAATCCGGGAGGATATCTTGAGAGAGGCACATTGCTCTCAGTATTGAGTGCACCCGGGTATTACCAAGATGTACGCCGGCCTACGGAAGACTATGTGTTGGCTGGGAATGAAGAAAGATGTCAGATATTTTGTTACACACTGCGAAGCTTGTCCAAGGTTGAAGGCGGAATTCAAGAGTCCTGATGGTTTGTTACAATCATTGCCCATCCCCAAGTACAAGTTTGAGGATATCTCCATGGACTTTGTCCATGGGTTACCTCGCTCACGCTTAGGGAATGATTTGGTGTGGGTGATCGTTGCTCGGCTGACGAAAGTAGCCCGGTTCATCCCTATGAAGAAAGAGGATAACGTGGATGTTTTGGTACGCCTCTTTGTGGAGAAGTTCGTACGGTATCATGGCATGCCTAAGACAATCATTTCGAACCAGGATGGTTGTTTCACCTCAAGGGAGTGGAAGGCGGTATAGGCATAGTTGGGTTCGCGCCTTACCTTTAGCACCACGTTTCATCCTCAGACGGACGGGCAGTCTGAGAGAACCATCAGAACACTAGAAGATTTGTTGAGATTATGTGTGTTGGATAGAGGAGAGCCGTGGGAAAGGCTCCTACTACTGGTAGAATTCTCCTACAATAACAATCATCAAGCTAGCATCGGCATGACGCCCCATGAAGCTCTTTACAGAAGAAGGTGTAGAACCCCCTTGTCTTGGGTGCAAGATGAAGACCCGAAGGCTTTGAGAATTGAGTATATTGATGATACCGATGCGGTTATTAGACTAATATGGGATTGAATGTTGGAGGCTCAAAGTCGGCAGGCGAAGTATTACAATGCAAAGTACCGGATGGTGGAATTTCAAGTGGGTGATAAGGCGTTTCTGAAGATTCAGCCGATGCATGGAGTGTCACGGGTGCATGGTGTGAAAAGCTCAGCCCAAGGTACGTTGGTCCATACACTGTATTGGAAAGGATTGGCCCGTTGGCCTATCGGTTGGAGTTACCGCCAGAGCTAGAGAATCTCCACGACATGTTCCATGTGTCGTCGCTTTGGAAGGCGTTGTTGCGGCCCGATCAATATATACCCACTACTGATGTTGCAGTGGCGACTGATAGGTATGTGTGACTAGAGCTGGTGCGGATCGTAGACAACGAGACAAGAATGTTGCGCCGTAAAAGTGTTCCTTTGGTAAAGGTGCTATGGCCTAATCATGGGAAGGAGTATACATGGGAGCCGGTGGACTTGATGCAAAAACGCTACTCGGAATTATTTATTCATGGTAATTTTGTTTAAAAGCATATTTTACCTTCTGTAATGTTTTTCTCCCATAGCCTTAGCCTGATTTCAGGGACGAAATCTTTTATTTTATTTATAGGATTTGTAACGTCCCGATTTGCACTAGGCCCCTCGTACGCATTTTTGAGTCAGGGGTGCTGACTTGGGTTCGGAGAAGTGCTGGAAACTGGGCTGCACCTGTAAATGGGAGGAGAAATCAGTATATAATAGGACACAGGTGGAGATACGGGCGTGTCCCTACCCGTGTGGGAGAGGCCAGCTATCGAGTCGACGACTTGAGAATGTCCAAAGAAGGACACAGGTATTGACACGGGCGTGTCACTACCCGTGTGAAGTAACACGGGTAGAGACACGGGCGTGTCACTACCCGTGTGTATGTGTCGAGTTGAGCTTGATGAATCATGTCGAGATCGACGAAATGTATGACACAGGTAGAGACACGGGTGTGTCCCTACCCGTGTGTCTGTGTGTCGAGTTGAGTTTGTTGAGATATATCCAGAGAAGGACACGGCCAGGGAACACGGACGTGTCATGTGGACACGGGTCGGGACACGCCCGACACGGGCGTGTCCCAACCATATCGAGTATTGAACCGGCACTAAAAATGTTGTTGACGCTTCGTCCAAGCAGGACACGGGTAAGGACACAGGCGTGTCCCTACCTGTGTCACTTTTCATATATAAGGGTTGTGAAAACCCTAGCCATTTTCACTCCTCATTCCAGACATTTTTCCTGAGATAAATTTCTGTAGAGAGGGAAAACTACTGGAGCAATTCTTGGAGGAGAAGATCCGTCGCCGGCGTGAAAGAGAAGATGTCGCCGAGAAGAGTCACAAGATCCATGGCCGGAAATAGTGGAAATGCCAGAAATGAGGTGAACTTCCTCCCCTCTCCCTTGGTGCTAGATCTGTAGATATTTATGTAAGATGTTGACTCAAAAGAGTCTAGACTAGTGAGATGGTGATTTCTCTAGGAAGAGGTTGTTCTAGGTCTTGTGCTCTAAGGCTAGTTGTGTCTTCAACCTCTCCAACCTTCTATGTGAAGATGGGGGATGGTTTCGTGAAGAATCATGGCCTCATGATGGTGAATAAGGGAGGAGGAATTTCTGATGAGATTGTTGTAGATCGACTTAAGGAGGAAGATGAACCGATGTCGTTCATTCCTCTTTAAGATGCATGCAGAATCTGTGTTCTGCGCGCAGCGAGATTCTTGGCCATTTTCAGGTGCGATATGGCCAGATCTGGGCTATCGACTAAACACAAAAGTTGAAGTCCTCGAAAATACCTTTCCAAAGAGTGATTGCAGGACTTCAGGTGAAGTCTATAGCCACATGAATGTCTGAATGAAAAAGACATCCGATAAATCCTGCATGCAAAAACTATGTTCTGTATGCAGTGGACTTCAAGGATGATTTCAGGTATGATACTATTGAATCTGGGTTGTGGTCTGAACATAAAGGTTGTAGCCCATGGAAAGACCTTTCCATCGAGGGGTTACACGCCTTCACCAGGTTCTTGTAGCTTCAAGAATCTCCGGTCGAAACTGTTGTCCAGATTTATCATGCTCTTAAATTCTGGGTTTGGAATAATATTGAATTTGGACTCGGCATAGATAATGTTGCAAATTAACTTGAGGTTGTTGAACTCTTTTGTGTTAACCATCATAGTCCAATGAATGATGATGTTGATTAGTTGGATTCCACATAATTGATTTGTGAAGCGAAGCATACTTAAATGAAACAATTTGATAGAATTTGGTAGACTATTATAAATGCGCATCATGGTAATAACATGTTGAATCATTTGGAATGAAAGGTAGGATGATAACTTATGGCCATGTGTATAATTGTTTAACGGAATGAATTTAGTATCCAATGCTTAGATTGTCGTCTCCCTACAGGTAGCATTGTGAAGGGATGTAAGTGCGGTGTTGATCGTCACTAGTTGGGATTGCAATGAGATGAATCAAAGTCGGACGGTTGGGCTTGGTCCTCCGTGCTCATTTCCCGAGGCTCCTTCCGTGTCTGGTGGATGGTTGGGCTTGGTCCTCGTGCTTTCTCCGAGGCTCCTTTCATACCACGGTGATGTGGAATTGCATGCGGTGTGAGTCGACACGCGGTGTCGTAATCCTGGGTTAAGGATAGTGTGGCAGGTGTATGGGCTCGCCGAACATCACACCGACGGGAGTTGACAGTTAGACTTTGAGCGTTGGGCTTGGTCCTCAGTGTTCATGTCCCGGGGCTCCTTTCGTGCTAAGTGAATGGTTGGGTTGTGTCCTCATGCTTACTTCTGAGGCCCCTTCCGGGTCACACAACGCAGTTCGGCGCTGTGTTCTTGGTGCACATCTACTCGAGACCCCCGCTGGGCCATAGTACGCATGGGCTCCGCTGTTGTGTTCTTAGCGTTGAGGCGTATGAATGCCTAGGTGAAGTAGTGTGGATACCCGCCTAGAAGTAGAGATGCTCTCTCTACTGCCACCGCCTGGCCACGACGGTTGATGCCTGAGAGGTTAACTACCTGCTCGAATAGTGGGAACTACTAGTCTATGTCAACATAGCGGTTACATGTGTGTTATCAAGGGTGAGTCATTGTATAGCATTCATACCATTTCATAACATTGCATAACAAGATCCTCATCATATTAGTTTGTATGTGCACTCCTATACGATGAGTTACTTTATGTAAACCGATCCTTAACTTATAAACTTGTATGGGCATCCTTATAAGTTAAGTTACTTTCATGCTGTAGTTACTTGCTCTTGATGTTTGATATAACTATTGTAGAACTGCTAGATAAATTGTTGTTGATCTTATTGTACCATTACCACCTGCTTGTACCTGCTTATACTATTTATTATACCTTGTACTCTTGCTCTTTTCTCCGCCCGGTGCCGAGGAGACGTCGGGGGAGCGGTTGTGAAGCCACTTAGCCTTTTCGACTAACGGTTGCTACGTCTTCCTTTTTAGGAGGTCTCCCGGCAGGTAGTGCAGTCACAAACTTTGCAGCAAGACAGCCAGGCCAGGACGCCAGGGCCTGATATGATGGTGTCGTCGCTACCGTCGGTTACTGATGTGAGTGTTGAGCGACTCTAATGTAGCCCTTTTGGGCGTTTATTAGCTGTACTCTGATATATTGTAGAAGCATGTTTTAGCTTCTCTATTTTGATGTACTTTGGACATATATACTTGGTGTGGATTTTACTTCCTTTATTATATTTTGGTTGGGTTGGCATATGTATTGATATTGGTTGTAGCCGGCGGAACATGTGTCTTGTGGTACAAGTTAGCTCGTGCGCTAATGCTACTGTAAGGCGGCTGTTTTGGGCATAAGACCCCCTTCGTGCCATGTTTTGGAATCTGGGAGGGGTGTCTTGCAGGCTGTTGGCAAACCATTTTCAAAAAAACTATAAATATTCCCAAGGGGGTACCTAAGAGGGCATGTTTACTTGCGCCCTGGTCTTCTTGTGCTTTTGAGGTATCCTTTTCCCGGCACTTGGCTAAGGAGTTGAAGCACTCAAAGATCTTCTAGGTGTGTGGTGCGATCTCTGTGCCGGTTCCATGGGTCTGTTTCTTATTCTAAGTCTCTAGCTGTTTGAGTTTGTGAGGGAGAAGTAAGTGCGAGATCACCCCTTCCCTAAGGGTTCGAACACCACAGAAGCCGATTTTTGGTTTCAACATTTTGGTGTGATGAGCGTGGAGAGTGATCAGCACCAAAAATCTTTAGTGAGCTCGATGACTAGAGGAGTAGGACAAGTTTCTGGCAAGGCCAACTCGCCACCCCCTCCCCCTCTCGTCACCCTCGGGATGTTCGAGGATTTCCATCAAGAGATGCTTAGCCTCGTCAAGTTCACATTCGGCACGTGCACTGAGTACTTGACGCCAGCGGTCACAATTTTCACATCCCCAACTCTTGGCGAGAACACCCCTGATAACCGACCTTGGAAGGAGGTAGCAGAGGAGGGATAGGAGCGAGATCTACAGGGGCGAGTGTTGTTTCCCGACTCGACAAGTGGAGGCCGGATCAGAGAGATGGGTGTCCGAGATCCCCCGGCTCACCCAGTAGGGGAAGGCATGCCCTTTAGCGAGTTGGTCTCATCTACCCCAATTTCGGAGGGGATTTGTGAGTCAGAGATGTCCTACTATATCGAAAAGGAAGATCTAGTTTAACACATCAAGTGGTTTGAGGACGTGGTCTCGATCTGATAGATGTCAGATGCGTTCAAGTGAAGGGTCTTCTCCATCACCCTCAAGGAAAAGGTGAGAGATTGGTTCCACCAGCTGCCGCCCAGCTCCATCTACTGTTTTGAGGACCTATGTCAGGGATTCATGCTGAGCTTCACCACTTCCAAGAAAGGAAGAAGGAGTCTGAGTCTCTATTCCACATCAAGCTTGCAGTGAACGAGACTCTAGGGAGATCTATGGATCGGTTCAATGAGGAGGTTCTCTAGGCCCAGGAGATATCAGGGCACACCTTGATGATGGCCTTCACCTTGGGGCTGCAACAGGGCTTCTTTAGGATAGAGTGGAAGAAGGTGCATCCTATCTCCTATGAGGAGCGGATGGAGAGGGCAATAAGGGAGGTCTACGGGGAGGCATTGAACCCAGACTTTTCCTGGAAGCTGGCTAGGTGGGCAACGAAGGAAGAGATGGGAGGTGGAAAGGGCCAAGATTAGCGGAGGCCCGAGCCTAGGCAGAGGGAGTAGCAGCAAAAACAACAGCCGAGGTAGGGGTATTAGGAGCCGAACAATCAGTTCGGATGGAGGTACCCAGAGTGTCATGACTAGGGCTAGTGGAGAGGTTTCCATGGAGGAGTTAATCTCCAGGGGGCTAGGGTAAGTTCAAACCTCTAGGCTAGAGGCAGGGCCAAAGGCCTCCTCTCCCCGATCAAGGTCAGGCTATGGCGATAGCCCATGGGAGGAGGAGATGCCAGCAGAGGAGAAGGAGGAAAGTCAGGGTGGAGTTGCCCTATTGCGACTTCCACCAGGAAGAGGGCCATGCTACGGCCACATTCCCAGAGTTCCTTGAGATGAGGGGGAACAGGGAGCAATAACAGCAACCCTGCCAGGAGGTACAGTTTGAGGAGGTACTGCCCAGGGGAGAGGAGGATATGTGCGAGGACTAGGATGATGTCGGAGCCCAAGGAGGGATCAGGGTAATCCACGGGATGGGGGGGGGGTGGTCGAGGTCGCTCGGAAGAAGAGCCTTCACACTATGTACCATCGAGGCGTTGGCTCCATGTCCCAAACCCCACCCCAGATGAGAATATCACCTTCTCAAGGAAAGATATGTCGGATCATGAGAATCCTTTTTATGACATATTGGTCATCCAGACCTCGGTCGAGAATTTCACTGTCTCCCAGATCCTCATCGACAACGGGAACTCATTCAACATCATCTTCAAAAAGGCATTGACGTGATGAAGGTGGAGGCCCGGAGGGTGTTGTCCTAGGATGGACATCTGTTTGGGTTCTCGAGAGAGAGGGAGGAGGTTGAAGGAGGAGTGGGAGTCCATGTCGTCCTGGGGGGTAGTCTAGGAACTACAGATTTGTCATCATGGACACCCCCAGTAACTTTAACGCCATTTTCTGATGGCCCATCATTAGCACCTTCTAATGCATACCCTCGTACTTCCATCAGTGCTTGAAGTTCAGCACCGAGGGAATCCAGGTCAGGGTCTGAGGAGATACCAAAGTGGCAAGGGAATGTTATGTCATTGCGGTGAACTCCATATCTTGGCATGGTAGAGCCAAAGAGATGGAGAGGAGGACGAAGGAGATGTCCAGGCAGAGGGCCGAAATAGAGGCAGAGGAGATGGAAGTGTAGGAGAAGATCTGCACCTAGGTGGAGGTGGTGGAAGTACTGGAGGAGCCGGCCAAGGTGATGGCCATGGAGGAAGCTGAAGAGGAGTAGGTTTTAGTCCCAGGTGAGGGGGCTTCCAGCGAGTAGAAGGAGCAGTCCCGACTGAATGCTGCGAAAGAGGTGGTAGAGATGGAGGTTCTCACCTATAAGGTTCGGGTGGAGAAGGTGCGCGTCAGCAGGGGGTTGAGCCCGAGGACTAGAAGAGGATGCTAGACTGCATCCAGAAGAATGTCGACATCTTCGTGTAGAGCGCGGAAAAATGCCGACGATCGACGCAGATGTTGCCTGCCACCGTCTCAACCTGGATCCAGAGGCCCTCCCCATTCAGCAAAAGGAGGTCCACCATGGACAAGCTAGTCGAGCCCATCAGAGAGGAGGTGGACAAGCTCCTCAAGGTCGGGTTCGTGTCCGAAATCCAATACCCCGGCTGGGTCTCTAATATTGTATTGGTAAAAAAGGAGACAGATGGTGGAGGATGTCTGCTGATTTTTCTTTGTTAAATAAATCATCTCCTAAGGATTGTTACTTGCCTTGGATTCACGTGCTGGTTGACTCAGCTGTCTGTTTTTCTGTGACGAGTTTTTTGGATGTATTTTCAGATTATCGTCAAATTAGGATGCACCCACCCGACATCAAAGATGTCTCCTTCATAACCGGGGATGGGTGCTACTACTACAGGATGATGCCCTTTGGGCTAAAGAACGCAGGGGCGACATATTAAAAAAAGATGGATCGAATCTTCCGAGAGCAAAAATGGTTGAATCTGGAGGTGTACGTGGATGATCTTATGATCAAGAGTCGGGAGGTGGATTCTCATCTTCGGGATCTGGATGAGACCTTCGGCACCATGTGGAAGTATAAGATGAGGTTGAACCCCTTGAATTGTGTCTTTTGGGCGAGCAAGGGGAAGTTCCTGGGTCATATTCTTACTCCCGCAGGGGTGGAGCCTAATCCTGATAAAGTCAAGGTGTTCATGGATTTGGGATCACTGCAGAATGCCAAGGAGGTTCACCGACTGACGGGAAAGTTGGCATGACTTAGCAGGTTCCTCTCTCGAGCAGAAGAGAAGTGCTCTCCCTTCTTCAAGGCGCTGAGAGGGGCCAGAAGTTTGAGTGGTCCCAAGAATACAAGGAGGCATTCCAAGCCTTGAAGAGGTAGTTGACCCAGGTTCCACTCCTCCAAGGGCCTAAGGAAGGGGAAGATCTGTTCCGATACCTTGGGGTCAGGATCGAGGCAGTAAGCTCCATCTTGTTCCGAGCAGAGGGGAAGAAGCAGTTTTCTATCTACTACGTGAGCAGGGTCTTGAGGAAAGCAGAGCTCTGATACCAGATCTTAGAAAATCTGGCCTTCGCTCTGGTCATCTTAGCCCAGAGGCTCCAACGCTATTTTCAGGGACACTCCATCCGGGTGGTGACTGACCATCACCTCTGTAACATCTTTGAGGGAGTGGAGCATTTGGGTAGGTTGGCAAAGTGGTCAGTGGAACTGAGTGAGTTTGACATATCCTTTATTCCCCGCCTCTCGATCAAGGCCCAGGAGATGGCCTACTTTCTTACTGATTACGTGGTCGAGGTGGAGGAGGCGGAACTCACTCGCCCAATTCCTTAGACGGTTATGGTGGATGGCGCCTCGAGGAGGCATTCCATGGGGGTAGGTTATCTTGGAGAGCCCCTAGGGAATAAGGATCAAGCAGATGGTGGTCGTGCACTTTCCCCTCACTAACAATGAGGCCAACATGAAGCAGTAATAACAGCGTTGCGCCTAGCTAGATAGCTGGGGGTGCATGATGTGGAGGTCCTCACAGACTCAATGGTGGTGGCCTCTCAGTTCAATGGGGAATTTGAGGCAAGGGGGCTTACTCTCCAACTATATTTGTCAAAGGTTAAGGGGGTCATCGGCATGTTCCAAACCTTCTCCATCCACCATGTGTCGTGGGAGGAATGCGAGTAGGTCGACCAATTGGCCAAGTATGGGCTCCAGGTGGGGGGAACCATCACTGACTTATTACGGCCATCCATCGAGGAGGGGGAGCTGATGTAGGTGTACCAACACCCCTTGTGGATGGATCCTTTTTCAATTTTCCTATCCACATGGGAGTTTCCAGAGGGGATGGATAGTCAGTCAAGGGTACTTCTGGCCTACCCTGAGTCAGCATGCCACTGAATTCACAAAGAAGTGCCACAAGTGCCAGTTGTTTGCCCCTCTCCAACTACTTTCGGCCCAGCGGCTCAGATGCATCACAACACCCTGACACTTCGCCATCTAGGGAATAGATCTGGTAGGACCCTTACCTCAGGCCAGTGGGCAAAGGAGGTTCTTGCTGGTCATGGTCGATTATTTTTCTAAATGGTTGGAGGTAAGGGCATTGGCCAAAGTGACCTCCCAAGTGATCAGAAACTTTGTATGGGGAGAGATCATTTGCCGGCATGGACTGCCCTAGGCCATTGTCACAGACAATGGACCATAGTTTGCCAGTGTCGAGTTCATCAGTTTCTGCGGGAAACTTGGGATTGATCTCAGGTTCATGTCGGTCCATCATCCCAGGAGCAACGGGAAGGTGGAGGCTGCAAACAAGATCATCGTGAACATCCTAAAGAAGAAGGTGGTGAACTTAAAGGGGAGTTGGGTAGACCAACTTCCTTCAATCCTCTAGGCCCTGAGGACCACCCCAAACACAGCCACAGGGGAGACTCCTTTCAAACTCTCTCATGGCTGCAAAGCAGTACTCCCCATAGAATTCGAGGTCCGTACACCTTGGGTGGTTGAGGAAGAAGAAGACAGAGAAGAGTGGCAGTCCGAGAATGAGTGTGAGCTTCGGCTCTCCCTTGATATGGTGGAGGAGCTGCGCAACTTGTCAGCTATCTGGTAAGAAGAGGTCAAGCAGCAAATGACCAAGTATTTTGACATGCATATCAGAATCAAGCAACTTGCAAAAGGGGAGTTAGTCCTGAATAAGGTCTACACGGCCGGGAGGTCGGCATCCGTCAGTAATCTGAATCTCAACTAGGAAGGTCCCTATGTAATCCGAGAGGCCTTGAAGTCAGGAGGATATCACCTCCAAGATGTAGAGAGGTAACCCCTCAGTCATTCCTGGAGCGGCGCTAACCTAAAGCAATTCTACCCATGAAAGTAATGAGATAACTTTTTTCACATTCTTATTATTAGCTAATAATTCATTTGTCTGGCAGGAATAACATGAGATTTAATTGAGTAAAATAGTCTGGTTAATGCTCAAACGCCACCGCTAGGCTCTCACCTAGCTGATTGGGTCGGTAGTAATGCCCGGTGGTTGGCCAAAGGATAGTCCGGTTGATGCTCAACACCCTACATTAGGCTCTCACCTAGCTGATTGAGCCGGTGGTAGCGCCCGGTGGTTGGCCAAAGGATAGTTCGGTTGATGCTCAACACCCGCCGTCAGGCTCTCACCTAGCTGATTGGGCCGGTGGTAGTGTCAGGTGGTTGGCCAAAGGATAGTTCGGTTGATGCGCAACAACCGTCATCGAATCTCACCTAGCTAATTGGGTCAGTGGTAGCTCCCGGTGGTTGGCCAAAGGTTAGTTCGGCTGATTATCAACACCCTTCGTCAGGCTCTTACCTAGCTGATTGGGCCGGTGGTAGTGCCCGTTGGTTGGCCAAGAGAAATTGCGGTTAATGCTCAACACCTGTCGTCAGGCTCTCACCTTGCTGATTGGGTCGGTGGTAGCCCACTGTGGTTGCTCTGAAGCTAAATCTCGAGTTGTACCCGCTTTTAGGCTTTCACCTAGCTGGCAGGGCAGGGGTCCTAGGTGGATGTTGTTATTGCTCTGGATCCAAGTCCCAAGCATCCCACACTGTCGGGCTTTCACCTAGGTGACAAGGCAGGGATCCTCGGTGGATGAAGCTGTTACTCCAGAACCTAGTCTTGGGCTGCTCTTGCCAATAAACACGAGGCATCTAAAGTTGAACTTGTGGAAGAGGCTACGGGGAAAGGTCACGAGGGATACTAGGGGTTAGACCCAACAATCCCCAAGCAAGACCAGAAGTGGCGAGACGGGGTCTTGACAACTACCATGCGATGACACTATCTAAGCAAGGCAGAGTCAAAAATGGAGAACCGAGAGCTCAACATCTACTAAAGAAGAGCGAGCCGAGGTGGTCCTCAACAAATACACTCCATCCTATCGAGATTTTACTTGGGAAAGTTTGGTTTACAATAAGTCTTTAAAGGGAAGGAATCCCAAAGCGAGCTAGATGGTCACAGGTCCAGCTTGGCGAGTAGCCTGGCCCTTCTATCTAGGAGTGGCGAGATCTTGGGGACTCTGCGTGGGTATATATCCTAACTCAAATACATTCTAACGGTGAATGATATCCTAGAGAGGTCGCACAGTGAAGGGCGACGCGCATGCGAGTGCAATACAGAAATTAAGTAAGTATAGAGAAGAAAATTTTACTAAGTAATGTTTCATTGATGAATTCGCAGATTACAAGGGAGCTCGCCTCGGCGAGGTTACGAAAAAGGGGGAAAGAGATTTACAAAAATAAAGCAAAAAAGTGGGCGAGCTAGCTCTCCCCCAACCCGCCAAAATTGTTGTCAAAGCCGGAGACACTCTTGAAGAGCAAGCCGAAGCTAACTTCTTTCTTGCCAGGGGGGAGTGGGAGGGGAGAATAGCTTCGGCACCAAGTCCCTCGCAATCATCTCCTCACAACCTTTTGTCAACACTTACATGTCTCGCATGACTTGTAGGGTGTAGTTGGCAGTGCTGATGGAGTTGACATACAGCTTCTCGGTGACCTACACCACGCTGAAGATTTTTTGCCTCTTGAATGGGGCGCTCAGCTTGCCTCCAGAGGGGAGGAGGATGATGTCTATTGGTCGAGCGATCTCACCGAGGTGCCCCATGTTCTGCTCCTCCAACACTTTGTTCTTCTCCTCCAACTCAGTTGTGTGAGCGTGCATGCGGTCCGCGGTCTCAGCATCGTACAAGGCGATAAAGGTAAGAGGAAGAAGTAAGCACTATGTAATGTGAACAGGGGGTTAGGGGTGAACGTCTTTATTTTCAAGGTAGCTTACAACCTTGGGAGTGAATAGGTTGTGTGGTTGATATTGTTAGATTTTAATTTTATATTTCTTTGTACTTAGTGTGTTGGCAATAATTTGCTTTCAAGTACCTGCACAAAGAAACCAACACAGAAAAGCACACACAGATTTATAGTGGTTCCCTAAATTTGGGTACATCCACTCTCCTCCCACCTTGCCAACTTTCTGTTAGTCAAGGTCCTTCTCCAAACCACTACACCAAAGAGCTTACTCCTCAAATCCCTCGGGATCTCTCAGTCTCCTCTAAGACCTACAACTCAGCCACAAGGGCCTACAACTCAGTGATCACCAGATTACCTACCTCGGGATAAAATCCCTACACTCAGGCTGGGAGGACAACCCTACCTCAGATCGACTAGGGATCCTACCTCATTCCCAAAGGTCCTACAGTCAGAGAGTATTCCTCTCCTACAGCTCAGTGATCAATTGACCACCTACCATGGACTTGAAACTAAATCCTACAGCTCAGATCTAGTTGGATCCTACAACTCAGAGAGCTTCACTCTCCTACAACTCAGACAATACTATGCTACCTTAGGCTCAAAGAGCCCTACAACTCAGATCCAAAAGGATCCTACTAGAGTGAATTAGATTTATATCTATCATAGAGAAATTTCTCTGTGACAACCCCCTAAACTGAGTTATCTCAGCTTAAACTATCATCACAGCTACAAGGATCATGAGCTGGAAGTATCTAGCAGTAAACTACTTTGCTTTATCCTCCTTCCCTGGGTAGAGTCAGCCCCTTTTTCCTTTCTTCTTTTCAGCTTTAGAAGTGGATCTTAAGTTTAATGCTTGCTGAACTAAGAAGCAACTTGATCTGTAGATACTTTTTCCTTGTTTCTGCTTCTCCCTTAGAAGGAAAGCCTTCTAATCTTGCTGGTGTCGATGAAGAAGACACACAACTAATTGAACTTCTTGCAGGAAGACTTCAAGCTTTTTCACGCAGAAATGGTGAGGAAGATGAAGTCCAGCCACAACCTTTTTAAAAATGATAAAGCCCTAAAAGTTGTTGTCTTCTTCCACACACTCTTCCTTTTGTAGTTCGCCGATTAAAGACTCTTAGAAATCAGTGGGGCCCACTTGCCGCATCCAGCTACACCTTGTAAGAAGACGTACAGTAGCTTCACGACAAGTTTTGCCATGTTCTGTAGCTTCTTCGTATTTGATTTGAAATTAGTTGGCTTTGTCGATTTTGCTGATGTCAGCACCTGTGGACTTGGCCAAAATCGTGCATCAATAGTTTTTTCGTTAAGAGAATGAGCTTCACTCAACACCAAAGTATTTATACATTCTTATCTATCTAGGCGTTCACAGCATTGATTGAGTAACCCTCACTCAACGCTTTTTGCCTTAATCAATTCTGCTGCACTTTCTACATGCCTGGCATTGAGAGCATTGAGTAAGCACACCTCACTCAATGCCTTGTGCCTTATCCATGCTTTCTGTAATTTTAGGCGTTGAGAGAATTGAGGGAGCTTGCCTCACTCAATACTTTCTGCCTTAACCAAATTTCTGCTTTTTCAGCATCTCTAAGCATCAAAAGCATTGAGTGACCACTACTCACTCAACTCTTTCTGCTTTAGCCATATTTTCTGAGTCATGAAGTTGAGTAAGTAAGCTTCACTCAACGCATTTGGACTTACCCAAATATCTGCGCAGCTCTTCTATTTCTTTGACTAACAGGACAATACTTAACGAAAATAGAGTATAGCGTTAAGTGAGTGATACTCACTCAACGCCTATGGACTTAACCATTTTTCTGCCCATTTTCTCTTAGGCATTTTCTGCATAAGCCTTACTCACAGCCTTTTGCTGTATGGCATCGAGTTAGTTGACTTCACTCAATGCCTGTGGACTTAGCCACTTTCTTAGCTTTCCACTCCTTTGGCTTTCACTATATAGGCTCCACTCAGCGCTATAAGTCATCTGGCGTTGAGTGAATGACCTTCACTCAATGCCTGTGGATGTAGACACTTTTCTATCTATCCACACCATAGGTAATAGTTTACCTTACCTAGCCACTTAGGCTATCTGTCCCATCAATGTTGCCAAGACATCCTGCATGTATGAACTCAGGCATGCATCAAATACAACATTATGTATTCATTGACAAGATTGACTTCACTCAAATCTAGGACATTGAGGTCAATGGACCCAACAATC
Organism: Platanthera guangdongensis; assembly: GCA_039583875.1. Lineage (NCBI taxonomy): Eukaryota > Viridiplantae > Streptophyta > Magnoliopsida > Asparagales > Orchidaceae > Platanthera > Platanthera guangdongensis. The sequence goes on along the minus strand of CM077153.1, from coordinate 228,566,036 downwards.
TCACCATATTTGAGGAAGTCAAAACCCTTAAGCAATTGATTCAATAATGAGTCAATGATATACATAGCAGTATGCAGCAATAAGTATTTTAAAAGCATATAAATGAAGAATGATTTATAGTTACCACTTTTTACCACTACAGAGTGAATATTACTATACCTCCCCCCCCTGAATTACTGCAACCATTCTTGATCGTATACCTGCTCATCTTTTTCTCCCCCTTTTTGACTTCAACAAATAGTTAGCAGGATTCTGAATTGTTGGAATAGTGCTGGACATGCTCCCCCTCAACTGATGCATTATCTTGAAGAGTCTTCATTTTTCTAAAGAAAAATTCCATCTGCAAAAATACAAAGTAATTTCCAACAAAATGGGGAGCAACTGAAGCTCTTCTAGGTTTAACATTCCCAACTCAAACTTGAAGGTGTTAAATTTTGCTTCATATAGTGGTTTAGTGAAGATGTCAGTCACTTGCTTGTTGGTTGGGACAAACTCAAGGTTGATATCTTCACATTCCACATGCTCCCTAATGAAATGATATTTGATTTCAATGTTCTTAGTCCTGCTGTGGGAGACAGGATTACTAGCAATTGAAAGAGAACTTATAGAATCACAAAATAAGGAACTTCTACTTATCTGAAGGTTGTAGTCCTGGAGCTGATGCTGGATCCACAACAACTGAGCATAACAACTACCTACTGAGATCTACTCTGACTCTGCAGTTGAAATAGCAACACTGGTTTGCTTCTTGCTGCTTTAGGAAACAAGTCTTCCACCCAGGAATTGACGGGTGCCAGAAGTGCTCTTCTTATCCTCTTTACAGCCTACAAATTCTGTATCTGAATAGATAGTTAGTTCAAACTCCCCCCCCCATTCCTAGGGTACCACAGGCCAAGATCTTATGTGCCCTTAAGATACCTCAGAATTCTCTTTGCAGTAGAGTAATGAAATTCTTTGGGATAAGCCTGATACCTAGCACAAACACACGTAGCATACATGATGTCTGGCCTACTAGCAGTTAGATAGAGAAGGGAACCAATTATCCCCTATACAAAGTCTCATCAACACATTTCCCTGCCTCATCTTTGCATATCGGCATGCTTGATCCCATATGAGTTCTCATGGTGCAGGATTTTTCTATACCAAATTTCTTTATTAACTCCCTAGTGAACTTAGACTGGGATATGGACAAGCCATCGTCAGTCTGTCTTACTTGGAGACCCAAGAAGAACTTAAGTTCACCCATACTGCTCATCTCAAACTTCTCATGCATAAGTTTAGCAAACTTCCTGCAGAGGTTGTCATCAGTAGATCCAAAGATGATGTCATCTACATAGATCTGAACTAGGATGATCTTACCCTTAAATTCCCTCAGGAATAGGGTCTTGTCTATCTTCCCCCTTGAGAATTTGTTCTCAATGAGGAAGCTATTAAGGTCTCATACCATGCTCTAGGAGCTTGCTTTAGCCCATATAGAGCTTTCCTAAGTCTATAAACAAAATCATGTGAGTTAGGAACTACAAAACCTGGAGGCTGCTCAACATAGACTTCCTCTTTTAAGTCACCATTCCGGAAGGCTGACTTCACATCCATTTGGTAGACCTTGAATCTCTTGTGTGCAGTATATGCAAGGAACAATCTTATGGCCTCCAACCTTGCTACAGTGGTGTAAGTTTGATCAAAATCAATGCCTTCTTCTTGCATGTACCCCTTAACTACCGATCTTGCTTTGTTCTTGATTATAATCCCATTTTCATCAAGTTTGTTTCTCTAGATCCACTTGACTCCAATGACATTATGTTCATAAGGTCTGGGAACCAGCTTCCAGACTTTGCATCTTTTGATCTGGTTCAGTTCCTTTTATATAGCCATTATCTAAAATTGATCTATGTTGTCCTCTTCAAACTTCTTTGGCTCTACTTGCGACAGAAAGCTTGCATACATAGCTGCATTCAGATTTCTACTTTTTGTCACTACTCCATGGCTTGGTTCACCAATGATTTGGTGGGTTTGATGGTCTCTTAATGCCTCATTGTTAGAGGTAATCTTCTTTTTGCATCAGCTTTAGGAACAACTCCTCGTTGATCTTCATCTGGTCCAAGTGAGTTTGGTGGACCTTCTGGAATATCCACTTTATTTTGGATAATTAGTTCTGCTTCCTTGATGGTCAGATTGTCCATCATCTATTCTGTACCTACAGTACTGGAAGAGGAGCTTGGAAGCACCCTATTAATCATGGTGGACTCATCAATGATTATATGTACATATTCTTCTATAACTTGGCTTTGCAAGCTATAGATCCTATAAGCTTTACTATGATTGATGTAGCCAACAAAAATCTCATCAATGGACTTGGCAGCAAACTTAGTTATATAGGACTTTCCATTATGAAGCATATAGTATTTACTACCAAAGATTCTGAGATAGCTCCGGTTTACTTTTCTGCCTTTCAATATCTCATAGGTATTTTTCTTGTGGCTCTTGGTGATAGAGGCTTTGTTGAGGACATGACATATAGTGTTGATTACCTCAGCCCAGAAATATTCGGGGAGAGATGTGTCGCTCAATAGGGTCCTACCAGCCTCCATGAGAGTTCTATTTTTCCTCTCAACAATCTCATTTTGCTAGGGTGTTCTAGGTGAAGAGAATTCTTGACAAATCATAGGCTATTCACACAACCTTGTCATGCTATCAGACTAAAATTTAGTCTCATGGTCACTTCTGATTTTGACCACAGAGCTGTTAAACTCATTCTGAATTTGTATTAGAAAATGAAGATATCAAGGGTTTCATTTTTTTTCTCTTGAGGAAGAACACCCAAGTAAACCTGGATAAGTCATAAACGACCATAAGGGTGTAGACTTTCCTACAAAGACTATGAACTGGCATAGAACCAAATAAGTCCATATGCATGAGGTATAAGTACCTCATAGAGTCTTTGATCCCAATACCCTTGAAGGAAGCTTTTGTCTGCTTGCACTTTTGATAAGCAAAGTAAATGCCCTCCTTGGAGCACTTCATATTGGGACCATTCCTAACTAGCTCTTGACTGAAGAGCTTGCCAATAGTCTTATAATTTAAATGGGCGAGCCTCTTGTGCCATCAGACACTATAAGAGGCATTCTCATTTGCAACTAGATAGATATGAGAGTCTGTATTTAAACATAGAAAGTTCAAGCAAAAAAACATTTCCACTCCTAGTGCCTGTCAAAATGACCTCTTGGTCACTTGACCCCCTAATTAGGCACTTATCCTTGTGGAAGACAATAACATAGCCAACTTAATAGAGCTGGCTTATGCTTATAAGGTTGTGTTGCAACCCTTCAACATAAGCCACCTTAGTGATGGTGACTATGTCATTGGTGATCTTACCATATCCTCTTGTTATCCCCCTATCTGAACCACTAAAGATTACTTTGGGTCCATCTTTTACTAGAGTGTGCTCCTCAAATTTCTCCTTGTCCCAGTCATGTGCCTAGAACAACCACTTCCAAGTACCATTAGGGGTATGGCCACTTGGAATAACCTGCAATATACAGTTTACATTACCTTAGGACCCCAATATTTATTGGGTCCCAGGTGTATATTATTCTGAAATTGAACAAGTCCACCAGTAAAATTTCTGACAGGTGGACTAACCTTAGCTCTGACCACATTAGGATTATGCCAGCAGTCATTGTCATAATGTCCTATCTTGGCATAGCACCAACAATCATGTATGATGTATCTCCTTTTTTGTGTAGGCCTAGCAGTTTGTTTGACTGCAGTCTTAACAGAAGGAAGAGATGCAACATCCATTTTCTATTTCCTTTCAGCATGGATTTAACTGAAAGTTATTCTTCTTGTTGGCTTGTGTGGCCAGTGCTGAACCCTATTAGCAACACATTTCTTTTCTGATAGTGTGCTTTTGATAGCATCAAAAACAGACACATCAGGCAAGCTAGCAGACTGACCATTAGTCATATTCTATGCTGGAAAGTTCAGAAAACTAGTTATAGCCACATTTTTCAGAGGGGAGCTGTAGCACCAAAGACAAATGGTCCATGATGGGCCATTTGAATTTCATCATGGACATCCTTAAAGGAACATGCCTTACTATAGCTTCCATAGTGGCTGAGAACATTTTTTGTACCACTTGTGGATGTACCATTCATGTAATGACCATATATGCTTTCCTGGTCATACCTATTTGAAGGGAATATCACATTCTTGAATGGGTTAGGTGGTCTAAATGCCATTGGCACCACTAGAACTTTCCCTTTCCCTTTGGAATGGGCAGGTCTTGTGCAACCCTTGAAGCCCAACCCCTTCTTATACTTTTGTGAGGAGAAGGAATCTATCAAGGGAAACCTTGTATTGGCTGAGAGAACCTGGCCACAATACTTTTTTCCCTCTGGATCTTTTATTCAAGATCTTTAATGAGTCTATTTTTTGTTTTGATAGTCTCCATCTGGATGTCTGATAAGGTTTTCAGTTGACTGAGCTCCCTCATTGTTTGATTAAGTACAACAGTTGTTTCAGCAAGATGTGAATCAGCAGGTTGAAGAGACAAAATCTCTTTAGCCTATTTCTTAGTCAACTTCTTGCATTATTTAAAGGCATCCAAAAGTTCACTATATCTGTCAATCAATTGATTGACATCACCTTCTGAGCCAAAATCATCTTCACCATTAGATGAAGAGGCTTTTGCATCAGGACTTGTCATATGCCTTAGACTCAGAACTGGATAGAGAATGTACTTTACTTTGACCTTGCTGATCCTGGTTGCCTTTTTTATCAGTCATTGCCATCAGCCCTCTGCACCTGTGGTTATCTTCATCCACCTCTGAGTCACTATCTAATAGTGTTAGAGGGGTCCTCATTCCTATCCTACCTGGAGGATAGACATCTGATGTAATAGCTTTGTCTTTAGCAGCAGCAACAACAACTATCCCAATATAAGCTTACTCTTCTTCAGACTCAGATGATGATGAGTCTGTCCAGTGTTTCTCTTTATTAGCCACAAAGGACTTTTCTATCTTGCCCTTGTGCTTTTGCTGAGATTTCTTCTCATTATCCGACCTTCTCTTCACTGGGCAATCAGCAATGACATGCCCTGTCTTGCTACAGTAGTAATAGATAACAATAGCAGAATTCTATTTACTAGGTTTAGATCCATACCTGTCCTCCTTGGAGGATTTCTTCCTGTAATATGTTGAGGAGGAGGTCCTGCTCTTCTAGTGCTTCTTCTTCATCAGCATATGGAGCTGGCTGGAGAAGACAACAAAGTCCTCATTAGACATGCTGTTGTCTGATGCTTCTGATTCAAAGCAGTCTAAATCTGCTGGTCTTAAGAGAGGCGAAGGGGTATTTCTCCTACTTTTGCTTGTGGCTTTAGCTTTGAGAGCCACTGACTTTTCTTTGGCTTAAGATTTGCAGTTGGTCTCTTCCTCTTTCCTGACAGTTAGTTGCATCTCATAAGAGATATGCTTTCCAAATAGGGTGTGAGGTGGAGTGTCACCCAGCTTAGCCATTTATCTGATGGCACGGATCTTTGTGTCTCGGTCTCTGGTGAGAGACCTGAGGAGCTTATCATTTATTTCATAATTACTAAAGACCCTTCCATAGGTCCTTAGCTCATTCACTATCCTGAAGAATCTTTCATAGCATGTAGCTATATTCTCACCCTTGGTCTATCTGAAGGCCTCATACTCCTGGTTGAGCATAGACTTTCTATCATCTGTGACCTCCTCTGTGCCTTCCATGTAGATCACCAGAGTGTCCAACATCTCCTTTGCAGTTTTGCAGTGAATCGAATTCTGAAGGGTAGAATCATCAATTACACTGAAAATGACATTTTGAGCCCGCTTGTCCATGGTGGCAAGAATGACTTCATCCTTTGTCATTTCATCATATGTCTTGGGTGTCTGGATGTTTGCATCTAGGACAGATACTTTCATGGGGATGAAAGGTCCTTCTTTAACAGTCAAAAAAATTCTAGGGTCAGCTACTTTAATGAACATCTTGACCCTCTCCTTCCAGATACCAAATCCCTCCTTCCTGCAGATAGGAAGCTTCATGGCACCCAGCTCCCTATAGTTCACTCCTGAACCCATCAGATCAGTCTGTAGCTACCTTGGAAGATCACTCAGATGGTTAGATCTTTTTTGAGCAACCTATCTCTAATACCACTTGAAAGTCTTTATTTTCAAGGTAGCATACAACTTAGGGGTAAATAGGTTGTATGATTGATATTATTATATTTTAATTTTATCTTTCTTTATACTTAGTGTTTGGCAATAATTTGCTTTCAAGTACCTGCACAAAGAAAACAACACAAAAATGCGCACACAGATTTTTAGTGGTTCCCCAAATTTGGGTACATCCACTCGCCTCCCACCTTGCCAACTTCATGTTAATCAAGGCCCTTCTCAAATCCACTACTCCAAAGTGCTTACACCTCAGATCCCTTAGGATCTTTGAGTCTCCTCAAAGACCTATAACTCAGCCACAAGGCCCTACAACTCAGTGATCACCAGATCACCTACCTCGGGCCAAAAGCCATACACTCATGCTGGGAGGACAACCCTACCTCAGATCTACCAGGGGTCCTACCTCAGACCTAAAGGTCCTACACTCAGAGAATATTCCTCTCCTACAGCTCAGCGATTAATTGACCACCTACCTCAGACTTGAAACCAAGTCCTACAGCTCAGATCTAGTTGTATCCTATAACTCAAAGAGCTTCACTCTCTTACAACTCAGGCAATATTTCCCAACCTCATGCTCAAAGAGCCCTACAACTCAGATCCAAAAGGATCCTACTTGAGTAAATTAGATTTATATCTATCAAAGAGAAATTTCTCTGTGATAGCCCCTTAATCTAAGTTATCTCAGCTTAAACTATCTTCACAGCTACAAGGATCTTGAGCTGGAATTATCTAGCAATAAACTGCTTTGTTTTCTCCTCCTTCCCTGGATAGTGTCAGCCCCTTTTTCCTTTCTTATTTTCAGCTTCAGAAGTGGTTCTTTAGTTTAAAGCTTGCTGAACTAAGAAGCAACTTGATCTGCAGAGACTTCTTCCTTTTTTCCGCTTCTCCCTCGGAAGGAAAGCCTTCTGATCTTGCTGGTGTCGATTAAGAAGACACACAGCTAACTGAACTTCTTGCATGAAGACTTCAAGCTTTTCATGTAGCAATGGCGAGGAAGATGAAGTCCGGCCACAACCTTTTTGAAAATTATAAAGCCCTAAACGTTGTTATCGTCTTCTCCGCACTCTTCTTTTTGTAGTTCGCCAATCAATAGCTCTTATAAATTTTTGGGGCCCACTTGAAACATCCAGCTGCACCTTGGAAGAAGACATACAATAGCTCCACGACAAGTTTTGTTGTGTTCTGTAGCTTCTCCGTATTTGATTTGAAATTAGTTGTCTTTGTTGATTTTCCAGATTTTTTTGACGTCAGCACCCGTGGACTTATCCAAAATCGAGCATCGGTAGTATAGACATTGAGTGAATGAGCTTCACTCAACGCCAAAGTGTTGGATCCCTACTTTGATTTGGGCTAGGTTCACTAAGTTAGGATCTTGTGACCCATCTTGTATAGTCAGGGTCATAGTTGAGTCCTGGAGTATAGGCCAAGTCCTTAGTTTCAACATCTCATGGAACAGCCATCATTAGACTGCCAGAGACTCAAGACTTAGAAAATTTCCAAAGACTCAGTAAAATGAGTTCGACGTTCATCGAACTCAGGTCGATGATTATCGTGCTCAGCTCGACGATCTCAGAGAAAATTCTCTGGGCTTAGCTCTACGAACTTGATTCTCAAGACGACGATCTTTGGACTCTACCTTCAGCATTCCAAGTCCAGACTTTATTCTCTAGACTCCAGTCGACGAACTTAGTTCTTTGGTCGACGATTTTTGGATTCTCTACTTCAACTTATTAATCCAGGAGCCGCTTAGTTTCCTAAGTACAGAATCATCTACAATCGACGAAGTCAAGATCCTCAGCTCGACAAAACAAATTCTCAGGTTAATGATTTCTGGATACTTCACTTCAACACTTCATTCTAGAAGCATCTAAAATATTCTAAGTCCAGAAATACTTTGCTGAACTTCAGTTGACGAAACCAGTTATCAGCTCAATGAACTCCATACACAAAATTGTCAAAGTTTCTAATCAATGCAGTTCTACTCTCTGCTCGACGATCTTGGAACTCAACTAGACGAATAGAAGCCATCTGGTCGACAAACACAACTTCTCGGCTCGTTGAACTATGGACTCAGCTCGACGATTTTTGTTCTCTGTTTGACGAATCCAGACTTAGTTATTTCCTTCATTCTGCCTCGTTTATATTACAATAATTCCTGAATAATCAATGCTAAAAATAACCGTTAGACAGAGCATGGATTATGGTCTTCTCCAGGATTATTGCTTGTCGTTTTCCATGGGACAGTTGGGGAAATAAATCAATGCAGTTTATTCTTAAGGCCGTCAGCAATTAATGCATAGGAATTCAAATTTCGAAAGAGAATTTCTTGACAGGAAATATAAAAGAAATTTCCTCTCCTTTCCTATACACAAGTGATACACAGAGATAACACAGAGAAGATATACAGAGATAGATAGACAATATAGATACACAGTTAGTCAGTCTGCAACAAAAAATTCTATGTTGTTCTCTCTTAACAGAACTCTGATAAAAAGATAGAGAACTCTGATTTAGAAAAGAAGCCCTAGACTAGAAGAACATCAGCTATCTGAAGAAGAAGAACACCAAATCAAGATCAAGAGTCTTCCTTCTTCAACACTTTAGGACACTTCAAAGGACAACAACAAATCCATCAGTCAAGAAGTTCCTGAATACTTTTTGGTCAATGCTGATAAAGACTGAAGACCTATCACCTTGAAGCAAATCTCTAGTTTTTCCTGAACCATTCTACATCTCTGGGGGAGCTCTTTGCTAATATCATTTCCACTTAAGTATTCTCAGTTGTATATTGAGAAAGAGAAGACAATATCATCTCTCCACCCCCACTGTATAAAGGGTTATAACTCCCTTCAAAAGTTATTCCTGGTTGCAAGTCACCTGACCAAAAGACTTGAGGTTTGGTTTTTGAGCACCTGTTCAAAAGCTCATTTATGTCAAACACCTGATCAAAAATCTGAGTGGATTCCTACCAGGGTGGTAGAAGAGTGGATGTACCCAGGTTGGGGAACCACTATAATTTCTTATATTGTCTGGTTGCCCTTTCTTTTTGTTCTTGCTGTGTTTGAGCCTTTTTAGGATTGCTGTGTTTATGCTTTATTAAATATATTCTGCAGTTTTTATTTACAGAAAAATCTGTAAATGATTTAAGAATACTCTATTCACCCGCCCCCCCTCTAGAGTATTTCAGATCTAACACCTCACTTTCAATTGCTATCAAAGCAGGATTCCCTTGGGTGTACAAGCTAACCCTTGAACCAAAGATCCTGAGTTATATCTGTCTTTACATTCCTATTAGATTTATTCTCACACAACATGACATAGAATAAAGATTATGCAAGCACCAGACCTCCAGTATGTAATCTGAATAAGTTTGCTATCTGGAAGGCAAGAATCAAATTATTCATGAACTCTATTGATGAGGATATCTTTAATTCTATTATGACAGGTCCTCCTCAAGCCACTGCTTCTACCTCCATAGTAACTTCAAGCACAAATGCAGTTCCACCACCTGAGTGGACTGAAGCCCATAAGAAGGCTAAAATTGCTGATGCCAAGGCCATGAATATTCTGGCCCAAACAATGTCTGAAGACATTTTTCAAAAGGTGGCTGAATGCACTTCAGCCAAGGCCATCTGGGACTCTCTAAATCAAATGGTGCCTGGATTTGCAGATGAAAGGAAGTATAGGAGATCCAATCTCATATCCCTATATGAGAATTTCAAGAAGGAGGAAGCTGAGATAGTAGCTGATATATACAATAGGTTAAGCTCAATCATCAGTGAGCTAAAAACCTTGGACAAGGACATCACCCTCACATAGGTGAATGATAAGATCCTTATGTGCTTCCCAAGCTCATGGGATTCAAGGATCTGGCCCATCAAGGAGGCCAGAAGCCTAAATGAGATTTCCACTGAATCTCTTTTAGGAAAGCTTAAGTCCTATGAACAGCTGATCAAATCCAGAGAGGCAGTTGAGCAGAGAACACCTCCTCCAGCAAGAAAAGAGCACAACAATGCTTTCAATGCTGATAAGGAGACAAAGACTCCATCCATGAATGAAGAACTGATGTCTCTATTTTCCAAGAGATTTTACAAGATGGCAAGGAAAGACTTTAGGAGAAAGTCATCCAGGCAGGATGACAAGCCAAGGTATGACAAAATACCAACTAAAGAAGTGGTGTATTTTGTCTGAAGGAAACCTGGACACATCATCTCTGAGTGTCCAGAGAATCAAAAGAAGGAGAAGAGAAGAGAGAAGTACACAAGAAGACAGCACAACAGCAGGCCTTCCTCCAGCAAATACAAGAAGAAGGAGAAAGGTTTTTTGGCTGAATCCTGGAGTGAAACTGAGGATGAATCAACATCCTCCAGCTCTAGTGAAGTTGAAGAAGAGGCAAGGGCCAAAGAAGTCTGCCTAATGGACATTGATGCCTCCAGGAGTCATTTAGAAGACGAAGATTCTAACAATGAAGCAGCTTCAGATTCTGAAGCTGACAAGGCATTATCTTCTTTTGATCTTAATTCTGAATCATTTAAATCTGAATTCAAAACTATGTGCATAGATCTAATTAACTCAGAAAAGGAAATTAAGACTCTTAGGGAAAAACTAAGAAACCTAGATACTGTTAATTCTGAAAATAATAGGTTAAAGGATGAATTAATCTAAGCTAATGAACAAATTATAATGTTAAAGACTGAGTTATGTAAGGCTAAACAACTTGAGGAGACTCTCAATGGGAGAAGCCTCAAGCTAATGGACATTACAAGCACAGTTAATGCCAGCTTGAATGGCAAGCTAGGCTTGGGTGCATCATCAGGTTTTCCCCCATTCTCAAGAAAAACATTTTGTCAACCCCCATCAAGTTTATTTCAGCTAAGGGGAAAGAAATAATGAACAATAAACAAACCTTAGAAGTTGTTCCAAAATCAATAGGTCAAAATAACAGAAACCAGAAAACAAGTAAAAATAAAGTTCAGCAGATTTCGTCGAACTCAGATCAACGAAATGTGGCCAGTTTGTCGAACTCAACTCGACGAACGCTGAACGCAAATCTTAGCTATAATCATTCGTCTAACTGCGATCGATGAACTCTGTATGGTTCGTCGAGCAGAGATCGCCGAACTTGGGGCATAGAAAATGACTATGTTCATTCTCTGGGCAGAGATCAACGATATCATCCCAATTCATCGAACTCTAGTCGACGAACTCATAATAATTTGTCGAATCCAGAAATACTTAACATAAATTATAAATATAACAGCAACCTCAATAAATCTAGGAAACCATTTAATCCATTAGCTGATTGGATCATACCAGCTAGAAGATATCATCTACTAGGATATAAATCTCAACCAGAGTTTTCTGCAATATCTAGTTTTTCTTATCAGCAAAATAAGGGACCCAAGGTAACCTGAGTCAAGAATAATTAATTATTTTCTCTGCAGGTAAATGGTTGTCTAGGTGAGAATCAGCCTTGGTACCTAGACAGTGGTTGCTCCAAACATATGACTGGCAGCAAGGATAACCTAATCAACTACAAGTCCAAGCTGGGGCCAAAGGAAATCTTTGGTGATTCTAAGTGTGGCCAGTCTGAAGGCTATGGAGAAATGAAGATTGGAGCAGTCACCTTCAAGAAAGTGACCTATGTAAGTGGACTCGGGTATAACCTCATCTCAATAAGCCAATTATGTGATGAAGGTTACCAGGTACATTTCAACTCAACTTCTTGCATTATTTCTAATAAAGAAAACCAAAAAGTTTTAATTGGAAATAGGCAAGGAAATATATACTTAGTTGATTTTCTTTCTGCCGAATCAGACATTTGATTTCTTAATATTGTTTGCAATCAAAATGAGTTGTAACATAAAAGGCTATGACATGTTAACATGAAAACCATTGCTATACTATCAAAAGACAGTCTTGTAAGAGGCTTACCTTCTGGTCCCTATAAGAAGGAAGGCCTTTGCAGGGCTTGTCAACTAGGCAAGCAAACTAAATCTAGGTTTAAATCAGTAAATAAAAGTAATTCACCTAGGATTTTATATTTGCTACACATGGATCTCTTTGGACCCATTGTTATACAAAGCCTAGGAGGAAAATCCTACACCTTAGTTATTGTAGATGACTTCTCATGGTTCACTTGGGTGTCCTTTCTGAGATCTAAGTCAGATACCTTTAAGGTTCTTACAGATTTTCTCAGGACCATATTGATTGAGTTCTCTACTCATGTTGCATTGATCAGAAGTGATCATGGTACAGAGTTTGAGTCTCTTCTTATGCATGAGTTTTGTGAGAAGGAAGGTATCAGGCACTACTTCTCAGCTCCTAGAACTTCCCAAAAAAATGTGGTAGCTGAAAGGAAAAACATGACCCTAATTGAAGCTGCAGGTACATTAGTTGCAGATGCTTACTTGCCACTTACCTTTTGGGCAGAGGCTGTAAACACAACAAATTATGTCCTGAACAGAAGCCTAATACATAAACTGAAGAATAGGACTCCCTATGAATTGCTTAAAGGGAAGAAACCTAAAATCAACTATTTAAAGTATTTGGATGTGTGTGTTATATACATAACAATAATAAGAAATACATTAGGAAGTTTGAAGCTAAGGATGAAGAGGGAATTTTTCTAGGATATTCCCGAGTAAGCAAATCTTATAGGGTCTTTAATAAATCATCCCTAAAAATTGAGGAATCCATTCATGTTACATTTGATGAAATTAACATGTCTTACAAGGAGAAAGAGATTTCTACCAATAGCACTTTGCAGGTACCTAACTTGTGAAAGAGTTTGGATGGACTTAACCTCATCCAAGAGGTTCCAACACATACTTCTCCACAAGTCAATGAACAAAGTGAAGAAGAAAGCACTGAAGGAATTGAATTTCCCTCAATAGCAAACTAAATTCCACAAGAGGAATTAATTCAAAATGTTGTTGCTGAACCAACTCCACCAAATGATCTTGTCACACTAAGGGATCACCCTAGATCTCAAGTGATTGGAGACATATCAGTTGCTGTACAGACAAGGCATCAACTCAACTAAGATTTGATGCATGCCTGTTTTCTCTCTCAGGTTGAACCTCAATCCATAAAAGATGCTGAGCAGGATCCCCACTGGATTATTGTAATGCAAGAGGAACTCAACCAGTTTGAGAGATGTAGAGTTTGGGATTTGGTTCCAAGACCCCAAGACTACCCAGACATTAGAACCAAATGGGTATACAGAAATAAACTAGATGCCCAAGGTATTATAGTGAGGAATAAGGCTAGGCTTGTTGCTCAAGGATACAGGCAGGAAGAAGGCATAAATTATGATCAAATCTTTGCACCAGTTGCAAGGTTAGAGGCCATCAGAATATTTTTGGCCTATGCTGCCTACAAGAAATTCAAAGTGTACCAGATGGATGTGAAGAGTGCTTTTTTGAATGGAGTACTAAAAGAAGAGGTTTATGTTAAACAACCTCCAGGTTTTGTTTCTCCAACTCATCCTTATCATGTATTTTAATTGCATAAAGCTCTTTATGGTCTAAATTAAGCTCCAAGAGTTTGGTATGATACCCTAGCTAGCTTTTTGATAGAGCATAAGTTCATTAGAGGCAGAGTAGATAAGACACTTTTCACTAGACATCATAAGGACCAAACATTATTAGTACAAATATATGTGGATGACATCATATTTGGGTCTACTGATTCCAAATTATGCAAGAGGTTCTCTGACCTCATGCATTCCAAATTTGAAATGAGTAGCACGGGTGAGCTCTCCTATTTCCTTGGTCTCCAAGTGAAGTAGCTCCCTGATGGCATCTTAATCTCACAAGCTACATATGCAAGAGATCTTATCAAAAAGTTTGGGATGGCTGATGGCTCAGCAAAGAAAACACCTATGGATACAAATGTTATAATAGACTCTGATCCACATGGGAAACCTGTTGACCAGAAATTATATAGGGTCATTGTTGGGTCCCTATTATATCTTACAGTTAGCATACCTGATATCATGTTTTCCACATGCCTTTGTACTAGGTTCCAAGTGAACCCTAAAGAATCTCATTTAATTTTCTTAAAAGGAATTTTGTGATATATAAAGAGTTGTCCAAGTCTAGACCTATGGTATCCAACAGAATCAAAATTTGTGTTAACTGGATACTCAGATGCTGATTTTGCTGGATGTAGGGTGGACAGGAAAAGTACTTCAGGAACCTGACAGTTCTTGGGTATGAGATTAGTGTACTGGTTTTGTAAGAAATAGTTATCTGTGTCTACCTCAACTTCTGAGGCAGAATACATTGCAACTGGCAGCTATTGTTCCCAGATGCTGTGGATTCAAAATCAAGTTCTAGACTATGGTCTCAACTTAAATAATTCAACTCTACTATGTGATAACACAAGTGTTATAGCCATAGCACAAAATCCAATCCATCATAGTAGGATTAAGCATATAGATATTAGGCATCATTTCATAAGAGAGTGTGTAGATAAAAAAAAATTAAACTTGTCTATATCTACACTGATTTACAAAGAGCTGACATTTTCACCAAACCTCTGGATAAAAGAAACCACCTGCTCTTTATAAATCAGCCTGGAATGATCAATAGAGAAGACTTAGTTTAGCTTCTGTCTGCACTCGACGAATTTTCCAGAGTTCGTCGAACGGAGCTCGACGAACTAGGGATAGTTCAGGAGATATTCGTCGAACGGAGGTCAATGAAATCTTCGCAAGTGAAGTTGTTTTCATCGAACAGAGATCGACGAATCCACTTAAGAAAACTTTCATCGAACGGAGGTCGACGAAATGTCTTCAAATCTTTAGACTGAGCTCTACGAATTGTTTAACTCTAAATTATTTCGTCGAACCCAGATCAAATACTGTTTTAATTTTCGTGGAACGGAGTTTGTCGATTCATATTCTGGAAAATCTTATATCTAGGTTTTCTTTAACCTCCGTCCCGCGCTTTCTGTTCCTTTGTACTTGACCGTCATTTTCTCTTGTAGGTACTCTCATGGCGATTACAACAAGAACCCTTACTGCGATGAAGTTCGATACCGACTTCGATGTCGACTTTGATTCATTTCAGCATTCAGACCCCATATTTTTGGATATTTTGCAACTTCTAGAAGAGCAACAACTGAAGAACCTGATGACAACAAGGATTAAGCTATCTGGAACTGAGATCAGAGAATGGGTCTATACATCTTCAACAACAGAGGAGAACACAATGGTTGGATTAATTGCGGGTAACGCTATCTCTCTCTCTCCCACCGTATTAACTGAAATATTTGGATTGAATAATGGAGAAGAAGAATTAGAGATTGACAGTGAAGGATATGACATGATGCTGAGCATGATGGGTTACTCTGGTGATAACCCTAATAAATTGCTGAAGAAATATTTATTTGCAGAATTTAAGTTCCTTGCAGATATTGTTGGGAAAGTCTTGCTGGGCAAGCATACTGCACACGATTATATAACTAGGTATCAATTTCTAGTTATGTGTGCAGTAGTCAACAAGAAACAAATGGACTGGGCTCGGATCATCTTTGATCTGATCAAGAAAAAAACAACAAAAAGGAAGTGTGTTTTGGAAGGATCCTGGGGATCTTTTTGATGGAAAAAGCTGCTGAATCACTGATCTCCCCGACCATATTCATCAATACCAGCAAAAGGCTTACCTGTACCTTATTTGGCAGGTGGGAGAGGACAATAATAAAGCCTTATAAGGGCTCTGTTTGGGAAACCGGTGCCGTTTTAAAAGGGGGAAGTTCAAAAAGGAGATGCTAAACTGTATTTTTAAAACTGTGGTTTTAAAACTGAGGGCTTGTTTGGGTAATCTCAGTTTCAGTGACGGTTTAACTTATTTTTAAAATTATATTCACATGAATTTTATTTATTTCAGGCCAATTTTTTCTGATTTTTTTTTTTAAAAATTAGGTATTATATTTGTGATTTTTTTGCAAATTTATGGATATAATTATTTTTTTATTGAGGTTAAATTGATTAAGTAAAATAAAATTAAATTAAAAAATATTCCAAACGACCGTTTTGAAAGGGAGAATGGAGGTCTCCCTGACCTTTTCAAAACGGAGGAAAAAGTAGGTTTTAAACCGGCCGTTTTAAAATGACAACATTTTAGTTGTTCCCAAACACCTTTCCTCCGGTCCGTTTAGAACTGAATGGGGTCAAAACGGAATCCCAAACATAGCCAAGGTCTCATTCTTTGCCACCAAAGCTTCTGAGAGCACAAGGTTTGTAGAAGCCACTCCCCACCCTTCTGAAGAGATCACTCTTTCATCCCCATCTCTTCCAGCACTCCAAACTCAACTACCCTCTACACCCCACACAACAGTCCTCCCACCTCAACATCAGAGTCTATAACAACCCTCCTCCACCATATCCTCTACTCCACAACCCCAATAACAACAACCACAACCATAACCATCTATTACTGTTACTACTCTAATTACATCTCTTGCAACTTCTTCACCATTAGATCTTACTAACATCCCATCTTCCCCTATTCAAGAATATCATCAACCTTCCCCTTCTCCAACACCACCTTCATCTCCTCTTCCACCACATTTGTCCTCCATACCATCTTTCAATCTACTGTCATCTCCTCCCACTACTCCTTCTCCTTCAAATCAATCCACACAGGATGTCCAAATGCTAGATGCTCCTCCTCCAACCCCACTATCTACTACCATCCCTCTATCTGTCTCCAGTCAACCACCTTCTGGAATACCTTTTGTAACTCCACCATTGGACCCCTCCACAATTTCTTCTGTCATTTCCCTCATCACACCCCTCCTCAAAACAATAATAGTAGAGGCCATTACATCTCTTGCTACTTCTATATCTTCCCTCTATACCCAGATTTCTACCCTCACTACTGTCCCATCTTCAATAAGGGGCCTGGATCCAGTTCACACTAAAACCAGGCATGGGGAGATGCTTGATGAAGAGGCTGCAGCAGAACTAGTAGTAGATGCAACATCAAAAGCAGTAGCAGATGCAGCAGTAGCAGCAGTAGCAGCAGTAGTTCTAGTAGAAATACCAGCAGATGCAGATGCTGAGTTAGATTTAATTAATTTTATTCATTTTATTGAAACTGACATGGATATGGATGTGTCGGGAACAAAGGACATAAATACTGCTGGTGATTTCATTATAAATCCCATAGTAGATTTAGTAAATTTGTTGAAAATTTTTGATACTGCATATTTGAGTTTCCTTCCAGCAGACTATACTAAGCCATCTTTGGCTATTGTTCCCTATTCTTATCATATAAGTCCTACAGTTGCGAAGCAACTCAAAGATAGTTTTGCTGCTCCAGAGCTTACAGTCATTCCATCCCCTCCAGAAACTTTTTCTGCACCAAGCTTTGTAATGGATGACTATCTTATGCCAGATCTTGATTCTTTGATCTTGGCTGATAATGAAGAAGAGAATAAGGTAGTTGCTGAAAGCACTGTCATAGACAGCTCTCCAGCTCCAGATCCAATTGCAGTTTCTCCTCCAGCTCCATCTCAGACTGAGAATTCTATCCTTTCTGCTGAAGCCCTGAAATCTCTGAATGATCTATATGATAATCCTCATGAATCTGATGATGATGATAATAGTAAAGATGAGGATTCTGATGAGGAACCAAAGAATAAGAAGGTGTCTAAGAAGAGGAAAGCACCTCCTCCTCCTGATCCTAAACCAAATCCAGCAAATGACACTCCCTACTATATTCTTTAGAAAATTACTCCTTATAAGGGAAAGCACCTCCTCCTCCTGATCCTAAACCAAATCCAGCAAATGACACTCCCTACTTGGATGTGGTTAACCAAGAATAAATAAAAAGAGAGAAAGATAAGTAGAAGATATTCCCCTCCACCAACTCACAGATATAGAAAGGACCCTCCTCCACCTCCTCCTCCAGCTACTGGTGCTTCAGGCACAACTTCTCAAAGGACTACCCAATTTCAAACTTATCAAAGACATCAGGGTAGGTCCTCATCCTCAGAAAGTAGCCAGCAAAGACAGTATCCATTTGGCAAGCAGCACCAACCTCAACAACAACAGCAACATCAACAACAAAAACAGCAAAAAATTCCTGAACATCAACAAGCTGAAAGCTCTAACAGTCCTGCTTCTCCACATGTACCTTTTGAAGATCCAGAAATAGCAACAACTGCTAGGATGGCCAGGTTCCAAGAACTTGTTGGCCTTTCTATGATCAACAAAGCCAGAGCTGAAGGAAAGGATCCCTCAGAATATGCTACCATGTCTAAATACAGGAAGGAAGAGCTGAAAAGGTTTGAAAAAGCTAACAAATTTTTCAATGTTGATGATTACATAAAATTGCACCCAGAAGCAGTAGTGCTCAGGGCCACATCTTTGACAATCATAGGGGCTACTGACATGACAATGACTAAGGTGCAAGTTGTTGATCCCAATAGGGAAATTGTTTTTACCAAGCCTGGAGATAAAGTTAAAGAGGAGAAGCCCAAGGAAAAGAAGCAGAAGAAATGATCTCTGAACTATTTAGTTTCTGAAATGTTTTATAACTGCTTTCTATTTTTTATAGAAAGCTTGTGTATATATATATATTTGTTACATGTGTTAATTCTCTCTATTAGATATATGCTTTCTTGCTTTCTTATTTTCAGTTTAGTCTGAGTCTGTAATTAGTGACCTCACCCAAATAGGGGGAGATTGTTAGATCCCTAGTTTGATTTGGGCTAGGTTCACTAAGTTAGGATCTTGTGACCTATCTTCTATAACCAGTGTCATAGTTGTGTCCTAGAGTCTAGGACAAGTCTATAGTTTCAACATCTCATGGACCATCCATCATCAGACTGTCAGAGACTCAAGACTTAGAAAATTTCCAAAGACTCAGTAAAATAAGTTCGACGTTCGTCGAACTAAGGTCGACGATTGTCGTGCTCAGCTCAACGATCTCAGAGAAAATTCTCTAAGCTGAGCTCGACGAACTTGATTCTCAGGATGACGATCTTTGGACTCTACCTTCAACATTCCAAGTCCAGACTTTATTCTCTAGACTCCAGTCGATGAATTTAGTTCTCTGGTCGATGATTTCTGCATTCTCTACTTCAACTTATTAATCCAGAAGCCTCTCAGTTTCCTAAGTCCAGAATCATCTCCAATCAATGAAGTCAAGATCCTCAGCTCGACGAAACAAATTCTCAGGTCGACGATTTCTGGATACTTCAATTCAACACTTCATTCCAGAAGCATCTAAAATATTCTAAGTCCAGAAATACTTTGCTGAACTTCAGTCGACGAATCCAGTTATTAGCTCGACGAACTCCATACATAGAATTGTCATAGTTTCTAATCAATGCAGTTCTACTCTCTGCTCGATGATCTTGGAACTCAGCTCGACAAACAGAAGCCATCTGGTCGACAAACACAGCTTCTCAACTCGACGAACTGTGGACTCAGCTTGATGATTTCTGTTCTCTGTTCGACGAATCTAGACTTAGCTATTTCCTTCATTCTGTCCCCTTTCTATTGCAATAATTCCTGAATAATCAATGCTAAAAATAACCGTTAGACAGAGTATTGATTATGGTCTTCTCCAGGATTATTGCTTGTCGTTTTTCCATGGGACAGTTAGGGAAATAAATCATTACAGTTTATTCTCAAGGCCGTCAGCAATTAATGCAGAGGAATTCAAATTTCGAAAGAGAATTTCTTGACAGGAAATATAAAAGAAATTTCCTCTCCTTTCATGTACACAAGTGATACACAGAGATAACATAGAGAAGATATACAAAGATAGATAGACAACATAGATACATAGTTAGTCAGTCTGCAACAAAAAATTCTTTGTTATTCTCTCTTGACAGAACTCTGATAAAAAGATAGAGAACTCTGATTTAGAAAAGAATCCCTAGACCAGAAGAACATCACCTATCTCAAGAAGAAGAACACCAAATCAAGATCAAGAGTCTTCCTTCTTCAACACTCCAGAACACTTCAAAGGACAACAGCAAATCCATCTGTCAAGAAGTTCCTGAATACTTTCTAGTCAAGGCTGATAAAGACTGAAGACCTATCACCCTGAAGAAAAGCTCTAGTTTTTCCTGAACCATTCTACATCTCAGGGGGATCTCTTTGCTAATATCATTTCCACTTAAGTCTTCTCAGTCGTATATTGAGAAAGAGAAGACAATATCATCTCCCCACCCCCACTATATAAAGGGTTATAACTCCATTCAAAAGTTATTCCTAGTTGCAAGTCACCTGACCAAAAGACTTGAGGTTTGGTTTTTGAGCACCTGATAAAAAGCTCATTGATGTCAAGCACCTAATCAAAAATCTGAGTGGATTCCTACTAGGGTGGTAGAAGAGTGGATGTACCCAGGTTGGGGAACCACTATAATTTCTTGTGTTGTCTGGTTGCCCTTTCTTTTTGTTCTTGCTGTGTTTATGACTTTTTAGGATTGCAGTGTTTATGCTTTATTAAATTTATTTTGCAGTTTTTATTTACAGCAAAAGCTGTAAAGGATTTAAGAATACTCTATTCACCCCCCCTAGAGTATTTCTGATCGAACACCTCACTTTCACAAAGTATTTAGATAGTCTTGTCTATCTAGGCGTTGATAGCGTTGAGTGAGTAACCCTCACACAATGTTTTTTGCCTCAACCAATTCTGCAGCCCTTTCTGCATGCCTAGAGTTAAGAGCATTGAGTTAGCACACCTCACTCAACGCCTTGTGCCTTAGCCATGCTTTTTATAATTTTAGGTGTTGAGAGCGTTGAGTGAGCTTGCCTCACTCAACGCTTTTTGCCTTAACCAAATTTCTGCTTTTTCATCATATTTAAATGTCGAGAGCATTGAGCGACCATGACTCACTCAACGTTTTCTGCTTTAGCCAGATTTTCTGAGTCATGGCATTAAGAGAGTACGCTTCACTCAACGCATTTGGAGTTAGCCAAATATCTATAGAGTTTTTATATCGCTTTGACTTACAGGGCAATACTCAACGAATATAGAGTATGGTGTTGAGTGAGTGATACTCTCTCAACGCCGATGGACTTAACTATTTTTCTGCCCATTTTTTCTTAGGCTTTTACTTCATAAGCCTTACTCACAGCCTTTTGTTGTATGGAGTTGAGTGAGTTGACTTCACTCAATGCATGTGGACTTAACCACTTTCTTAGCTTGCCATACCTTCGGCTTTGACTGTATAGTCTCCACTCAGCGCTATAAGTCATTTGGTGTTTAGTGAATGACCTTCACTCAATGCTTATGGACATAGACTTTTTTCTATCTATCCATACCATAGGTAACAGTTTACCTGACCTAACCACTTAGGCTATCTGTCCCATCAATGTTGCCAGGACATCCTGCATGTATGAACTCAGGCATGCATCAAATACAACATTATGTATATCATTGACAAGATTGACTTCACTCAAATCTAGGACATTAAGGGCAATGGACCCAACAAGGGGGTTAGCCGACACTTACCACCCCGCTGACAGCTTTGGCGAGGAGGCCCTTGGCAATCCCCAGCAGCTTCGATAGGTCAACAGTGTTGTCCTTGGCGACATCTCGCTCCTGCTCGGCCTTCGCCAAATTATGGCTGAGGTGGAAGCCATGACGAATCGATATATGCGTGAGCTCCATGCCGCGCATCTAGGCTCGCGAGCACTCATGAGCGACACACTGGAGACTCATGTCATTATAGGTCGTAGCATGCTCGCTCCATACAGCCCAAACCCTAGGGTGTAAGCGTGCCTGCTGTGAGGGTGGCTCTCCGACCAGTAGGGGAGGACGGATGAGATGGAGACTCTATGATCTTGCTCATCCCATTAGACCATCGGCTTGCCGAGCCGGTCCTTGGCCTTCCCGCCGAGACCAAAGTTCCGGTGGTCCTTTGGCAGGCCCGGATCACAGCTTGCGATCGGCTCATCAGCGGGGGAGGCAGACGAGTCGCCTCCGCTCCGATCCTTCTCCGACATGGTCTCTAGCGAGCTCATGTATTTTTGTTATTGTTGTTGTCTCCCCTTGGAGACTGTTATCCCTTCTTCATCTTCTTTGGCAGCAGGGAGATGGCGAGGCGAGCTGGAGCTCACGGGGTCAGGTCGTTTCTTTCTGGATGAAGGCCTGACAAGACCCAACTCGCTTCGGCAGGCCTCGGCAGCTCCCCTCTCGCATGCAAGTAGGTCGTGGAGAAGTCCTGAGTCCATAATGGGAAGGTGCTCGGGGATCATCCGTTCCCCTGCAGAAAATAACTTAAGTTAGAAAACATTGATTTTTCGCGAGCCCAATAAGGAAAGAAGGGAAAAAGCTATACCTTCGTTGGGCAGCACCGGGGGAGCGAGTCGAGGACCTTTCAAAGGAATGTGATCTCGAAGTCCTTGCCAATGAAGAACTTGTGCAGCTCGGCATCATTGCCCGTCACCATCACGGGTCGATACACCTCCTCACTCCTCTACCGAGGCGAGAAGGGTATGTTGTCGAGCTCACCTTTGATGAAGACGAGCTTCGAGAACCAGTTGTGGTTCTTTTTGGCCATCTCACGGACCTTGAATTGTGAGCTGGCCAGGAAGGCGACCCTATCATTGGTCGCGTGGTATATGAAGAGCTTCCTGAAGACCGTCGGGTTGAACAATATTTGTTCTAGGCAGAGGTAGCAAGCGAATGCCACCATCATAGCGATGGAATTCAGGTTCAGTTGAGAAAGAACCGCCCAGAAAATTTTCAGGATTTGGCGAATATCTGGCCAGAGAGTGAGGCGCAACCCAACCTTGAAGTGTAATATAGGGAAGGCGAGCTCATCCTCAATGAATGAGTTGATGGCCTCACCTGCCGCGGGTCGGCGTGTTGAGAAGCCTGCGGGTAATAGTAAGCAACAAAGTCAAGGTACTCTTGCTCGGTGGTGTTTCCCTCATAGAAGCTGTACTCGATGAATTGTCTGGCACATTTGGACATTCCATCGACATCGGGTCGCGTCTTGCCCATGGTTTCAAAAGTCTCGGCGCGAGTGGAAGTGGCGAGAAGGGCAATAAGAAGAGGGTGTATTCCTGCAGTAAAGGAGATGGTCTGGGGGTAGGTTAGAGGACCTATTTATAGAAAAACTTAATTAATGGCTGAGCCGACCGGTCAGTCCGGCTCGCCGACCCCGAATTGCTGACCCTGCAACCTGTTCTATCCTATGGCGAGCTGAATCTAAAGAGCAGCATATTATGCAGGATCAGTAGGCATTAAGATCTAAAAATTGGTTTAAGTTATTATAGATAGTCGAGCTCTTAATTCAGGGAAAGAAAATACAACAAGCAGAAGATCAGTTATTTCAACACGCGTGAGCTGGGGGCTAGGGGCGCGTGCCGGTAGACTCAACTAGGGAGCCATTTCCATCTACCATGGCCTCGCGTCCCCATCCCTGGAAGATGGAGCAGGTTGACAAACTCGTGGACCAGCTCCAGATCATGGTGGATGAACCGCATGTTCTCGTTGTTCCTATCCATGAGCGGGGTGGGGGACTTCATCCTGTTTGTTGAGCTGCACTTCACCTCATCCGCGAGCAGCACATAGTCCCACACCATTGCCTCCAGCCTCCACTCACTGAGATCATTCTCCTCTTGGACACTGTGCAATGCGTGCCCTTACTTCTTCAAGACTTCAATGACTCACCTCCTCAGCTCGGTAGAGTCTAGCGAGACATCCAGGAAGTTCTCTATTGCATTAGGGGAAGTAGGTGGTAAGTGACGAGCTGGATTAGAGGATTCTTCAGCCTCAGATTGACCGGGGAGATCTGCAAAGATAGTTGATCGTTATGAATGTATAATAGGCGAGTGATTCAAAAGAACTATGCAAGATGGTCCTATGAAAGTGGAGCTTACGGGATGAGCTCGACTTCCCTCGGATGGTGTATGAATGAGGCAAGGAAAGGTTCTTACTGTGACCCGAAAGTTAAGTTATTGGGGTGATGATCTAAAAGCTCAGAACTGGATAAATCCCGACATCCCCCACCCCCACGAGTATAGGAGTAGGTGTGGGTTGCCAAGAAGGTATGCGAGCTGGCAACTTCAGCCTCAGCGAGTCAAGCCCAGTGGTCCCGAAAGGGGGCGGTGGGTCTTACAGGCGAGTAGTAGTAGTAGTTTGAGGTCGCGAGTCATCATGGGGGGAGTCGACTCGCGTCGTGGAGGCTTCTCTGTCGGTCTGATGACTATCCGGGTCGGTAGGAATCTCGATGATCCCCTTTCCTTTTTGTTTGGGAGCTGGCCTAGAGGAAGAAGCAAGTCCACGATCTGGGGTGGAGGACAAATCACGGTAGACTGACTCTACATCTTTTGGAGCTGACTTGGCCTTCTTGGCAGGCTGAGAATTTGGAGACTCATGCATCAAAGCGCTATGAGATACAGCGACCAGGCTGGCAGCGCGAGCGATGTTGAGCCCGCGGGCACGTTCCAGTCTCTCTTGGAGCTCTTTGGAAAGAGGAATCTTGGCATGGTCAGAGTAAGGGGAATGGTAAAGGTCGCCCAGGTACGCGGCGCATATATATAGCAGTTGGTGGATCCCACCAAAAGATTCTCTCTGGCTCCTACCGTACTCGCCGCATTTTGTGGGGTTGGATGTTTCTTTCCTAGCTTGGGGCAACTTCACATAGGGCGGGGCTTGTGTACAATGCCATATCCGGTGAGTAGGGATCGACAGGAGCCAGACCAGCCAAGTCCTCTTGTTTAAGTACCAGGTGAGTTGGGCCCCTAGAGTTGAGTCCACTGAACGCCTTCCCCTAGCGTCGAGTCCACTCGACGCCTTCCGCCCCGACATCGAGTGAGGTCGACTCACTCAGTGCTTTTTGATCCCGACATTGAGTGAGGTGTGT
Source organism: Platanthera guangdongensis (assembly GCA_039583875.1). NCBI lineage: Eukaryota > Viridiplantae > Streptophyta > Magnoliopsida > Asparagales > Orchidaceae > Platanthera > Platanthera guangdongensis. Next base: position 228,540,996 of record CM077153.1, on the reverse strand, counting down.
TCATCTGATGCCTCTTTCCATGGAGTTGAGTGAAACCCAAACACTCAACGCCTCTTTCTTAGCATTGAGTGAGACCTCTGCAGCCCTGTCGAGTCGCCTAGGTGGGGTGGAGCGGAACTGTTGGCGAGTGGAGTAGCAGGCTCGCACTCGCCCATGGCTCTCGGTAGGAAGTTGGCGAGTGGGACAGGTCTGGCCAACACTTCCACCTTTTAGCGAGTGGGGCATTTCTGGCCCGCACTCGCGCAGGGCCATAGGGAGGTGGCAAGTGCTAGCACCACCGAGCACTCGCCACCTCATGCGAGTGGGGGTTTTCAAGGACCACTCGCCTAGTGTTGTATGATGTATTTTTACCATTTTACTCTCGCTGGCCTGCTCATAGCCTTTCGGAACAGCGGAGTTACATTGTTGGCAGACCAATCTAGACTGCATATAACCGTTTAGAATAGCGGAGGTTGGTTGTTGGCAGACCATTTTCAGAAAACTATAAATAACCCAAGGGGGTACCTCAGTTGGCATGCTTACTTATGCCCTGGTCTTCTTGCGCTTTTTGAGGTATCATTTGCTCAGCACTTTCCTAAGGAGGGGAAGTGCTCTAAGATCTTTCGGGTGTGTGTGGGACCACTGTGCTGGAGCCTTGGGTCCATTTCTTATTTTAAGTGTCTAGCTATTTGAGTTTGTGAGGGAGAAGTATGTGCGATATCATCCTTCCCCAGGTGTTCAAACTCCATAGAAGACGATTTTCAGTTTCAACACTTTGCTTGTTCGCGTCTTAGGGGGATTGGGGTTTGTCTTGATGGAGGTGTCAAAGAAACTTTGTTCGTTCATATCTTAGGAGGACCGTGGTTCGTCTATATGGAGGTGGCGAGGAACCTTTATTTATATGCGATTCGGGAGGACCAAGGTCCATCAGGGTGTAGGTGGCAAAAAAACTTTGTTCATTTTTTCCTTAGGAGGACCAATGTACATCTGGGTAGATGTGGCAAAGAACCTTTATGCATTCGTGTCTGAACAAAATCAGGGTCCTTACGAGTTAATATGGCAAAGAACCTTTGTTTGTTTGTGTCGTTGAAGGAACATGGTCCATGTTGATGGAGGTGCAAAGGAAGCTTTGTATGTTTGCCCTCAGGAGGACTGGGGTCCGTCCGGGTGGAGGTTCCAAAAAAACTTTTTTTGTTCATGCCTCGGGAGGACCGGGGTCCGTCCAGGTGGAGGTGGAGAAGAACATTTATTTGTTTGCACCTCAGAAGGTCCAGGCTCTGTTCGGTTAGAGGTGACAAAGAACGTTTGCTTGTTCGCGCATCGGAAGGAGCAGTGTTTGTCCGGGTGGAAGTAGTAGAAGGATATTTGTCCATCTCACCTGAGAAAGACTATTGACCTTATTGCTAGAGATTTATAGAAGGACTTTTGTCCATCTCGTCTTGGAGGTGGAGAAGTACTTTCGTCTATCTCTCCTGGAAGGTGCATGAGGACTTTCATCCATCTCGCCTGTGAGGAGCAGAAAAACTTTTATTCATATCCTTTGGGATGTGTAGAAGGACTTTCGTTAATCTCGACTTGGAGGTGCAAAAGGAATTTCGTTTATCTCATCTTGATAGTAGAAGGGCACGGGGTCCATGCTCTTCTTCCAAAGATCCATCTGTTGTGAAAGGGAAAGTGGATGTTTTGTTGCTGAATGAGAAGATACAACTATTTGTGAATTTCTTTTTGCAGTTTGTTTTGTCAAAGTAAAAAAGCATGAAGTTGAGACACATGATATGTGCACGCTACTAGGGAATGACACTCGCTTGTGGTCTCTAGCTTATCTATGTCGGGCAGTTGCGTGACCCTTAGCTAGATTGTCCTTCCGCGTTGTGGGCTTGTTTGGGGAGGAGTCCTGCACAAATCCCCTGAGGAGGCCTTGTCGGATGAGGTGCTCGATCTTGTTCTTCAACCGATTGTAGCCCTCTGTGAGCCTGCATATAGTTATCGCCTTAATAAACTAGTCGAACTTTGTGCACAGAGCTAAAAAGAGAATTTAAGCAGAACTACGTGCGCAATGTCAAATTTTTGCCAAACCATTCCCTAATTCGCCTTATCCAGAAGCAAAAAGTTTAACATGAAACCCTACTTATGTCGGCGCCTCCACCGGCAGCCTCTCCCTCCATACCAGAGTATATCCTCTAGCAAGGCTATAAGTCATTATGGAGCAACATCGATCACTGAAGATGCTGGGAGATATATATTCTTGTTCTCCTACGTAGAAAACGTGCTGCAAAATATTTAATTTGGTGCCCAAACTTGCAATATTTAGTGGCCAACCCGCAATATTGAGTGACCAAATTTTTCATCACTAAAAACCAATTTTTTTTATAATAAGGGTACCAACCCTCAAAAACTAGGATTAAACTTGTGTTGACATTTGTATTCCTTGTCAAAGTTCAATCATTTAGTTCCAGTACATATTACTTAACTATCTGTTGACAGACAACAAACAATACAAAAATTTTTTTGTACTCGCGGGTACCTAGAGGAAGGTGCACACGTGCATTGCGAGCCGCCCGATCTGCCAGGCCCGCCATCTGATCAAGATAACTCCAACCGAGTTTTATTTATTTTTTTTGTTCACTTTAATCGCAACGATCAGATCTTAAATTCAACAGGAACAATTGTCGTTGCACCTCCTCTAGGTACCCGCATGTTGAAGCCAGGAAATCCCGACCTCAGAATTCGGATCAAGGACGCCTAAGGTTACCGGTTCAGAGGTAAGACTAGATGGCTAGAGTGATTAGGATAAAGAACGAAGGAAAACATGACCCCAGATGTTACAGCAGGAAGGTCCCACCACGTACACGGATGCTCGAAAGGAGCAGACCCTTCTCAACCAATAATGGCCTAACTAGGTACGAGGTAGACTAGCTGGTGACTAAGTCGCAAGGTCGCGACCTTGTCTCTAAGGAAAAGGAAACCAAAGGCTCAGGGTATCCGAAAAGGAGAGTTTGTGAGTATCCTAAAAGGATTTCCAGTGTCTCACCTCGTACCCCTGGGGTCCTATTTATAGGGAAATCCAAGGAGGGGGTCATATTTATACCCCACCCCCTGACGACTAGGCGACTTCCAAGGGGAACTCGCATGGGCTGGACGAGTATCTTGCCTAGTAGACTACCTGGCATATATGTGAGGGGAGCTCACCATACTCGCACAGGCCTTCTGCGGTCTTGAGCGCTAACTCTGACTTCTGTCTGACTTGTTGATCTTGACTTTTGCTGACCTGGCTGTGGTAGGACCCATACTCGACAAATACGTGTTGTACACAATACCCGCTCTTTTCGAGCGATGTAGGAACTCTGAAAAAATCATGCAACACTAATTCGGTGAGCTGCTTGGTCGAGTATCTGAGTTACTCGCCCTTGACGATTGCCTGTCGAACTCTATAAATCGGGGGGCCTGGTTTTTGAGGCAGATCTTCTGAGCTCGCATGCTATGTCAAAAGGCCAATGAGAAACTTATTCAGGAGAGCCTCGCCACGCTGTCTTGCTTTCTCAGTACCGCCAAGCCTAAAAGGCAGTGGGAAGAGGATGTCGATGCCGAGTTCCCCCCCCCCCCCCCCAGCGCAAGAAGAAGAAAATACCTGCCTCCAAGATGACCGACCCGCTTCTGCTTCCTGAGCAAGTCGCCGCTTTGACCAGCAATCCCACAAGGTCCGCTAGCACCCAGAAGCTTCTTAGTGATCTTGGGTTAGACGACATCCCCAACGTAGCTGCCTCGGACATGAGCCTTCTCAACCTGCTAAAAACTCCAGAAGTCACTAACTCGCTGGCGCCGCCGTGGAGTGAAGTCATCTACTTGCCAGGTCATCATTTTGCCAAACCATTTTTCTAAAACAGTCGGTCTCCGCTTATTTCTCGCTGAACCACTTCCTTTGCTCGCAGACTCTCCATCGGATGTCGCTGATATGGCCCTGAATGTCCCCCCTGCACTCTACACCACTGCTCTCCCTCGCGGCAGGGAAAATGCTCTGAACCGCGCACACGGTTCTAATTAATCTCGGCTCTAAGAAAGCAACGGAAGCTCCAACTTCTATGGCAAAGAAAAATCCCCCGGCGAGAAAAGACCCTCCAGCGAAGAAGGATCCTCCGGAGAGCAAGGACTCTAACCTTGGGACCAGCAGAGTCTCCTCTACTCCCGCGCTTGATTATGCACTGCCAGCGGCAAGTAACCCTTTGTCGTTGCTGCCTCTTCCAAATATCACTCCTCTGCAGGTGGCGTGTGATCTTTTGTCGCCACCACGTCGACTGATATCTCAACAACTAATTGATATACAGCGACCTTCATCGCCTCCTCCGCTGAAGACCTCACATTAGCCGGCGAGTTCGTCGTAGCCTCTGCCGCCTCCGTCGAAGACTTTGGCCCAGAAATCGGACAAGCCGTGGCCGAGCTATTTCCCGTCGAGAGTCGTGGACCCTGATCATGGAGGTCGCGGACAGGGTAAACCTACTAATCGTGCGGGCGGTTCATCTGCAAGCCGGTGAGATACCTCAGGTCGCGGCCATTCTCCTCGTTGATCTCGATCTCCTAATCATGGTAACTCGTGTTACCGTTGTTTCGTTTGACGAGTTAGTCGTCAATTTATGATCTGTTAACCTTCTTCTATCTGTTTCGACAAATCTCCCGGCGACTCCAAGGGCGGCCTTCATCGACGCCATCGTGTTATCTGGAAGCGAGTATCGTCATGCTACTGCTTGTGCTTACTTGGAGTTGGAGAGCAAGTTCGACCAGCTTGCGATCTGCGAGCCTCATTGCCAGATCAGCCCTGGAGGTGCGAGTGACGAAGATAGAAGAGCTTCAAACCACCCTGGAGAGCTACGTGGCCACTTCCACATCGTCAAAGAGACCGATCGTCAGCTGGCGATAAATAACCATCGCATCCAGCTCATTCTCGACGAGCTGGCCGACATGTGGGCGAGTATGGGCTCCGTAGAAATGTTGACAAGGATGGAAGAGTAGCTGCAGCTTGTCAACGACGTGATGTTGGTGGCCACGAAGCATTACCGGCGGGACCGTGAGATGGGATGGGCCAGATGACATCCACATTCTCCATAGCGGCCACCTAGGACTTAGAATTTTTCCTTCCTTTATTTGAACTCGCCCTAGGCGATTATTGTTACAAACAATCTTTTATTTGTGATAAGCGAGTTTGTATCTCACTCTTGATTTCTATTTATTTCGTTATTTGTCGTTTACTTGCTTCGCTTCTGCAATGTGTCGAGCTTGTTTTGCAGTTTCTGGCGAGCTTGCGAGGTTCCTGACGGAATCGTGCGAGACGGTGCTGACGTCGGGGATCTGCCTAATCATTAGATCGCGACTTAGGACGACACTCGCCGAATCATGATATACCCGCTTCCTCTGGCTATAAATAAAGGGGGTAGGTAGGCCATAAGTACGATGCTGTGATTTTCGAACTCCAACTCGTGAGTATCTACGCTTGCTCATGTGTCACTGTCTTCCTTCTCTTCTCGTGTTTTCTTCTCTCCTCATCAAGCTAGCTCGTTGAAGATTGTTGGGGGCATGCTAGCGCTCGCTGACAGCCCCACGCCATGAATTTTGCCGATACGGCTTTTACGAAATCTATCAAGACAGAACGAGATCTAGAAACATTCTGGGAGCGACTTCTTCTGGATGGTTACTCGGCAAGACTTCCTACTCGGAGCGAATGACTTAACATCTACATCGAGAGCGCTATGATCTTGTCGCTTCGACATTTTGACACCATCATATGACTTCCATTTTGTCCATAATATCACGAGATCCTGCGGTATATTGGGATCGTCCCAACGCAAATCAGCCCTAATGGAGTGGAGATCATCATGGGGTTCCTTTGCTACCTATGGGAAGAGAGGGTTGTCTTCGACATCTCTGTCTTTCGAAAGATATTCGCCTTTGTAGCGACCGCAGAGGGGGTTGTCTACTTCAGCAGCCACGTATGCACCTTAGTGGGGATGGCAAACAAAGTTCATAGGTGGAGCCAGCAACTATTTGTCATCTAAGGCAATTCTGAGGGCATTCAGGGGAGGTCGCATCGACCTCCCGACGTCACCTTCCTCCAACCAATCTTGGAAGGTGTTCGCGAGAAGTTGTTCGAGTCCTTCTGAGGTTGCCATTTTGAGTTCATCCACTGTGTCTCAATATTAACACGCTCCTCGAGATCCATCCCTGCAAGGGTAAGATTGAGCGAGAATTGAACCTGCTCGCATGCTCGCTCCTATTCATTGGAACTCGGCACTAATGTATTGTTCGACACTTGCAGTAGCTTGCGAGCTTCCGGAGAAGTTGCTTCCTCCGGCGAAGGAAGTCGCCTCATCCTTCCCGGAGTCCAACCCTCCGCCTGACGTTGGCGAGAAGAAGAAACTCACCAAAGTGAAGGTGAAAGTCAAGTCGTCGGGCCCTTCGATCAAGAGGGCCAATATATCGTCTCTTCGGTATGGCGATCGAGAGTCGCCGCTTCACCCTCGGTCACCTCACTTCCACCCAAACTTCAACCTCGGGCGAGAGGCGGTGGATGCCTATGGTCACCCGTTGGTTACCTGGTCTGAGGATGAGCACTCGATGACGCTGATCACCAACCTCCCCTCTTGGTCGACGGATTGGGAGGACAAGGCCGAGACCTTCTCCGTCCTCCATGCTATTTATGGGTGAGCTGACGCTGAGTACCTGCTAGAGCTCAGCCTGAAGGTACTTGCTCAGCAAACCTCATGCTCACTCGCACGGACTGTCGAGCTAGGACACTACTCGGCCAGGAAGCTGCTGGAGATGCATGAGGCTTTGAAGATCATCACCAAGAAATCCATAGATCTCTGCATGCAATCAGTTCGCTGGAGGGACTATGAGGTAAATATCCTCCCCGTGTGTGACATGGATGATCTAGACTTAGGTTTATTTCACTGACTGAGTATTGTTTATTACAGGCTGTTGAGATTGAGGCTGCGGAGAAGCTCTCTGAATACGAGGTGAAAATGTTTATGTTGTCTATCTAAATCACCTAGAGGGGGTGAATAGGTGAGTTCTGCGTCTTTTAGCAGAATAAAAATTTGTACGACGATGCATAGAAAGTAAACAAGCAACCACAGATGACACCAAGAATTATAGTGGTTCCCCTACCTTGGGTACATCCACTTTCACCTCACTAATCTAGCAACAAACTAGACTTGGCTACTTCACTATTCTCTCGGATTGAAAACAATCCTACCAATTAGATCATCGCTCCTACAACTCGGAGTCAAACACTCCTACAACAACTCGGAGAATATCTCCTACAACTCGGAGTAAAACTCCTACAAGACTCGGAGAATAACTCCTACAACAATAAAATGAATTTACAATCAGAAATATAATGTCTTATCTTCACAGATCTGGTTGAACTCGGCTTCTTCCTTCTTGAAAAATTGAAAAGCCCTTATTAGAAAAGTTGAGGAAGAAATCTGAGAAGCCTTGGATCTCAGAACTTTAGAATCAGAACGATCAAGGAATAGATCTGTCGATGTTGAAAATCTTGATCTGTTGAAACTTCTTGTTCTAAATCTCTTGGATCGAAGAAGGTCAGCAGTGAAGAAGACGATGAATAGCAGCGACACTTCCCGATTTAGAATGACGATTGTGATTCAGAATACATAGATTTTTCTTGTTAGGGTTAGTCGATTATGATAAGACCTTTCATAGGATCTGCCTAACGGTCATAATCACATTAAGTGATATCCACGTGGACCAATCAAGCCTTAATGAAATTTGAAATCGAATCCATCAAAACTTAGGAAGTTTCAGAAAACAGAACTTCATTTCTCGAGAGAGGTTAATTATCTCGAAAAGAATTTTTGTTTCCCGAGAAGAGGTATAGAGTTCTCGAGAAAAATACTTAAGAAAAATATAGAGGTGAAATTCTTGTATCTCGGAAAATAATAGACTTGTTACTCGAGAATGACTCCTCTATTACTCGAGAACAATAATGCATCTCGAGAAAATATCTCTAGGTCTCGAGAAATATCTTCTGGGTCTCGAAAAATAACTTTTGGATCTCGAGAAACAACATCTGGGTCTTGAGAAATAACTTTTGGGTCTCGAGAAATAACATCTGAGTCTCAAGAAATAAAACTTGGGTCTATAGAAACAACATCTGGTTCTCGAGAAAAGATTTTGGCCTTCTCGAGAAAAGTCGTCGGCATCTCGAGAAAAAGACTTAGAGAAAATTTTGATTTAAATTAAAGTAATTTGAGAAGAAGAATTATGATATACTCGAGTACACCTTGCTTTCTCAAGAACTGCACTAGGGTTTCTCGAGAACAGCTTCTGCTGCTCGAATAAATGACTGAGCTTACTCAAGTACTACGAAATAATTCTACTCGAGTATTATAAGTTCTTCTCGAGAATAATACTTAGAAAAACATTCTGAAGTCTGAAAATTGATTTTCTTCAAAAATTCAGCAACCATCTTTTCTTCCATATCTTTAGTGTTTGAAAAACGAAGTGTGTCCCAATAAAGAGACTACACATGATTCAACACCATGGATCTCACAATGAGGGATTATATTGTATGGTCCTGTGTTCGATGACTCATTGCAGAATGACATTGGTCTACACTTGACAATTATATCCTGCAAATACTTAATTGGAAAAGGCATCAAATCCAAACTTAATTCATTTTAGTTCAAGGGTGATTTCATACAAATCTGTGTTATTGTGGATACAATACATAACAATTTCTGCCTATTTGTAGAAGTCTGAACCCTCTACACAAAGTTGAATTATATCAAGATGAACAAATAAAGTAACTAGTAAGCAAAATAATAATGAAAAATGATATGCAATAAAAGATACGAATCATCAAAATTTAAAGATGTATATATATAAATTGTCCAAGAAAAGTCTAATCCACAAAATTTCTCATATGTAAAACTTTAATCATCTTTTATACCTTCTTGGTCTGTTGTTGTTGTTGCTTCTGACCTTTGTCTTCTTGTCTTTAGAAATACATATATGGCTTTGGAAAATATTTGGCTGGATTGGGAGGAGCAGTTGGATCGTCTTGACTGTACTTTCTATCATGTAGTTTTCTGAGAGTCATGGATTTTTCATATTGCATCCATTCAGTATGAGAGTAGTAATCATCCTTGCGTCGACTAAATTCCACAACAAGTCTTAAGGTGTTAAGAATAATGGATTTTGATGTTGGGCTCCATACTTCAGCAAAATCTCTTTCAACATGCGCTGGCATGGGAGTGGACCTGCTAGTAGAGGCACCATCACCATACTTTCTTCTTTTAGATTTCTGTATCTCAGGAAATACTTGAGGAGGCGCATTAGCCTGTTCAGGTTCCCATGCTTGTTTATAAGTCTCAGGAGGAAGTGGAGCTTCAAAATATTCAGGCCCTGGAGAGAATGTAGGCATATTTACACCCAGGCTTGCAGGAGGGGGTGCAGAAGGGTCAATAGAGAGGTCAGAGAAAAGCTGATTATGCATCCATATTTCAGTATCATATGTATAAAGCTTTGTACTCTTAACTTCCTTTAGCACTGATGCTTGAATTTCTTTCATTTGACCATCCCATTGAACTTTCATTGTTTGAACTTTCTTCTCTAGCCGTTCTTTCACTAAATTCTTGTTGGATCTTACGGCGCCCTTAGAGGGGGGGGGGGGGCGAATAAGGGTTCTTTAAATTTTTCTTAAATTCAGACAAACTTGCTTGATGAATAAAAACAATATAATTAAAGAATGAAAATGTATACTAGCTAAAACAATAATGATATGTTTAGAATGTGATAATTTGAATACAAAGTGTCTCTATAGAGCTAGAGACAAAGGTTCATGAAACAAATAATTTACTTGTGTTTTCGCTGGTTCTTCTACTAAGAACCGGCAGGCTAAAGCGTATCTCTTCTTAGATCTTGTTACTAGCCTCCCCTAGATCTAGTCACGATCTAGATGCTGCACACAAGGCAACAATTTCTCCCTAAGCCGCACAAGGACTTGGACGCCACTCACAAGGCGGCGATTCTCTCCTAAGCCACACAAGGACCTAAATGCCACGCACAAGGTAGCGATTTCCCCTCTCGATTACAATGAGAAAATAATAGAATCAAGAACAAAACAAATTGAACACTTTAGGCTAGACACTCCCATCATACAATGCGCTAAAGATGCCGATGAATCCTTGCTAGAGTTGCTTCGAATGCTGCAAACGCGCCGTCAATCTTCCGCGCTTTGGCATTCTTGAGTGTATGGAGTATCTCTGAGATCTCGAGCTCTCTAAATTGTCTTTATAGGAAAGTACACTACAAGTAATCAGATTCATGATTTCCATAAAAAATTGAATGGCTTTTATACTCTGGCGATATCGCATGGCGATACTGAGTATCTCCACCTGGCGATATCGGAAAATGTTGCCACGTGTCCAACAAACTCCTCATTTTCTCATTACAAATACATCGAGCGTCGAACGTGCACTATTGCCTAGCGATACGAGATATCGTCGTCTGGCGATAACGATTTAACGGATGCCACGTCGCCCACGAGCTTCATCGAGCGTTGAACGAAAATGCGTCGAGTGGCGATATCGTCTATCGGCGTTACTCAATATCGCCTAGCGATATCTTTTGAGCTCAATTCTAATCTGATTCATCACCAAAAAGACATTATAGATAGACCTGTGTTATCTGCACACCAAAAACACCCAAAAATCAAATACAAACAAGATTTGTTTTTAGCAAACCAGGAAGCGTGGAAAGCATGCTCTAACAATCTCCCCCTTTTAATAATAACAAATCCATTACGAAATAATTCATGAATGTCATATGGTCCACCCAATTTGAGTATCAAGACGAAACATGTGTATGTGAAGAAATTGCTCTTGGATGAAACACTCCCCCTAAATTGAAGAATATTGAAATTTTTCGTGGTTAATATAAGGATTATGAGTGTATATGAAAACTCTCAAGGATTCTAAGTATATATGAATGATTTTCAGTGAAAATTCTCCCCCTTTGGTATTTTCAAAAGATAGATAAGAGTGGGGCGAAAGTGAAAGAAGGAAAAATACAAAGGAAAAAATCTAGATAGGACAGGTGAGCAACGTATAGTAAAGAAAGAAATGAGTAAACACTAACCATTGGCAATGTTCAGCAGCCATGTCTGCACCTTGGTGGGGATGGCAAACAAAGTTCATAGGTGGAGCGAGCAACTGTTCGTCATCTAAGGCAATTCTGAGGGCATTCAGGGGAGGTCGCATCGACCTGTCGACATCGCCTTCCTCCAACCGATCTTGGAAGGTGTTTGCGAGAAGTTGTTCTAGTCCTTCCGAGGTCGCCATTTTGACTTCATCCACTGTGGCTCAATGTTAACACGCTCCTCGAGATCCATCCCTGCGAGGGTAAGATTGAGCGAGAATTGAACCTGCTGGCATGCTAGCTCCTATTCATTGGAACTCGACACTAATGTATTGTTCGACACTTGCAGTGGCTTGTGAGCTTCCGGAGATGTCCCTTCCTCCGGCGAAGTAAGTTGCCTCATCCTTCCCGGAGTCCAACCCTATGCCTGACGTTGGCGAGAAGAAGAAACTCGCCAAAGTGAAGGTGAAAGTCAAGTCGTCGGGCCCTTCGATCAATAGGGCCAATATATCGACTCTTTGGTCCAGCGATCGAGAGTCGTCGCTTGATGATCGGGCACCTCACTTCCACCCAAACTTCAACCTCGGGCGAGAGGCGGTGGATGTCTATAGTCACCCGCTGGTTACCTGGTCTGAGGATGAGCACTCGGTGACGTTGAGCACCAACCTCCCCTCTTGGTCGGCGGATTGGGATGATAAGGGGGAGGCCTTCTCCATCCTCCCTGCTTTATATGGGTGAGCTGATGCTGAGTCCTTGCTAGAGCTTAGCCTGAAAGTACTCGCTCAACAAACCTCATGCTCGCTCGCGCGGACTGTCGAGCTAGGACACTACTCAGCTAGGAAGCTTCTGGAGATGCATGAGGCTTTGAAGATCATCACCAAGAAATCAATAGATCTCAGCATGCAGTACATTTGCTGGAGGGACTATGAGGTAAATAGCCTCCCCGTGTGTGACATGGATGATCTGGACTTAGGTTTATTCTTCTGATTGACTGTTGTTTATTGCAGGCTGTCGGGATTGAGGCAGCAGAGAAGCTCTCTGAATGCGAGGTGAAAATGTTTTAGTTGCCTATCTAAATCATATAGAGGGGGTGAATAGGTGAGTTCTGCGTCTTTTAGCAAAATAAAAATTTGTACGGGCGTTGCATAGAAAGTAAACAAGCAACCACAGATGACACCAAGAATTATAGTTGTTCCCCTACCTTGGGTACATCCACTTTCACCTCACTGATCTAGCAACACACTAGACTCAGCTACTCCACAATTCTCTCGGATTGAAAACAATCCTACCACTCGGATCAACGCTCCTGCAACTCGGAGTCAAACACTCCTACAACAACTCAGAGAATATCTCCTACAACTCGGAGTAAAACTCCTACAAGACTCGGAGAATAACTCCAACAACAATAAAATGAATTTATAACCAGAAATATAATGTCTTATCTTCACAGATCTGGTTGAACTCGGCTTCTTCCTTCTTGAAAAATTGAAAAGCCCTTATCAGAAAAGTTGAGGATGAAATCTGAGAAGCCTTGGATATAAGAACTTTAGAATGAGCACGATCAAGGAATAAATCTGTCGATGTCGAAAATCTTGATCTGTTGAAACTTCTTGTTCTGAATCCCTTGGATCGAATTAGGTCAGCAGTGAAGAAGACGATGAACAGCAGCGACAATTCCCGATTTAAAATGAAGATTGCGATTCAGAATACATAGATTTTTCTTGTTAGGGTTAGTCGATTATGATAAGACTTTTTATAGGATCTGCCTAACAGTGATAATCACATTAAGTGATATGCACGTGGACCAATCGAGCCTTAATGAAATTTGAAATCAAATCCGTCAAAACTTAGGAAGTTTCAGAAAACAGAACTTCATTTCTCGAGAGAGGCAATTGATTTCGAAAAGAATTTTTATTTCCCGAGAAGAGGTATAGAGTTCTCGAGAAAAATACTTAAGAAAAATGTAGAGGTGGAATTCTTGTATCTCAGGAAATAATAGACTTGTTACTCGAGAATGACTCCTCTATTACTCGAGAACAATAATGCATCTCGAGAAACAATCTCTAGGTCTCGAGAAATAACTTCTAGGTCTCGAAAAATAACTTTTGGATCTCGAGAAACAACATCTGGGTCTCACTAAATAACTTTTGGCTCTCGAGAAATAACATCTGAGTCTCGAGAAATAAAATTTGGGTCTAGAGAAACAACATCTGGTTCTCGATAAAAGATTCTCGCCTTCTCGAGAAAAGTCGTCGGCATCTCGAGAAAAAGACTTAGAGAAAATTTTGATTTAAATTAAAGTAACTCGAGAAGGAGAATTATGATATACTCGAGTACACCTTGCTTTCTCGAGAACTGCACTAGGCTTTCTCGAGAACAGCTTCTACTACTCGAATACATGACTGAGCTTACTCGAGTACTACGAAATAATTCTACTCGAGTATTATAAGTTCTTCTCGAGAATAATACTTAGAAAAAAAATTTTGAAGTCTGAAAATTGATTTTCTTCAAGAAATTCAGCAACCATCTTATCTTCCATATCTTTAGTGTTTGGAAAAAGAAGTGTGTCCCAATAGAGAGACTACACATGATTCAACACCATGGATCTCACAAAGAGGGATTATATTGTATGGTCCTGTGTTTGGTGACTCATTGCAGAATGACATTGGTCTACACTTGACAATTATATCCTACAAATACTTAACCAGAAAAGGTATCAAATACAAACTTTATTCATCTTAGTTCAAGGGTGATTTCATACAAATCTGGGTTATTGTGGATACAATACATAACAATTTCTGCCTATTTGTAGAAGTCAGAACCCTCTACACAAAGGTGAATTATATCAAGATGAACAAATAAAGTAACTAGTAAGCAAAATAATAATGAAAAATGATATGCAATAAAAGATATGAATCATCAAAATTTAAAGATGTATATATATAAATTGTCCAAGAAAAGTGTAATCCACAAATTTTCTCATATGTAAAACTTTAATCATCTTCTATCCCTTCTTGGTCTGCTATTGTTGTTGCTTCTGACATTTGTCTTCTTGTCTTTAGAAATACATATATGGCTTTGGAAAATATTTGGCTGGCCTGGGAGGAGTAGTTGGATCGTCTCGACTTTACTTTCTATCATGTAGTTTTCTGAGAGTCATGGATTTTTCATATTGCATCCATTCAGTATGAGAGTAGTAATCATCCTTGTGTCCACTAAATTCCACAACAAGTCTTAAGGTGTTAAGAATAATAGATTTTGATGTTGGGCTCCATACTTCAGCAAACTCTCTTTCAACATGCGCTGGCATGGGAGTGGACCTGCTAGTAGAGGCACCATCACCATACTTTCTTCTTTTAGATTTCTGTATCTCAGGAAATACTTGAGGAGGCGCATTAGCCTGTTCAGGTTACCATGCTTGTTCATAAGTCTTAGGAGGAAGTGGAGCTTCAAAATATTCAGGCCCTGGAGAGAATGTAGGCATATTTACACCCAGGCTTGCAGGAGGGTGCAGAAGGGTCAATATAGAGGTCAGAGAAAAGCTGATTATGCATCCATATTTCAGTATCATATGTATAATGCTTTGTACTCTTAACTTCCTTTAGCATTAATGATTGAATTTCTTTCATTTGACCATCCCATTGAACTTTCATTGTTTGAAATTTCTTCTCTAGTCGTTCTTTCACTGAATTCTTGTTAGATCTTACGGCGCCCTTAGAAGGGGGGGGGGGTGAATAAGGGTTCTTTAAAATTTTCTTTAATTCAGACAAACTTGCTTGATGAATAAAAACAATATAATTAAAGAATGAAAATGTATACTAGATAAAACAATAATGATATATTTAGAAAGTGATAAATTGAATACAATGTGTCTCTATAGAGCTAGAGACAAAGGCTCATGAAATAAATAATTTACTTGTGTTTTCGCTGGTTCTTCTACTAAGAACCGGCAGGATAAAGCGTATCTCTTCTTAGATCTTGCTACTAGCCTCCCCTAGATCTAATCACGATCTAGATGCTGCACACAAGGCACCAATTTTTCCCTAAGCCGCACAAGGACTTGGACGTCACTCATAAGGCGGCGATTCTCTCCTAAGCCAAACAAGGACCTAGACGCCACGCACAAGTCGGCGATTTCCCCTCTCGATTATAATGAGAAAATTATAGAAACAAGAACAAAACTAATTGAACACTTTAGGCTAGACACTCCCTTCAAACACTGCACTGAAGATGCCGATGAATCCTTGCTAGAGTTGCTTTGAATGCTGCAGACGCGATGTCAATCTTCCGCGCTTTGGCATTCTTGAGTGTATGGAGTATGTCTGAGATCTGGAGCTCTCTGAATTTTCTTTGTAGGAAAGTACAGTATAAGTAATCAGATTTGTGATTTCCATAAGAAATTGAATGGCTTTTATACTCTGGCGATATCGCCTGGCGATACTGGGTATCGCCACCTGGCGATATCAGTAACTGTTGCCACGTGTCCAACAAACTCCTCATTTTCGCATTGCAGATACGTCGAGCGTCGAACATGCACTATCGCCTGGCGATATGGTATATTGTCGTCTGGTAATAGTGATTTAACGGATGCCACGTCGCCCACGAGCTTCGTCGAGCGTTGAACGAAAATGCGTTGAGTGGCGATATCGTCTGTCGGCGTTACTCAATATCGCCTAGAGATATCTCCCGAGCTCAATTCTGATCTGATTCATCACCAAAAATACATTAGAGATAGACCTGTATTATCTGCACACCAAAAACACCCAAAAATCAAATACAAACAAGATTTATTTTTAGCAAACCAGGAAGCGTGGAATGCATGCTCCTACAATCTCCCCCTTTTAATAATAACAAATCCATTAGGAAAGAATTCATGAATGTCATAAGGTCCACCCGATTTGAGTATCAAGACAAAACATGTGTATGTGCACAAATTGCTCTTGGATGAAAAGCTCCCCCTACATGTGATCTCCCCCTAAATTGAAGAATATTGAACTTTTTCATGGTTAATATAAGGATTATGAGTGTATATGAAAATTCTCAAGGATTCTAAGTATATATGAATGATTTCCAGTGAAAATTCTCCCCCTTTGGTATTGTCAAAAGATAGATAAGAGTGGGGCGGAAGCGAAAGAAGGAAAAATACAAAGGAAAAACTCTAGATAGGACAGGTGAGCAATGTATAGTAAAAAAAGAAATGAGTAAACACTAACCATTGGCAATGTTCAGCAGCCACGTCTGCACCTTGGTGGGGATGACAAAAAAAGTTCATAGGTGGAGCGAGCAACTGTTCGTCATCCAAGGCGATTCCGAGGGCGTTCAGGGGAGGTCGCATTGACCTGCCGACGTCGCCTTCCTCCAACCGATCTTGGAAGGTATTCGCGAGAAGTTGTTCGAGTCCTTCCAAGGTTGCCATTTTGACTTCATCCACTGTGACTCAATGTTAACACGCTCCTCGAGATCCATCCCTGCGAGGGTAATATTGAGCGAGAATTGAACCTGCTCACATGCTCGCTCCTATTCATTGGAACTCAGCACTAATGTATTGTTTGACACTTACAGTGGCTTGCGAGCTTCCGGAGAAGTCGTTTCCTCCGGCGAAGGAAGTCGCCTCATCCTTCCCGGAGTCCAACCCTCTACCTGACGTTGGCGAGAAGAAGAAACTCGCCAAAGTGAAGGTGAAAGTCAAGTCATCGAGCCCTTCGATCAAGAGGACCAATATATCGTCTCTTCGATCCGGCGATCAAGAGTTGTCGCTTGACGATCGGGCACCTCACTTCCACCCAAACTTCAACCTTGGGCGAGAGGCAGTGGATGTCTATGGTCACCCGCTAGTTACCTGGTCTGAGGATGAGCACTCGGTGATGCTAAGCACCAACCTCCCCTCTTGGTCGATGGATTGGGAGGACAAGGGGGAGGCCTTCTCCGTCCTCCGTGCTTTATATGGGTGAGCTGACGCTGAGTCCCTGCTAGAGCTCAGCCTGAAAGTACTCGCTCAACAAACCTCATGCTCGCTCTCGCGGACTGTCAAGCTAGGACACTACTCGGCCAGCAAGCTGCTGGAGATGCATGAGTCTTTGAAGATCATCACCAAGAAATCCATAGATCTCAGTATGCAATCAGTTTGATGGAGGGACTATGAGGTAAATAGCCTGCCCGTGTGCGACATGGATGATCTGGACTTAGGTTTATTCCGCTGACTGACTGTTGTTTACTGCAGGCTGTCGAGATTGAGGCCACAGAGAAGCTGTCTGAATGCGAGGTGAAAATGTTTAAGTTGTCTATCTAAATCACCTAGAGGGGGGTAAATAGGTGATTTCTGCGTCTTTTAGCGGAATAAAAATTTGTATGGGCGATACATAGAAAGTAAACAAGCAACCACAGATGAAACCAAGAATTATAGTGGTTCCCCTACCTTGGGTACATCCACTTTCACCTCACTGATTTAGCAACACACTAGACTCGGCTACTTCACTATTCTCTCGAATTGAAAACAATCCTACCACTCGGATCAATGCTCCTACAACTCGGAGTCAAACACTCCTACAACAACTCGGAGAATATCTCCTATAACTCGGAGTAAAACTCCTACAAGACTCGGAGAATAACTCCTACAATAATAAAATGAATTTACAATCAGAAATATAATGTATTATCTTCATAGATCTGGTTGAACTCGGCTTCTTCCTTCTTGAATAATTGAAAAACCCTTATCAGAAAAGTTGAGGAAGAAATCTGATAAGCCTTGGATCTAAGAACTTTAGAATCAGCACGATCAAGGAATAGATCTGTCGATGTCGAAAATCTTGATCTGTTGAAACTTCTTGTTCTGAATCTCTTGGATTGAAGAAGGTCAGTAGTGAAGAAGATGATGAACAGCAGCGACACTTCCCGATTTAGAATGAAGATTGTGATTCAGAATACATAGATTTTTCTTGTTAGGGTTAGTCGATTATGATAAGACCTTTTATAGGATCTGCCTAACGGTCATAATCACATTAAGTGATATCCACGTGTACCAATCAAGCCTTAATGAAATTTGAAATTGAATCCATCAAAACTTAGGAAGTTTCAGAAAACAGAACTTCATTTCTCGAGAGAGGTAATTGATCTCGAAACGAATTTTTGTTTCCCAAGAAGAGATATAGAGTTCTCGAGAAAAAATACTTAAGAAAAATGTAGAGGTGGAATTCTTGTATCTCGGGAAATAATAGACTTGTTACTCGAGAATAACTCCTCTATTACTCGAGAATAATAATGCATCTCGAGAAACAATCTCTAGGTCTCGATAAATAACTTCTGGGTCTCGAAAAATAACTTTTGGATCTCGAGAAACAACATCTCGGTCTCGAGAAATAACTTTTGGGCCTCGAGAAATAACATCTGAGTCTCGAGAAATAAAATTTGGGTCTAGAGAAACAACATCTGGTTCTCGAGAAAAGGTTCTGGCCTTCTCGAGAAAAGTCGTCGACATCTCAGGAAAAAGACTTAGAGAAAATTTTGATTTAAATTAAAGTAACTCGAGAAGGAGAATTATGATATACTCGAGTACACCTTGCTTTCTCGAGAACTGTACTAGGCTTTCTCGAGAACAGCTTCTGCTACTCGAATACATGACTGAGCTTACTCGAGTACTACGAAATAATTCTACTCGAGTATTATAAGTTCTTCTTGAGAATAATACTTAGAAAAAAATTCGGAATTTTGAGAATTGATTTTCTTCAAGAAATTCAGCAACCATCTTTTCTTCCATATCTTTAGTGTTTGAAAAGAGAAGTGTGTCCCAATAGAGAGACTACACATGATTCAACACCATGGATCTCACAATGAAGGATTATATTGTATGGTCCTGTGTTAGGTGACTCATTGCAGAATGACATTGGTCTACACTTGACAATTATATCCTGCAAATACTTAACTAGAAAAGGCATCAAATACAAACTTAATTCATCTTAGTTCAATGGTGATTTCATACAAATTTGGGTTATTGTGGATACAATACATAACAATCTCCCCCTATTTGTAGAAGTCAGAACCCTCTACACTAAGGTGAATTATATCAAGATGAACAAATAAAGTAACTAGTAAGCAAAATAATAATGAAAAATGCTATGCAATAAAAGATACGAATCATCAAAATTTGAAGATGTATATATATAAATTGTCCAAGAAAAGTCTAATCCACAAAATATATCATATGTAAAACTTTAATCATCTTCTATCCCTTCTTGGTCTGTTGTTGTTGTTGCTTCTGAAGTTTATCTTGTTATCTTTGGAAATACATGTATGGCTTTGGAAAATATTTGGCTGGCCTGCGAGGAGCAGTTGGATCATCTCGACTGTACTTTCTATCATGTAGTCTTCTGAGAGTAATGGATTTTTCATATTGCATCCATTCAGTATGGGAGTAGTAATCATCCTTGTGTCCACTAAATTCCACAATAAGTCTTAAGGTTTCAAGAATAATGGATTTTGATGTTGGGCTCCATACTTCAGCAAACTCTCTTTCAACATGCGCTGGCATGGGAGTGGACCTGCTAGCAGAGGCACCATCACCATACTTTCTTCTTTTAGATTTCTGTATCTCAGGAAATACTTGAGGAGGCGCATTAGCCTGTTCAGGTTCCCATGCTTGTTCATAACTCTCGGGTGGAAGTGGAGCTTCAAAATATTCAGGCCCTGGAGAGAATGTAAGCATATTTACAACCAGGCTTGCAGGAGGGGTGCAGAAGGGTCAATAGAGAGGTCAGAGAAAAGCTGATTATGCATCCATATTTCAGTATCATATGTATAAAGCTTTGTACTCTTAACTTCCTTTAACACTGATGCTTGAATTTCTTTCATTTGACCATCCCATTGAACTTTCATTGTTTGAACTTTCTTCTCTAGCCGTTCTTTCACTAAATTCTTGTTGGATCTTACGGTGCCCTTAGAGGGGGGGGGGGGGGTGAATAAGAGTTCTTTAAATTTTTCTTAAATTTAGACAAACTTGCTTGATGAATAAAAATAATATAATTAAAGAATGAAAATGTATACTAGATAAAACAATAATGATATATTTAGAAAGTGATAAATTGAATACAAAGTGTCTCTATAGAGTTAGAGACAAAGGCTCATGAAACAAATAATTTACTTGTGTTTTTGCCGGTTATTCTACTAAAAACCGGCAGGCTAAAGCGTATCTCTTCTTAGATCTTGCTACTAGCCTCCCCCTACATCTATTCACGATCTAGATGCTGCACACAAGGCAACAATTTCTCCCTAAGCCGCACATGCACTTGGACGCCACTCACAAGGCGGCGATTCTCTCCTAAGCCACACAAGGACCTAGATGCCACCCACAAGGCGGCGATTTTCCCTCTCAATTGCAATGAGAAAATAATAGAAACAAGAACAAACCAAATTGAACACTATAGGCTAGACACCCCCTTCAAACAATGCGCTGAAGATGCCGATGAATCCTTGCTAGAGTTGCTTCGAATGCTGCAAACGTGTCATCAATCTTCTGCGCTTTGGCATTCTTGAGTGTATGGAGTATCTCTGAGATCTGGAGCTCTCTGAATTGTCTTTGTAGGAAAGTACACTACAAGTAATCAGATTCGTGATTTCCATAAGAAATTGAACGGTTTTTATACTCTGGCGATATCGCCTGACGATACTGGGTATCGCCACCTGGCGATATCTGTAACTGTTGCCACGTGTCAAACAAACTCCTCATTTTCGCATTGCAAGTACGTCGAGCATCGAACGTGCACTATCGTATGGAGATATGGGATATCGTCGTCTGGCGATAGCGATTTAACGGATGCCACGTCGCCCATGAGCTTCGTCGAGCGTTGAACGAAAATGTATCGATTGGCGATATCGTCTATCGGCGTTACTCAATATCGCCTAGCGATATCTCCCGAGCTTAATTTTGATCTGATTCATCACCAAAAAGACATTAGAGATAGACCTGTGTTATCTGCACACCAAAAACACCCAAAAATCAAATACAAACAAGATTTGTTTTTAGCAAACCAGGAAGCGTGGAATGCATGCTCCAACAATCTCCCCCTTTTAATAATAATAAATCCATTAGGAAAGAATTCATGAATGTCATAAGGTCCACCCGATTTGAGTATCAAGACGAAACATGTGTATGTGCACAAATTGTTCTTGGATGAAACACTCCCCCTACATGTGATCTCCCCCTAAATTGAAGAATATTGAACTTTTCTGTGGTTAATATAAGGATTATGAGTGTATATGAAAATTCTCAAGGATTCTAAGTATATATGAATGATTTCCAGTGAAAATTCTCCCCCTTTGGTATTGTCAAAAGATAGATAAGAGTGGGGCAGAAGCGAAAGAAGGAAAAACTCTAGATAGGACAGGTGAGCAATGTATAGTAAAGAAAGAAATGAGTAAACACTAACCATTGGCAATGTTCAGTCAGCTATATCACAAATACATACACTTGTCAATAATATTTTGTAAAAAGTTTTCAGTCCAATTCTCATAAGAAGAACTTTTAGAGCGGATAATGTTGTGTACACATGATATGGTGTCGGAAACACTTATGCAGACTCTTACAAATACATGAACACGGGAATGTTAAAAAAATAGCATAACATAGAGTTGGACATGTGGGGCTATACTCGTACCCAGCATTTCAGATCACACAATAAAGAAATTATCCAGTTAAAGATTTGCACAAGATACTTTACAATTCTTTTCAAGGTGCTCAACCTTACAATGCTTATTAAGACTTATCAGGAGGGTAAGTAGTGCTTGATGGAGGTTCCTTGTCAGCCCTTTATTATTTGTTGTTTTTGTTTTGTGTGAAACGTATCACCAAAGGTGTGCACTTTTGGGATCATACAATTTTTTTATCATATTTTTTGTTTGGCTGGACAAAGGAGTCTGAATTCACTTGTGAGAGCATATAGGATAATTAAATATTAGTGGTGCACTGTACAAACTCAGATAAAGCACTAGCAGGAACATGCAACACTAGCGTTTATGGTAGAACATTCACAATTCACTCATGTAATAAGGTGAATGCATATGAAGATTTGCACAACCATGAGTGAAAGAACATTATCATAACTAAAAGATTTTTCATACTTAGAGGTATGCGAAAGCAATTTCGCATAGTTTAAGAGCACTAGCACTTAAGTATGTAGAACGGATATATGAATGTTGAACTATGCAACCAAGTTATCGGGAACTTAACAAAACATTACACCATGCCTAATTCTGGGTAACGAAGAAAAATTGGTGGAATAGTGAATTGTCACAGTCGCTTGGCGATACCAGGTATCACCGATTGGCAATAGTGCAAAAAATATAAAAACAGTGGCATTAAGTCAAAGGCATCAAATCTAGCAGTTTTTCCTGAAGGAAGGTCGAGGAACTCGGAGCAGACCACGGCGAAAACCTAAGACTAAGGTAAGGAACTTTGATTTTTTGCTTTTATACTTTAGATTTTTGTGGATATAAGTGTTAGTATAGTGGAGTATGGAACCTTAGATGAGAAATTTTCAAGTTTTGAAGTAAGATGGATCATGAGAAATTGTTTTTGTGTTGGTGAAAAATGTGCATATATTGAGGGATCTAAGTGTTTGCAAATGTGTTTTGTTAAAAACAACTTTTAGATCTGGTAGTTTAGATGAGTGAAAAACCAAATCTGGAGTCGGAAATGGAGGAAGACCATTTTCTGGTATCGCCCGGCGATAGTGGGTGTCGCCGGATGGCGATACCAAAAAAATGATTCTATTTGTGTATTCAAAAAAAATTTTATTTGCAGAAAGGCTTCAAGTTCCAGAGCCCGTAGAAGCACAGGCAGTGATTCATATTCTTCTTATCAAACATTTCCAGGAATTGAAAATGCTAACATAGGGATCGGACGGGTGATCGAATTCGACCCTGCCCGTCATGCACACATCCACAACCTGTTAGCAATGGCAGGAATAATGTCTATTATTATTTCAGATATATTTTCCTCTGTACAAATTAGAGAGTTCTATAATTATCTCAAAGATCCGCAGTTCACGAAACTGAATGGTGGAGTACAATCTAAGATATAAGGACAGGTAGTAGAGATAACCCACTACGACCTTAGATAAGAGTTTGGGTTAATAGAGTATGAAAATACCTTTGATGTAGTAGAGAACTATCGGAAGGATAGAGAATGGACACTATTGAATTTGGTTTTGCATGGAAATTCCACCAAAACACATATTCAATCTACGGCCACACTCACTGAGGATGCACGACTAGTGCAAGACATATTGAGGCACACTGTCCTACTCAAATCCGGTGATACATGGAAGATAACAACACAACTGAGTTAAGTTACATACATGATTTTGGAGCGGGAGCCGTTTGACATGACGGACTTTATCCTTTTGATAATACGCTATGTATTTAGGTTAAAGAGTCCTAATTGGAAGAAACTAAATACACTACTACTTGCAGCCGTCATCCAACATATTTTATATAATAAATACACTTGGATAGACTCGAATTTGTACTTCAACAATTGTATTCCATCCATATTTTTGATGAGTGGAAAACCTTCCAATGGTCAATCAACACGAGGAGGGTCATCAAGGAGTAGTGAACCTATGTCCACAATTTGTAACCCGTCAATTCCAAGAGGTGGATCATTGCGAGAAGGGTTGGACGACTTGCGAGACTCGTTCGAAGAACACAAGAGGGAAGTGAAGAAGAACTTCTTGGGAATTCAAAATTTTTTAAAATTTTTGACAAAAAGTATCAAGTTGAAGCTCACTCCATCAGAGACGACAAAATGGAAAAATTCGTTCATGGAGCCACCGCGTACATCTACTCGCCGAGCATGCCAGACGAGGAGCAGTGAGCACAGTTCAGCTGATGATCAAGGGGAGACAAGTGCAGGTGACATTAGAAATTTCTGAAGATTTTCGTGATGACTGGACATGATAACACTATCACCCAGCGACAGTCACTATCGCCGGCGATAGTGAAGTTTCTTAATTTTTAAAAAACAATTTGTGTTGTAATATTATGTGGGACTTAGTATGTGTTGTTGTGCTGCTGTAATAATATGAGACTCAATATGTGATGATCACAATTATGGTTTATGTAATTTTATTTTGGTTTAATTTTCATATTTTTAGCAATTTAGTTATTTTTCTTGTTTAGCCTACTATGGCGTTTTATTAGTTTGAAATGTCTAGGATTCCTAGTTCTAATCTTAATAATGAAAAAATGGAATGTGGAAGTGGTTTCGTGAAAATATCTGCAAGCTGTGAATCAGTGCTTATAAAATTAACTTTGATCATATTTTGTTTTATGTGGTCTCTTATGAAATGATGGCGTATGTCAATGTGTTTGGACCTAGAATAATGAACTGGATTATACGTTAAGTCAATGGCACTTTTATTATCACGCTTTAATTCAATTGTTTCATGAACAATTCCAAAGTCTTCTAAAATTTGCTTCATCCACAGAGCTTGTGCACAACAATTATCTAGTACCATGTACTCAGCCTCAGTGGTGGATAAGGCAATAGAATTTTGTTTCCTACTCGACCATGAAATTAGTGAAGGGCCAAGTAAGTGACAGGTGCCACTAGTGCTTTTACGATCTAATGAACAGCCAGCATAATCAGAATCAGAAAAGCCATGTAATATAAAGGTATCGTTATGAGGATACCACAAACCTAACTTAGATATGCCAATAAGATAGCTAAAAATGCATTTAACTGCCTTTAAATGAGACTCTTTGTGATTAGCTTGAAATCTAGCACATAAACATACAACGAACATAATGTCAGGTCTAGAAGCAATCAAATACAACAGTGATCCTATCATTCCTCTATATAGTGTTTGATCTATGGATATTCCACTTTCATCCTTTCTTAACTTTAATGAGATGCTCATGGGGGTAGTTGCTTGTTTTATATTTTTAAATCCAAATCTTTTTAAAACATCATGAATATATTTAGATTGACAAATAAAAATTTCATCATGCTTTTGAGTAAATTGAAATCCAAGAAAATAAGTGAGTTCGCCTACCATGCTCATTTCAAATTCATTCTTCATAATTTATATGACATTATCACATAATTTTTCATTTGTGGATCCAAAAATAATGTCATCAACATATATTTGTTAAACTATAAGATCATCATTAATATGTTTAACAAATAGAGTACAATCAGCACTACCCATTTTGTAATCATTCTTTAATAAATAAATAGTCAATCTATCATACCATGCTCGGGGAGCTTGTTTCAAACCATAAAGGGCTTTTTTATAATTTAAAAATATGATCATGAAATTTAACATCAACAAAGCATGGAGGTTGTTCTACATAAACCTCCTCCTTAATATACCCGTTAAGAAAAACAGTTTTAACATCCATTTGAAGTAGTTTAAACTTTTAAAACTAGCAAATGTAAGAAATATTCTAACTGCTTCTAAACGTGCTACGGGTGCAAAGGTTTCATCAAAATCTATTCCTTCTATTTGTGAATAACCTTTTGCTACGAGTCTAGCTTTGTTCCTAATGACCCTAGATTCACTATCTAGTTTATTTTTAAAAATCCACTTAACCCCTACAATAGGATGATTTGACTGTCTTTCTACTAACTTCCAAACCTTATTGCATTCAAATTGATTAAGTTAGTCATTCATAGCTAAAAACCAAGAATTATCATTTGAAGCATCTTCAACAATTTTAGGTTTTATATCAGAAATAAAGCAAGTATTAGAGAATAACTTACGTACGGATGAACGAGTACTTACCACTTTTGACAGTTTTTCAATAACCAAATCTTGGGGATGATCTTTTGAGAATCTTAGTTCGCTTGGAGGCATGTATTCTTGCTCTTCTTCTCCTTCTTCTTATTCAACTCCTTTTTCTTTATCTTTGTCTCCAAGGATTTCATCATCGTCCAATCTTTGTGTAGTCAAGAACTCTTCATATTTACCTATACTATTAGCTTCTACACACGGGAAAAACTCATCAAATTTAACATGTACAGATTCTTCAACAATTTTAGTCTATTTGTTGTAAACTCAATAAGCTTTGCTCGTTGAAGAATAGCCAATAAAAATATCTTCATCACAATTTTCATCAAATTTGTCTAAATTATCCTTAGTGTTCAAAACAAAACTAAAAGAATTGGTTTCAAGATGTTCTAAACACCTAGAGGGGGGTGAATAGGTTCAATTCTTTTTCTGACTTAGGCAACTAATTCTATCTGATTTAACAATTTATTCAACAGTAAATACAACACAACATTCACATACACACAACATTCACAGATTTTACACCAGTTTTATAGTGGTTCCACAAATGATGGGTACATCCACTTTCCCCCTTCGCATATCTAGCAGTGTACTAGATTCGGCCTAACTTCTTTCCTTCTTCTCAGATCCGTAGATCTTACAGCTCAGAACCAAGACTGGTTTTACAACTCAGAGTGAATCCACACTCCTACAACTCATGCACAAGCCCTACCACAACTCAGAGTGACACCCCACTCCTACAAATCAGGCAAAAGCCCTACCTCGGCCTCTTTCATAGGCCTACAACTCAGGGAATAGATTCCCCTACCTCAGGCACTAAGCCCTACCTCAGCCTTTATAATTTAGGCTTACAACTCAGAGATGTAAATCTCCTACACTCAGATCTATTACAGATCCTACAAAATTTATTGATGAAAAGATAATGATAACTTCAAGCAGATGGAGAGAGAATTGGTTGAAGGCTTCTTGATCAGTTCTTGATAGAACTGATTACTTAAGGATCAATCTGTCTTAGCTTTCTTCAAAGCTTCTTGAATTTGAACAAAGTAGGGTTGATCTTCTTGATGTTGGAGTTGACCTTCAATCAGCTTCGTTCAGAAATTAATCTGAATTCTTCTTCAGACTTGATCTGAATTCTTCAGGAAGACTGTTCATGATCTACCTTCACTGGATGAGAACATCACTCCTTCTTGATATTTTATCTCTACAATCTGTTAACTGTTTCTTCTTTCTCTACTTCTGGATCCTCAATCCTTCAGAGATTATAATTGATTAGCTATTTATACTTGATTCTCTGTCCTGTATGTATGTTGTCATTTTAATTGTTGAGAGAGCATATCTATATATATGTTTCATCTATGGTAACCGGCTATTCCGGTTTCAAACAGTCTTCTGACACCTCTGACAGATGTGACAGTAATGTCAGTAATGATAGCTGTCAAGTCTCCAGTTGTATTAGTTCAGCCTTCATTGAACTTTGACTCAGCATCAGAGAATGTCGACTGAATACTTTATATGTGTCGACACACATAGTTCATGTATCGACACAAGTCTTGTTGTTGTCGACACAGCTTCACTTATACTTCTCGACACAGCTTCTATGGAATGTGTCGACACAAACACTCCTTGTCTTGACAAAGTTGGTGTCGACAGAATTCTGGTGTGTGTCGACACAGTCGTTGTCGACAGAATTCTGGAATGTGTCGATAGCTTTTCTGTGTGTCGACACAACTCCTGATAATGTCGACACAGTCTGGCCCTTGGTGTCGACACAGCGTTGTTGACAGATTTTCTGTGTGTTGACACAAATTCTAGATGTCGACACAATCTAGCCCTTGGTGTCGACACAGTATTGTCAACAGATTTTCTATGTGTCGACACAAATTCTGGATGTCGACACAATCTGGCCCTTGGTGTCGACGCAGCCATTCACATGTGTCGATACTTGTACTTAGAGAATTTTCCTTTCCATTTACTTAACCTGTACATAATAACTCAACACAATATCAAATACAACTTGATGCATATCATTGAGTTAGGCGAGGCTTCTCCAAATCTGGTACACATTTTCCAATGTACCCAACAATCTCCCCCTATTTGGAGAAGTCATAACCCTCAGTCAATGATATACATCACTTATAATAAAATTAACAATATGATGTATAAAACATTCAATGATAGGGAAATATATAAATAAAACAAGTAAATAATATCATCACAGAATATGATACAATCATAATAAGCATGAATCATTGTTTTGTTTAAACTTCACAAAATTTTGTTGACAACATATTACATGGAGTTTAAAACTGAAGATTACAATGTTAAAAAAATCTAGTCAATTTATCCTAAGGCTGATCAGGTTCCTTGATCACTATGCCTTTTCCAGACTGGACCCTTGCTTGTACTGGAGCTTCAGTAAATTCAACTGGTTTCTTGCCTTTGAGATCCTTCTTCTTAAGTTCTTCAGCCTTAACCTTTTGCCTTTCAAAATATTGATAAGCCTTGGGAATATATTTACTGGGCTCTGCAGCTGTAGCAGGTATTTTCCCAGCCTTATGATCCCTTCTGAACTGATGTATCACATCTTGTCTTTGTAGATATTTGTTCCACTCAACTTCAGAATACCACTTGCCTCTATCATGAATTTTGTCTTTGGCAGCTTGTCAGGCAATGAGTATTATATTTTTGGAGGTTGGACTCCATCTTTCAAAATCAGGTCTTAGTTTAGCCTGCTCTCTAAACCTACTCTTTGAAAGTTGATCCTCTTGCTCTTTATTTAGTGTTGCCTCTGACATTTCCACTTTCTCAAATATAACATTCTTAGTACCCTCTGGAGGGCTATACATCTGTTGAACAAGGTGTTGAATTTCTTCAAAATTGGAAGGGGGGTATATGATTTAAGCTACCTCCTGCTGACCCCCTTCAATTCATGTAGCTTGAATACCTGACTCAGCTATATTATCATCATCACATAGGGGTGGATATCGCAGAGTTGCTCTAACAGCATTTGTTATCCATTTAGCATACTCTGAGCTAGCATTGACTATCACCCTCTCTCTCTTTATGACTTCTCTCTCAATATGATCTCTTAAGTCATCTTTTTGGAACCTGATCTGATTAACTAGATAATTGGTTCCTTCTGTATAATAAGCTTTAAACTTCTGTAGCTGAGCAGATATGATCTTCTGAGAGGCTTGAATGGCTGATTGAAAAGTGGCTAAATCTTCTTGAAGTTTCTTATCAAACTCTGACTTCGCTTTAGCCTTTTCCTCAGTTAATGCAGCTGCATTATTCTTCAACTTAGTAACAATCACATTATGTGATTCAGTAAGATTGTCATTCATCCTAATTTGATTTTTTAGGACATATCCTTGCTTGACCACTATATCATCAATCTGTGTCCTTGCCTCTTATTGCTGTTTTGCCAGATAAACTACAGCATTACCTCCTTTATGGAAGCAATCTGTCATCTCCTTCTTATTCTGGTTAACTTCAAATCTGATTGATTATATATCTTGAGCCAGAATGAATTGAAGGTCCTTATGGCTTTCATCCATATATTTCTCCATGGCTGCTCGTTGCTCATACATTTTAATTTGTAGAGCAACCAACAGTGAACTGAAATCAACTGTTGGAGCTGAGGGTTGTGAGGCTGTCTGTAAAGCTTTCTTATAATTTGAGCTTTTCTTCTTGTAAACCATCAGTTTTCTCTTCTTTGCTTTTAGTGCTTCTCCATCATCAGATTCAGAAGAACTTTCAAGATTCACTGTGTCCTTTGGACTTGAGGGTAGCTTCTTCTTAGTTCTTGGCAACTCACCATGAGTCCCTTGCTCCTCCCCCTCAGTCCTTGACACTACTTCCTCAGTTCTTACTTCTTGTAAATCAGGAAATAATTCCTCAAGAGTAAATTATTGTTGTAGTTGAACTGGAGGAACATTTATATCTTGTACATTTAATGGAGTATCATCTAATGCAGATGTATTATCCATAAATATAGCCTGTGCAGGGATGTTGTCATGGTGTGTCTGTTCAACATCAGTTAGAAGCATAGTTAGTGTTTCTGGCTCAGTATCTAGTATTGTTTGATTAATATCATTTATTACCTCAATAATAGTTTGAGTGACTGTTTCACTCTCTAATGCAGCTTGCACTTTCGCAGGAGCATTTTTTGGAGGTAAGACCTCTTGTTGACCTCATGAAAGCTCATTGGCGCCCCCTAGAGGAGGCACATCCTGACCTTGATTCAGTTGGATGGTGCTTTCTAGAATATTCTCCCCTGCATCTGACTATCATCTACATTATTAGTGGAAGATGATTTTCTTGTAGATTCTTGTTATTCTTCATCTGAACTGAAGGTTACTTGTTCTTCTGAATCACTAGAAGATTCATGCTTCCTGAGGGTTGTCTTTTTCATTTGTAGTTGTTGTTTCTGTGATGTAGAACCATCTTTTGTCAAAACTCTTTCCCACCTTGATAGTATTTTCATATCCATCCTTCTCATGAGATTTATTCTAGATCCAGTTGTGTGGTTTAGCACTTCAGGAATATTTATTGCCATATACAGACTCAGCATTCTACCTAGATTAGGTTTCTTTAGGCTTTCCTTGATCTTGTCAAAAAATCATTGCAAACCAGTTAGTTTTTATTCTGAAAATAATTCTGGTCATCAAGCTGAACATATAGGCTGAGATCCTATCATGTCCACTTAGTTTGCAGAGAATTACTTTTCTAATTATCTTTAAGAGAAACTTTCCTTGGGAGTTCATCCCCTTTCTTTTCATTGATGATTCAATCTTAGTAATGAGATTCAGGCCACACCATTGAAGAGCTTCTTTTGTCATTAAAGATGTGACTTCATCATCTTCCTGAGTCCTGGGCAATTGGAGTGTCTTCCTCAGACGCTTTTGGGTAAGTTTCACCTTGATTCCTTGAATTGATGACCTAATATTCAATCCAGTTGAATCCAAGGTTGCTTTTGTATAAAATTCAAGAATTTCTATCTTCCAGATCTTGGTAGGTTCAGAAACTAGATATTCTAAACCATTTTCTTGGATTAGGGTTATTACATCTCTAATCTCAGTCGCTGCACTCTCAAAAGCATTGCGAACTAACTCATATCCTTCGTTGATGTTGGTCTCCGACTTTGGCGCCATTGGTGACGAGAAATTTGAGGAGAAGAGAGATGAAGACTTGTCGACTCAAAGATTTGGTCTCGAAAATGTTGAGAGCTTAGTCGACAAAGTTGTTCTGTGACCTATTTATATGTTTGTCAACACAGAAGGTCAAAAGGCGGGGTAATAGATACTTAATATGTCGACACTGCAGACATTATGTCGACACAGACTTTTAATGTTTCGACAGAGTCAGACAACACTATGTGTCGACACAGCTTGCGATGTGTCAACACTGACTTCTTAATAGTCGACTCTAATATATGTGTGTCTACATAGACTTCTATATATGTCGACACAACTATCTAAATGATAGAACTTCTATGTGTCGACACCACTATCTCAGCACTATTTTGCTGTGTCGACACAACTTATCTTAAGTGTCAACACAAACTACTATATGTCGACACAGATTTCCATTTGTGTCGACATAAACTATTATATGTCAACATTGAATTACTTAGCCAGATTTACCAAGTTACTCTAGGTTTAACATACCTAATTCAATTTTGAAATAATTGAACTTAGTTTCATCTAGTGATTTATTAAACATGTCAGCAATTTTATTATTTGTGATGACAAAATCCAAACAAATATCTTCTTTTTCAACATGCTCTCTAATGAAGTGAAATCTAATTTCTATATGCTTTGTTCTGCTATGCGATACAGGGTTTTTAACAATAGAAATAGCACTTGTATAATCACAAAATAGTGGAGTTCTATTTACCTTGAGACCATAGTCTTCAAGTTGATGTTGAATCCATAAATGCTGAGCACAGCAGCTACCTGCAGAAAATATATTCAGACTCTGCAGTGGAAATTACCACACTAGTCTGCTTCTTACTGCTCCATGACACCTATCTACCACCTAGAAACTGACATGTACCAGTGGTGCTCTGTCTATCTTCTTTGTAACCTGCAAAGTCTGCATCTGAAAACCCAGTTAGTAGAAAGTCTCTATTCTTAGGGTACCAAAGACCAAGATTAGGTGTGCCCTTAAGATATCTCAATATTCTTTTAACTTCAATATAATGAGATTCTTTATTGCTTGCTTGGTACATAGCACAGACACATGCAGCATACATAATGTCTGGTCTACTGACAGTTAAGTATAGGAGGGAGCCAATTATTCCTCTATACAAAGACTCATCTACATGTTTTCCTGCATCATCTTTACCTAAAGGCATACTTGTCCCCATTGGAGTTCTCATGGTGGTGGATGTCACAACCCGCGTTTTCTCGACGGTAAAATCGTATCAGAGTAAGAGAAAACACGTGTCGTGATGCCACGCCGTGCAGGGGATAACTACACACGCTCAGGCAAAACACCAGACATAAGATTTTGAGGAAAAACGTTGATTAAATAAGAAAGAAAATCAGTTAAGTCGGTTGGCCGTATCCCTCAGCACAGTGGATCAGCTAGTCCACAGTTAGAACTATATTTATACACAGCAGAAATTACTTTGGTTCAGTTAACTTCACACCCTAAATGAGCATAAGTGTCTCCGGGGGACAACTTATACGTGCATGACTCTAAGGTGAATATAATAGGTACATAAAATAGGTAGTGTTTTACGTTGAGGAAAGTAGTGTCTTTGATTTAGAAACATGTTATGCATGGGGGTACATATAATAATACTTTTATGTTTTAAAATATCTAACATGCAACCTAGCATAAATCTTTCCCAGAAGCAAGTAACCATCCACAAGTAGGCAAAATCAACAGTTTAATTTCATATCCAGCATCACAAGAAGCCACCAGTGGGCGTCAACAACCTGACACGAACCCACTGGCGAGTATGTATGTCTATACAGAAAAGTAAGGAACTACCTCACAGCAAAACGAAAACAGCAATCTCAGCTACCCTAGGGGCCACCAACAAGCCCCTCCAAAGGAAATAGCCACTGAACTGGCTACAACCTGGACCTGAGGCATTCAAGAAAAGAACACCTCAGCAAGGAAACAATCAAAAATAAATAGAGCAATAGGTTACTTAGCAAAAAGAAGAAGGGCTTACCAACCCGGCAACAAACTGAAATAAGCAAAAGAAAAGGGGGTGACAGTAAGAAAAGAATGTTGTCAAAAACACCGCAGAGCACACCAAGTGCGAGCAATAAAAACAATGTCTTACCAAGAGGGAACCTGCAACAGTGTCTAGTCATACACATGCCAAAGAAAAGGGGTAAACATAAACAGGAAAGGGACTAACAGCCCTAACACGAGGGTAAGCGGCAGTGGTCAAAACATGGGTCTGAATGCATAACCAGAATCAGACCCAAAAAGGGCTGAGGGGTCAAACAGTGGCAGCTTTAGGGTCCGACACACACCAACCCAAACCGGGGCAAAAGGCGGTGGCCACAGCTCTCCACATAAAACCACCCCTCTAGAGGCCACCAAAACTCCACCACCTGCCACAACCCAAGAGTCGGCATGCAGAAATTAGCCGAACACCCAAAGCACCCCCCCCCCCCCCCCGAGGGAAAAAGTCATTCTAACAATCCTAAGAAACACATGAACCCAAGACAAAAAGGCGGGTCCAACCAACGCGGCCTTGCACGCCTAACCCGAACCAACCCCGAGTCTACCTGACCCCAACCCAAGCACAACACCAGTGTCGACACGATGGGTCGACACCTCGACAAGCCGGTGTCGACACAAGGTGTCGACACAACCACGGCCGGTGTCGACACCAAGTGTCGACACTACAGCGGCCGGTGTCGACACTACCGCGGATGGTGTCGACACCAAGTGTCGACACCACTGCAGCCGGTGTCGACACAAGGTGTCGACACTGCCACTGCTGGTGTCGACACCAAGTGTCGACACCACGACTGGCCGGTGCCGACACCAAGTGTCGACACCAAGACTGGCCGGTGTCGACACCAAGTGTCGACACCAAGGCTGGCCGGTGTCGACACCAAGGCTGGCCGGTGTCGACACCACAGTGTCGACACCAAGGCTGGCCGGTGTTGACACCAAGTGTCGACACCAAGGCTGGCCGGTGTCGACACCACAGTGTCGACACCAAGGCTGGCCGGTGTCGACACCACAATGTCGACACCAAGGCTGGCCGGTGTCGACACCAAGTGTCGACACCAAGGCTGGCCGGTGTCGACACCACAGTGTCGACACCAAGGCTGGCCGGTGTCGACACCAAGTGTCGACACCAAGGCTGGCCGGTGTCGACACCACAGTGTCGACACCAAGGCTGGCCGGTGTCGACACCAAGTGTCGACACCAAGGCTGGCCGGTGTCGACACCACAGTATCGACACCAAGGCTGGCTGGTGTCGACACCACAGTGTCGACACCCCAAATGGCCACCGGAGCCAGATCCAGCAAACGACCAAAACGAGAACGGGGATTCTCTCTTCTCTCTCGAGTATAACCTCCATTGGCAATGGTAACCACTCGACCTAGACCGAACCAAAACTGCCCCTAATAGACACAATCCCTCAGGAAAACTGAGATTTTACTGGAACCTTCTACACTAACCACAGTATGATCAGGCACAAACCCTAGCTTACACCTAAGATCTAAACAAGAAGGAGATAAAGATTAGCTTAAAAGAAAGACAAAGATCAGCTTTGGCAAGGATGAGGGGACATCACTTGCCTCAATACCAGAAAAGCTTGGCCGGTGGCGTCCCCCACTCTCGGATCTAGCCGCAGAGCACCAGCTGAGGAGCAGAAAGAGTGCAGATCCAGGCGAGGGCAGTCCAGATCCACTCTCGAAACCAAAATCCGACCGCAAAACTCCAGGAAAACGGCGTCCGACGGCTAGGGTAGGCCGGCGATGCACTTCCTCTCATACAGGCGACGGGCGACGGCTTCTACCGAGCAAGGAAACAGGAAAAGAACCAGAAGGGCCCTAAAACTGAGTCAAGACTAAATATACAACAGTAATAATAATAAACAAACCACATATCAATAATTTTTACACTTAATAGCAAGACAACCCGAAACCCGAAACTTCTCGGAAAAAGACGAAATTTACGCCGCAGCTAAAAACCCACGCTACGAAAGCAACTACGAAGTCGAAATTAGCATTCGACGAACAAAACCCGGGATAACACCTCCCGAAGCCAAAACACAAGCATTCCCTAAGAGGCCCAACCGAGTCCTCAAACGGACTCCGGCTAGCTGGGGAATCTTGCTAACATGCTACAAACAAGCTACACAGGGAACCCTAAGAGCTAAGACCACGCTCTACAACGGCAAAAAGCCGGAAATACGACATCGTAACGCCAGCCAAAGGTCAAACAAAGCACAGAAAAACCGGGGGCGTTACAGCCACTCCCCCTAAAAGAAAGTTTCGCCTCGAAACTTTACTCACAACACTCCTATAAAGTAGGAGAGAGAAAGAGCCAGGAAAAAGTCACAAATAAATAAGAACAAAACAGAGCATACCAGGCACAAGATCAGGGAAACAGACGAGGGTGAGCCTCCCTCATAGCCGACTCCATCTCCCAAGTCGCGCTCTCCACATCCTGATTCCTCCATAAAACTTTAACCATAGGAATAGTCTTCTTCCGCAATGCCCGAACTTGAGAATCCAAAATTCAAACAAGCACCTCCACATAAGAAAGATTCGGCTCCAATTGAGGCACAGAATCCAATACCTGCCTGCCATTAATCACACATTTTCGCAGCTGACTGACGTGAAAGACATCATGTACGCCAGGGAAATTTGCGGGCAAAGCCAGCCTGTAGGCTGATACCCCAATCCGCTCAACAATCGGAAACGGCCCCACGTACCTCGGGTCCAACTTCCTATTCTTGCCAAACCGCTTGACTCCAATCAATGGGGAGACCTTTAAGAACACCGAGTCCCCCACAGCAAATTCCAAGTCCGATCTACGCCGATTGGCGTTCTTCTCATATCTTTCCTGGGCTATCCGAAGCTTTTCCCGAATAAGCTTCACAGCGGTTTCCATCTCCTCAAGCGCTTCTGGACCCAACAAAGGTCCCTCGCCAAGCTCAGCCCAAAACAAGGGAGTCCTGCAGCGCCTCCCATACAAAGCTTCAAAAGGAGCCATTTGCAAGCTTTCTTGATAACTGTTGTTATATGCGAATTCCATAAGCCGCAGGCGCTCGTCCCACGCTCCTCCGTGGTCCAGAATATAGCATCGGATTATATCTTCCACAATCTGATTTACTCGCTCTGTTTGACCATTGGTCTGCGGATGATAAGCCGAGGAATATCTCAAATCCGTACCCAACCCCTTTTGAAGGCTCTTCCAAAAACGAGACGTGAACCTGGAGTCTCGATCTGATATGATACTTACGGGTACAGCATGCAATCTGACAACCTCTTCCAGATACAGCTCGGCTATCTTCCTCATCGGATAATCGATCTTAAATGGTACGAAATGAGCGCTTTTCGTTAATCTGTCTACAATTACCCAAACGGAATCATGCCCCTTAGGCGATCTCGCTAAGCCGGTAATGAAATCCATCGAGATACTCTCCCACTTCCACATCGGGATCTCCAAGGGAGTCAGCTTGCCACCAGGCCTCCCATGGTCGGCTTTCACACTCCTGCAAGTGAAACACTCTGAAACAAATCTGGCTATGTCCTTCTTCATACCATACCACCAGACAATCTGCTTTAAATCATGATACATCTTGGTAGACCCTGGATGGTAGGCAGCACTAGATCCGTGGGCGTCTCTGCACACCATATCCCAGATACCCCCAACTGCGGGGACGCAAAACCTGCCACGGTACTTCAAGGTACCCGCATCATCTATAGAGAAGTCTGGTAATTCACCCTTTTCAGCTTGAAGATACAAATGCAGAAGATCGGGATCGTCCTTCTGATGCAGTCTCGTAAGCGTAATCCACGAAGGTTCCGCTACTGCTATGCTACTCTGCGAATCACAGCTTCCCACAGAAATGTCCATCAACAGAAACTCTTCCACTAGACGCTCGGCGGAAAGATTAAAAATCTTACCCGACTTCCGACTCAGGGCATCCGCCACCACATTTGCCTTGCCTGGATGATACTGAATTTCAACATCATAGTCGGCCACGTACTCCAACCACCGCCGCTGGCGCAGATTCAATTCTTTCTGAGTGAAGACATACTTCAGACTCTTATGATCCATAAAAATCTTGCACTGCGCGCCATATAGCAAATGCCTACACAATTTCAACGCATAGATCACAGCTGCAAACTCCAGGTCGTGCGTAGGGTAGTTCCTCTCGTGAGTCTTTAGCTGCCTCGACCCGTACGCAATCACCTTCCCGCCCTGCATCAAGACGCAACCCAGACCGATATGCGACGCATCCATATATATATCATACTCGCTGCCCTCCGCAGGCAAGGACAAAATTGGAGCCGAACATAGCCTTCTTTTTAGTTCCTCAAAAGCCTTCTCACACTTGTCATCCCATATAAAGGCTACATTCTTCTGCAGCAACTTGGTCAACGGCGCGGACAAGGTAGAGAAACCTTCTACAAATCTTCTATAATAACCGGCCAAACCCAAGAAGCTTCTGATCTCTTTGGGGGTAACTGGTCTCGCCCATTCCATAACAGCAGCGATCTTCTCTGGGTCCACCGATATTCCCTCCTTATTAATCACGTGACCTAGGAAAGAAACTTGAGGCAACCAAAATTCACATTTGCTCAGCTTGGCGTACAACTTATGGTCTCTCAGAGTCGCCAAGACCAGCCGCAAATGTCGATCATGCTCCTCTGCATCCTTGGAATACACCAAAACATCGTCTATAAAGACAATCACAAACTTATCTAGAAAGTCCTTGAAAACTCTGTTCATCAAATCCATAAAAGCTGAGGGCGCATTAGTCAAACCGAATGACATAACCAAAAACTCAAAATGCCCATGACGAGAGCGGAACGCCGTCCGCGGAACATTTGACTCCCGAATCCTCAACTGGTGATAGCCCGAACGAAGATCTATCTTGGAAAACACGGCACTACCACGCAGTTGGTCAAACAAATCGTCGATTCGCGGCAAAGGGTACCTGTTCTTAATAGTAACCTTGTTCAGCTCTCTATAGTCAATGCATAACCTCATCGACCCATCCTTCTTTTTAACGAACAGCACTGGCGCACCCCAAGGCGAAGAACTCGGCCTTATGAAGCCCTTTTCTAATAACTCATCCAGCTGAACTCGCAACTCTTCCAGCTCTCGCGGGGCCATCCGGTACGGCGCCCTTACGATAGGACGCGTGTCTGGCTCCAAATCTATTACAAACTCGACATCTCGATCGGGTGGAAGACCGGGAAGGTCGTCTGTAAACACATCAGAAAAGTCACACACCACAGGAATTTCTTCCAAACGGGGCTCACTAACAATGGACCCTACGAGGGAAACCACACAGGCAAAACAGCCAGAAACAAGCAACTTCCGAGCACGCACCGCAGAAATGATTGGAGACTCCTGGAGAGAATACCCATAAATGCTCCCTGGCTGACCGTTGTCTTTGACGAAGTCCAAGCGCTTACCCTTGCACTGGATCACAGCATCGTACCTTGACAACCAGTCCATGCCCAAAATAACGTCGAAGTCCTCCAGGTCAATCACCTTCAAATCTGCCTTGGCTAGAAAATCTCCCAACAAAATTGGACAATCGAGGATACCCAGGTCCGTAATCACAGAGTCACCGGAGGGGAACTTAACGCAGAAGGCACCACCAACACGATCTAGGCCCAGACTGAACCGCTCCACAAAAGCTCTAGCCACAAACGAGTGGGTAGCGCCGGAATCGAAGAGAACGTGCGCCCAGCGGTTCTTTACCTTAAATCGCCCTACGAATTGCATACGCATCTAAGGCAACAAGCGCTAAAACGAAAACTACAACCGAAAAGAGAACGTAACGAAACGACTGGGGAGGAGTCGAACCTGAGATAACCTGGGTTGAGGTCTGCGCTTCGTCTGCCGAGAGCACATTCAGCTTTCCTTTTCCTTTATCCACTCGCTGAGGCGGTGGCAGAGCTTGGAGGGGAACTGGCTGCAGAATAGACTGGGTCTGAGGGCACCTTGTCTTGAGATGACCCTTCTGGCTGCACTGAAAACAGACCTTATCTTTTAACCAACAACGGGCAGCCTCATGCCCCTTCCTTCCACACAAAGCACACACCAAGTCTCCCCTGGAAGTACCCTGAATCGCGTGCACCTGTTCCTTCTTCTGCGCTCCCAACCTTTTGAAACACTTCTCAAAGGGGTGGCCTGGCCGGCCACAAAAACTACAAATCTCTTTGACCTTCTTTCTTGCGACAGCATCAGGTTCCTGGGGGCTCTTCCCTCCACCGGACTTTCGCTTATCTTTCCTTAGCTGCTGGCCTCTGTTCTTGGCATTCTCAATGGCCTCAACTCTCAAAGCAGCTTCAACCGCACTGACATAACTGACTGCTCCATAGGCATTCGCTGACTGTTGTATGTCGCTTCTTAGTCCACCTAGAAAATGCTTAACTCGGTCTGCCTCAACACTCACCAGACCCGGAGCAAACTGACTCAACTTACTAAACTCAATCTCATACTCACTAACCGTGAGTTTCCTCTGCTTTAGGTGAAGAAAGTCGTTCATTAGCCGGTCCCGTTCGACTGAAGGCAGAAACTTACTTAACAACAGCACCTTAAATGACTCCCAAGTGCAACCTGCCACTAAGCTCTCTTTCTCCCTCAGCCACCAGTTCTTTGCCAAGCCCTTGAGCTGGTAGGCAGCGAGCATCACTCTCTGATCGTCCGCAATCCCTGAGTACGAGAACATTTCCTCAATGGTAATCAGCCAGTCATCCAAAATCATAAAATCTGCATACCCATCATAAGTAGGGGGTCTCAGCCGCTGAAACTGGGATGTGAATGCCATCTCTGGAGGCACTACAACCAAAGGCACGGGAGGAGCAGGAGGGGCAGGGACAGCTACCCCCTCTGTAGGGTTCTGAGCTCTCGGGGGCTGTCCCGCCACAACTGCTACGAGGGACTGAATCTGAGCCTGCATAGCCACTACCTGCCTCGATAACTCCTCATTACTCTGCCGCAAGCTTTCTACCAACGAATCACTCTGCGCTCCTGACATCTCACCCTCGGATTGGGGGGTCGATCTCGTCGCAGGACGTCTCGCCATCCTAGAATCACACAAGCTTTAGACAAATCCTAGCCCATCAATTAGAACAAAACTACCCGGTACGGACAAACACACTTAAATATGAACTTCAACTGCAAAACTTGCTCTGGGAGTTGTTTTTACCATGATGATGTTATGCTTATCCTAAGATGGTTCACCACCATCATACTAACTCAGGTGCCTAAACCATGAATGCATGTACCTGTATTCTTTTTGACTCAAAACCATGTGTGTACATATGTCATCTTGCAAATCTTTAGCTTGGCACGTTGTGCTTATGAAATGATATGCTATGCATGATGTGCTATGCATTCTAAAAAGGCCTTAGTGCATGCCATGGGCGGCGTACACATGAAAATGTTATGCATCCCATACTACATAACATTCTCATGTAACGAAAAAAAAGAAAACGTGCTAGCCGCATTCATGTGGTGAGGTTATGCATCCCATACTACATAACCCTCACATGTTGCCCCCTATGGTGGATCCATATACAAACACATATTATGCATCCCATACTACATACTATGCCCTGTATACTTCTTCATGCTCATGAGTGTAGTGTTCGTGCTTCGGCCAAGACGTGCTGATGACATATCGGTGTGTGAATGATATGATGCTAAACACTAATGCAGACAAGGGAAAGGTTGCCCAACCATTTGTCAAGCAACCTCCCTCTGATACCAACTGTCACAACCCGCATTTTCTCGACGGTAAAATCGTATCAGAGTAAGAGAAAACACATACCGTGATGCCACGCCGTGCAGGGGATAACTGCACACGCTCAGGCAAAACACCAGACATAAGATTTTGAGGAAAAACGTTGATTAAATAAGAAAGAAAATCAGTTAAGTCGGTTGGTCGTATCCCTCGGCACAGTGGATCAGCTAGTACACAGTTAGAACTATATTTATACGCAGTAGAAATTACTTTGGTTCAGTTAACTTGACACCCTAAATGAGCATAAGTGTCTCCGGGGGACAACTTATACGTGCATGACTCTAAGGTGAATATAATAGGTACATAAAATAGGTAGTGTTTTACGTTGAGGAAAGTAGTGTCTTTGATTTAGAAACATGTTATGCATGGGGGTACATATAATAATACTTTTATGTTTTAAAATATCTAACATGCAACCTAACATAAATCTTTCCCAGAAGCAAGTAACCATCCACAAGTAGGCAAAATCAGTAGTTTAATTTCATATCCAGCATCACAAGAAGCCACCAGTGGGTGTCAACAACCTGATACGAACCCACTGGCGAGTATGTATGTCTATACAGAAAAGTAAGGAACTACCTCACAGCAAAACGGAAACAGCAATCTCAGCTACCCTAGGGGCCACCAACAAGCCCCTCCAAAGGAACTAGCCACTGAACTGGCTACAACCTGGACTTGAGGCATTCAAGAAAAGAACACCTCAGCAAGGAAACAAACAAA
This sequence comes from Platanthera guangdongensis, assembly GCA_039583875.1. NCBI lineage: Eukaryota > Viridiplantae > Streptophyta > Magnoliopsida > Asparagales > Orchidaceae > Platanthera > Platanthera guangdongensis. Next base: position 228,499,371 of record CM077153.1, on the reverse strand, counting down.
AATAAATAGAGCAATAGGTTACTTAGCAAAAAGAAGAAGGGCTTACCAACCCGGCAACAAACTGATATAAGCAAAAGAAAAGGGGGTGACAGTAAGAAAAGAATGCTGTCAAAAACACCGCAGAGCACACCAAGTACGAGCAATAAAAACAATATGTCTTACCAAGAGGGAACCTGCAACAGTGTCTAGTCATACACATGCCAAAGAAAAGGGGTAAACATAAACAGGAAAGGGACTAACAGCCCTAACATGAGGGTAAGCGGCAGTGGTCAAAACATGCGTCTGAATGCGTAACCAGAATCAGACCCAAAAAGGGCTGAGGGGTCAAAAAGTGGCAGCTTTAGGGTCCCACACACACCAACCCAAACCGGGGCAAAAGGCGGTGGCCACAGCTCTCCACATAAAATCACCCCTCTAGAGGCCACCACAACTCCACCACCTGCCACAACCCAAGAGTCGGCATGCAGAAATTTGCCGAACACCCAAAGCACCCCCCCCCCTAGGGAAAAAGTCATTCTAACAATCCTAAGAAACACACGAACCCAAGACAAAAAGGCGGGTCCAACCGACGCGGCCTTGCACGCCTAACCCGAACCAACCCCGAGTCTACCTGACCCCAACCCAAGCGCAACACCAGTGTCGACACGATGGGTCGACACCTCGACAAGCCGGTGTCGACACAAGGTGTCGACACAACCACGGCCAGTGTCGACACCAAGTGTCGACACTACAGCGGCCGGTGTCGACACAAGGTGTCGACACTACCGCGGATGGTGTCGACACCAAGTGTCGACACCACTGCAGCCGGTGTCGACACAAGGTGTCGACACTGCCACTGCTGGTGTCGACACCAAGTGTCGACACCACGACTGGCCGGTGCCGACACCAAGTGTCGACACCAAGGATGGCCGGTGTCGACACCAAGTGTCGACACCAAGGCTGGCCGGTGTCGACACCAAGTGTCGACACCAAGGCTGGCCGGTGTCGACACCACAGTGTCGACACCAAGGCTGGACGGTGTCGACACCAAGTGTCGACACCAAGGCTGGCTGGTGTCGACACCACAGTGTCGACACCAAGGCTGGCCGGTGTCGACACCACAGTGTCGACACCAAGGCTGGCCGGTGTCGACACCAAGTGTCGACACCAAGGCTGGCCGGTGTTGACACCACAGTGTCGACACCAAGGCTGGCCGGTGTCGACACCAAGTGTCGACACCAAGGCTGGCCGATGTCGACACCACAGTGTCGACACCAAGGCTGGCCGGTGTCGACACCAAGTGTCGACACCAAGGCTGGCCGGTGTCGACACCACAGTGTCGACACCAAGGCTGGCCGGTGTCGACACCACAGTATCGACACCCCAAATGGACACCTTAGCCAGATCCAGCAAACGACCAAAACGAGAACGGGGATTCTCACTTCTCTCTCGAGTATAACCTCCATCGGCAATGGTAACCACTCGACCTAGACCGAACCAAAACTGTCCCTAATAGACACAATCCCTCAGGAAAACTGAGATTTAACTGGAACCTTCTACACTAACCACAGTATGATCAGGCACAAACCCTAGCTTACACCTAAGATCTAAACAAGAAAGAGATAAAGATTAGCTCAAAAGAAAGACAAAGATCAGCTTTGGCAAGGATGAGGGGACATCACTTGCCTCAATACCAGAAAAGCTTGGCCGGCGGCGTCCCCCACTCTCGGATCTAGCCGCAGAGCACCAGCTGAGGAACAGAAAGAGTGCAGATCCAGGCAAGGGCAGTCCAGATCCACTCTCGAAACCAAAATCCGACCGCAAAACTCCAGGAAAACAGCGTCCGACGGCTAGGGTAGGCCGGCGATGCACTTCCTCTCGTACAGGTGACGGGCGACGGCTTCTACCGAGCAAGGAAACAGGAAAAGAACCAGAAGGGCCCTAAAACTGAGTCAAGACTAAATACACAGCAGTAATAATAATAAACAAACCACATATCAATAATTTTTACACTTAATAGCAAGACAACCCGAAACCCGAAACTTCTCGGAAAAAGACGAAATTTACGCCGCAGCTAAAAACCCACGCTACGAAAGCAACTACGAAGTCGAAATTAGCATTCGACGAACAAAACCCGGGATAACACCTCCCGAAGCCAAAACACAAGCATTCCCTAAGAGTCCCAACCGAGTCCTCAAACGGACTCCGGCTAGCTGGGCAATCTTGCTAATAGGCTACAAACAAGCTACACAGGGAACCCTAAGAGCTAAGACCACGCTCTACAACGGCAAAAAGCCGAAAATACGACATCGTAACGCCAGCCAAAGGTCAAACAAAGCACAGAAAAACCGGGGGCGTTACAGTGGATGATTCCATACCATATTTATTAATTAACTCCTTGGTGAACTTAGACTATGAAATGGATAAGCCATCACCAATCTGTCTTACTTGGAGTCCCAAGAAGAATTTGAGCTCACCCATACTGCTCATCTCAAACTTCCCTTGCATAAGTTTTGCAAACTTCCTACAAAGGTTATTTTCTGTAGATCCAAAGATTATGTCATCAACATAAATCTGTACTAGGATCATCTTGCCCTTTGACTTCATAAGGAATAGAGTCTTGTCTATTTTCCCCCTTGAAAATTTATTTTCAATGAGGAAAGTAGACAATGTTTCATACCAAGCCCTAGGGGCTAATTTCAAACCATATAAAGCTTTCTTAAGTTTATAAATATAATCAGGATAAAGTGGATCAACAAAATCTGAGGGCTGATGAACATAGACTTCTTCTTTCAAATTACCATTTAGGAAAGCTGACTTGACATCCATTTGGTATTATTTGAAACCTTGGAAAGCAGCAAAGGCAATAAATAGCCTTATTGCTTCCAACCTTGCCACTGGGGCAAATGTCTGATCAAAGTCAATGCTCTCTTCCTGTCTATAACCTTTGGCAACCAGTCTTGCTTTGTTCTTCACTATGATGTCATTTTCATCTAGTTTGTTCCTGTAGATCCACTTTGTCTCAATAATGTTGTGATCCTTTGGTTTTGGAACCAGCTCCCATACTTTACACCTTCTGAATTGATTTAGCTCCTCTTGTATTGCATCAATCCAGTTGGAGTCTTGTATGGCTTCTTTAAATGTCTTTGGTTCCAACTATGACAGGAAACTTGAACAAAGCACTGTATTCATGTGTTTGCTTCTGGTTTGCACACCATGTCTGGGATCACCAATGATTTGGTATGTTGGATGATCCTTTAGATTCCTTATTGCTGGAGGCATTCTATCAGCAATTTCAACTTCTTCAATTTCTCCACCATGCTGAACTTCATTGTCTTTAATGTCAGCTTGTGGACCTTGTACTCCCCCTGGACAGTAACCATCATTTTCCACATCCTGCATTGTAGTTTGGTCTTCATTTATGGTCAGCATGTCCAACTTTTCTTTTAAACCTGTTGAGCTACAAGGATTGCTAGACAACTCACAGTTAATTAGCTCAGATTCATCAAACACGACATGAACTGATTCTTGTACAACTTGTGTTGTCAAGTTGTAGACCCTATATGTCTTACTGCTATTGTTGTACCCAATAAATATCCCATCTTGGGATTTGGCAGCAAACTTAGTTAGGTGAGACTTGCTAGTGTTAAGCACATAACACCTGCTACAAAAGATCCTAAAGTAGGATATGTTTGGTTTTCTACCCTTCATAATCTTATAGGGAGTCTTTTTGTGGTTCTTAGTTATAGATGCTTTATTGAGAACATGACAAGCAGTATTTACTGCCTCAGCCCAAAAATATTCTGGGAGTGAAGTGTCACTTAGTAGAGTTCTACCAGCCTCAATAAGAGTTCTATTCTTTCTTTCAGCAATTCCATTTTGCTGAGGTGTTTTGGTGAGGAGAATTCCTGATGAATCCATAGTTCTTCACAAAACCTTGTTATACACTTAGACTGAAATTCAGTTCCATGGTCACTTCTGATTTTGAGCACTGAATTGTTAAATTCATTCTGAATTTGTTTAACAAGTTATGAAAGACAGTAGGGGTTTCAGATTTCTGCCTCAAAAAGAAAACCCATGTAAATCTAGAATAGTTATCTACTACCACAAAAGTATAGACTTTCCTACCTAGACTATGAACTGGAATTGGACCAAATAGATCCATATACAAGAGGTACAAACACCTCACAGAGTCTTTGGTATCAAGACTATGAAAAGAGGATTTGGTCTACTTGCCTTTTTAACAAGATGAACAAATACCCTCTTTTATGGACTTAAATTAAGGACCATTCTTCACTAACTCTAAACTATGGAGCTAGCATATAGTCTTATAGTTCAGATGAGCTAGCCTCTTGTGTCATTGGACACACTGAGATGCTTTCTCATCTACAACTAAACATAAAGGAGAGTTCATATTTTCATAATCAAAATTTAAAAAATAAACATTCCCTTTTATATAACCAGACAAGATCACCTTCTGATCACTTGTCCTTTTGATCTGATACTCATTCTTAATAAATGAAATGTCATACTCAAGACCACTCAGCTGACTTATGCTTATCAAGTTATGTTTCAAACCTTTTACATAAGCCACTTGAGTGATTGTTATAGAACTTATAGTAATGTTACAAAACCCTTTTATGACCCCTTTTTCTGATCCACCAAAGATCACTTTGGGTCTATTCTCTATGGGAGTATAGTCCTTTAACATTCTTCTTATTCCAGTCATGTGCCTGGAACATCCACTATCCAAGTACCATATAGGTGTATGGCAACTTAGACCCACCTACAGCAAATAAAATTAATTTACCTTAGAACCCCAATATTTATTGGGTTCTAGGTTCAGGTTAGATTGAAACTTGATATTCATACCAACAACCTTCCTTACAGGTAAGCTTGCATTCTTCCTAACACTCGTATTGTGCCAGCAATCCATGGAATAGTGCCCTATCTTACCGTAGCACCAACAATCATATATATTATACCTCTTTTTAGGTACAGTTTTAACAGCATTGCTGTCAGCTGTTCTTAACACTATTGGTACTGTGGTTCTTTGCTTGAGTGTTGGAGCTACACCCTTGTTATTTAGAATATCAGGCTTACCATAACCATGTATGATATCATGATCATATCTATTAGTTGGCTGCTACACTTTTCTGAAGGAAATGGGAGGTTTGAAGGCTAGAGGCTGTATTGGGGCTTTGCCTTTTCTTTTGAAATTGGCAGCCTTTGCATTTCCCTCAAAGCCCAATCCTGTCTTACCTTTTTTGGGAATAAATTCATTAATTAAAGGTAAGACTGATTTTGGCTTAGAGAACTTAGCCACCAGATCCTTTTCCTTCTGAAGTTTGACTTCCAGACTTTTGATTATCAGCTACATTTAATAAGAAAACAGTTTGTCAAATAATGTTGGAGGTGAAATTTCTACTAGTCTAGCCACTTCCCTAATGACACATATCTTGGTGTCCCAATCCTTAGTTAATGATCTCAAAAACTTATCATTTAACTCATATGTGCTGAATAATCTTCCGTATGACATCAGTTCATTCACTATTCTGAAGAACTTCTTGTAACATTCAGTTATGTTGTCTGTTTTAGATTGTCTAAAACTTTCATACTCCTGATTCAGCATAGACTTTCTGTCTTCTATCACCTCTTCTGAACCCTCCATGTAGACAATCAGGGTATCCCACATTTCTTTGGAGGTCTTGCAGTGAATCAAATTTTGGAATGTTGAATCATCTATGGCACTGACTATTATATTCTGTACTCTTTTATCCATAGTAGCAAGATGATCTCATCTTTTGTCATTTCAGAATACTCCTTTGGTGTCCTGATATTTACATCAAGAACTGAGACTTTCATTAGGATGAATAGCCCTTCTTTGAATGTCATATAGATTCTTGGATCTGAAGCTTCCATAAACAGTCTTACTCTTTCTTTTCATATGCCAAAAATCTCTTTCCTGCATATAGGTAACTTCATGGACCCAAACTCCTTATGATTCTCAATGGAACCCATTTTGCCTAATAGATTTCTACCTTGGAGATATACTCAGACTGTTAAGTCTATTCTTTGAGTAACCTCCCTCTGATACCACTTGAAAGAATTGGTTTCAAGATGTTCTAAACACCTAGAGGGGGGTGAATAGGTTCAATTCTTTTTCTGACTTAGGCGGATAATTCTATCCGATTTAGCAATTTATTCAGTAGTAAATACAATACAGCATTCACATACACACAACATTCACAGATTGCACACCAGTTTTATAGTGGTTCCCCAAATGATGGGTACATCCACTTTCCCCCTTCGCCTATCTAACAGTGTAGTAGATTCGGCCTAACTTCCTTCCTTATTCTAAGATCCCCTGATCTTACAGCTCAGAATCAAGACTGGTTCCTACAACTCAAAGTGAATCCACACTCCTATAACTCAGGCACAAGCCCTACCACAACTCAGAGTGACACCACACTCCTACAACTCAGGCAAAAGCCCTACCTTAGCCCCTTTCACAGGCCTACAACTCAGGGAACAGATTCCCCTACCTCAGGCACTCAGCCCTACCTCAGCCTTTATAATTTAGGCTTACAACTCAGAGATGTAAATCTCCTATACTCAGATTTATTACAGATCCTACAAAAATTATTGATGAAAAGAAAATGATAACTTTAACCAGATGGAGAGAGAATTGGTTGAAAGATTCTTGATCAGTTCATGATAGAACTGATTACTTAAGGATCAATCTGTCTTAGCTTTCTTCAAAGTTTCTTGAATCTGAACAAAGTAGGGTTGATCTTCTTGATGTTGGAGTTGATCTTCAATCAGCTTCCTTCAGAAATTAATCTGAATTCTTCTTCAGACTTGATCTGAATTCTTCAGGCAGACTGTTCAGGATCTACCTTCACTGGATGAGAACTTCACTCCTTCTTGATTTTCTCTCTCTACAATTTGTTGACTATTTCTTCTTTCTCTACTTCTGGATCCTCAATCCTTCAGAGATTATAATTGATTAGCTATCTGCACTTGATTCTATGTCCTGTATGTGTGTTGTCTTGTTAATTATTGAGAGAGCATATCTATATATAGGCTTAATTCATGGTAACTGGTTGTTCCGGTTTCAAACAGTCTTCTGACACCTCTGACAGATGCGACAGCAGTGTCAGTAATGACAGCTGTCAAGTCTCCAGTTGTATTACTTCAGCGTTCATTGGACTTTGACTAAGCAGCAGAGAATATCGACTGAATACTTCACATGTGTCGACATACATAGTCCATATGTTGACACAAGTCTTATTGTTGTCGACACAGCTTCACTTTTACTTCTCGACACAGCTTCTGTGGAATGTGTCGACACAAGTCCCGTGTGTCGACACAAACACTCCTGTCTTGACAAAGTTGGTGTCGATAGAATTCTGGTGCGTGTCGACACAAGTTATGTGTGTCGATACAGTCGTTGTGGATAGAATTCTGGAATGTGTCAACAGCTTTTCTGTGCATCGACACAACTCCTGATAATATCGACACAGTCTGGCCCTTGGTGTCGACACAGCGTTGTCGACAGATTTTTTTTGTGTCGACACAAATTTTGAATGTCGACACAATCTGGCCCTTGGTGTCGACGCAATATTGTCAACAGATTTTCTGTGTGTCGACACAAATTCTGGATGTCGACACAATCTGGACCTTGGTGTCGACATAGCCATTCCCAAGTGTCGACACTTGTACTTAGAGAATTTTCCTTTCCATTTACTTAACCTTCACATGATAACTCAACACAACATCAAATATAACTTGATGCATATCATTGAGTTAGGTGAGGCTTCTCCAAATCTGGTACACATTTTCCAATGTACTCAACAAAAACATTGATAACCAAAAACTTTAAAATAAGACACATTTGGTTTCTTTTGAAAATATAACTCATAAGGTGTTAATTTTAATAGAGGTCGAAGCATAACACGATTAATAACATAACAAGCAGTACTAACAGCTTCGGCCCAAAATGATTTGGGTAATTTGTATTCATATAGCATAGTGCGAGCTAGTTCTTGCAAAGTTCTATTTTTTCTCTCTACCACACCATTTTGTTGCAGTGTACGAGGAGAAGAAAATTCATGTTTAATTCCTAACTTATTGCAAAAAGAAACAAATTTTTCATTATCAAATTCACCTCCATGATCTGCACGAATGCATTTTATTTTTAACTCTAGTTCGTTTTGAACATGAATACATAATTTGGACAATTCTAAAAACGCATCAGATTTAGACATTAAGAAAATTGTCCAACTTAAGCGAGAATAATCATCAATCAAAATAAAAGTGTATTTTCTACCACCTAAACTTAGTGTATTAACAGGACCAAACAAATCCATATGTATCAATTCTGAAGGTCTAGTGGTGGAAACAACATTTTTGCTTTTAAATGAAGACTTTGAAATTTTCCCTTTTTGACATGGTAAACATAAATACGATAGATTTTCATGCAAAAAAGGTAAACCTTTAACAAGTTTGTTTTGAGATAATTTTTTAATTAGCTTGGAACTAGAATGTCTAAGACGTCTATGCCATAAATCTAACTTCTCATTTTTTAGATATAAAACACTTTAATGAAGAGTGTGACAAATCATTAAATCTAATCATGTAGACATTTTGAAACCTATGAGCAGTAATAACAATATCATTTGTTTTGAAGTTAATAATTTTGCAGAAGTTTGAAGATGAGTCAAATAAGACATTTAAGCCAACATCACATAACTTACTTATAGAGATTAAATTATTCTTCAAACCTTTAACATACAAAACATTTGAGATAGTAAATGATTTGTTACCCACTACTCCAATGCCGAAGATTTTTCCTTTCCCGTTGTCACCAAAAGTAACCACTCCTTTCTCATCTCTACGCTAAGGAACTTTGATTTATTGCATGTCATGTGCTTGGAACACCCTGAGTCCAAGTACCACACGTCTTCTTTGTCCTTAGCTTGCCAACACACCTAGAAAGGGGATGAGAGTAAAGATCCAGTTACCCAAGTGGTTCCTCCCATAGAATAGGTGGAAGCCTTAGGTACCCAGATTTGTTTAACAGAACAGTGTCCCGTCTTCTTACAAGTGTGTGTTGTGTGACCAAACTTATTACATTTGGCACACTTGATGAAAGAAGTCGACGGGTTTTTTAAAATAAATTTTGACCTTTTGTTGGAAGATACAGGGACAGTAGTTTTATTATTTTTAATTTGGTAAAAAGAATTTCTGGACTTTTTCTTATCGCCGGTGACAATGGATGTCGCCGGGTGATAGTGTTCAGGTGAGTATCCGCATCCGAATTTTTCAGAACCATAGTACTGGTTTGCCAAAATCATATTTAGTGATTTTTGGCCCACTCCAAATTTGTTAGTGGTCATTTCTAAATCATGGACTTGTCCCCTTAATACCTTATTTTTGGCAACAATGGTGTCGCGTCGGTTTGCGATGGACATTATGCTGCCTTCCACTTGAGATTGAGAAACTTTAGAGATATCTCTAAGGCCTCTTTCTCTCTTGTAAGATTTTCAACCTGAGTCTGAGTCTTAATGATATCTTTCTCAAGATCTAGTATCTTTGTCAAAGAGGGACAATCCTCTTGACATGTCCCTTTCTCCTTTCCAAGAACTTTTACTTTATTTTTTAATTTTTTATTTTCTTTTACTAATAATTTATTTTCAGATTTAATCAATTGAATTTTGTCCAGTTTTTTATCTAAATATTTGCAGGTTCTCCAAAATTCAAAATATAAATTATCATAAGTTTCAGGAGTTACCTCAGTGTCGCTCTGGACACTACTTCCTTTATCATGTGATGAACGCTCTTTCCCATCAAGCACATGTTGGCCTCCTCTTCAGTTTCTGATCCTGAACTGATTCCTCAGAAGTGGCTTCATCCCATATTTCTTCCTTTAGAACTTTCTTTTTATCTTTCTTTTTGTGCCACTTCTCCTTCAGCTCTTTCAGATACTTTGGGCACTTGCTCTTTATGTGGCCAATTCTCCTGCAATGATAACACTCAGGTGGTGGTCTATCTTCATCATCCTCTCCATCAGCTTGGGCTTTTCCTTTCCTATCCCCAAATTCTTGCTTTTTGAAAACTTTCCTGAAAAAATTTCTTCTTTCAGGATTTCTCATGAATTTCCTGAATTTCTTCACAAACAGGCTTTCTTCATCTCCATCGTCACTTCCATCAGACTCGCTTTCCTCTTCCTTCTTGGAGTTCAACGCCAAATCTTTCTTTATTGGCTCCAAGCTATACTCTTGTTGTTGAATCCTCAACTCTACTTCATGGGTTTTTAAGTTGCCTATTAGATTCTCAATTTAGAGAGACTTTAGATCGTGTGACGCCGAGATGGCAGTCACTTTTGGATTAAAATTCGGGGGAAGCGATCTAAGTATTTTTCTCACCAAATCTCCATTTGAGAAATTCTTCCCTTGAATCCTTGAGTCGTTCACTATTTTGCTGAACCTTGTGTACATGGAGTCTACATCCTCATCAACCTCCATTTTAAACTTCTCAAACTCTGATTCTAATTGGAAAAGTTTTGAGTCTTTTACCTGCGATGTACCTTTAAGAGTAACTTCAACAGGATTTCATATATCATATACAGTATCACATGCACAAACATGATTAAATTCAGTCCTATCCAACGCACAAAATAAGACATTCATTGCCTTAGTGTTATTTTTACAGCGAAGCTTATCAGCTTCATCCCATTTATCATTGGGTTTTTTCCATTGAGACACTTCCTACTACAGTTATAGGAGCAGTGTAGCATGTTTCTACCATCCCCCAAACATCGATATCTAGTACTATTAGAAAGCATCGCATTCGTTCATTAAAATTGTTGTAGTCAGTACCCGTGAATAAGGGAGGTCTACTTATACCTTGCCCCTCAGAAAGCACGTGAGTGTTTTGCACCATTACTCCCGGTGGTGAAACTGTTTTTAGAGTAACCTGCTCTGATACGAAGTGTTGGATCTTACGACGCCCTTAGAGGGGGGATGAATAAGGGTTCTTTAAATTTTTCTTAAATTCAGACAAACTTGCTTTATGAATAAAAACAATATAATTAAAGAATGAAAATGTATACTAGCTAAAACAATAATGATATATTTCAAAAATGATAAATTGAATACAAAGTATCTCTATAGAGCAAGAGACAAAGGCTCATGAAACAAATAATTTACTTGTGTTTTCACCGGTTCTTCTACCAAGAACCGGTAGGCTAAACGTATATCTTCCTAGATCTTGCTACTAGCCTCCCCTAGATCTAATCACGAACTAAATGTTGCATACAAGGCAAAGATTTCTCCCTAAGCCGCGCAAGGACTTGGACACCACTCACAAGGCGGCGATTCTCTCCTAAGCCACACAAGGACCTAGACGCCACGTACAAGGCGGCGATTTCCCCTCTTGATTACAATAAGAAAATAATAGAAACAAGAACAAAACAAATTGAACACTTTAGGATCGACACTCCATTCAAGTAATGCACTGAAGATGCCAATTAATCCTTGCTAGTGTTGCTTCGAATTCTGCGAACGCGCCGTAATCTTCCGCACTTTGGCCTTCTTGAGAGTATGAAGTATCTTTGAGATCTGGAGCTCTCTGAATCGTCTTTGCAGGAAAGTACACTCTAGGTAATCAAATTTGTGATTTCCACAAGAAATTGAATGGCTTTTATACTCTGGCAATATCGTCTAGCGATACTGGGTATCGCCACCTGGCGATATCGGTAACTGTTGTCACGTGTCCCATGAAGTCCTCATTTTCGCATCGCAGATACATTGAGCGTTGAACGTGCACTATCGCTTGGCGATACAGGATATCGACGTCTGGCAATAGCAATGTAATGGATGTCATGTCGCCCACGAGCTTCATCGAGCGTCGAACGAAAATGCATTGAGTGGCGCTATCGCCTGTCATCGTTACTAAATATTGCCTGGCAATATCTCCCGAGCTCAATTTTGATCCGATTCATCACCAAAAAGATATTAGAGATAGACTTGTGTTATCTGCACACCAAAAACACCCAAAAATCAAATACAAACAAGATTTGTTATTAGCAAACCAGGAAGCATGGAATGCATGCTCTAACAATCCATCCCCTTTCTGAATTCTACATATAGGGTGCTAATGACTTCTTCTTTGAACTTTACAACTTCTTCACATGTCTTGAAGTTGCATTCTTGAGCTTTCTTTTCTAATTGTATCTGATTATTTGTAAAAGTGACAGATTGTTCCATTGAAAGAACCCGCCAACCCAACAGTTCATCTTAAAACCCAGGTATTGAGATGAAGGGTGGCGGGGTACATGAACATGGAGGCAAGAAAGATGCGGGCGATGTGGAATTAATCCTAACCACATGACCGCAGGGATATTCCGCCACAGGGGGCCACCGGGGTCAGCACCCAGACCTGGAATGTGGTGGGGAAGCCATAACACGGTCCCACATACACGTGTCCTGCTGGCAAACTAATCTCAACATACCCTCGCAGCAGGATAACCTCCTCTGATACCATTAAATAACCCACCAACTCAACAATTCATCTCAAAACCCAGGTATTGAGATGAAGGGTGGAGGGTTACATGAACACGGAGGGGAGAAAGCTACAGGCGATGTGGGAGTAATCTGAACCATGGGACCGTATGGATATTCCGCCACAGGGGCCCCGCCGGGGTCAACGTCCAGAACTGAAATGCGGTGGAGAAGCCATAACACGGTCCCATATACACGTGTCCTGCTAGCAAATCAATCTCAACATCCATTACTACACCAATACTGGTAATGGTGTGATCTATAACTTTCCCTCCAATTTTTAAAAGCCTTTTAAATTCATCTATGTTATTTTGGATTTCAGCAAATCCTCAGCTCATCTCTTTCTCCAAGTAAGTTACCTTATCAGTTACAACTTTAAGAGAAGTATCAAAATATTTTTTCTGCTTAGCCATCATGGCTTCAATCTTACTTAAGATATTGTTTTCAGACAGAACTTCAGTTTGAAGAGGTGTAGTAGGTAGAACTAGAGTAATCTAGGGGATGATTTCTTCAATGAGTACAGTAGTGGTAGATGTTTATTTTCTTCTGACTGTAGTGTCTTCATCTTCAGCATCTTTGGCTAATATGGTGGGAATGTTGAAATTTAGGCTAGAAAGAGGAGGTTCAGCATCTTCAGCATGTATTTCTTCTTCAGTATCAAAAAGAATAACTATATTTTCATCTTTCTCCCCCTGAATAGGAGACTGGGACTTTGGAGATGGCTCAGGTTCTGATGGATGATCTAAATAAGGAGACTGGTCTGGTTCAGGTGAATGTTCTGGATGGGATGGTTTTGGTTGAGAGGAATCATCTTGCTGAGATGGATGGTCTTCTTCTGGCAGAGAGGATAGAGGCTCTTTGGAAGTGAGCTCCTCAATAATCTTGTTAATGTCATCATCTATAAACAGAATTTGTTTATTCACTTAAGCATCTGTTAGAACTTTTGAGTTAGGTAAATCTGCAGCAATAAATTCTAAATTATCTGCTTGAAGAGAGGTGTCTCTGGTAGTAGTAAGAGTTGTGTCTTTTGGGAGAGAAGAGTCTTTTGCAGCAGCAGATGTAGATGTATCTTATTATAGATCTGTATGTACAGCAGCAGCAGGTGAAGTGTAGACATGGGTTGGAATTTCTGTATAGACTGGAGCAAGAGTTGGAATTTGAGTAGGCTGATCATGGACAGATGGAGTAGGCTCCCCCTCAATAACAGGATCAGTTATTTGATGAGAAGGGGGAGATGTAGTCATGACTTCATCTTCTTCTGTTCTTAGTTCTTGGTTGTATTTCTGAAGCTTAATCTCTCATCTTTGGATGGAGTTGATTGAGATTTTTTTCATGTGATGCAGATCCATGCCCTTATCCATAATGAAGACATCTGACATCATCTGGTTTAGGTAAAGAGATAAAATTCTGTCATAATTAGGACTCTTGATGCTTGCCTTGATTTTGTCAAAAAGTATCATCCCCCACTGAAACTTCTTCCTACAGATAACGGCAGTCATCATATTAAAGAACTTTATAGTGATGTAGCTGATAGAACTGGTCCTGCAGAGGAGGACTTTTCCAAGAATATTTGTGAGTAATTTACTTGCTGCATTCATATGCTGTCGGCAGTTAGTAAGCAGAGTCGGGAAGACCACAAAATCCATAAGAACTTTCATAGTCTGAGCTTATTAGGTCGTCTTCCATGTCGATAACTGGCAGCCGTACAAATTGTGAAACAGAGTTAGAAGTTATCTTGATTTTGAAGTCACTTTCCCATTGTGCTTGATCTTAGCATGTTTGAAGAATTCCTCTACATCAGAAATTAAAACTCTGTAAGTGTGTTCCAGAACAAATGATAATCCGGCAGTGTCGAGCAAGATGAGAATGTTTATGAAATCATCAGAAATATCGCCGATTTCAGTGGAGATGAGTTCGTTGTCGATACCTAACTTGGATGAGGAGCCCATTGATTTAAAGAATGAAACGTCTGCAGGTCGGCGAAGGGAGAAGTAGGGTTGTTTCGATAGTGCGGCGGAGACAGAGAAGTTGAAGAGTTTTTCTCGAGAGCTGGGTTTTGAAATTCGGGAATAAGAAATTTTTGGACAATCTATATATTATTTCCCTAAATCTTAATGATTAATGAAATAAATAATGTTAAAGTGCCTGAAGTAAGGCGGCTGAATTTGCACAGGTGCAAATATCACAAATTTGAACATGATACCGATTTTACATCTGATTCTCGAGTAGGATAATAGTCCTCAAGAAGAAGAAAATTATTACTCGAGTAGAAGCGCCTTGTTCTCGAGTAGAGGATGTCTTGTTCTCGAGTAGACGAAGTCTTGTTCTCGAGTAAAACTATTTCCCGAGAAGTAAGTCTATTGTTCTCGAGTAGTAAGTCTGTTGTTCTCGAGTATAAAAGATGTATTTCTCGAGAATTAGTGATGTACTCGAGAAATGAAGTCCAAACTTTGATTTTTCAAATTTTGTGTGAAGTGTAGCCCGATCTTGCACTTTGTTTGAGACCTCTTTCTTCATTCCCTCTTGTTGAGCTTGCCAAGTTCTGTTTTGAAGAACGAGAACTTGGCCTCGTCCAGTGGCTTTGTGAAAATGTCTGCAACCTGCCTGTCAGTTGGAATATATTGGAGATTGATATCTCCATGCTCCACATGCTCCCGGATGAAGTGGTACCACAGCTCTATCTGCTTTGTCCGGCTGTGAGAAACTGGGTTGTTGGCTATTGCAATTGCACTAGAGGAGTCGCAAAACATTAGAATGTTCTTGAACTTCGTATTGTAGTCTTCACATTGGTTCTTTATCCATAATAATTGTGCAAAACAACTGCCGGCAGAAATGTATTCTGACTCGGCCGTTGAAATTGTGATACAATTTTGCTTCTTGCTGCTCCATGAGATTAGCCTTCTTCCGAGGAATCAAGTCCTGGAAGTGATCTTCATGTCATCTTTGCTTCCTGCAAAATCTTCATCTGAAAAACCAATTAGTTCGATATAATTACTTCTTGGGTACCATAAGTCAAGATTTGGTGTACCTTTAAGGTATCTCAAAATCAGCTTCGCAGCAGCGTAGTGAGATTCCTTAGAGTTCACTTGAAATCTAGCACACACACATGTTGAAAATATTATGTCTGATTTACTAGCAGTAAGATAGATCAAGGATCCAATTATGCTTTTGTACTTTGTTTCATCAAAAGGTTTCCCTTTCTCATCCTTGTCCGGAGACATTGATGAACCCATTAGAGTCCTAATAGAGGTTGCGTTCTCCATTCCGAATTTCTTAATTAACTCCTTGGTGAATTTCGTCTGAGAGATGAAAATTCCATCTTCAGATTGTTTCACTTGAAGTCCTAATAAATACTTCAGCTCTCTCATACTGCTCATTTCAAACTTCCCTTGCATAAGTTTGGAAAATGTTTTGCAGAGGTTGTCGTCAGTAGAGCCAAATATGATGTCATCGACATAGATTTGCACTAGCAAAATCTTTCCCTTTATTTCCCTAAGAAATAATGTCTTATCTATCTTTTATCTTGTGAACTTGTTCGCAAGAAAAAAACATTAGACAGCGTCTCACACCAAGCTCAAGGATCATATTTCAAACCATATAAAGCTTTAAAAAAGAGATAAACGTGCTCAGGATGGTTAGAGTCAACAAAACCTAGTGGTTGTTCCACATACACTTCTTCCTTTATGTCACCATTAAGGAAGGCTGACTTCACATCCATCTGATAGATAGTGAAGCCCTTAAGTGATGCATATGTTAGGAACAACCTGATTGCCTCCAGACTTGCCACTAGTGCATACGTCAGATCAAAGTCGATTCCTTCTTCTCGTTTCTATCCCTTGGAGACGAGTCTAGCCTTATTCTTTATAATTATTCCATCCTCGTCCATCTTATTCTTGTAGACCCACTTTGTTCTGATAACTTTCTTGCCTTTGGGTCTTGGAATAAGCTTCTAGACTTGGCAACGCTTGAATTGATTAAGTTCTTCTTCCATTGTCATTATCCAAGATGCATCTGAGTTTATTTTCTCAAACTTCTTTGGTTCAACCTACGAGAGGAAACTTAAATATTGATTTTCATTAGTTGTACCTCTACGAGTTCTGACACCATCACAGGGGTCTCTTATGATTTGATCCATTGGGTGATCCTTCAAGTGTCTGATGTTGATGCTCGGAAATGGAAGGGGGCAGGTTGTCGTGGGCACCAGTAGCTAACAGGGTTTGTTCGATCTCACGGGCAAGGTGATTGAAGAAGCTTACGGGGATAAAGAAGAGAAGGAAGCTTCTGAGTACTCGAGAGTGGAGCAAATGCTTGTCCAAGGGTTGTGAGGATAGAGGAGAGAAGGGTGTTCATCCAAGTGTGATGGTTGGGAAGGTTGATCAGGAGCTGTTGAGCAGACAGTTGGTCAGCGGAGACGACTGATGAGCAGAGGAGAAGCTTGCTGAGCAGAGGAGAATCTTGTTGAGCAGAGGAGAAGCTTGCTGAGAAGAGGAGAAGCTTGCTGAGCAGAGGAGAAGCTTGCTGAGCAGAGGAGAAGCTTGTTGAGCAGAGGAGAAGCTTGCTCAGCAGAGTAGAAGCTTACTCAGCAGAGGAGAAGCTTGTTGAGCAGAGGAGAAGCTTGCTGAGCAGAGGAGAAGCTTGCTCAACAGAGGAGAAGCTTGCTGAGCAGAGGAGAAGCTTGCTGAGCAGAGGAGAAGCTTGCTCAGTAGAGAAGAAGCTTGCTCAGTAGAGGAGAAGCTTGCTGAACAGAGGTGAAGCTTGTTGAGCAGAGGAGAAGCTTGCTCAGCAGAGAAGAAGCTTGCTCAGAAGAGGAGAAGCTTGCTCAGCAGAGGAGAAGCTTGCTGAGCAAAGGAGAAGCTTGCTCGGCAGAGAAGAAGCTTGCTCAGCAGAGGTGAAGCTTGCTGAGCAGAGGAGAAGCTTGCTGAGCAGAGGAGAAGCTTGCTGAGCAGAGGAGAAGCTTGCTGAGTAGAGAAGAAGCTTGCTCAGTAGAGGAGAAGCTTGCTCAGCAGAGAAGCTTTCTCAGCATAGGAGAAGCTTGCTGAGCTAAGGAGAAGCTTGCTCAGCAGAGAAGAATCTTGCTCAACAGAGGAGAAGATTGTTGAGAAGAGGAGAAGCTTGCTGAGTAGAGGAGAAGAGAGGAGCCACTAGCAGCGACAACAACAGACTTCACCTGCCATGACTTAAATGTCACTCTTGCGACGGACTTTCCTTTAATAAAGAAACAAGATTACAACTTGCTTAAAGTACATTTACATAAGAAAGTAATAAAGGGTACAATGGGGGAAGCTGCGGCTAAGGAAGAAGTTGCCAGAGGCTAAGGAAAAGAGGCTGCTAGCATGCCACATAGCTTGATGGCAAGCTGTGGAGGACTAGAAAACTGAGTCCGCAGGGCTTACTGGCAAGCTGTGGAGGACTGGAAAACTGAGTCCGCAGGGCTTACTTGCAAGCTATGGAAGACTAGAAAACTGAGTCTGCAGGGCTTGCTGGTAAGCCGTGGAGGACTGGAAAAGTGAGTCTGCAGGTCTTGCTGGCAAGCTATGGAGGACTGGAAAACTGAGTCTGCAGGTCTTACTGGCAAGCTGTGGAGGATTGGAAAACTGAGTCTGCAGGTCTTGCTGGCAGCAGCAGGTTTCCTCCTGCACGTCATCTCCCTCCTCAAATGAGAGGTATCAGGGGCTATTTATTGGCCCGGGGAAGATCTTCTAGAAGCAAGGCCCAGTGACATCATCATGGAGACTTGCACGGACCCGGCAAGCAAGTTGTCCGGCTGGGCGGACTGGGAGAAGGCAGGCCGCCTCCTTTGGGCTACTAAGGCATAGGGGGTGGCCTGAGGAGCAGGAGGCCGCCCCTGATGGGTGTCCTGGACTAGGAGGCCTCCTCTAGTGGGTGGCCTGGGCAAGGAGGCCGCCCCTGGTGGGCGGCATGGACCAGGAGGCCGACCCTGGTGGGTGGCCTGGGCAACGAGGCCGCCCTTGGTGGGTGGCCTGAACCAGGAGGCCTCCCGTGATGGGCGGCCTAGGAAAGGAGGCCGCCCCTGGTGGGCGGCCTAGACCAGGATGCCGCCCCTCGTGGGCGGCCTGGGCAAGGAGGCCGCCCCTGGTGGGCGGCCTGGACCAGTAGGCCGTCCCTGGTGGGCGGCCTAGGCAAGGAGTCCGCACCTATTGGGTAGCCTGGACTAGGAGGCCGCCCCTCGTGGGCAGCTTGGGTAAGGAGGCCGCCCCTGGTGGGCGGCCTGGACCAGGAGGCCGCCCCTGGTGGGCGGCTTAGGCCAGGAGGCCTCCCCTGGTGGGCGGCCTGGACAAGGAGGCCGCCCTTGGTGGGCGGCCTGGGCAAGGAGGCTGCCCCTGGTGGGCGGCCTAGACCAGGAGGCCACCCCTGGTGTGTGGCCTGGGCAAGGAGGCCACCCATGGTGGGCAGCCTGGACCAGGAGGCCGCCCCTGGTGGGCGGCCTGGGCAATTAGGCCGCCCCTGGTGGGCGGCCTGGGCCAGGAGGCCACCTTGATGGGCGGCCTGGGCAAGGAGGCCGCCCGAGGTGGGTGGCCTGGACTAGGAGGCCGCCACTGGTGGGCCGCCTGGGCAAGGAGGCCTCCCCTAGTGGGCATATTAGACCAGGAGGCCGCCGCTGGTGGGCGGCCTGGAGCAGGGAGGCCGCCCCTGGTGGGCAGCCTGGACCAGGAGGCCGCCCCTAGTGGGCGGCCTGGAGAAGGGAGGTAGCCCCTGGTGGGTGGCCTGGACCAGGAGGCCGCCCCTGGTCGGCGGCCTGGGCAAGGAGGCCGCCCCTGGTGGGAGGCCTGAGGCAACAGGCCCTCCCTATAGGGGAGATGGAATCTCTCTTCTGGCGAGCCAGAGAATGAGTCCGTCGAGCCCGCGACGGCTGCTAGGCTGAGTCTGCTCATGTTGGAACGAAGATGCCAGCCACTGAGCTGGAGCTGAGGTTCATCAACATAGGCAGACTGGAAGGTTTGATTGCACTTCGAGTCCACACAGCTCGCGATGAACGTAACTTGGCTGCTGATCTTTGTGGGTAACCGGGGAGTTGGAGTGTCCGTGCTATTAAGCGGACTGATGAAGCTGGTTGCCCACGCTGCTGGGTGACAAGTGCTGAGCGACCTGCCAGACTGACGAGGCAGGCCGCACATGTTGGTGAGGTGGAAGCTGAGGTAGCTGGCTAGCGGCCTGGTGGCATGTCGCCACCTTTATTTGGCAGTTTGATCGGCCTGGGCGGATAGGCATCCGAGTCCGGCAAAGGGGCCTCTTGTTGAGACAAGATGGGATTAAGCTGACAAGGCAAGCGGCCTATAGGGGCGGACTGAAGAAGTAGTCTGCGGCCCCTGCCGATCCTAAGGAATAAGCTGCGGCCTGGGCGGTTAGACCGCTGAGACCGCCCATGCCGCGTGGCATGAGCGGACAGAAAGGCCTGTCCACCAAAACGAGGGTGTCGTGACCTCCAAGAGGAAACTGTAGTATATCGCGACTGGAGAGTTGGCTACCTTGGGAAGGATCACCAATTTCGGGGTTAACATGATCCCCGCTTTTTTTAAGTTCCGACTAGAACTTCAAAAAAGTAGGAGACCCACGAAAATTGTGATCCACCCCAAAGGAAAGGAAGGGGGCAAGGAGAGATAGAACCTGATGCCTCTCCTTAGAAGTTTGCTAATGCCTGTCTTTTTCCTGCAAAGGAAAAGTTAGTGTATGCATGAGTGGAAGATACATCCTGCGCGTACCTGGGTTTGCCTTTGCAAAACGAAGAAAATTTTTCTTCTACTGAGTTCTGCAAAATAAAAGTGAAGAAAACATAGGAGAAAAATAACTTGCAAGTACCTGATGGAGGCTTGCAAGCATTTGCTTCTTTCTGCAAAAGAGATGTTAGAAGCAAATATGGAATATATAAAAGTAGCTTGCAAGTACCTATGAAGAAACTTGCAAGTGTCTGTTGATCTCTGCCACAAAAGAGTTAAGAGCAGCAAAATATGTTAAAGTAGCTTGCAATTACCTATGAAAAAGCTTGCACGTGTCTGTTGATCTCTGCAAGAAAAGAGTTAGGAGCAGACAAAATATGTGAAAGTAGCTTGCAAGTACCTGTGAAGAAGCTTGCAAGTGTCTGCTGATCTCTGCAAGAAAAGAGTTAGGAGCAGACAAATATGTGGAAGTAGCTTGCAAGTACCTATGAAGAAGCTTACAAGTGTCTGTTGATCTCTGCAAGAAAAAGAGTTAGGAGTAGACAAAATATATGAAAGTAGCTTGCAAGTACCTGTGAAGAAACTTGCAAGCATCTGTTGATCTCTGCGAAGAGACTTGCAAGCATCTGCTAATCTCTGTAAGAGGAGAGTTAGAAGCAAATGTGGTATATGAAGGAGGGTTGCAATTACCTGTGAGAAAACTTGCAATCATCTGCTGATCTCTGTAAGAGGAGAGTTAGAAGCAGATATGATGAAAATACTAAGATGTAAGTACCTTGATAAGGCTTGCAGGTGCCTGCTGATCACTTCAAAGAGAAGAGTGAGTAGTAGACATAATATAATGAGCTAAGCTGCAAGTACCTGGAGGAGGCTTGC
The DNA here is from genome assembly GCA_039583875.1 of Platanthera guangdongensis. Taxonomy (NCBI): domain Eukaryota; kingdom Viridiplantae; phylum Streptophyta; class Magnoliopsida; order Asparagales; family Orchidaceae; genus Platanthera; species Platanthera guangdongensis. The sequence continues at coordinate 228,478,274 of CM077153.1, read as the reverse complement.
AGATGCTAACTGTTGATAAGATAAGGTTGATATGATCATAGAGCAGAGGAAATGTCTGATGCACTCTGTCGATAATTGAATGACGATCAAACCAGAGTACTGTTCTTCTTGCTATATTAGAGATATCTTTAACATGAAGTCCAGATCAATAAGACGAGTGTTGACAGTTGACATGATAGGACGGATATGATCAGACTAGTAGAGAAGAAGCTTGATGAATTCTGTCAATCTTAACTAGATTCTAATAGTAAGGATTGATGATCAAGGAGTGGCAGATTCATTGATCAATGCTTGATGCCATTAACATTTGATAAGAGTAGTGAAGCTTATATAGGTAGAGTTTGTAAGTCATCATCTGATAGAGATTATGCAGGCAACGCATATAAGATGAGCATAAGCAAAAATGATTATTGCAAATCCTTTTGGTAGGTCGGATTTAACCTATTCACCTGTGAAAGAGGCAGTTGATAAAAAGAGGTCTATACTCAGAAGTGACCAAAGAAGGCCGGATGCTGCCACAGGTGTTCCCCGTGGGCCTTATGCATCGCTTGTCTGAGAATGGTCATCATTAGTATAGTCCTACTAAGAGCGGGCTAGCCGCACATCCTTTAGAAGGGCACAAAAGAAAAAAGTACAAGAAATCCTGAGAATGATCGCTAGATACACTGCTCTCATGCCCCGGATTACAACTTCACTGATCAATGAGACTAGTTGCGCAAAGTGGACTAAAGCATTGCTTGTTTATGGAAAGATCAGTTGAGTTGTGGGCCCCGCGAAAGCACGGATTGAGAGTACCATAGAGTGTTCGGCCATCACAGTTGTGAGATGATCGAAGAGACAAGGCGACGCTTGGTCTCCATTGCTTGTCAAGCAAAGATCATTGTAACTGTAATATATCCCTAACGGAGCACAACAGAGCTAACACATGGGGCCTCCCTGGCGCACACTATATGTTAGATACCAGCTAGGATCTGAAGTCCCGTATTCCACCACATGAGAGTTGGATAGCTCCCACTACATATATGCGAACACTCCCTGCGATATATGGTCGTTGTGGCTTTACGTCGGAATCCAATCTCGAGGGGCCTATAGCAAGACTCAGCAATATCTCAATGGTTCAGTGATGTCTTTGCTAAAGAGAAAAATGGAGGAAGAAGCATTACAAAAAGGGAACTGTGTTAGTACGGGATCCTTGATGAAAACTTTATTGAAAAGCAAGAAGGAACACTTAGAAGTGTTTTGAAGAGAAAAATGTTTGAAAGAGTAAGAGTAGAGATAACCCATCATGGTTGTGAAAACATTTAGAGAACTATGAAGTCCTTTGTTGGCTTAGAATAGTCTTCCAAGCACGCCCTCGTCATCGGCATCAAAGCATTCAGCAGTTTTATTAATAACGAGGAGAGGGGGTTCTTTGACTAGGCTCACCCCTCTTGAGCTGCAAGGAATGTCTGCAACTTCTTTGCCCTTTGAGGTTGCTGGATCAGGGCGATCATCTTTGGAAAACAGGTCACACATCTTACCCTACCGTAGCATCTTTTGCACTAGTTGGCGGAGTGCTCGGCAGTTCTCAGTCAGGTGGCTAGACTCTTTATGGAATTCGCAATATGGATCTGAGTCTTTTGATCTTTGATCTTTGATCTTTGATCAGCTGGTCGATAAGGCCTCTTGTACTTAGACCTATGCTTCATGATTTGGCTTACTTCTTGTATGGCTTCGTGTAGCTCAGACTCATGCAAGTCATAGTCTTGATGTTGATGAATTGCAGCTATTTGTGAAGATGGAGGTGGTGGTAGGAGCAGTTGATCTTGAGCACGATCACGGCTTGGGAAGGGGTATCAATGGCGTTGAAATCTTCTTTCCCTCCTTGAGTTAGTTGGGAAATCTTACCGAGGTGATCTCGGTGTTTGCTTGTGGGAAGGAGGATCCTTCTCTTATATAAGCCTGGAGATGAAGCCGGGGTTACTCTTTTCACCACGTATGTATGAGTTGGCTAAGGCAATCAACTCTTGGTATGTTCTCAGTGCATGGACATTGGCTTCAAACTTGAGAGGCCCTTCACGGAGACCATGGATAAGATCCACTTGGTACATTTCTTGACCCACAATTTCGATGTCCAAGATTTCTCTCTGTAATCGATCAACAAATTGAGACCAAGTTTCATTCTCTCGCTGCTTGATCTCAAAGAGGGCTTCTGGACCTCCCTTTCTCTTAGTTGAAGTAGAGAATCTGAGCAAGAACTCCCTTCGCAGATCAGTAAAGGAAGTGATAGAGTGATGGTGAATACCGTAGAACCAATCCCTCAATTGCCCATCAAAGTTGTTACAATGAGCTTGCACTTTGTTGCATCTGAGAGAGTTTTGAGAGCAACGGCGGATTTGAAAGCTTGAAGGTGCTTCACTAGATCAGCCTCTCCAGTGTATATTGGTAATCGAGGCTCTTTGAAGTTTGTTGGAGCAGGTTCATGCCGAACATTCTATAAAAACGTTGAAGGCTCTTCCTGATCTCCTACAATATAAGGATAGAAGGGATGCTTGAAGGAGGATAGAAGGGAGCAGCTGCTACAGGAGGAACAAAGGCATGGGCTGATGGGTAAGGATGACTTCCTTGAAAGTTGAGAAACCTTGCAGGACTTCCCCGGGCTGCTTCCCGGAAGAAGTTTTGACGCGCTGCAAACTCTTCATCTTGAGGTCGCAAAGGAGTTGCAGGCCCTTGCGGAAAGGTTGGAGTGTAAGGAGGATAGAACGGTGGGCAAGCTGGAGGACAAGCTTGAGGAGTCCCGGATGTTGGATTAATTGGAGCCGCTGGCACAGTTGGAGCTGCTGCAGGATGAGTGTCTAATAGTTGTGTGATTGCAGCAAGAATTTGGTTGATTGCTTGGAATTGCTGAGCATTTTTACGGCGTGATTGCTCGAAGGTCTCCTAGAGAGGATCTTCGTTGGGACTTGGAGCAAGGTTCTCGGCTGGTTGATGGTCTGACATGGCTAACTGTCGGTTTTCACTGTCTATTCGGATCTGAAGGTCGCATGTTAACTGTTGATGCTCGAAAACAGAAGGGGGCAGGTTGTCGCGGGCAACAGTAGCTAACGAGGTGTGTTCGATCTCACAGGCAAGGTGATTGAAGAAGGTTACGGTGATAAAAGAGAGAAGGAAGATTCTGAGTGCTCGAGAGTGGAGCAAATACTTGTTAAAGGGTTGAGGGGATATAGGAGAGAAGGGCGTTGATCTGAGTGTGATGGTTGGGAAGGTTGATCAGGAGCTGTCGAGCAGACGGTTAGTCAGCAGAGAAGGCTGATGAGAAGAGGAGAAGCTTGTTGAGCAAAGGATAAGCTTGCTGAGCAGAGAAGAAGCTTGCTCGGCAAAGGAGAAGCTTGCTGAGCAGAGGAGAAGCTTGATCAGTAGAGAAGAAGCTTGCCTAGCAGAGGAGAAGCTTGCTGAGCAGAGGAGAAGCTTGCTCAGCAGAGAAGAAGCTTGCTCAGCAGAGGAGAAGCTTGCTCAACATAGGAGAAGCTTGCTGAGCAAAGGAGAAGCTTGCTCAGCAGAGAAGAAGCTTGCTCAGCAGAGAAGAAGCTTGCTTAGCAGAGGAGAAGCTTGATGAGCTGAGGTGAAGCTGGCTGAGCAGAGGAGAAGCTTGCTCAGCAGAGAAGAAGCTTGCTCAATAGAGGAGAAGCTTGCTGAGCAGAGGAGAAGCTTGCTCAGCAGAGAAGAAGCTTGCTCAGCAGAGGAGAAGCTTGTTGAGCAGAGGAGAAGCTTGCTCAATAGAGAAGAAGCTTGCTCAGCAGAGGAGAAGATTTTTGAGCAGAGGAGAAGCTTGCTGAGCATAGGAGAAGAGAGGGGCCGCTAGCAGCGGCAACAACAGACTTCGCCCGTCATGGCTTAAATGCCACTCTTGCGACGGGCTTTTCTTTAATCAAGAAACAAGATTACAGCTTGCTTAAAGTACCTTTACATGAGAAAGTAATAAAGGGTACAATGGGGGAAGCTGGCGGCTAAGGAAGAAGTTGCTAGAGGCTAAGGAAAAGAGGCTGCTAGTAGGCTGCACAGCTTGATGGCAAGCTGTGAAGGACTGGAAAACTGAGTCCGCTGGGCTTACTGGCAAACTGTAGAGGACTGGAAAACCGAGTCCGCAGGGCTTACTGGCAAGCTGTGGAGGACTGGAGAACTGAGTCTGTAGGGCTTGCTGGCAAGCTGTGGAGGACTACAAAACTGAGTCTGTAGGTCTTGCTGGCAAGCTATGGAGGACTGGAAAACTGAGTCAGCAGGTCTTACTGGCAAGCCATGGATGACTGGAAAATGATTCTGTAGGTCTTGTTGGCAGTGGCAGTTTTCCTCCTACTCATCGTCTCCCTCCTCAAATAAGAGGTATCATGGGCTATTTATAGGCCCGGGGAAGATCTTCTAGAAGAAGGGCCCAGTGAAGTCATCATGGAGACTTGCGCGGACTCGGCGAGCAAGCTGTCTGGCTGGGTGGACTGGGAAAAGGCAAGCCACCTCCTTTGGGGTGCTGAAGCATATGGGGCGGCCAAAGGAGTAGGAGGCTGCCCCTGATGGGTGGCCTGAACCAGGTGGCCGCCGCTAGTGGGTCGCCTAGGTAAGGAGGCCTCTGCTGGTGGGCGACCTGGACCAGGAGGCCGCCCCTGGTGGGAGGCCTAGGCAACGAGGCCGCCCCTAGTAGGCGGCCTGGACCAGGATGCCGCCCCTTATGGTCGGCCGGGGCAAGGAGGCCGCCCCTGGTGGGCGGCCTGGACCAGGAGACCGCCCCTGGTGGGCGGCCTAGGCAAGTAGGCCGCCCCTGGTGGGAGGCCTGGACTAGGAGGCCGCCCCTGGTGGGAGGCCTGGGCAATGAGTCCGCCCCTGGTGGGCGGCCTGGACCAAGAGGCCGCCCTTGGTTGGCCGCCTAGAGCTAGGAGGCTGCCCCTAGTGGGCGGCCGGGACTAGGAGGCCGCCCCTGGTCGGCGGCCTGGGCAAGGAGGCTGCCCCTAGTGGGCGGCCTGGACTAGGTGGCCTCCAATGGTGGGCGACCTGGGCAAGGGGGCCGCCCCTGGTGGGCGACTTGGACCAGGAGGCCGCCCCTGGTGGGCAGCCTGGGCAAAGAGGCCGCCCCTAGTGGGAGGCCTGGACAAGGAGGCCGCCCCTGGTGGGCGGCCTGGACCAAGAGGCCGCCCCTGGTGGGCATCCTGGAGTAGGGAGGCCTCCCCTGGTGGGCAGCCTGGACCAGGAGGCGGCCCCTGGTGGGCGGCTTGGAGCAGGTAGGCCGCCCCTGCTGGGCGGCCTGGACCAGGAGGCTGCCCCTGGTGGGCGGCCTGGGCAAGGAGGCCGCCCCTGGTCGGTGGCCTGAGGCAACAGTCCCTCCCTATAAGGGAGATGGAATATCTCTTCTGGCGAGCCGGAGAATGAGTCCGCCGAGCCCGCGACGGCTGCTAGGCTGAGTCTCCTCATGTTGGAATGAAGATGCCTACCGCTGAGCTGGAGCTGTGTTCATCAACATAGGCGGACTGGAAGGCTTGATTGCACATCGAGTCTGCCCAGCTCGTGATGAACATAACATGGCTGTTGATCTTTGCGTGTAGCCGGGGAGTTGGAGTGTCTGTTCTCTTAAGCGGACTGATGAAGCTGGCTTCCCATGATGCTAGGTGACAAGGGTTGAGCGACCTGTCGGACTGACAAGGCAGGCCGCGCGTGTTGGCGAGGTGGAAATTGAGGTAGCTGGCTGGTGGTCTGGGGGAAGGTCGCCACCTTTTTTTTGGAGGTTTGAGCGGCCCGAGCGGATAGGCATCCGAGTCTGGCAAAGGGGGCTCATGTTGAGACAAGCTGCGATTAAGCTGACAAGGCAGGTAGCCTGCAGGGGCGGACTGAAGAAGCAGTCTGCGGCCCCTGCCGACCCTAAGGAACAAGATGCACCCTGGGCGGTCAGACCGCTGAGACTGCCCATGCCACGCGGTCTGAGCGAACCGAAAGGCATATTCGCCCAAACGAGGGCGTCACGACCTCTCGGAGGAAACTAGACAGGACGCGACTGGCGAGCTGGCTGCCTTGGGAAGGATCGCCGATTTTGGGGTTAACATCTGAGCTCTAGAGTTCTTGCATTTGGAGCTTCCTCTACCACTAGAGTGACTTCATTAACTTGGATGACATCTTCATCATGGTCATAAACCTCTCTAATTGGGGTTGGAGTGGTGATATTGATGAACTTTTGAGCTTCTTCTTCAGTTGGCTCATCCAAGTTTAATTCATTTATTCTTGAACCTGCATCTTCAATTAACACACTATAAGAGATGTCTTGCAGCAAGCTCGTCTCATAAAATACAAACTTAATTCATCTTAGTATAAGGGTGACTTCATAAAAATCTGGGTTATTGTGGATACAATACCCAACACGAGGAGAAACTTGCCAACACCCTGGCGGAGCTGGAGGCAGCCCAGGTTTGCGCCGCCAAGATGGAAACTCGCTTGGTCGCCGTCGAGGGACGTGCGAGCTCTTCAGCTCCTTGCCCTGATGCGTCGCGGTCAAAGGATTACCCACATTCGGCGATTAAAAGGTCCTGCCTTGTTTGGGAAGAGATTTCTTTAGTCCGTCGCGGGATAGTGCGAGTGGCGGGAAACATCATGCTTGCTCGGCTGAGGATTAACGACCAGCTCGTCAAGGGGGATAAGCAGCTCACCATCGACGACCTCATTCCTGAACAACTCACCAAGGAATCTAACTCGCCCGATCGCATCCCTTCAGCAACATCGGGCTCTAGCAGCAGTGGCAATGGCATTTGCAGCAACAGCGGTAAAAACAGTGATTGGGAGGGGAGCGGTAAAGTCGGCGAGGAAGAGGAGGACGCCGACATTTGAGATGATGAATATTGGCCAGATACTGGCGACGATGAGTCCTAGTTACTCTCCAATTTTCTTCGTGCTCGCATGTAAAAGATTGTCAACACATTTTTGTAACTTTTAAAATTTTTGATATATATATATATATATATATATATATATATATATATATATATATATATATATATATATATACAAGTTTTAAGTTAGTCCATTTTCTTCTTTACTCGAATGCTCCCTGGTTGATGGCACTCGCTAGGCTCATAGGATCGGAGAGGTTTTGTGCGTTGTATGTTTAATCGCATGTTGATCTCGATCGTAGTTGTGTAGTCATTGATCGCACGGGTATAGTCGCTACAACAATTCACAACCTGATGCTCGTATCTGTGTCTACTCATATACTTGCCATAGCATACTCGCACCTACATAGTCGCGTACTGTGTAGGAGTCCAGCTCAACTGAGTTAGAGGTTGTAGTCGACGCTTGCTGGATTCAAACTCAACTGGAGTTACGTGAGTCGACTCGGGGAGGCAAGTAGTCGGTCTGTAGGAGAGAGGAGCTCATACAGAGTTCACGTACTATGGCATCACTCCAACGAGGAACTTGGTCTCACATGAGGAGGTCGTTGGCCGATATGCATGAGAGGAGCACGTGCAAGAACTTGGACTTATGATGACACTTCCACTCGAGGACTTTAATCATTGTTAGAGTCGACAACTCTCTGTAGCCTTTCTCAACTAGAGTGGTGTGAGTCTACTCGGGGAGGCAAGTAGTCGGTCTGCAGGAGAAGAGCTCGTACAAAGTTCACGGACTACGACATCACTCCAACAATGAACTTGGTCTAACCCGAGGAGGTCGTTGGTCGATGTGGAGGAGCGGAGCTCGTGCAGGGACTCGGACTTACGATAATACTGCCACTCGATGACTTTGATCATTATTGGGGAGATTTCATCCTGTTACTTGAGAGGCGACAGATGGGTTAGTTGCACTGATGCTTTTGGTAATACGAAAGATATCTTTTGAAAGAGACGATCTTGAACCCGTCAAATTGGGAAGTGGGCATCCAGACCGGTTCCTAATAATTTCTCCAGATGGGGGAGAGATGCAATCGGGGGGACCTAGGCCGACATGCAAGGGGGGAGCTAATCTCGGCCATAAATGCAGGGGCTCGGTCTTACAAGAGATCTTAAGTCCCGAGGCATCGTCCCATCATCCGCACTGGGCTTTTCAGAAGAAACAGGTTGAAGGCTCATATCCCGATCCGATGGTGGGGATCGCTTTCAGCCCTGCCACCTGGCCATGAGCACAAGTATATGAGCGAAGTATAAGGTTTTTCTGTGGGTCCTTCAGGACACACTCACGGCCAACATCTTCCCTTAGGCCTATCCTTGCCCCTTGGCAGGTTTTCCTGCCTTTGAAAATATTTGAAGTGTTGTTGCCCAAATTGATACTTGGTTAGGTCGGCCCTTCCTCAAATCGAGGAGATTGGCGTTCGGACCTATTCCTGTTAGTTCCTCCAGTCGGAGGAGAGATGCCATCAGGGGGACCTAGGCTGACATGCAATGGGGGAGCTAATCTCGATCGTCAATATAGAGGCTCGGTCTTACATGAGCGCTCCCCGAGGCATCATCTCGTTATCCACACTGGGTTATTTACGAGGAACAGGTTGACAACCGGTTTCACGGATCAATCGTGGAGCTGAACCTAAAAGCTTCAGATGTCTTGAGATGAATTAGCACAAAAAGAAACAATTGGGCTACTACTGCTTGTATATATATGCAATCAAGTTTATAAGGAAAACACAGTGTTACCGCTAGGGATAGAACCTTTTCAGGTCATCCCTGCTCCAAGTTCCTCCCAGCTACTCTCCGACTTGATCTTGAAGATAATAGCCTCCGGTGGTCAAGGCTTCTTGGATGATGAAGGGGCCTTCCCAATTAGGACGTAGCTTGCCAGCCGTTGCTCCCCTTCCCACGACGTCCACCGTTTTCATGACTAGATCTCCTGCAAGGAAATGTTTTAGGCGGACATTTTTGTCGAAGTGCTTTGCCATGCGCCGCTTGATCTCCTCCTGGCTGATGGAGGCTAAGTCACCAAGTTCTTCAACATAATCCAGCATGAGTCTTTGAGCATCTTCATTCTCCATGCGCTATTCTTCGCTGTCATCTCGCACTGCTATGACTCTTGGGCTCCAAACCTCAAACTCCACCGGGATGAGCCCCTCAGACCCATGGGACAACTTGAAGGTAGTTTCCCTCATAGCCTAGTTTGGAGTTATTCTCAAAGCCCATAGGACTGAGGGGAGCTGCTCTGCCCAATTACCATTCAAGTTGGTGACTTTCTTCTTTAGGAGGTTGAAGATCAACATGTTGACAGCCTCCACTTGTCTGTTGCTGTGAGGATGCTGCACAAAGGCGAATCGAAGATCTGTCCCTAGCTGCTTATAAAAGTCCTCTAAATCCAAGCTGGCAAACTGTGGTCCATTGTCGGTGACGATGGCGAGAGGAATCTCGAACCTACATACAATCTCTCCCCAGATGAAATTCTTTACAATTTGAGAAGTGGTCTTAGCTAGAGCTTTTTCCTCGATCCATTTGGAGAAATAATCGATCATGATAAGGATGAACTTCCTCTGTCCACTGGCCTGTGGAAAAGGTTCAATCAAGTCCATTCCCCAAATGACGAAGGGCCATGGAGCAGTAATCGAGCGTAGGTGCTGAGCTGGCTATAACTGAAGAGGCGTGAAAAGCTGACATTGCGGACATTTCTTGGAGAAGTCCTTCGCATCCTTCCGGACAGTCGGCCAGAAGTAGTCGTGTCTTAGGAATCTCTGCTCCAGAGTACGAGTCCCTGAGTAGATGCCACATTCTCCCGAATGAAACTCCTCCAAAACATGAGGGATTTCTACCTCCGACAGGCACCGGGCCAGAGGGCTTGAGATAGTCTTACGATAGAGCTCTCCTTCATGTAGCAAGTAATATGAAGCTTTATAATGGAACTTCCTCTGATCTCCCTTGCTGGCAGGAAGTCTGCATGTTGCCAAGAAAGAAATAAATGGATCCCTCCAAGAAGCCCTCTGCTCGATCTCCATCATCTCCCCCTCTTAGATGGATGGTCGAAATAGTTCGGTCATGGTTCCCCCAGCCCGGGTAACGTACTTGGCGAGGTAATCGGCCTCTGAATTCTCCTCTCGGGGTACATGCTCGACGAAGAAGGATTGAAACACCCCAATCAGACCTTTCACTTTGACCAAGTATTTCTGCAGGACCGGAACGTGCACTTCGAACTCCACCTTGATTTGATACGCGATCACCATCGAGTCGGTGAAGGCCCTGATATCCCGAATTGCTAGCTCCTTGGTAAGACACAAGCCAGCCACATTGTCTTCGTACTCCGCCTAATTATTTGTAACGAGGTAGAGGATCTTGACGACCTGCTTGATCTTGGTCCCCTGCGGGCACACTAGCACTACTCCGGCTCCCACGGAATACCTTCTTGAAGCCCCATGCAGGAACATTTCCCAAGAGACCAGGTTAGAAGAGCTCATGTCCCCTCCCACTTCGGCTGAGAAGTAGGCGAAGAAGTCTGCCACTGCTTGGTCCTTGATCGCTACCTTCTTTGAATAGGAAATGTCAAATGCGCTAAGCTCCACTGCCCACTTTGCCAATCTTCTTGAATGCTCCACTCCATCCAGGATACTACGAGAGGATGATCGGAGACGACCCTGATGGAGTGAGCCTGAAAATGAGGACGGATCCTCCGAGCCGAAACCACCAGAGCAAACACCAACTTCTTCAGGATAGGATATCTCGTTTCCGCCTGTCGCAGCACTCTACTCATATAGTAAATAGGGAGCTACTTATTGACTTCTTCTCTGACCAACACCAAGCTAACTGCTTCCACTCGTACTCCCAGATAGTGGAAGTGATCTTCATCTCCCTATGGGCCTTGGAGGAGATGAGCTTGGGTTAGCAGTTGCTTGAGCTTTCTGAAGGCCTCCTCACACTCTGCGGTCCACTCAAACTTTTGATTCCCCCGAAGAGTTTCAAAGAATGGAGAACACTTCTCTCCCTCCTTTGATAGAAAACGACTAAGGCCTGCTAGCTTCCTATCAACCTTTGGACTTCCTTGGGGTCTCTCAAGGATGCCATCTCCAGAATGACCTTGACTTTTTTCGGGTTAGGTTCCACCCCCTCGGAGTGAGGAGGTGACCTAAAAACTTCCCTCTTCCTACACCAAATATGCACTTTGCTGAGTTGAGTCGCATCTTGTACTTCCTCAGGGTGGAGAAGGTCTCCACCAGATCTGTTATATGCTCTACGACGCTCTTGCTCTTGATAAGGAGATCGTTCACATATACTTCCAGGTTTCGCTCCTTTTGTTCCTTGAAGATTTGATCCATCATTCTCTGGTAAGTTGTGTCTGCATTCTTGAGCCCGAAGGGCATCATCTTGTAGCTATAGTAGCCATCACTGGTTATGAAGGAGACGTCACGGCAGTCAGGGGGATGCATCCGGATCTGGTGATACCCTGAAAAATCATCAAGAAAACTCATCACAGGAAACCCAATGCTGGAATCAACCAGCACGTCGATTTGAGGCAAGTGGTAGCAATCATTCGGGCAAACTTTATTTAACATGGAAAATTCAATACATAGACGCTAGCCCCCTCCTGTCTTCTTCACCATTACAACATTGGAGACCCAGCCAGGATACTGGATCATCGAAACAAACCTGCCTTTAGCAGCTTCTTCACTTCCTCCTTGATTGGACCAGCTAGCACAGCAGCGCTCTTACTTTGCTTATGATGAACGGGAGCCACTGCGGGATCCAGGTTGAGGCGATGGTAGGCGACATTGGCGTCAATCCATGGCATCTCGGCAGCGCTCCAGGCAAAAATGTTGATGTTCTCCTACAGGAAAGCAGCCATCTCTATCTTCCCCTCCAGTGGCAGGGATCCTCCAATCTTCAGTAGACCAGGCTCTCCTCTTCGGGAGATCACTTACACCTCTTCTATCTCCTCGACAGAACAAAATCCTTTCTCCCTTTCCAACAACACCTCCAACATCTCTGCGTCCCCATCCAGCTGATGGTACTGACGGCATAAAGGTAGCACTCCCTGGAGGCTTTTAGATTGCCCCAAATCCTTACTTGGACAATCCCCCGGCAGTATTTCAGACATTGGTGATAAGACTACGGAACGGTCTTGAAATAGTTGATGAGGGGCCGCCTGAAGATGGAGTTGTATCCACTCGGCGCATCGACGATGACGAAGAGACATCGAATTGAGGTCCCACTGAGAGTAACCAGAAGCTCCACTTCCCTTTCCACCTCTTTCTTCTCCCTTGAGAAGCCAAAGAGGGGTCCATCTGCAGGCTACACCCGAGACGCTTCCACCTGAATCCCGATGAAAGTTCTCTTTAAGATGACATTCACCGAGCTCCTGTTATTTGCGAGGATTTGGTCAACAGTGAAGTCTTCAATGGCAGCTTGAATAACTAGGGCATTGTGGAAGGGGTTCTCATTCCCTAGCATATCCTCCTCTAAGAAGGTGATCTCTTCCAACGGCGGTGGGTTCTACGAAGTCGAGGTGACGTTCTTCTTGTATATTTGATGAAGACTTCCCTTATGGTAAGCTCCGAGCCCGGCTCCTCCGTTGATCACCCAGACGTGCCCACCTCTTGGTCCATGGATCACCTCTTCGCGACCTCCCAGGTCGATACGATCCTCGTTCCTCCTCCTCCCCGGAGCTTGGAATGCCACTTGCCCTATTGGGGCCTCTTGCCTCGGTGGTTCCCTATCCACAACTCCTGCTTCGAAACTCTTCCTCGCTTCCCAGAACTCCGGGCAGGCCAATGTCTCATGCCCCTCTACTCGATGGATGTCGCAGTAAAGGGGAATCTCCGCCTCCTAACACCTCGCCCGTTGCTCCTGCCTGCGACGCCTGTTGCCTTGATGAGCAATAGCCATCGCCTACCTTCTCCCTACTCCTCGGCCTTTCTCCTGTCGATTATCATTCCTCCTCTCGTGCTGGAAACGCGGTCTCACTGGTGGTCTCCATTGAGGGTGATTCTCGGGGTACTGGAATCTCCTATCTTCCCCTCTCCTTGCTAGGGCCACTGCGGGCCTCCTCTCCTCTTGCCTTTGAGGCCTCTCCTGCCTCCTCTCTTCCACCCTTCTGGGCTCTTTTCTCTTCCTCTTCTCCTCTCTTCTTCTTGGATCCTCCTTTCTCCTCTCGACTTGCCTCCCTGGAGACCTTCTATCCTTCACCTCCAAAGGTCCTGCTCTCCCCCTTTCCATCTAGCTGCGCCAAGAAATCTTTGTTCTTCTCCTCTCCTTGGACGAAAGTATTTGCCCTCTCCACCATCTACTCAAAGGACCTCGGGTGGTTGGACCCCATGTCCATGCTGAAGAGGCCCTACTTCAAATCGAACTTCAGGGCCACCATCAGCGTAAAGCTATCCACCTCCTCCACCTGCAAGATCTCCTCCTGAAAACGATCTATGTAATGTCCAATACTCTCGTGCTTCCCTTGGTTGATTTTGAAGAGGGCAGTTGCTTCTTTCTTCCTTTTCTTAGATGTCGCAAACCTCTCCATGAGGCCCCGACGCAGATCGGATAAACAGTAGATGAAACCTGCTAGCAGCTGGTGAAACCAGTCCCTCGCATTACGTTTTAGGGTAATGGAGAAAAACCGACATTTGAAAGTGTCGGACATGTTGCGAATGGATATGACATCTTCAAACCATTGAAGATGTCTGACCGGATCATCTCTGCTAGAATAGTAGGTGAGAACGGGCTCTCTGAACCCTTCGAGGATGGGGGCGGCAAGGATCTCGTCACAGAAGGGGCTCCTCCCTTCCTGGCAGTGATGAGTTTCATCCCCAATGGAAACTGAAAGAATTGGTTCCTAAACACCTAGAGGGGGTGAATAGGTGCAATTCCTTTTTCTTCTAAGACAGAATATTAATTCAGTTAATTAACAGAAATATATAGTTCTACAGCTATCACAGCACAGAAATAACAATACCACAAACAATCACAAATGGCACACTGATTTATAGTGGTTCCCCAAGTTCTGGGTACATCCACTTTCCCCCTTCGCCTATCTATCAGTGTGCTAGATTCGGCCTAACTTCTTTCCTTCTCCTCAGATCCAGAGATCTTACAGTTCAGAACCCAAACAAGGCTCCTACAACTCAGAGTGAGTCCACACTCCTACAGCTCAGGCAATCTACCCTACCTCAGCCTTCAACAAGGCCTATAACTCAGAGATGAAAATCTCCTACAACTCAGGCTCTCAGCCCTACCTCAGCCTTCAACAAGGCCTACCACTCAGAGAAATTAATCTCCTACAACTTAGCCTGTATAAATCAGGCTTACAACTCAGATCTTAAAAAGATCCTACTGAAAATAGATGTAAATTTGAAATTTACCACCACCCTGGTTGAGAGAGAAAGGATGGATGGTTTCTTAATCAGTTCTTGAAAGACTCTGATGTTAGAGATCAACCTGTCTTAGCTTTCTTCAAAGCTTCTTGAATCTAAACACAGTAGGGTTGATCTCCTTTGAAGTTGATCTTCAATCAACTTCTTTCTTGAAATTCAGCAATCAATCTGAATTCTTCTTGGCAGACTGGTTCAGAATCTGCACTTAAGAGACTTGTTGATGCAAGTCCCTTTCTTCACTTGAATAGATGGAGCTCTCTCTCTCCAAATTCTTCTGAAGATTCTTCTGAATTCTTCTTTGAATTCTCTTGACAAACTCTGAGTAGATCACCACTTGAGAATATCTTCTTAGATCTTCTGTTGAAAATCTTCTTATGTTTTTTCGTGTTTATCTCCTGTGTATGTATATGTATATCTTGATATCTTCTGTTGATAGAGAGTGTCTTTATATAGACTTCCTCCATGGTAACCAGCTGATCCGATTTCTAACAAACTTCTGACAGCCCTGACAGTTGTAGTAGATCGGTTGGTAATGGCAGCTGTCAAGTCTTCCAGTCACTTCTTGAAACTCTATCTCTGTCAGTAAAGTGTCGAGACTGAACTTCATCATGTGTCGACACAAGTAGACTAAGCGTCGACACAAGCCTTGGTGGTGTCGATACAGCTCCCTTGGTGTTGACACTGCTTCTCGACATAGCTTCTATAGAATGTGTCGACACTAGTTTTGTGTGTCGACACAGTCACTTCTTCTCTTCACAAAAATCAACTTTGTTGAAACTCTGATAAGTGTCGACACAAGTCCTGTGTGTCGACATAGTTGATGTCGACAAAGTCTTCTGTGTGTCGACACTTCCTCTGTATGTCGACACAGTTGATGTCGACTAAGATTTTTTGTGTGTCGACAATACCTCTGTGTGTCGACACAGTTTCTTCTGGTGTCGACACTGCCTTTCTAAGTGTTGACACAATTGACTTCAGGTGTCGACACAGCTTTTCTCCAGTGTCGACACAGCTTCTTCTAGTGTCGACTCATGGACTTAGAAACTTTTCCTGCGTTCCTACATTTTCTTAACCTGCACATATAAACTCAAAACAACATCAAATACACCTTGATGCATATCATTGAGTAAGGTGAGACTTCTTCAAATCTGCTACACATTTTCCAATGTACCCAACAATCTCCCCCTATTTGTAGAATTCATAACCCTTAGTCAATGATATACACCATTCATAATAAACATACATTATGATGTATAAAAACATTACATGACAGGGTAAGTTATAAACAAAACATGTATAAAATGTCATCACAGAATAATGATGCAAACATAATGAGCATTAATTATTATTTTGTTTAATCTTTCAAAAGTTTCTTAACAATAGTTTACATAGATTTTTAAAATTAAAGATTACAATGTTGTAAAATCTAGTTAATCTATGTTGGGTATTGTATCCACAATTACCTGGATTTGAGGAAGCCACCTGTCAAGCTAAGATGAATTCACAATGTATTTGATGAAACATCTTAAGTTGTACTTGCAGTTCCTCCACGCTAAGTGCACAGTAATGTCAGGGTGCAGTAGGTCAATATACACGGGTCTGCAAGACGTAATCCCTCGTTGAGCAGATCAGTGTGTTGGCCTACGTGTACTCTCTCTATTGGAGTGCACTTACTTTCAAGTACAGGGTCGTATATATGCAAGAGAAGACAAGGAGCATGGATGGGTCAAGGAGCAGCTCCTGGGTGGAAGACGAAAATTCGTCCAAGGAAAATTCGACGAGAATCACCAAGTGATTCTCGCCGATTCGGCGAGAATCACTAGTGATTCTCGCCGAATCGACGAGAATCACTAGTGATTCTCGCCGACTCCTTCTGGCTACCTCAAAACGGTGCCAAGTAAGATTCGGCGAGAATCACTAGTGATTCTCGCCGAACCAGTGGTTAAGCAGCCCATGAATACAAAGTGAAAATCGTTGAGAATCAATAAGTGATTCGGCGAGAATCACTAACGATTCTCGACGAATCGTCGAGAATCACTTGGTGATTCTCGCCGATTCGTCGAGAATCGCCTGCGATTCTCGCCGATTTTCACTTAGCGTTTTCTCTGGAATTTCCTGAACCGGATTCTGCCGCTGTTAAGATTCTGGACCGGGACTTAGGGATTCAACTTGTGGGTCCCACAATGGTCATTTTGGAAAGCATCTACAGTATTTATATACAGGTATTTTGAATGAAATACCTACTCAGAAAGAAGTCGAGCGAGTGCAAACCCTAAAATCGCGAAATCTCTCTGCCGCCTCCGTCGCTGCTCGCGCTCGCCCGTCGCCGCTGCTGATCGCCTTTCTTCCCGATCTCCGGCGACAGAAGCTTAGTAAAGCTTGAGTCTCACGTGTCTATCCAGAGATCTCTTGTCTCTCGATTTGTTGACCGGGAAAAACTCCCCCGTCCGAATCGATCGAGACGACCGATCCTAGAGTGACCGTTGGTAGACCTAGTTTGCTTCGCAACGAAGTTTGGATCTCAAAGTACTGCAGCAGCACACCTTCGTTGCCGCCGATTCCGAACCAAGCCGCCGCTCGGATTGCCGCCGCCGGTTCCGGGAGATCCTCTCCAAGAGAGACCAAGGTTGTAGACTCTTCATCGACTTCAAGAACACGTCGTCGAACGAAGAGGAACACCGTAGTCTCCAAAAGAAGTTTGTATCACGTGTACATTCTATATTTAATTTCGTTGTAAAGGAACTTTTGTTCCGTGTTGTAAGGGTTGGGTGCAACCCGTTTTGTGGGAGTGTTGACTCTCACGTGTGGAAGGGCTCCTTCCGTTAGTGCAGGGATTGGATTTCAATCCTGTTGGAGAAGAGACCGAGTCGTCCCTTGTTGGGAGATAGGTCGAAGGGGGAAAGTGGATGTACCCAAGTCGGGGAACCACTATAAATTTCCTGTGTTTTCTGTGTGCTGTGCTTTTTATTCTTATTGTGCAGGTACATTCGTAAATTCCGCAAAAGCGCTACACGTCACCTATTCCCCCCCCCCCCCCCCCCATAGGTGCACATAGTTGACACTAGGTGGACTTTCAAGTGGTATCAGAGGGAGGTTACTCATCAAAAAGGTTAACACCTTGAGTAGAATCCTGCCACCAGTGTCAGAAGCATGGAGCTAGATTATGAGATACCGCCACTCAAACTCCCTGCCTGCACAAAGGATTATTATCTCATCTGGCGAATGAGAGTGTCATGTCACCTTGATGCTATCGATCCTCGAGCATCCTTCATCCTGGAAGAGGGTCCATTTATTCCCATGAAGACCTCCGACTCTGGGATCCAAGTGCCCATGTGCATTGCTGAGATGTCAGAGATGGAACTTTCATTTTTTCAATTGGACCAGAGGATTCGTCAAACTATCTTGGATATCTGGTCTGGAGCCTCTCGCTCTAGATTGAAAAATGCAGAACGGCTAAATCTCTGTGGATGATGATCTCAGAGCTGATGGGGGGGTCAGAGAAAGCTGGAATATGCTGTCAATCAGAGGATGAAGCATATGTGGGGGTCCTCACTTCTGAAGATGAAGGCAAGGATCCCTCGGATTGCATCAGAGCTCCAGTATCCTTGTCAGAGACTGAAGAGGACAGTGAGGAAAGCAGCTCTGATGTGGATGAAACAATGGTCACTGGATCTAATGACCACAACACAGAAGAGCAGGTAACTTCTTCCTCCTGCCCCGTATCTCTTGAAATATTTGAAGACAGGAACTGCCCTCCTTCAGAAAATTCTGACTCCCTGAAGAGAGCCCTTCAGGAAAGCAACCTACTTACTGAGGAGCAAGCTCGAGAGATTGCTCGACTGAAGATCTTGTTGGTTCTCCAATTGGCGTCCAACAAGGTCAAGGAGTCTAAGATCTCAGCTCTAGAGAGTAGTCTAGAGAATGAGAAAAGAATAGTATCAAACTTCTCTAAGGTTGATGCCATTAAGAGAAAGCAAGAAAACGGGTGGATCTCCCGGATTATCAATTCGTGGAGAAATGGGGAAACGGTATTCCGACCCCCCACTCCAAGCAGGAAGGCAACTCATCATGCCTTCAGGTATGACCACAGGAATAGTCATGGTCACTGCAAGGGTGATCTGTCCCCATGTGGAGACACCCGGAGTGCAAGGGCCGGCATGGCCACCCACGAGAGAATACCTAAGGCTCATTCTGAGCCCTTTGTATTCACTGCCACTGCCTCAACACAGTGTGGATCTGCATGTCCCAGCTCACAGAAGACTTCTCACCACTCGAGGACACGGGATAGAGAGGATAGAAGTCATGATGTTAGGCTCCATGGGGCCTCAGTAAGGGAGATGCCTGAAAGAATGGCACCACCTTCCCGGCCTCATAACACTCACAACATGCATTCTTTCCACCCTTCCACGTGTCACGACGGAAGAGGAATTTTTGTGACAAGATCATGCCCTATCCCGTTTAGACCTAGGACCGTGACTACATCAGTCACTAGATCTGGTCGGAAACGTCGATACAACATTCAACCTTGTTGGTGCTGCGGCAAAGTGGGGCACTTTGCCATCGACTGTTGGCACAACCCCTCTGTGCCCACGGCAAGGGCTTATCCACATTCTCGGGACAGAGGTAGTCTTCCAGACAGGTTTTCTGAAGGAAGGCAGTTGCGTGCTTATGCTAACAGGAACCTAGGACCCAATATGATTTGGGTTCCTAAGGTAAAGTAATTCTTTCTTGCAGGGTAGTCTAGGTCCCCGTGAATATGATGGGAACTAGACAGTAGGTGGCTCAAGACTAAGTTGGAACAAGCGTCTGCAATAATAGATGTAATGTCTGTTTGAGCATACTCACTTTGAGCCTCTAATGTGTTCTACCTGTGGGACTAAGACGATGACTTTCAAAATCCCAGGTAATTTTGATCAGTTCAAGGACTTGCGTCATATTGCATCCACATTTCAAGTATATCTATATATATATATTTCTATCCATGTGTATATTTATACTTATGCTTATACATGTATGTGTGCACCTCTAAGGATAAGTTAACTCGATGCATGCAAACTATTACACATCAATAAAGGGTTAACGAAGTTATGTCATCGTGAATCTCGACAACTCACAATTGACATCAAGAAGTCTTTGGAAAAGCCTCGTTCAAATCCAAATAGATTGACTTTAAAATATACATGTATTTATCATTTGTATATTGACTTGACATCAGAACATTTCAAAAATGTTGCAAGCTTCTCAATGTGAAAATTCCTAGTCACGAAACCTCTCAATTTCAAATTAGACAAATCCCGCCGACCCTTCGCCTTCTTCACGAATCCCGTCGAATTAGACAAATCTCGCCGAGTTAGTCAAATACCCGCCGACCCCTCGCCTTCTTCACGAATCCCGCCCCACGTCGCAGCAGATATCCCGTAAGAGCTCTCCCGACGACCCGCAAGAGCTCTCCCAAGTTCTTCCGCAAACTTGTCGAAACCCGCAAGAGCTCTCCCGACGACCCGCAGCAAGCTCGTCGCACCGCCTACGCCAAACCTCGCCGACTCTCCTCCGCTGGACACTCGCCGAGGGGCCACTAATCGCCGCAAGGGACACTTACCGGAAGGACACCTCGCCGACTCCTGCTGGAAAGCTCGTCAAATCCGTCTCCACCGAAGGTTTCCCGCAAGCATCTCGCCGAAGCCTTCACCGACGAACTCTTCAAGTTTCGATTCTTCTCCACTCGAACTAACTCACCGTATACGCCCTTAGGTAACCTCTTCCTCACCCTTACTTGGACGCGCTCACTAGTGATGCTTTCTTTTGAATGTTCATTAACGCTTAGAGTAGGGCTTCTCTCTATAGATCTATAATGGCTCCAAGGACAACTGTTGGGTTGGTCTCTGGCTGCGAGCTGGTTCGAACTGGGTTTTCTCACGCCTCGGACGAATTCCGCAACATCATTCTGATGCTGGAAGAGGCTGGGCTAACCTTCGTCTTGGAGCACCCTTGCAAAATCCTGGACAAAGAGGTGCTGGAGTTCTTCGCTACCGCAAGACTCCGAGATGGCGACTCCATAATCAAAAGCAAGGTGGCTGGGGCAAAAGTCAAGATGTCGGCCAGCAAGCTGACTCGCTACCTGCAGCTTTCTAGTTCGGAGCAGGAGGACTATCTGGAGGACGAGGACAAAACCAGAACTCTCTTGTTCTGCGGTCTTCCACGGGGAACTCGATCAATAAAGAGAAAGGCGATGAATGAAGAAGGGAAGCTGCTGTCTGACATCATTGGAAAAGTGCTCATCTGCAAGTCGGGCTCTCATGATCATATCTCAGGTGATATGTTCAAGATCCTCATAGCTGTTGTCTGCCACAAGAGGTTCAATTGGGGGGAGTTGCTGTTCGAGAAGATCAAGGACACCTTGGGCACTCCGAGTTTTGGCCGCATCATAAGCCTATATCTAAACCAGCTGAATGGAGACAGGTTTGACATGAGCAAAGTTGTCCCTCTCCACTACTTGAAGAAGATGGACACAAGTGTATTTGATAGATGGGAGAGGCACATTGGGCAGCCTGCAGTGGAAGAGCAACAGGGAGTATCTCAAGCAGTCACCCCCGGTGAAATTCCTGATACCTTGACTGCAGGAATCGAGGGGGAGACTCTACCCCCTCATACGGATGTAATATCTGAAATCGCCCAGGTGGCCAGGGATGCTGTGGCCGAAACTCAAGAAGAAAGTGACACTGTGCTGGAGACTGGTGACCAAGAATTGGAAGAAGCTGCTGATATAGATGATTTCTTGGATGAGGACGGAGAGGAAGATGAGAATGAGGGACATGAAGTATTTGAGACTCCGGATCCTGTTGAACCTCCATCTGACAAGTCTGCACCAGTGGAGGGGGAGTTAGATAAATCTACTGAGGCCGCCAACATTCCTCCTTTAGAGCCTGTGATTGTATCCAGCTCTACCGATGCGTCTGCTGAAATGCAAGGTCCACAAGTGCCTCCGGCTATTCCGTTACGTGATGAGCTCGCCTCGCACACTGTCAACATCATTCAGGGCATTGTAAATAAGCTTAAAGCCTCTTTCGATGAAGCTCAGAACAAACTGTTGCACAGGATTAAGACATCTGAGAAGCTCATGCTCAAGAATATGGTAGAAATCAACCATAAACTGGACGTAATGGAGAAGAAATTTGAAGAAAAGTACACCGAGGCAGGCCAAGCTGTTACACTTCTCATGGCCGGCTTGAAAAAGAATACTGATACTCTGGCTGTCGTAAATCAGAATGCACATGTTGTAGCCAACAACATTCAGAAGTTTGATGGTAATATGGTCACTCTAAACGCCAATCAGCAGGCCCTGGTCTCTGAATTCTCCAAGACCACGAAGCATATTGATGACTCCCTACACTCATATGCAAACTGCATCGCTGTCGAAGCCAAAAAGGGGGAGAAAGAGTATATAGCTAAGTTGGCCGAGCTTCAAGAAAGCATGAGCACACACTTCGCACAATCAAGTAAATATGTCTATGAGAGCTGCTGGTGGATGCTCCAACAGGCGCTAGGTACGTTAGGCGTCGTTCTGCATGACAATCCTGCCAGTATACATGTTCCTGAGACATCTACGGCCGCTGAGGAAGTATGTGCTGTTGAGGATTTAAGTACAAGTGCTGCAGATGTTCCCACAAATGACGCTGATGCTAGGGCTCTCTCCAAAGCTAAACTGAGGAGCATGTTTGACCGAGAGGCCTTAGCAAAAGCCAGGGGAAAGAGAAAAGTTCAGGAAGGGACCTCCAAGGAGACTCTAGCTGAGAAGAGAATCAGAATGAGTGAGGAGGATGTACGAAACGAAAGGTGGAGTCTAGTTTCAAAGAACATCATCTTAGACACCTTCTGGCTGCAAGAAAGAGGAGAGATCAATCGGAACGAAGTATACAGTCAATATGAGTGGGAACTGCACAAAACGTTTGAAGCGAAACGCAACATCTTTTTCAGGAACAACTCGGATGCAGATAAAGTTCCTCCTCCTAGGTATTACCCGAAGCCCAAAGAATACATGGAGAGGCAAAGCAAGAAGTACTTGGCTCAAAATCTTAAGGGTGATTTAGCTAAGGAAAAATAGTCAATCATTTATAGCTTGTCACTTTGTCTTAAGAACATTTAATGATTACTGTTGTCATATAAACAATTCTGGATTATATGTGTATATATTTATCATGGTATATATATTTGAATTTGTGAATGACTTAAGTCCTGATCTGTTTGCTCATACTCTCTTGTGCTGTGTGTTTAATTTCTGAATGCTATGTTTATTATTTGATAAGTGTTATTCATCTTAGCTAGTAGGGTTTTGGCTTCGTCAAATAAGGGGAGATTGTTGGGTATTGTATCCACAATTACCTGGATTTGAGGAAGCCACCTGTCAAGCTAAGATGAATTCACAATGTATTTGATGAAACATCTTAAGTTGTACTTGCAGTTCCTCCACGCTAAGTGCACACCAATGTCAGGGTGCAGTAGGTCAATATACACGGGTCTGCAAGACATAATCCCTCGTTGAGCAGATCAGTGTGTTGGCCTACGTGTACTCTCTCTATTGGAGTGCACTTACTTTCAAGTACAGGGCCGTACATATGCAAGAGAAGACAAGGAGCATGGATGGGTCAAGGAGCAGCTCCTGGGTGGAAGACGAAAATTCGTCCAAGGAAAATTCGACGAGAATCACCAAGTGATTCTCGCCGATTCGGCGAGAATCACTAGTGATTCTCGCCGAATCGACGAGAATCATTGGTGATTCTCGTCGACACCTTCTGGCTACCTCAAAACGGTGCCAAGTAAGATTCGGCGAGAATCACTAGTGATTCTTGCCGAACCAGTGGTTAAGCAGCCCATGAATACAAAGTGAAAATCGTTGAGAATCAATAAGTGATTCGGCGAGAATCACTAACGATTCTCGACGAATCGTCGAGAATCACTTGGTGATTCTCGCCGATTCGTCGAGAATCGCCTGTGATTCTCGCCGATTTTCACTTAGCGTTTTCTCGGGATGCTGCTGGACCGGATTCTGCCGCTGGACTAGTTTGAACCGGACTTAGGGATTTCTATTGTGGGTCCCACAAACGGTCATATTGGAGTTACCTACAGTATATATATTCCGGTATTTTGAACAGTAAAAAGTGAGAGACAGAAAAAGAAACCGAGCCGCGACGTAACCCTAAATTCGCGAATTCTCTCCGCCGCCACCGTCGCGCTCGGGCAAGTAGGTCGCCGTCAACAATCGGGAATCCTTCGTGATCTCCGGCGACCGAAGCTTAGCAAAGCTTGAGTCTCACGTGTCTATCCAGAGATCTCTTGTCTCTCGATTTGTTGACCGGGAAAAACTCCCCCGTCCGAATCGATCGAGACGACTGATCCTCGTGTGACCGTTGGAAGACCAAGCTAGCTTCGCTACGAAGTTTGGATCTTCAAGTTCAGCAGCTGCACATCATCGTAGCCGCCGATCCCGAAGCTAGCCGCCGCTCGTGTTGCCGCCGCCGGTTCCGGGGAGATCCTCTCCAAGAGAGACCAAGGTTGTAGACTCTTCATCGACTTCAAGAACACGTCGTCGAATGAAGAGGAACACCGTAGTCTCCAAAAGAAGTTTGTATCACGTGTACATTCTATATTTAATTTCATTGTAAAGGAACTTTTGTTCCATGTTGTAAGGGTTGGGTGCAACTCGTTTGGTGGGAGTGTTGACTCTCACGTGTGGAAGGGATCCTTCCGTTAGTGCAGGGATTGGATTTCAATCCTGTTGGAGAAGAGACCGAGTCGTCCCTTGTTGGGAGATAGGTCGAAGGGGGAAAGTGGATGTACCCAAGTCGGGGAACCACTATAAATTTCCTGTGTTTTCTGTGTGCTGTGCTTTTTATTCTTATTGTGTAGGTACATTCGTAAATTCCGCAAAAGCGCTACACGTCACCCCCCCCCCCCCCCCCCCCCCCCCTATTCCCCCCCCCATAGGTGCACATAGTTGACACTAGGTGGACTTTCAATCTATTCTAAGGCAGATCAGGCTCCTTGATGACTATGCCTTTGCCTGACTGGATCTTGGCTTGTACTGGAGCTTTAGTATCTTCAGCTGGCTTCTTGCCCTTCAGATCTTTCTTCTTTTGTTCTTCAGTCCTTATCCTTTGCCTTTCAAAATAGTGAAAAGGTTTTGGGAAGTATTTGCTAGGCTCCTGAGCATTAGGAGGTAGCTTCCCAACTTTTGCCTTTCTTCTATATTGTAGAATGGCTTCCTGCCTAGCTTCATGCTTTTGTCATTCTTGATCAGTGTACCATTTGCCCCTATCATTGGTCTTGTCCTTCATAGCATTCCAGGCAGTCAATATAATATTCCTGGAAGTAGGACTCCATTGCTCAAAATCAGGCTTCAACTCAGCCTATTCTCTGAACCTTTTCTTAGACAATAGAACTTCCTTCTGAGCTTCCTTGGCAGCCTCTGACATTTCCACTTTCTCAATAATAATATTGTCAACCTCCAGTGGAGGAATGTACATTGACTGTACTTCTTGCTGAATCATAGTAAAATCTGCTGGAGGGTAAATGACCTGAGCAACTTCAGGTTGATCATCTTCAAAATAAGCAGGTTGCACACCTGACTCGGCTACATTATCATCATCACATAGGGGTGGATATCCAAGGGTGGCTCTAATGTTATTAGATATCCATTCAGCATGATCTGAGCCTGCTTTGACTAACACTCTCTCCCCCTTTATGACTTCTCTCTCAATATGAGCTCTGAGGTTATCTTTCTGAAATATGACTAGTTCATCTAGATAATTAACACCATCTTTATAAAATGACCTTAGTTTCAGTAGCTGATTAGAAATGATCTTTTGAGAATTCTTAATAGCTGTTTGGACAGCAGCTAGTTCTTCCTGTAATTGGTTATCAAAATCTGACTTGGCTTTAGCCCTTGCCTCAGTCTAGGCAGCAGCAGTATTCTTTAATTCTGTAACAATCACATTATGTGATTTAGTCAGATTGTCATTCATCCTGAGTTGATTATCTAGGATATAGCCTTGCTTAACAGCAATATCATCAACTTGAGTCTTTATTGCTTGTTGTTGCTTTGCAAGATAGACTACAGCATTTCCACCTTTGTGGAAACAATCTGTCATTTCCTTCTTGTTCTGATTTACTTCAAATCTTATGGATTTAATATCTTGAGCCAAGGAGAATTGCAGATCTTTATGGGTCTCATCCATATATTTCTTCATGTCTATCCTTTGTTCATCTAATTTGACTTGCAAAGATATCAACAAGGAGCTATAATCAGTGGCTGGGGCAGGTTGTGGAGCAGTCTGTAATGCCCTTTTATAGCTTTGGCTTCTTCTTTTGAAAACCAGCAGCTTTCTCTTCTTTGTTTGAATTTCTGCTTCATCTTCAGAATTTGAGATACTTGTAATATCAACTCTGTCCTTAGGACTAGGAGACAGTTCCTTTTCTGTCCTAGGTTGCTCCCCCTCAATTCCAGCTTGCTCCCCCTCACTTTCAGCTTGCTCTCCCTCAGTTCTTGCTTGCTCCCCCTCAGTTCTGACTTGTTATATATCAGGGAACAACTCTTCAAGGTAAACTCTTGTTGAGGTTGGACTGGAGGCACTCTTAACTTTGGAGCATCAGCAGCTATAGAAGTATCCTACATGACAACATCATATGCTTGACTGTTTAGTTGAGTGGTCTGGTCAACATCAACCAAAGGCACAGTTAGTGTTTCATCCTCATTATTGAAATTTGTTTGATTAACTTCTTGGATTACCTCAAGAATAGTTTGAGTAACCATTTCACTTTTTAAGTGTGTTGGCTCTTCCTCAAGATGAGGCTCCCCCTGCACCTGAACACCATCTGTAATGTCTTGTGCAGGAGCTTTTTCAGCAATCTCTGGCCTCTCTTCATCAGGCATGTCCTTTGTTAGGACTCTATCCCATTTGGAGATTATCCTTATATCCATTCTTCTCATATGGTTGATCTTAGAACCAGTAGTCTATTCCATTACTTCTGGAATTATTCCAGCCAAGTATAGACTCGTGATCCTTCCCAGATTTGGCTTTTTGATGCCTTTCTTAATTTTTTCAAAGATTATTGCAGACCAATCTATGTTCAGTCTGAAGATAATCCTGGTCATCAGGCTGAACATATAGGTTGAAACCCTATCATGTCCCCCTGGCTTGTAGAGAATTACCTTTCTAACCACTTCTGAAAGGAATTTTCCTTGCCGATTCATCCATTTCCTGTTCATTGCAGATCCAATCTTCATGGTGGGATCCAATCCACACCATTAAAGTGCTTCCCTAGTCTTGAATGAGGGTACTTCTTCTTCTTCTTCAGTTCTTAAGAGTTGAAGAGTTTTCCTCAAGCTCTTCAAGGTAAGTTTAACTTTAGCTCCCTGAACTGTAGATTTAATCTTAAGTCCAGTTGAATCTAAAGTAGCTGCGCCATAGAATTCCAGTATTTCTTTCTTCCATATCTTTTTAGGTTCGGATACCAGAAATTCCAAACCATTTTCAGTAATTAGGGTAACTACTATTTTAATCTCAGGTTCTGCATTATCAAAAGCGTTGCGAACCAGCTCATAGCCTTCGTTGACGTTATCTTCAAGCTTTGGTGCCATTGGGGTTGAGATAAATCTTGGATTGAGAAGAGAGAATTTGTTGACACAAGGTTTTGTTCTAGAGTGTGTCGACAGATTATGTTGTTGACCTATTTATACCCTTCTAGATAATGAAGTTCAAAAGGCACGTCAAAATTCTCTTAATGTGTCGACACAGTTGAAATGTGTTGACACAGACTTCTAATGTCTCGACAGAAGTGTTGATTTCTATGTGTCGACACCAATTGATGATGTGTCGACACAGACATTCTTATTAGTTTGACACAACTGATACCACAGAAATTCTGTATCGACTCTAATTCTAAGTGTCGACACAACTTCTGGATGTGTCGACACAACTGCTCTGAAGTGTCGACGCCAATTTTCTAGATGTGTTGACATCACTTTCCTGGAGTGTCTACACCAACTACTATGTGTCGACACAGACAACTTTTTGTGTCGACACAATTTTACTTGACCAAATTTGTTAAACTAATTTATGTTCAACATTCCTAATTCAATTTTGAAATTATTGAATTTAGTTTCATCTAATGGCTTAGTGAACATGTCAGCAATTTGTACATCTGAGTTAACAAATTCTAAAGAAATATCTTCTTTTTACATGATCTCGAAGAAAATGGTATCTTATTTCTATATGTTTTGTTCTACTATGAGAAACAGGATTATGAGCAATAGAAATAACACTAGTAGAATCACATAATAATGGAGTTCTACTTACCTGAATACTATAATCTTCTAACTGATGTTGTATCCACAACATCTGTGCATAGCAACTTTCTCCAGCAACATACTCAGACTTAGCTATGGAAATTGCCACACTAGTCTGCTTCTTACAGCTCCATGACACCAATATTCCTCCTAGAAATTGACAGTTGTCTGTTGTGATTTTCCTATCTACTTTGCATCCTGCAAAGTCTGCATCTGAATAGCCTATTAGTATAAAATCTCTATTCCTAGGATACCAAAGGCCTAGATTAGGTATGCCCTTAAGATATCTCAAAATCCTTTTGACAACAGAAAAATGAGACTCTTTAGGGCAGGATTGGTACCTAGCACAAACACATTTAGCATACATGATGTCTGGTCTACAAGCAGCCAGATAAAGGAGGGAGCCAACTATCCCTCTATACAAAGTCTCATCTACAGGTTTCCCTGCATCATCTTTGCTTAGAGACATACTTGTCCCCATTGGAGTTCTCATGGTAGTGGATGACTCCATACCATACTTCTTAATTAACTTCTGGGTGAACTTAGACTGGGATATGGACAGACCATCATCTGTTTGTCTTACTTGGAGTCCCAAGAAGAACTTAAGTTCTCCCATGCTGCTCATCTCAAAATTCCCTTTTATAAGTTTTGCAAACTTTCTACAAAGGTTGTTTTCAGTATAACCAAATATTATGTCATCAACATATATTTGTACTAGGATAATCTTTCCTTTGGATTCTCTAAGGAATAGAGTCTTGTCTATTTTCCCCCTTGAGAATGTGTTCTCAATGAGGAAAGTAGACAGGGTTTCATACCAAGCCCTTGGGGCTTGTTTCAACCCATATAAAGCTTTCTTAAGTTTATAAACATAATTAGGATTGAGTGGATCAACAAAACCTGAGGGATGTTCTACATACACCTCCTCTTTTAAGTCTCCATTTAAGAATGCTGACTTAACATCCATTTGGTACACTTTGAAGCCTTGATATGCTCTCTTCCTGCCTGTATTCTTTGTCAACGAGTCTTGCCTTGTTCTTCACTATGATGTCACTCTCATCAAGCTTGTTTGTATAAATAAACTTTGTCCCTATGACATTGTGGCCCTTTGGTTTTGGAACCAACTCCCAGACCTTGCACCTTTTGAATTAATTTAACTCCTCCTGCATAGCATCAATCCAGTGTGGGTCTTGAATAGCTTCTTCAAATCTCTTGGGTTCCAGTTAAGATAAGAAGCTTGAGTAAAGAACTGTGTTTAAGTTCATGCTCCTTGTTTGTACTCCATATCTTGGATCACCAATGATCTGGTGTGTAGGATGATCCTTTAACTGTCTAACTGCTGGAGGTAATCTATCAACAGTTTGACCTTCTTCAATCTCTACATTATATTGCACCTCATGGTCTTCATCAGCCTCTTGAGTGTCTTGTACTCCCCCTGGACAGCAACTACCATTTTCATCATCCTGCTTTGCAGTTGGATCTTCTTTGATAGTAAGTTGATCCATCTTCTACTGTATACCAGTAGAACTACAGGAACTACTAGGCAACTCACTGTTAATGAGTCTAGATTCATCAAATATGACCTGAACAGACTCTTCTACAACTTGAGTAGCTAAATTTTAGGCCCTATAAGTCTTACTATTATTGTTATACCCAACAAATATCCTATCTTGAGATTTGGTAGCAAAATTAGTTAGGTGAGACTTGCCATTGTTAAGCATATAGCACTTGCAACCAAAGATCCTAAAATGGGATAAGTTTGGTTTTCTGTCTTTCATAACCTCATAGGGTGTCTTTTTGTGGCTTTTGGTGATGGAAGCCCTATTGAGCACATGGCATGCAGTGTTTACTACCTCAGCCCAGAAATATTCTGGGAGAGAAGAGTCACTCAATAGTGTTCTTCCAGCCTCAATCAATATCCTATTTTATCTTTCAGCAATGCCATTTTGCTGAGGTGTTCTAGGTGAGGAGAATTCCTGATGAATCCCAAATTCTTCACATAACCTTGTCATACTTTTAGATTGGAATTCAGTTCCATGGTCACTTCTGATTTTGACCACTGAACTGTCTAACTCATTCTAAATTTGTTTGACAAAATTGTAGAAGACCTTTAGGGTTTCAGATTTCTGCCTCAGAAAGAATACCCATGAAAATCTAGAATAGTCATCTACAACCACAAAAGTGTAGACCTTCCTACCTAGACTATGAACTGGCATAGGACCAAATAAATCCATATGCAAGAGGTATATGCACCTCACTGAGTCTTTGGTTTCTAGGCTATGAAAGGAGGATCTGGTCTGCTTGCCTTTTTGACAAGCTGAGCATATTCCATCCTTAAAGCACTTAACTTGAGGATCATTGCACACTAACTCTTTACTAAAGAGTTGGCCAATAGTCTTGTAGTTAAGATGGGCTAGCCTCTTGTGCCATTTGACACAATGAGAGGCTTTCTCATCAGCCACAAGACAGATAGGAGAATTTTTATTCTCACTCTCAAAGTTTAGGCAATACACATTTCTTTTTATATAGCTAGTCAATATGACTTTTTGATCACTTGACCTCTTGATATGACACCCATTCTTGATAAATGAAATTTCATATCCAAGATCACTCAGCTGGCTGATGCTTATTAGGTTGTGTTTCAAACCCTTCACATAAGCCACTTGAGTGATAGTGATTAAGTTGTTAGAAATGTTACCAAAACCTTTGATGACTCCTTTTTCAGAACCACCAAAGATTACTTTAGGCCCATTCAATATTGGTGAGTAGTCCTTCAGCAATCCTCTTATTCCAATCATATTCCTGGAACATCCACTGTCCAAGTACCATATAGGGGCATGACAACTTGGACTCACCTGCAACAAAGATTACTTAACCTTAGAACCCAAATAACTTTTGGGTGCTTGGTTCAAGTTAGCCTGAAACTTGGACAAATCACTCTGCAGCTCTTCTAACAGGTAGACTGCTATTCATCCTGACACTGGAGTTGTGCCAACAATCTAAGGCATAATGGTCTATCTTGCCACAGCACCAGCACTCATACTTATTATACCTCTTTTTAGGTACAATCTTAGCTGTATTGTTGGCAGCAGATTTTTTGTTTTGTGCTGGGGCTTTGCCTTTATTATTGGACTGGGCAGCCCATGCAGTTCCCTTAAAGCCTAATCCTGCCTTACCCTTTTGAGATACATAGTCATCAATTAAGGGTAGGGCAGATTTTGTCTTAGAGAAACTAGCCACTATTTCCTTCTTTTTTGAAGTCTGTCTTCCAGACTATTAATCTGATCATTTTTGAATGTGATTGTTCCCATCTTAATAACTGTTATGTTTTTCATCTTGGCAATCTCATTCATCTTCTGATCCAGCAGCTTTTCTGAATCAGATGCAGCCAACTTAAGAGCTGCAATTTCCTTAGCCTGATTTTTGGCCAGGTTTTTGCTTCTCTTGAGTGCCTGCAACAAATCATTATATTCATCTATAAGTTTATAAATATCTCCTTAAGATTCAGACTCATCCACATCTCTTGATGCAGATGCATCTGATTCTGACCCAGTGTAGTAATCAGAATCTACAGATAAACTTTTTACCTTACTGGGACCAGGTTGATCCTGGCACTGGTCTTCTTTAGACACAGTCATCAGTCCTTTGCACTGATGGTCTTCTTGCTCATTGATAGAGTCCAGTAATTTCAAGAACTCATCCTCTTCTTCTGTTGCAAACAAACCAAAATAGGCCTCAACCTTAGATTCATACTCTGAAGTTGATTGATCTGTCCAACTTTTCTCTTTCTTAGCTACCAAGGATTTCTCCTTCTTGCTCTTGTGCTGAGACTTCTTTTTATCAGCAGACTCCTTCCTTTTGTCGGGACAATCAGCCACAACATGTCCAGGTCTGTTGCAGCAATAGTAAATAATCTTTGATGTAGTTGACTTGCTAGGCTTTGTCCCACTCCTGTCCTTCCTGGATGATTTCCTCTTCTGATAATAGTCATCCTTGGACTGAGATGAGGATGGCCTAGATTTCCATTGCTTCTTCTTTAAAAATCTCTGAAACAGCCTTGTGAAAGCAGCAAAGTCTTCATCAGAATTACTGTTTTTTGAACTGTGATTATCAGAATTTTTTGAGATCACTTCTGCTGCTTTCTTAAGATACGAAGGAGACATCCTACTATTCTTACTTGTGGCTTCTACCTTGAATGCCACTGACTTTTCTCTATTATCAACCTTTGTAATTTTTTCTTCCTCCTTTCTGGCCAACAGCTGCATCTCATAAGACAGCAATTTGCCAAACAGTGTTGGATGTGAAATTTCTGCTAGTCTGGTCACTTCCCTTATGGCACAGATCTTTGTATCCCAATCCTTAGTCAAAGAACTAAGGAATTTGTCATTCAGCTCATATGTATTGAATATTCTTCCATAGGACATTAGTTCATTTACAATTATGTAGAACTTCTTATAACATTCAGTTATGCTATCAGACTTGGCTTGTCTGAAACTCTCATATTCTTGATTATGCATAGAATTTCTATCTTGCGTAACCTCTTCAGAACCCTCCATGTAGACAATCAATGTGTCCCACATCTCCTTGCAGGTTTTGCAGTGAATCAAATTCTGGAATGTTGAGTCATCTATGGAACTTAGTATAATATTTTGTGCCCTTTTATCCATTGTAGCCAAGATGATCTCATACTTAGTCATTTCTGAAAAATCCTTTGGAATCTTTGGATTAGCATCAAGAACAGAAACCTTCATTGGAATATATGGTCCTTCCTTAACTGTTATATAAATTCTAGGATCAGATGCCGCCATAAATAGTCTGACCCTTACCTTTCATATTCCAAAGATTTCCTTCCTGCAGATAGGCAACTTCATTGAACCAAGTTCTTTATGGTTTTCTCCTAAACCCATCTTATTTAACTTATTCTGCCTCACAGATCTTACTCAGACTGTTAAGACTATCTTTGAGTAACCTCGCTTTAATACCACTAGAAAGAATTGGTTCCTAAACACCTAGAGGGGGGTGAATATGTGCAATTTCTTTTTCTTCTAAAGCAGAATATTAATTCAGTTAATTAACAAAAACATATAGTTTTACAGCTATCACAGCACAGAAATAACAATATCACACACAATCACAGATGACACACTAATTTATAGTGGTTCCCCAAGGTCTGGGTATATCCACTTTCCCCCTTCGCCTATCTAGCAGTGTGCTAGATTCGGCCTAACTTATTTCCTTCTCCTCAGATCCGCAGATCTTACATCTCAGAACCCAAATAAGGCTCCTACAACTCAGAGTGAGTCCACACTCCTACAGCTCAGGCAATCTGCCCTACCTCATCCTTCAACAAGGCCTACAACTCAGAGATAAAAATCTCCTACAACTCAGGCTCTCAGCCCGACCTCAGCCTTCAACAAGTCCTACCACTCAGAGAACTTAATCTCCTACAACTCAGCCTTTATAAATCAAGCTTACAACTCAGATCTTAAAAAGATCCTACTGCAAATAGATGTAAATTTGAAATTTACCACCACCCTGGTTGAGAGAGAAAGGATGAATGGTTTCTTGATCAGTTCTTGAAAGACTATGATGTTAGAGATCAACCTGTCTTAGCTTTCTTCAAAGCTTCTTGAATCTGAACATAGTAGGGTTGATCTCTTTTGAAGTTGATCTTCAATCAGCTTCTTTCTTGAAATTTAGCAATCAATCTGAATTCTTCTTGGCAGACTGGTTCAGAATCTGCACTTAATAGACTTGTTGATGCAAGTCCCTTTCTTCACTTGAATAGATGGAGCTCTCTCTCTCCAAATTCTTATGAAGATTCTTCTGAATTCTTCTTTGAATTCTCTTGACAAACTCTGAGTAGATCACCACTTGAGAATGTCTTCTTAGATCTTCTGTTGAAAATCTTCTTCTGTTTTTTGTGTTTATCTCCTGTATATGTATATGTATATCTTGATATCTTCTGTTGATAGAGAGTGTTTTATATAGACTTCCTCCATGGTAACCGGTTGATCCGGTTTCTAACGAACTTCAGACAACTCTGACAGTTGCAGTAGACCGGTTGGTAATGGCAGCTGTCAAGTCTTCCAGTCACTTCTTGAAACTCTGTCTCTGTCAGCAAAGTGTCGAGACTGAACTTCATCATGTGTCGACATAAGTAGACTAAGTGTCGACACAAGCCTTGGTGGTGTCGACACAACTCCCTTGGTTTTGACACTGCTTCTCGACACAGCTTCTGTAGAATGTGTCGACACTAGTTCTGTTTGTCAACGCAGTCACTTCTTCTCTTCACAAAAATCAACTTTGTTGAAACTCTGCTATGTGTTGACACAAGTCCCGTGTGTCGACATAGTTGATGTCGGCAAAGTCTTCTGTGTGTCGACACTGCCTCTGTGTGTCGACATAATTGATGTCGACTAAGCTTTTCTGTGTGTCGACACTGCCTCTGTGTGTCGACACAGTTTCTTTTGGTGTCGACACTGCCTTTCCAAGTGTCGACACAATTGACTCCAGGTGTCGACACAGCTTTTTTCTAGTGTCGACACATGCCTTTATAAGTGTCGACGCAGCTTCTTTTGGTGTCGACTCATGGACTTAGAAACTTTTCCTACATTCCTGTATTTTCTTAACCTGCACATATAAACTCAAAACAACATCAAATACATCTTGATGTATATCATTGAGTAAAGTGAGGCTTCTTCAAATCTGGTACACATTTTCCAATGTACCCAACAGAAACATCATACTCGCTCCACTAGCGAGTATCACGGTATCTCTCCGGTGACATTGGATCTCGGAAACGGACCCCTTGGCTGCCCGCCGGATGTTGTCGCGACTGCATTGGTCACTACTCTCTTGCCCAAACGGGCTCCTTCCCAGCTCGCCTCGGCGGCGCTTCCTCATCCAACAGTGTCACGAGACGGGGAGAGGTCGCCGTGACATCGGGACGATGAGAAAGCCCGGCAAGGATGGTCCTCTCGATCCTCTTGGCAAACTCCTCGAACGCAGCAATGGTCACGAACTCGCCACCTCGCGCGAGATCACCAACTCCTGTCGAGTTACCGACCAACTCTCCATGCTCGCCACCATTGGTCATCTCACTAAACCAGCCAACTTTCCTCCTTGGTTGCGATCCACGCTCACCGCACCAAGTGTTGAAGCCAGGAAAATCTCAACCTCAGAATTTAGATCAAGGTCACCTAAGGTTACTGGTTCATGGGTAAGACTAGACGGATAGAGTGACTAGGATGAAAAACGAAGGCAAAAAGGACCCCGGATGTTGCGGCAGGAGGTCCCACCATGTCTCAGATGCTCGAAAGGAGCAGCCCCTTCTCAACCAAAATTATCCAAACTAGGTACGAGATAGACTAGCTGGTGACTAAGTCGCAAGGTCGCGATCTAGTCTTTAAGGAAAAGGAAACCAAAGGCTCGACTGGTATCCGAAAAAGAGTTCGCAAGTATCCTGTAGAGGATTTCCAGTGTCTCACCTCGTATCCCTGGGGTCCTATTTATTGGGAAATCAAAGGAGGGGGGTCATATTTATACCACACCCCCTGGCGACTAGGCGACTTCCAAGGGGAACTCGCACGGGCTGGGTGAGTATCTCGCCTAGTCGCCTAATTGGCGAGTATGTGAGGGGAGCTCGTCAAACTCGCTCAGGCCTTCCGTGGTTTTGCGCGCTGACTCTGACTTCTGTCTTGACTTGTTGACCTTGACTTCTGCTAATCTGGTTGTGATAGGACCCATCTTTGACGAACACAAGTTATACACCGCAGGATCCAAAAAAAACGCTCCAAACAATATAAGGTGTACAACAATATCTGTACACAGTAAGATCGTGTACGGAAAACTGGCAAACAACCACCACACGTGCGGCGACAACCAATACACACACACTTTATGTACAGCTACATTTTTGAACTCCTACGATAATAAGGCATTAATAATTAATTAATATTTCATGGTATTAATTTATATTATTTAGTGTGTAAATGCATTGATATTTTTGACTTTTTGTCATATTATCATTTGTACAATTTAAAAATATTAAAACAATAAAGACAAAGTAAAAGATTAAAATAAGAAAATATAAATAAAATAAATATGAACAAAAAATAAATAAATTAAATAAAATAACTGTCCTCCCATAAGATTAAATTCTACAGTTACTAAATATACTGTCATCTAAAAAAAGGTAGGGGGTTTATATTTGCCAGCTCAACATAAACTTACAACCTCAAATATAATTTTTTTTAATGCCTAATAACCTTATAACCCTCCTCTATTTGCAACCTGCAAACTTTCCGCCCCTCCCTATTCTCGCAAGCAGAACTCCACCGATCTTCACCGATATCGGCATGCCGCTAAACTCAACCACCCGCTACCAGTCTTGCTTGGCCGGCGACGCTAGTCATCTGTGCCGACTACGCTAGCCTCGCCTATGCCATCATCGCCGTCAGTCCAATGTGTGTACACATCAAGATTTGTAACTATTTTTTGACAAACTAATAAAAGGCATAACTTTAAGCTACACAGCCGTATGTATTGCTTGAGAGGAGACAAAACCCTGCATGACAACAACAATTCGATTCAGCGATTGAATGGAAATTATGGAGTATAATAATGTCAGTGGAGAGCCTGAACCGAAGAAGACCAAAAAAGAATGGAAAGAGGGGTAGTGGACATACCTGGTGAGAGCAAAGAGCCTTTTTAGTCTTTGAGGTTGATACTCAGAGAGTTGAAAATGGTGCAACTCTGCCCTAGAAGGAATGTGTTTGGCCTCATGGGGGCAGGTGTGTAAAGGAAGTTGTATATTCAGAGAATCAATATGTTGTTTATTGGAGGGAACACTAAGGATCGACTCTGCCATAAAAGAGATCCTAAGGCGGTAAGGCAATTTTCGTAAAGATGTGAAGGGATGAAGGCGGGTCGCAGAAAAATAATGTTTTTGTGCAATTAGCCAAGTTTGATGTGAGAATAGCTGAATCTAATCCGCGGTAATCAAGTTTTGACGTGCTTATAACAAATCTAAAATGCCTAAAATGAAGCATATCCGCCCATGCCTGGAGAGACTTTGAAAACCTATCTATGAAATCTGGCGAAAAAGTAGAGGCTTTACTAACAAGAACTCTACATATCATTAATCAGATACGTAGTTATGGGGATACTATTGAAGATAGAAAAATAGTACCCAAATTACTACAAAGTTTACCCTCTTCCTTTTATCCAGTTGTAACTGCCATCGAGGAGTCTAAGGACTTAAGGACTCTATCATTGACAGCTCTTATGGGGTCCTTAACTCTTCATGAAGAGAGACTGAGTCAGACTACTCAGTCGTTAGATCAAGCCTTTCAAGCTAAACTTTCTTCTTTTACACCTAAAATGCAAAAGTTAAAGAAAGGACCAACTTATCAATCCAAGACTTCCCAACAAAAACAAGACTCGAGTACTAACTGGAAACCTGACAGCAATAGAAGACCTTTGTTTCAAAACACCAATAACCCTCAAAAACAAAGAGGACAAAAAGAACAATACTGTATAATATGCAAGAAAAACAATCATACTTGCAAAGATTGTTTTTTCCGATGTAAGACATGCAGGTTTCCAAATCATTCCGATTCTAGATGTTGGCATAAAGGCAAAGAGGAAGTAAAATTATCTCAAATTACCCCACCGGTTGAAGACATGTTCTATTCCTCCACTTCTTCAACAAAATCAAAACCTGATACATGGTTTGTGGATAGTGGATGTTCATGCCATATGACTTACACTAAAGAGAATTTTATTAACCTAGATGAGCAAGCTAAAGCTCAAGTGCAACTAGGTAATGGAATTACTGCAAGTATTGAAGGTAAAGGAACTATTGCCTTTCAAGTCAAATCAGGTGAGACAAAGTATATTGCTGATGTTTGTTATGTACCTACACTAACTCAAAATCTGCTAAGTGTGGGCCAGCTAGTTCAAAGAGGCTACTCTTTCACCTTCAACACTACGGGAGGACATATATGGCATGAGGCCTCTGGTGCCCTTCTTGGCTCAGCAACGGTTACAAATAACCGTTTGTTTTCTCTTAACATTTCTAGAATAAAGCAACAAACCTTTCTTTGTCAACAACATATTCAAGATCCTTCTATAAAACTGTGGCATCATCGCCTTGGACACCTTCATTGGCAAGCCCTGCATATGATGAAACAAAAGTCATTGGTTGTTGGATTACCTGAATGTTTCCATTTATTACACAACTCAATATCGAAGGCATATCTTCCTGACAAGTAATACCAGATGATGACAAAACTGCAGTCAACAAAGGGGCTCTTGAATGCCTACCTTCCCAACTCCTGGATTCGTAAACCTATCTATGACAAGTACTATCTATACTGGATCACTATCAAAAGTGATGAGGTGTAAAGGCATTGAGCCTATAAATATGTTGGTTGTACTATCATAAATATGGTAAGAAAATAAGAGGTTTAACAACACTTAAAACTATTGTGTTTTGCTCTCCTCTGCCCTGTTTCATATCAAATAAAAGTGGTATCAGAGCATTTTGATCCTGGGGGTTGAGACAGCATCGGAGAGATAGTGCTATGACTTCCGCTGATACTTTCTCTATTTCCAAAACCTCCATTCTTGTGTTTAATGGAGAAAAATATGTCTTTAGGTCGATCACCTTTCCATCACCTGTATATTCTTCTCAAAGGGTGTCCCAAGCTGCTTTGGCAGTTAGAGCTCCAATGATACGGGGAAAGATAGTCTCAGATACTCCTTGGTAAATAAGACATATTGCCCGAGCATCTATTTGTATATCTTCATCAGTTGGTATTAGTTTGACTACCTTTTCTTTACCTGATGCAGTAGGCTGGACAGGAGATAGAGAAGGCCCATGCAAAACTATAACCCATAGTCCTTGTGAAGTAAACACGACCTTCATATGAATGCTCCAATAGTCATATTTTTCTCCATTAAACACAGGAATGGAGGTTTGGGAAATAGAGAAAGTATTAGTGGAAGTCATAGCACTATCGCTCCGATGCTGTCTCAACTCCCAGGATCAAAATGCTCTGATACCACTGTTATTTGATATGAAACAGGGCAGAGGAGAGCAAAACACAATAGTTTTAAGTGTTGTTAAACCTCTTATTTTCTTACCATATTTATGATATTACAGCCAACATATTTATAAAATGTCGTAGTTATGGGGATACTATTGAAGATAGACAAATAGTACCCAAATTACTACGAAGTTTACCCTCTTCCTTTTATCCAGTTATAACTGCCATCGAGGAGTCTAAGGACTTAAGGATCTAACATTGAGAGCTCTTATGGGGTCCTTAACTCTTCATGAAGAGAGACTGAGTCAGACTACTCAGCCGTTAGATCAAGCCTTTCAAGCTAAACTTTCTTCTTTTACACCTAAAATGCAAAAGTTAAAGAAAGGACCTCCTTATCAATCCAAAACTTCCCAACAAAAACAAGACTCGAGTACTAACTGGAAACTTGACAGCAATAGAAGACATTTGTTTCAAAACACCAAAAATCCTCAAAAACAAAGAGGACAAGAAGAACAATATTGTATAATATGCAAGAAAAACAATCATACTTGGAAAGATTGTTTTTTACGATGTAAGACATGCAGGTTTCCAAATCATTCTGATTCTAGATGTTGGCATAAAGGCAAAGAGGAAGAAAAATTATCTCAAATTACCCCACCGGTTGAAGACATGTGCTATTCCTCCACTTCTTCAACAAAATCAAAACCTGATACATGGTTTGTGGATAGTGGATGTTCATGCCATATGACTTACACTAAAGAGAATTTTATTAACCTAGATGAGAAAGCTAAAGCTCAAGTGCAACTAGGTAATGGAATTACGGCAAGTATTGCAGGTAAAGGAACTATTGCCTTTCAAGTCAAATCAGGTGAGATAAAGTATATTGCTGATGTTTGTTATGTACCTACACTAACTCAAAAACTGCTAAGTGTGGGGCAGCTAGTTCAAAGAGGCTACTCTTTCACCTTCAACACTACGGGAGGACATATATGGCATGAGGCCTCTGGTGCCTTTCTTGGCTCAGCAACGGTTACAAATAACCGTTTGTTTTCTCTTAACATTTCTAGCATAAAGCAACAAACCTTTTTTGTCAACAATAGATTCAAGATCCTTCTATAAAACTGTGGCATCATCGCCTTGGACACCTTCATTGGCAAGCCCTTCATATGATGAAACAAAAGTCATTGGTTGTTGGATTACCTGAATTCAAAGGGAAAGAACCAACCTTTTGTGAAGAATGTGCATATGGTAAGTCCCATGTATGACCATTTCCAAAATCTGTATGTATTAGAGCTCATCAACCCTTGGAGTTAATTTATGGTGATCTTTGGGGTCCTGCACCAACTCTTTCAATTGGCAGTAAGATGTATTTTTTACTAATAGTGGATGACTACAGTAGATATATGTGGCTATTTCATCTTGTCACCAAAGACGAAGCTTTTATTACTTTTCAAAAGTTTAAAAATTCGATTGAACTAGAGATGGGTCTAAAGATTAAAGCCCTAAGAACTGATAGAGGTGGAGAATTTACTTCCAATCTCTTTAATCAATTTTGTCAAGAAGCTGGCATAAGAAGAGAGCTCACTGCCCCTTACTCATCTCAGCAAAATGGGGTAGTAGAGAGAAGAAGCCGTACAATACTTGAGATGACAAGATCCTTACTTCTTGGAAAACATTTACCAAAGCAATACTAGGGAGAAGCAACACAAACAGCTGTGTATCTACTTAATCGTATCCCCTCTAAGGCTCTATCAAACAATACTCCTTATGCTCTGTTAAAACAAAGAAAACCGTTAGTTGAACACTTGAAAGTGTTTGGTTGTGTAGCCTATACTCTCTCTACTGCACAACAAAGAGATAAGCTTGACCAGAAGAGTAATAAGTGTATTTTTATAGGCTATAGTGAACAGTCTAAGGCGTATCGATTATATGATCCAATTGCCAAGCGTTTGATTATATCTCGCAATGTTTTATTTAATGAAAATACAGCTTGGGAATGGGAATCAGAAAAGCAAGAGCCTATGCAATCCTCAGTATTGGTGAAACATTATCATAGCCCCATCCAGATCACTGAAAGAGAGCATGAAGAACAATTTAGTCCTCCTCAACAAGCTGCTGCTACATCCAGTTCTAGCTCATCACCGTCATCATCTCCCATAAAGACTCTGAAAGATATGGTACCTAAACACCTAGGGGGTGAATAGGTGACCTAATCCGTTTTAAACTTTTATGGCAGCCAATAGTCAATATCACAGATTTCTAACTATTCTATCACAGCAAACACAGCAATAATCACAGCACAGCACAGCACAGCATACACAGTGGTTTATAGTGGTTCCCCAAGATATGGGTACATCCACTTTCCCCCTTCGCCTATCTAGCAGTGTACTAGATTCGGCCAAACTCCTCCACTGTCTCAGAACCCAAATTGGTTCCTACACCTCAGGCCCAAGGCCTTACAACTCAGCTTTATCCCAAAGCCTACACTCAGCTAATCAAGGCCTACACTCAGCCAACCAAGGCCTACACTCAGCCCCAAAGGCCTACACTCAGCCAACAAGGCCTACACTCAGAGATCTCAATCTCCTACACTCAGGCTCTCAAGCCCTACCCTCATCCTTTATAATTATAGGCTTACAATACACTCAGATCCAAAGGATCCTACAAGTTAAAAATGTATTACAAAAATTAACTCAACAACTCAGAAATAAAAGAGGGGAGTTGAGAGTTTCTTGATGAGTTCTTGGAAGAACTCAACTGGATACAATCTGACTTAGCTTTCTTCAAAGCTTCTTGAGTAGAACTGAATAAGATTGTCTCCTTCTGCAGTTGTTCCTTGACCTCTGCCACTTAAGATCCAGAATGAATCTGAATCCTTCTACTCAGCCTAGTTCCAATGGCTGATTTCTTGGATGGAGCCCTCTCTCTCCAACTTCTTAGATCTGCACTTGGACTGCAAGATCTTCTTGTGTTGATACTCTGTGTACCACTTTGATAACTTGTTCTTCAACAATGTGATCAATCTGAACAACTCTTGAACAACAGTTTCTGTAAACTGTAGGTGCCTATTTATAGGCCTTCTTCATGGTAACCGGCTGGTCCGATTCTTAACTGACTTCTGACATCTCTGACCGTTGTTGTAGACCGGCTGGAACGGCAACTGTCAAGTCATCCAGTCATTTCTTGAAAATCTCTAACTGTCTGAAAGTGTCGAGACTTTCTGTCTTTAAGTGTTAACATTTATAGACCAAGTGTCGACACATGTTGTGTAAGTGTCGACACAAGTCTACAAGGTGTCGACACAACTCCTTGTATGTCTCGACACAGATTCTTCTTCAGGTGTCGACACTTAAATTGAGTGTCGACACAAGTACTTGATCTTCTAGCTTTTACTGAATTCTTCTAAGTGTCGACACATCTCCTTTGTGTCGACACAACTTCTTGTGTTGAATCTGTTAAGTATCGACACTGCTTCTTGGTGTCGACACATAGTCTTTAATGTCGATACTTGCTGAGTGTCGACACAGCTCCTTGTGTCGACACACCTTCTTCTTGTTGAGACTTCAGCTGAGTGTCGACACATTCCCTTAGTGTCGACACTTGTACTTAGAATAATTTTGTTGATCTTTCTGATCTTTGCTAAGTGTCGACACAGCTCCTTGTGTCGATACTTTCTTCAAGTGTAGAGTCTTTAGCTGAGTGTCGACACATTGTGCTGGGTGTCGACACTAACTTCAAGTGCTGACTCTTCTGTTGAGTGTCGACACATTGTTCTGGGTGTCGACACATACTTCAAGTGCTGACTCTTCTGTTGAGTGTCGACATATTGTTCTGAGTGTCGATACTTTAACTTAGTCTCTGCAGACTTTTGCTGAGTGTCGACACAGCTCCAAGTGTCGACACTTTCTGGTGTAGACACAGCTTCACTGGGTGTCGACACAGCTCCTTGTGTCGACACTTTTTGTCTGCACTTTTCTTCACTGAGTGTCGACACAACTCCAAGTGTCGACACTTTCTGTCTGGTGTCGACTTTGCATCCCAGGTGTCGACACAATGACTCCAAGTGTCGACACTGCTTTTCTGGGTGTCGACACAAGCTTTCTTAAGTGTCGACACTTTCCCTCTGGGTGTCGACACATGGACTTAGAAACTTTTTGCTTCAGTCCAGTGATTACTTAACCTGCACAAGTAAACTCAACATACATCAAATACATTATGATGTATATCATTGAGTTGGGTGAGGCTTCTCCAAATCAGGTACATTTGACCAATGTACCCAACAATCTCCCCCTATTTGGAGAAGTCATAACCCTTAGTCAATGATATACACCATTCATAATTAAAAATTACAAAATGATGTAAAGCAGATTATATTCAGTAGGGTAAACATAAACATGTATTAATTCACACATGTATACACATTCATCATTTCAGAACAAACAAGAAATAGACACATTCACAGAACAATCATGAAATATATTTATCATATATTGTTCTAACATTTTTCTTATACAATTTCAGTAATTTACAAAAATGTTTTACATTTAAAAT
This sequence comes from Platanthera guangdongensis, assembly GCA_039583875.1. NCBI lineage: Eukaryota > Viridiplantae > Streptophyta > Magnoliopsida > Asparagales > Orchidaceae > Platanthera > Platanthera guangdongensis. Next base: position 228,435,064 of record CM077153.1, on the reverse strand, counting down.
ATTACAAAATAATCTTCAAGTAAAATCTTAATCTATTTCTGAACAGGTTCCTTGATAACAATTCCCTTGCCAGCTTGAACTTGAGCTTTGACAGGGGCTTTAACAGTTTCAGCATCAGCAGGCTTCTTGCCTTTTAGATCATTCTTTTTGAGTTCTTCTGCCTTGATCTTCTGCCTCTCAAAATAATGATATGGCTTAGGGAAGTACTTGCTAGGCTCCACTGCAGTAGGAGGTAGCTTTCCCATCTTTGCCTTCCTTCTGAATTGAACAATGGCCTCTTGTCTTATTTCATGTTTTCTCCATTCAGCTTCAGAGAACCACTTGTTCCTGTCATGAGTATTGTCCTTGGTAGCTTTCCAGGCAGTTAAAATTATATTCCTAGAGGTAGGGCTCCACTGTTCAAAATCTGGCTTTTGTTCTGCTTGTTCCCTAAACCTCTTTTTGGACAACCTTGTCTCTTCTTCCTTCTGTAATGTCTCTTGCATGGCTTCAGATATAGGTTGAACAACCTTTTCAATATGGACATGGTACTTGCCCTCAGGTGGGCTATACATGGTGCTCACATCTGCTTGAATCATTTCAAAGTCTGGAGGTGGATAAATGACCTGAGCTACTTCTGGTTGCTCACCTCCAAGATATGCAGTTTGAATCCCAGATTCAGCAATATTGTCATCATCACAGAGTGGAGGATAGCCCAGTGTAGCTCTGATGGAATTAGATATCCATTTGGCATGGTCAGAGCTAGCTTTGACTAAAACTCTCTCCCCCTTTATGACTTCTCTAGCCATGTGATCTCTGACATCATCCTTTTGAAACTGGATTTGACTATCCAAGTATCTGATGTCCTCTTTAAAGAATTGTTTAAGCTTTTGAAGTTGATCAGATATGACCTTCTGGGAGGCTTGGATTGCAGTCTTCACAGCAGAAATTTCCTCTTGAAAGGCTTTGTCAAATTCAGCTTTAGCATCAACAGTAGATGTAGAAGGTTCAGCAGCCTTGTTCTTCAACTCAGTGATTATAGCATTATGAGAATCAGTCAAATTATCATTCATTCTTATCTGATTTTCCAGTACATACCCTTGCTTCAATGCTATATCATCAACTTGTTCTTTGATCTTCTCTTGGTGTGTTGCCAAATACACCACTGCATTTCCACCTTTGTGGAAGCATTCATTCATCTCCTTCTTGTTAAGGTTCAATTCAAACCTTATAGACTTTATATCTTGTGCCAGATCAAACTGCAAAGTTTTGTGCCCTTCATCTACATAAGCCTCTATAGCTTGTCTCTGTTCATCCAGTTTTATCTGCATTGCAATCATTAAGGCACTATAATCAACAGTTGGAGCTTGTTGAACTATAGGCTGTGGGGCTATAGATTGCAGAGCTTTCTTATAACTTTGACTTCTCCTTTTAAAGACATATAGCTTCTTCTTCTTTGCCCTAGCACTCTCCTCATCTTCAGAGGCAGAAGTGCTGGCTATGTCCACCCTATCCTTAGGGCTTTGAGGCTTCTCTTTCTGCACATCAGGTGCCTTTTCTGTTTCTGGCCTTAAAGGCTCTTCCAGAACTGGCATTTGCTCCCCCTCAGCAGCAGTATGATCTTTTTCAGCAGCATCCTTGTCCATGTCAAAATCGGCTTGATCTAGATTTAGAAATAAATCTTCCATGGTGTATTCAGCGGGTGAAGAAGCTGGAGACATTCTTTGCTCTTCAACAACTGGATCGGGAATCTCTTCTTGTACAACAGATGTCTCTTCTAGAACAACATCTGGAGCTTGACTAGGCAGCTGAGTTTGATGAGGAACATCAGACAAATCAGCATCTTCTATAATATATTCTAAAGTATTTAGGTTAGTGAGTACCTCTTGGATGATGATGGTGGCTTGCTCACTGTCCAGTGTAGATGGTTCTTCTACAACTGGAGGCTCCCCCTGGCTTTGATCCCTGTGGATGGGGCTAGCTTGTGGTAGCTCCCCCTGGATCTCAGCAATCTCTTGAGGAGCAGGAGTCTTCACTACAGCCTCTTCTTCTTGATCATCAGGAGTGAAAACAACATGTTCTTCACTCCCTGAACTGCTGGAGGACTCTTGTTCCACTGGAGCAGTTTTTCTCTTTTTCTTTGAGCGAATCTCCTTCTCAGTTACTGTCTTCTCTGGGGTTGGTATTTCCTTGGACAACACCCTGTCCCATCTTGAAAAGATCCTTAGATCCATTTTCCTCATGTGGTTTATCTTGCTGCCTGCAGCAGTATTCATTACCTCTGGTATGGTACCAGCTAGGTAGAGACTAACGATCCTGCCCAGATTGGGCTTCTTCAAGCTCTCCTTAATCTTCTCATAAACCACTATAGACCAGTCTGTTTTCAGAGTGAATATTATCCTTGTCATGATTCCAAACATATAGGCAGACACTCTGTCATGCCCTCCAGGCTTACTGAGTAAGACCTTACCCACAACCTCAGACATGAACTTTCCTTGATTATTCATGCCTTTTCTGTTGAAAACAAAACCCAGCTTCATCTTTGGATCAAGTCCACACCAGGTTAGAGCTTCCCTGGTCTTGGATGCAGTAATTTCTTCTTCATCTTGAGTTTTTGGTAGCTGGAGCACCTTCCTCAGATTTTTAGGGGAAACCTTGACCTTAGTTCCATGAACTCTGGATTTGATTCTGAATCCAAATTCATCTACTGCATCTCCATTAAGGAATTCAATTACCTCCTTCTTCCAAATCTTTGTAGGTTCTGACACTAGATATTCTATTCCAGAATCGGCGACTAGGGTTACAACTGCCTTGATTTCTACATCTGCATCGTCGAACGCGCCGCGCACAAGCTCATATCCTTCATTAACGTTCTCCTCAAGCTTAGGTGCCATTAGGGTTTGTAGAATTTGTCTTTAGAAAAAAGAGGTGTCGACACAGTAGTTTTGGTCTCGAAACTTTGAAAGCGTGTCGACAAACAAAGACAGAACCCTATTTATACCTTTCTGATTTTGAAGATGAACAGGCGGGACAGCTAACTTAAAATATGTCGACACTGGCAATAATTGTCGACACTGACTTATAATGTCTCGACACACATGTGTCAACACAAGTTTAGTCAACAGATTTTATGTGTCGACACTTGTTTATGTGTCGACACAACATAACTCGACACATTGTCGAGACTTTACTTAGTAAATACTGAGTAAAACATAAGTGTCGACACCACTTTGGATGTGTCAACACCTACTGGACATGTGTCGACACTAACATTCTGAAGTGTCGACACCAACATCCTAGATATGTCGACACCTTTTTCCTGAAGTGTCGACACCACTATTCTGTGTCGACATAGACTTGTCTATGTGTCGACACCTTTTTACTTAGCCAATTTTAATTCTGTAAACTTACTCTAAGTTTATCATTCCTAGTTCAATTTTGAATCTATTGAACTTAGCTTCTTCTAGGGGCTTAGTAAACATATCAGCTATTTGATTATCAGTTTTAACATATTCTAATAAAATATCTTCTCTTTCTACATGCTCCCTAAGAAAATGATATTTAATTTCAATATGTTTAGTTCTACTATGAGATATAGGGTTATTAGCTATTGAAATAGCACTTGTAGAATCACAGAAAAGTGGAGTTCTACTTACCTGAAATCCATAGTCCTCTAGCTGATGTTGTATCCACAGAAGTTGAGCACAACAACTTCCTGCAGCCACATACTCTGACTTTGCAGTGGAGATAGCCACACTGGTTTGCTTCTTGCTACTCCATGAAATTAGTCTCCCACCTAGGAATTGACATATTCCAGTAGTGTTTTTTCTATCCTCTTTGCATCCTGCAAAGTCTGCATCTGAATAACCTATTAGATCAAACAAAATCTCCATTCCTAGGGTACCAGAGGCCTAGATAGGGAGTGCCCTTTAGATATCTCAATATTCTTTTGACTGCTGTCAAATGAGACTCTTTAGGGCAGGCTTGATACCTGGCACAAACACATGTAGCATACATGATGTCAGGTCTACTAGCAGTCAAGTATAATAGGGAGCCAACTATCCCTCTATACAAGTTTTCATCTACAGGTTTCCCTGCATCATCCTTGCTAAGAGACATACTTGACCCCATAGGAGTCTTCATGGTACTGGATGAATCCATACCATACTACCTTATGAGTTCTAGGGTGAACTTGGACTGACATATGGATAAACCACTTTCAGTCTGTTTAACTTGGAGACCCAAGAAAAACTTCAGCTCTCCCAAACTACTCATCTCAAACTGACCTTGCATAAGTTTTGCAAACTTTTTACAAAGGCTGCTTTCAGTAGAGCCCAAATATAATGTCATCTACATATATTTGGACTAGTATAACTTTGCCTCTAGATTCCCTAAGGAATAGAGTCTTATCTATTTTCCCCCTTGAGAACTTGTTCTCAATGAGGAAACTAGATAGGGTTTCATATCAAGCCCTAGGGGCTTGCTTTAACCCATATAAAGCTTTCCTATGTCTATAGACATGATGAGGTAGAGTTGGATCAACAAAACCTGAAGGCTGCTCCACATAGACTTCTTCTTTAAGATTACCATTTAGGAATGTGACTTGACATCCATTTGGTATACCTTGAATCCTTGATAGGTTGCATAGGCCAAGAACATTCTTATGGCTTCCAATCTGGCTACTGGAGCAAAGGTTTGATCAAAATCAATACCTTCTTCTTGTCTATATCCTTTAGCAACCAGTCTAGCCTTATTCTTAATGATGACCCCTTGTTCATCCATCTTATTCCTGTAGATCCACATAGTTCCTATTACATTGTGGTCTTTAGGTTTAGGAACTAATTCCCAGACCTTGCACCTCTTGAACTGATTAAGCTCTTCTTGCATTGCTTCAGTCCATTGTGGATCTTGTATTGCTTCTTTAAACTTTTTAGGTTCAACTTGTGACAGAAAGTTGGAATAGATTGCAGCATTCTGATTTCTGCTCCTTGTTTGAACTCCTTGTTTTGGATCTCCAATAATCAACTCTACTGGATGATCTCTAAGATGCCTGTGGGCTGGAGGCATCCTAACTTCTGGTTGAACCTCTACAGCATCTGCATCATGCTGTACTCCTTGTATTTCTTCAGCAATTGGCACATGTAGTTCTCCCCCTGGACAACAGCTACTGTCTTCTACTTGCTGTCTTGCAGCAGGCACCTCTTCTATAGTAAGCTTGTCCATATTCTTTGTCAAACCTGTGGGGCTGCATCCACTACTAGACAACTCATTATTAATAAGTTTAGTCTCATCAAAAACTACATGCACTGATTCTTCTACAACTTGTGTAGTCAAGTTGTAGACTCTATAAGCCTTACTATTATTGTTGTACCCAACAAAAATTCCCTCTTGGGACTTGCAGCAAACTTAGTTAAGTAAGACTTCCCATTGTTAAGTATGAAGCATTTGCAGCCAAAGATCCTAAAATAGGATAGGTTTGGTCTTCCTGCCTTTCACAACTTCATAGGGGGTCTTGTTAAGCCTTTTAGTGATGGTAGCCCTATTTATAACATGGCATGCAGTATTAACTGCTTCAGCACAGAAATATTCTGGCAGTGATGTATCACTTAGTAGGGTCCTAGCAGCCTCTATCAAGGTTCTATTCTTCCTCTCAGCAATGTCATTTTGCTGAGGTGTTCTATTGGTGAAGAGAATTCTTGAAATATCCAAAGTCTTCACACAGTTTTGTCATGCTATCAGACTGAAATTCAGTACCATGGTCACTTCTAATTTTGACCACTGTACTATTTATTTCATTCTGAATTTGCTTGTCAAAGCTATAGAAGACACTAGGTGTTTCAGATTTCTGTCTTAAGAAGAACACCCAGGAAAACCTTGAGTAGTCATCTACAACTACAAGGGTATAGACCTTCCTACCTAAGCTGTGAACTGGCATTGGACCAAAGAGATCCATATGCAAGAGGTATAAACACCTCACAGCATCTTTGTTTCTCTATGCTTCTAAAGGTGGATTTAGTCTGCTTGCCCTTTTGACAAGCTGAGCAAATACCATCTTTAACACACTTAACTTGAGGACCATTCCTCACTAACTCTTTGCTAAAGAGTTTGCTAATAGTCTTGTAGTTAAGATGGGCAAGCCTCTTGTGCCATTTGACACAATGAGAGACTATCTCATCAGCTACAAGACAAACTGGAGAACCATTGTTCTCAACCATAATGTCTAGGCAGTAGACATTCCTCTTCCTATAACCTGTCAAAATGATCTCTTGATCAATTGACCTCTTGATATGACAACTATTTTAACAAATGAGATGGCATACCCTACATCACTTAATTAACTTATACTTATTAGGTTGTGTTTCAACCCTTTAACATAAGCCACTTAAGTAATGGTAACTAAGTTTGTAGAAATGTTACCAAATCCTTTGATGATTCATTTTTCAGAACCACCAAAGGTTACTTTTGGACCATCTTTTATTGGAATGTAGTCCTTTAGTAATCTTCTTGTTCCAGTCATATGTCTGGAACATCCACTGTCCAAGTACCATGTAGGGGTATGGCCACTTGGACTCACCTGCAAAACAGATTAATGAACCTTAGAACCCAAAGAATTCTTGGGTCCTTGGTACTTGTTAGTCTGCAACTTGACAAAACTACCTACTGGCTTTCCACCAGGTAGCTTGCTACTCACCTTGGCACTGGCATTGTGCCAACAGTCCACTGCAAAGTGGCCAACCTTGCCACAGCACCAGCATTCAAACTTATTGTACCTTTGCGTAGGTACAACCTTTGCTGTCTTATCTACAGCAGACTTGTTGAATGTTGGGGCTTTGCTCTTGTACTTAACTCGGACTGCTCAGTCCTTGCAGGTCTAATAAAGCCCAGTCCAGCCTTGCCATTATGATGAACAAAATCATCAATTAAAGGTAACACTGACTTAGGTTTATAAAACCTAGCAAGTAAGTCCTTCTCCTTCTGAAGATTGATCTCCAGACACTTAATTTGATCATTCTTAAAAGTTATAGTCCCCATCTGAATCACTGTTATGTGTTTTAGTCTGGCTATCTCATTCAGCTTTTGATCAAATTGCTTCTCAAAATCTGTTGCAGCAGCTTTAAGATCAGCAATTTCTTTTGCCTGACTTTTGGCTAGGGACTTGCTTTTCTTGTAAGCTTGCAACAGCACCTTATATTCATCTATTAGCTGATGAATATCATCCTCAGACTCAGATGCACTTTCATCACTTGATGAAGATGAATCTGATTCTGAACTAGAACAAGAAACTGAATTTAAACTTGAACTTTGTACCTGACTGGGTCCTGGCTGCTCCAGGATTTTGGCACTCTCTGTCAAAGTCATTAGCCCTTGGCATTGAATGTCTTCTTGTTCATAAATAGACTCCATTAACTGCATGAATTCTTCCTCTTCTTCTTCAGTAAACAGCCCTATGTAGGCTTCAGCCTCAGACTCAGTTTCTGAAGAAGAGATATCTGATAGAGTCTTTTCTTTCTTGGCTACAAAAGACTTCTCTTTCTTGCCTTTGAAGTGAGCCTTTTTCCTGTCACCAGATTCTTTTCTCTTCTCTGGACAATCTGCAATAACATGGCCCTATTTATTGCAGCAATAGCACACTATCTTTGATCCAGTTGCCTTGCTTGACTTTCTCCTCTTCCTGTCTTTCTTTGAAGGTTTTTTCTCCTGATAAAAGACTTCCTTTCCCTTTGAAGTAGAAGGTCTTGACCTCCACTGTTTCTTCTTCAAGAATTTCTGAAAGTGTCTAGTGAAGGCAGCAAAGTCTTCATCACTTTCACTGCTCTCAGTCTTTGTGCTGACTGACTCATCAGACTCTGAATCAACTACCTCTGGAGGTGGAGTTGATGACTTATTCCTGCACTTTCTGGGAACTTCTGTCTTGAAAGCAACAGTTCTTTCCTTGTGCTCAGTCCTTGTTGATTTCTCCTCCTCTTTCCTCACTGTCAATTGCATCTCATATGACAATAACTTGCCAAACAGTGTAGGAGGAGGAATTTCCCCCAACTTAGCCATTTCTCTAATGGCACAGATATTTGTGTCCCAATCTTTGCTTAGGGACCTTAGGAACTTGTCATTTAGTTCATAGTTACTGAACTCTCTTCCATAATACATGAGTTCATTAACTATTCTGTAGAACTTCTTATAGCACTCAGTTATGTTATCAACTTTACCTTGTCTAAAACTCTCATACTCCTGATTTAGCAAGGATTTTCTATCTTGTCTTACTTCTACAGATCTTTCCATATACACTATAAGAGTGTCTCACATCTCCTTGGCTGTCTTATAGTGTATAAGATTCTGAAATGTTGCATCATCTATGGCACTTACAATAATGTTTTGTGCCCTCTTGTCCATGGTGGCTAGGACAATCTCATCCTTAGTCATCTCAGAGAAATCCTTTGGGGTTCTCTGATTTGCATCTAGAACAGATATCTTCATGGGCACATAAGGCCCTTCCTTTACTGTGATGTAGATTCTAGGGTCTGAGGCCTCCATAAATAGTCTTACCCTTTCCTTCCAGATCCCAAAGATCTCTTTCCTGCATATGGGTAATTTCATGGAACTCAATTCCTTGTGATTCTCAGAGGAACCCATATTTCTTGATTTTCTTGAATTTCTTGAATCTGTGTTTTTCCTTACACTGAATCTGCCAAACAGGATCTCCTTAGACTATTAGTCCTTTTTGAGTAACCTGGCTCTGATACCACTTGAAAGATATGGTACCTAAACACCTAGGGGGGGTGAATAGGTGACCTAATCCGTTTTAAACTTTTATGGCAGCCAACAGTCAATATCACAGATTTCTAACTATTTTATCACAGCAAACAAAACAATAATCACAGCACAGCACAGCACAGCATACACAGTGGTTTATAGTGGTTCCCCAAGATATGGGAACATCCACTTTCCCCCTTCGTCTATCTAGCAGTGTACTAGATTCGGCCAAACTCCTCCACTGTCTTAGAACCCAAATTGGTTCCTACACCTCAGGCCCAAGGCCTTACAACTCAGCTTTATCCCAAAGCCTACACTCAGCCAATCAAGGCCTACACTCAGCCAACCAAGGCCTACACTCAGCCCCAAAGGCCTACACTCAGCCAACAAGGCCTACACTCAGAGATCTCAATCTCCTACACTCAGGCTCTCAAGCCCTACCCTCAGCCTTTATAATTATAGGCTTACAATACACTCAGATCCAAAGGATCCTACAAGTTAAAAATGTATTACAAAAATTAACTCAACAACTCAGAAATAAAAGAGGGGAGTTGAGAGTTTCTTGATGAGTTCTTGGAAGAACTCAGCTGGATACAATCTGACTTAGCTTTCTTCAAAGCTTCTTGAGTAGAACTGAATAAGATTGTCTCCTTCTACAGTTGTTCCTTGACCTCTGCCACTTAAGATCCAGAATGAATCTGAATCCTTCTACTCAGCCTAGTTCCAACGGCTGATTTCTTGGATGGAGCCCTCTCTCTCCAACTTCTTAGATCTGCACTTGGGCTGCAAGATCTTCTTGTGTTGATACTCTGTGTACCACTTTGATAACTTGTTCTTCAACAATGTGATCAATCTAAACAACTCTTGAACAACAGTTTCTGTAAACTGTAGGTGCCTATTTATAGTCCTTCTTCATGGTAACCGGCTGGTCCGGTTCTTAACTGACTTCTGACATCTCTGACAGTTGCTGTAGACCGGCTGGAACGGCAGCTGTCAAGTCATCCAGTCATTTCTTGAAAATCTCTAACTGTCTGAAAGTGTCGAGACTTTCTGTCTTTAAGTGTCGACACTTATAGACCAAGTGTCGACACATGTTGTGTAAGTGTCGACACAAATCTACAAGGTGTCGACACAACTCCTTGTATGTTTTGACACAGATTCTTCTTCAGGTGTCGACACTTAAATTGAGTATCGACACAAGTACTTGATCTTCTAGCTTTTACTGAATTCTTCTAAGTGTCGACACATCTCCTTTGTGTCGACACAACTTCTTGTGTTGAATCTGTTAAGTGTCGACACTACTTCTTGGTGTCGACACATAGTCTTTAATGTCGATACTTGCTGAGTGTCGACATAGCTCCTTGTGTCGACACACCTTCTTCTTGTTGAGACTTCAGCTGAGTGTCGACACATTCCCTTAGTGTCGACACTTATACTTAGAATGATTTTGTTGATCTTTCTGATCTTTGCTAAGTGTCGACACAGCTCCTTATGTCGACACTTTCTTCAAGTGTAGAGTCTTTAGCTGAGTGTCGACACATTGTGCTGGGTGTCGACACTAACTTCAAGTGCTGACTCTTCTGTTGAGTGTCGACACATTGTTCTGGGTGTCGACACATACTTCAAGTGCTGACTCTTCTGTTGAGTGTCGACACATTGTTCTGAGTGTCGACACTTTAACTTAGTCTCTGCAGACTTTTGCTGAGTGTCGACACAGCTCCAAGTGTCGACACTTTCTGGTGTAGACACAGCTTCACTGGGTGTCGACACAGCTCCTTGTGTCGACACTTTCTGTCTGCACTTTTCTTCACTGAGTGTCGACACAGCTCCAAGTGTCGACACTTTCTGTCTGGTGTCGACTCTGCATCCCAGATGTCGACACAATGACTCCAAGTGTCGACACTGCTTGTCTGGGTGTCGACACAAGCTTTCTTAAGTGTCGACACTTTCCCTCTGGGTGTCGACACATGGACTTAGAAACTTTTTGCTTCAGTCCAGTGATTACTTAACCTGCACAAGTAAACTCAACATACATCAAATACATTATGATGTATATCATTGAGTTGGGTGAGGCTTCTCCAAATCAGGTACATTTGACCAATGTACCCAACAGACTCGTAGCATTGAAGACATTTATAAAACTACTGAAACTGCTTTTCTAACATCTAGTCCACTCACATATGATGAAGCTAGTTCTGATCCCAAATGGAAAGTTGCTATGCCAGAAGAGTGGAATACAATTCAGCAAAATAAAACTTGGACATTGGTGGATCTTCCATCCAACAAGTCTGTTATTGGCCTCAAGTGGTTATTTAAAACCAAGTATACAGAAACTGGGGAGATTTTCAAGCATAAAGCTCAATTGGTGGCTAAGGGTTACTCTCAAAAACCAGGGGAAGATTATGATGACACATTTTCCCCTGTATCCCGCCTGGAGACAATCAGATTGGTGCTAGCCTATGCTGCTCAAAACCAATATCCAGTATATCATCTTGATGTAAAGGCAACATTTCTAAACGGTACAATTAAAGAAGAGTTATATGTCGAACAACCAATTGGCTTTGTGTGTAAAGGAAAAGATCAAACTAAGGTATATCGACTTCATAAGGCACTCTATGGACTGAAACAGGCCCCAAAAACCTGGAATGAGAACATAGACAACTATTTCCTCTATCAAGGCCTCCACAGGTGTGCCAATGAACCTTCCTTATATACAAAATGGGAAGGAGAAAAACAAATGATAATTGGACTATATGTTGATGACATGTTAGTTACAGGTAACTGTGAAAAGATGATTACAAACTTTAGACAACAAATGGAAACATCTTATGCTATGACAGACCTCGGCTGAATGAAAGTATTCTTAGGATTACAAGTACCACAAACTGCATCAGGTATGCATATTTCTCAACATAAATTCACTTTGGACATCTTACAATGAATGTTGTTTGATCAGTGTAATGCTACACTTACACCAATGACCACAAATGAAAATTTAAGAAAGGAATCAGCAGGAGATGATGAAGTTGTAGATGCACAACAATATAGATCTACAGTGGGATCTTTAATGTACCTAACCAATACACGTCCTGATATTGCTAATGTCGTCAATCAAGTGGCACGTTATATGCATAAACCAACAAAAAGCCATTTGCTCGCAGTTCATCGTATTCTACGATACCTTAAAGGGACGACAGATTTTGGCCTTATCTACAAGCAAGATGCAAAATCAGAGTTAACAGGATACTCTGACTCATATTGGGGAGCTAATTTGGATGATAGAAAAAGCACGAGTGGCTTCATCTTCTTCTTAGGCTCCAAACCCATTGCTTGGGGTGTTCGAAAACAACCAACTGTTGCATTATCAACGACTGAAGCTGAGTATGTCTCCCTCAGTTCAGCTAGCTGTGAATGCCTATGGCTTACATGCATTCTGAGTGAACTCAAAGGTACAGAATGCCCTAAATCAACTATCATCTACTGTGACAACACATCATCTATATTTCTTGCACAAAATCCAACAACACAGAAGAAAAGTAAACATATTGACCTGCGAGTCCATTTTATTCGCGATCTTGTGGAAAAAGGCATAATTCAAGTAGAGTTTTGTCCTACCGAGAAGCAGGTTGTTGATATCCTAACAAAACCGCTAGATCGTGGACGATACGCAAAACTGCTTGCAGAAATGAGAGTCGGTGCACATACGGTGTAAGGGAGGATGATGACCTAAGCTGATTTACACAACTCAATATCGAAGGCATATCTTCCTGACAAGTAATACCAGATGATGACAAAACTGCAGTCAACAAAAGGGGCTTTTGAATGCCTACCTTCACAACTCCTGGATTCGTAAACCTATCTATGACAAGTACTATCTATACTGGATCACTCTCAAAAGTGATGAGCTGTAAAGGCATTGAGCCTATAAATATGTTGGCGGTAATATCATAAATATGGTAAGAACATAAGAGGTTTAATGTTGGAGTTGGAGACCGGGCGGTCTGTCTTGGCGGGTTGGAGACCGCGCGGTCTGGCGGTTTGACTCGGCGACTTGTAAACCGGGCGGTCTAGCAATCTTCTCATGCGACCTCTCTGCTTCTCTTGTTGTAAGCCGTGCGGTTAGTTCTTCTGTCTAACCGCGCGGCCTGTGCGGTTTACTTTGTACAGTCCGCTTAGCTTGTAAATTTTTAGTCCCACATCTCTTATTTGTATTCTCTCTTCTCTCCTCCATTCTATATAAGGGGGGCATACCTTTGTAATAGTTATCATTTTTGGATAATAAAATTTCGATTATTCAAAAGTTTATTCGGCTTGTTCTCTTCTTTTCGCTTCTTTTCTCTACTTTCTAACATGGTATCAGAGCACACGGTCTTTTCCTCCTGATTCTGTGCGCTCTCTGTGTTCGCGACTTGTCTTCCGCGTTCTACGGCTTGTTCGCGGCTTGCCTTCTCCTCTGTCCGCGCGGCTGTTTATGTCCGCTGCCTGTCCGCGCGGCTTGTTTCTGTCCGCTGCCTGTTCGCGCGGCTTGCTTCTTCTTGATTCTCTTCTCCTATTGCTCTTGTCGCAGCGACCTGTTTCCGTGTCGCCGCGCTCCTTGTTCTTTCCTGCCGCTCCGACTTCCTAGTCGCTGCGGTCTGTCTCTGTCCGCGTGTGTTGTCTCTGCACTCGCGGTTTGCTGCTGTGATCTGCCTGACCGTGCGGGTTGTTCCTTTCTCCCCCGCATCTTGGTCGCGGTCACCTGCTCTTCTCCTCTCTTCTGTTCGCTCGGCCTTTTCAGTCCGCGCGACCTCTTCCCGCTGTGCCCTTGACCGCATTCTCGCAACTGCTGTGATCTGCCTGACCGTGCGGATTGTCCCTTCTTACCCGCATCTTGGTCGCGGTCACCTGCTCTTCTCCTCTCTTCTGTTCGCTCGGCCTTTTGCAGTCCGCGCGACTTCTTCCCCGCTGTGCCTTGATCTGCATCCTAGCCACTCGTGTTCACGCGGCTTCTTCCCTTTTTGTTCCCGCCGCGGTTTCACGCGGATTCTTCCTTGTTTGAGCGGCCTCTCTGCCCTTCCGCTCTAGCCGCTCCTCTTGTTAGTCGCCGCGACCTCCTGGTTTAGTCGCGCGGCTTGTGCTCTGCTCGTTGGTCGTGGCCCTTCGTGCCGCTGGTGTGCTGTCACCGAGACCGCTGCAGTTTCTTCTTCCTCCCTTCATGGCTTTTCGCCTCGGTTGTCACGTCTTCTGGTCGTGCACACGTTGTTACTCAGGGCAAATGGCTGATCGACACTGGTGCTACGAATCATATGACCGGCCATCTCCCGTGTTTCTCTCTCCTAGAAAAACATGCTCGCTTGCCACCAGTTACTCTCGCTGACGGCTCTTCATCATCCGTTCATGGCACAGGGATAGTTCATGTCACCCCGTCTCTTCACTTGGCGGATACCCTATACGTCCCCCAGTTCCCGTGCAACTTATTATCTGTTACATCTCGTTGCAAGCAATTACAGTGTTCTGTCACATTTACTTCTACTTCTTGCTCTTTTCAGGATCCGGACTCCCAACGGACGATTGCTACTGGGACTGAGAGTGGCGGCTTATACTTCCTAGAAAACATTTCTGCTTTTTCCACCTTCTCCTCCACATCCACAGATCTTCTCCAATGGCATCTCCGCCTTGGTCATGCTCCTCCCCGTCTTCTACGTCAACTTCTGCCCCACCTTCCTCCTCAAAGTCCTCCGCTCAACTGTGAGGCCTGTCAGCTTGGCAAGCATCACCGCTCCTCCTTCCCTCCAAAGCACGTTCGTAGCTCTACCCGTCCGTTTGATCTTATCCACTCCGATATCTGGGGTCCTTCTCCTACTCTTACGATTGGTCGGGGTAGTTCCTATTTTGTCACGTTCATTGATGATTTCTCTCGCTGTACGTGGGTGTATCTGTTAAAAGATCGCTCCGAATTATTCTCTGTATGGACATCCTTCTATCTCATGATCAAAACTCAGTTTGGTGTTTCTATCCAAGTTTTTCGGTCTGATAATGCCCCAGAATATCTCAGTCGTGACTTCTCTATATTCTGCATGCAAAATGGGATTCTTCATCAAACTAGTTGTGTCTATACTTCACAACAAAATGGTGTGGCCGAACGCAAAAACCGACACCTGCTCGATGTCGCTCGCACCTTGATGACCCAGATGCATGTTCCTCGCTCCTATTGGGGCTATGCTGTTCTCCTTGCCTGCTACCTCATCAATCGCATTCCCTCCACGGTTCTCCATGGCCAAACCCCGTTCTCCATTTTGTATCCGGGAAAGGAGCCGTTTCCTCTCCCTCTCCAAATCTTTGGATGCACTGCCTTTGTGCATACCCCTTCTGCCACCCGTGATAAACTCTCCCCTCGCTCCACCAAATGTGTCTTTCTGGGGTATTCCACCACTCAGAAAGGCTACTGTTGTTTTGATCCCATCCTTCGTAAGCAGTTCGTCTCTGCTGACGTCACCTTCTTCGAGAATACCTCCTACTTCTCGGATGATTCTTCTCCTCTTCTCCCAGCTTCTGATTCTCCTGCTGTTCCCTCGTTCCCTCGCCTCCTACTCTCTCCACCACTACACCGTCTCCACCCCCTCCTCTTCCTCCACCTCTCTCTCTCCCTTCTCCACCTCTCTCTCTCCCTTCCCCACCACCCTCTCCCTCCTCTCCGCTGCCGTCGCTCTCTTCTCCCGGGCCAGCTTTCTCTACCACGGATGCTCCGGATGTCTCGGGCCCGGCTGACCTGGATCTTCCTATAGCTCTTCGCAAAGGGTGCGGACGTGCACCTTACACCCCCTTGCTGCTGTTGTTTCCTATGATCGTCTTACTCCTTCTCGCAGGGCATTTGCACTGGCTATCTCTGCCACTGCCACACCCCGCTCCTATCAGGAGGCCCTTGCTATTCCTCACTGGAAGATGGCCATGGATGAGGAAATGGCGACCCTAACTGAGCGGGGTACCTGGACTCTTGTTCCTCCTCCCATTGGTACTGATATTGTTGGCTGTCGCTGGGTCTTTGTGGTCAGATTTAGCCCAGACGGCACTGTGGATCGGTATAAGGCTCGCCTTGTGGCTAAGGGCTTTACTCAGACCTATGGGGTTGATTACTTTGACACCTTCTCCCCTGTGGCTCGTCTCAGCACAATCCGGGTTCTTCTCTCTGTGGCCGTCAATCGGGATTGGCCTATTTCTCAGCTGGACGTCAAGAATGCCTTCCTTTATGGTGATCTTCACGAGGCCGTTTACATGGAGCAACCTCCTTGGTATGTTGCTCAGGGGGAGACACGAGTATGCCGGCTGCAGAAGGCAATTTATGGCCTCAAGCAGAGTCCTCGAGCTTGGTTTGACAAGTTCAGCGGTATTGTGGCGGCTGTTGGTTTTGTGCGAAGCTCTGCTGATCACTCTCTCTTTATTCGCAAAACTCCTTCTGGGCTGGTTGTTCTTGCTGTGTACGTCGATGATATTCTTCTCACTGGCGATGACCAGGAAGGGGTAGCCCTGACAAAGCGACATCTTCGCCAACATCTGATCACTAAAGATATGGGCTCTCCAAGTACTTTCTGGGGATCGAACTCTCTCGGAAGCCCGACTCCTTAGTTCTCTCTCAGCGTAAGTATGCCCTTGATCTTTTAAAAGAGGCAGGATTGACTGGAGCTAAACCTGCCCGATGTCCCATGGCTATGGGGAGGACAAAACCTGGACAGATGATTCGCCTCTTCTTTCAGATAGTTCGCGGTACAGGCGTCTGGTTGGTAAGCTCATATATCTCACAGTGACCAGACCCGACATTTCTTATGCTGTGGGCAAGGTGAGTCAATTCATGCAAGCGCCCAGGGAATGTCATCTACAGTCCGCCTTGCGGATCTTGGAATATATCAAAGCAGCGCCTGGGAAAGGATTACTGTTTCAGAAGAATGGTCATCTGAGGATGAAGCCTACTCAGATGCAAGTTATGCTGATGACAAAGGAGATCGCAAGTCTACCTCAGGTTTTTGCACCTTTGTTGGGGGAAATCTGGTGAGCTGGAAGAGTAAAAGCAGTCTGTTGTCTCCAGGTCCAGTGCAGAAGCTGAGTATCGCAGTATGGCGTCAACCACTTGTGAGTTGAAATGGTTGCGGGCTCTCATGCTAGATTTAGGAGAGGTGTACAACCATCCTCTACCTATGTTCTGTGATAACAAGGCCGCCATATACATCTCCAAAAATCCGGTATTCCATGAAAGAACAAAGCACATTGAGGTTGACTGCCATTTCATTCGTGAAGAGATTTTAAAAGAACAAATTTGCACTCCGTTTGTCACATCTGATAAAGAGCTAGCTGACATCTTCACCAAGCCAGTCTCCGCCTCGTTTCTGCATGTTTGCGACAAGCTGGGCATGATTGATATATATGCTCCAGCTTGAGGGGGAGTGTTGGAGTTGGAGACCGGGCGGTCTGTCTTGGCGGGTTGGAGACCGCGCGGTCTGGAGGTTTGACTCGGCGACTTGTAAACCGGGCGGTCTAGCAATCTTCTCATGCGACCTCTCTGCTTCTCTTGTTGTAAGCCGTGCGGTTAGTTCTTCTGTCTAACCGCGCGGCCTGTGCGGTTTACTTTGTACAGTCCGCTTAGCTTGTAAATTTTAGTCCCACATCTCTTATTTGTATTCTCTCTTCTCTCCTCCATTCTATATAAGGGAGGGCATACCTTTGTAATAGTTATCATTTTTGGATAATAAAATTTCGATTATTCAAAGTTTATTCGGCTTGTTCTTTCTTTTCGCTTCTTTCTCTACTTTCTAACATTTATCAACACTTAAAACTATTGTGTTTTGCTCTCCTCTGCCCTGTATCATATCAAATAACATGGATGACTGATATATTGATCCTACTCACCTCTTATATCTATATATTGATATAGATACATGCATTTGGAGTCACCTAGCAGAGTTAGCGAGCGAATGAAGCATACATGAGTGATATTGATTCGGCTCACCTCTTATATATATATAGACACACAACAACTTGATGATGAAAGAGATGAGCAGAACCAAATATCACGCCATGTCTTCTTCTCCGTACAAAGCACGACATAAGATCTAAAAAAAGATCGATATACTCGTTATGAATGCTATGATTTATATATATGTGTGGGTAGGGGGCGGGTAGGATTGACAGCTTTCTTTGCATTTAAAATATGTAATTATTTTTGCATTTAAGATAGGTAGGTCCAAAATATGTGATTTTTTTTGCATTTAAAATAAATACATAGTAAAAATACAAGAGAGTTCCATAGCAATAAACTATATGTCACCATAGTGCTGGTGATTATGCTGTTATTGTTGATTGTATTAATATTGACTTAAATAAATAGTAGGTGTATGTTGTTTGAACTGAACATATATTATACGTGTCTTGTCCAACCTATGCTTACAGTTGCTGCCTGCGACCGCCTTGCAACCCCTTCCGCACCACCTCAGCAGGCAACCTCACCACCAGCAAGAAATTGTTGCCCGCACGGGCTGCTTGCAGCTCCGAATGTCACACAGCATGCACGTCCACTGCTCTCATATGCCCATGATGCTTTGATGAAGAACGATGCCTGAACCGATTATTTGGAACTCCAATTTTGCTTTGGCTACACTTTTAATTCATTTTACACCAGAAAGGAAAGTGTTTACATAAAATTTCAATTTGAAACAATCAACATAAATCCTTGACAATATCTTCTAATAATTTGAAGATCTCCAATTATAATCTTTTGTAAGACCCCTCTTCCCTTACCAAGGAGGTAACTGATAACTTCTAAAAATAAGTTATCTAGGCCATTATTTCTGATGTATTACGCGGCTATTCTGACACAAATAAGTCTAAAGGTTATAAAAATAAAAGTAAAAGTTTATGTATTCAATTCAAGGCTAATTAGGTCTCTTTCTAATGTATTCTTGCTAGATGCGCAAGAGGAATTTGCTTGGGAATGGAAATCTGCCAAAATATCAAAATCTGGGAAAAAGGTTGCAACACTCAGAAAAAAAGGTTGCAACGTCTCCTGGACGGTTTTCAGCATTTAAATTTTGAATTTTTGCGCCATTTTCAAAATGAAAGGTGGCATCTTTTGGAGAATGATCGGTCATTTTTAAGGGGAAAAAGAACACAGAAAAGGGCGAATTGGGTGGATTCAAAAGAGAAAAAGGGGTCTTGTCTTGGAGAAGAAGAAGAACTAGGGCACGCCAGATCTTGGAGGCAGACTGGTTTTGCACACATCGGAGAGCGAATTCCTGCTTTGTTTTTATATTTCTCCCACCATGTGTTGTAAGATCTTTCTTGTTTGGTGGTGTGTTCTCTTCATCGTGATGAACTAACTTGTTTTAATCTTGTATTGTGAGAGTACTATGTCTCTTGGGATGACAAATTCTTAATTTTCCTTAGTTATGAATGTTTGGTGATTGTTTGTATTGAATCTATGATCTTTAATTCGAAGTCCTTGGCCAAGTCTTCATCTTTTTACGACGCTTCATAAATCGAGAGAGGAGTTGCGCAAGTATATCGTAGAGTCAGTATAGTATTTTAAGGGAGAAAGAGATTTCACCTTGGTGCTAGCAACTTTGGTTTTCGATCTCTATGCAGTTCTTGTTTCACCTACGGGGTAACAGAGAACTAGGGACTTCCAATATCGAGAGGTACGGATTTCTTCTCTAAAATCGTTGCCAAATGTTTCACCACTCATCATTACAAAACTATTTTCATTGGTTGTCACAATAGACTTAGGAAATCATGATACAAGATTATCTTTTGATAACTTATAACCAAGTATTTCTCTCCCGGATCTTTAGTTTCTTTTCTGTAATTAGAAGTTTATTTTAAGATTCTAGTATTCTGAAACCATCATCTTATTCTTCTTGAATTTAAAGAAAAGGCACAACTAGTAATTGCAAGCACTGAATTGACCATCTCCTCGAGGGAACGATCCTTACTTACTATTTATTACTTGACACGGCATGTACACTTATGGTTAATTGCGTATACCCATTTTGGGCGTATTAGTAACCTGGTCTTATGCCTAGTACCGCCGCCTTACGGTGACACTAACTCACGGGTTAGTCGACACCGCAAGACGCCGATCCTGTCGGCGAGTACGATCATTCAACCAGTTTCGGCCAATCGAGAATAGAAGTAAAACAAGTAGTAATAACTAACAAGTCTACAAAGATCATAGTACATATCATATATATATATATGAAAATGAAAGTATAACAGTAGTCCACAATGAGTACAACAGAAAGAGAAAAGGGCTTATGTCTTGTACATGGATGTCAAATCTCTCTCTCTTACAAATACAAACAAGCGGAAGCTAATATATCAACGGTACACGCATCATCACCTGACGTCGGGTTGCAGTAGTAGTAGTATTAGTAGTATGTGGTATCCGCTCATCAAGTCCTGCCACCTCGTCCTGCTAGTCGTGCCGGTGCTCCATCTCCTCAAGCTCCTAAAATGATACGGTCACAACCAACCGTTAGTCAAAAAAACTATGTCATTTTCTCCACACCTTGCCCCCGCGGCTCCTAGGCACCGTGCGGGAGGACGAAGCGGAGAACAACAAGGGGTATGAAAGAAGAGCAGGTCACAGTGGAACTAAACTATCAAGTCTAACAGTTCTATATATTACATGTAAAGTAAGAAAAGAATAGTACTGCAAGTAAAGTAAGGTAAAGAACAGTACAACATGTAAAGTAAGGTAAAGAACAATACTGCAAGTAAAGTAAGGTAAAGAACAGTAAGTAAACTACACAACTACTAAAATACCATCACAGAAGTATCTTAACTTATATGAATGCCCATACAAACTTATAGGTTAAGGTTTCCAAATATAACTTATCATATAAAAGAGCTCATACTAATTTATATGATAAGGATCCATGGTGTGTATGACCTAAATATCTATGTATGTTATGTATGCAGGTTATGATTCATGCAAGTGCAACTTACACACATGACTCTGTGATCACAGACCTTTAGTTCCCTGATTTTGGAAGCTAGCTTCACTCCCAAGAGCCTCCATAGTGGCCAACAGAGACAGTGGGTTGGGCCGCCCAACTCCTAGGCGGGTATCCGCACTACCAGGCCTAGCCCTTATGTACGCCTCTAAAAGACACACCAGAGTTACCACGTACTAATGCTGGCAAATCCACCAGTCTTTTCCTTGGCTAAGTGAGAACCACACTTGTCGAGTCAACGTATCGATGTCAGTGCGAATGACCTTCTAGTACCAAAGACCCACTATAACGCCCCAAAATTTGTAGAGGAACGACCAGTGTTTCTGGCCTAAATTTTTGGAAATTTTGGTTTCTGGCAGGGGGCACACGGCCTGGGACATGGGCGTGTCACAGGGTGTGTCGAGCCCGTGTCGACTATCGGTCCGGGGAGACAACAATTTTCGCTCGACAAAGTGTCGAGACAAGTCACACGGCTTAGAACACGGGCGTGTCCAAGGCCGTGTCAGTCAGTCGACGAACTTCACTCGACGAAGTGTCGAGACATCGCTCGACGAGGTGTCGAGACAAGGCACACGGCCAAGGACACGGGCGTGTCCAAGGCCGTGTCAGTCAGTCGACGAACTTCGCTCGACGAAGTGTCGAGACATTGCTCGACGAGGTGTTGAGACAAGGCACACGACTAAGGACACGGGCGTGTCCAAGGCCGTGTCAGATGTCGAGGCGTGAACACGGCCTAGAGCCCAAGTGTGTTGAGGTAGACACGGGAAAGGACACAGGCATGTCCAGTACCCGTGTAGTTCTCGGGTTGTTTTCGGGGCTGTGTCGATGGAGGCACACGGCCGACCACACGGCCGTGTCAGTTGGGACACGGGCGTGTCAGGTAGAACACGGGCATGTCGGAAGCCCGTGTGCTGTTCCAGTCATGTCGATTTTGACGGCGAATGGGGGACACGGCCCTGGCACACGGGCGTGTGCCAGGCCGTCTCCTGTCCAGGTTTAGCTTTTCAGGCCCGAATCAAAGCCGTTCGTTTCTTTATTTTGGGATCCAACGGCTAGGGGTTATTCCTGATGGGATATACTCGGGATTGGACCCTTAGAAACCATCATTTTCTTTTGATTGGTTCTCTTTCTAAGTTCTAGAGAGAAAGGAGAGTAAGGAAGAAGGTGAATTAGAGATCCGGTTGTTGGAGAGGCTTCGGTGCTCCAAATCGCGAGCCGAGTCCGGATCCGTGGAGGCTAGATCGTTGCGAAGGTTTTCATCCGGCTATTTTTGCCATAGCTAGGAAGAGGAGTCGGAAGGTAACGACACTTCTCATCTCGGTCTTAGGATGCATGTCTTAGCATATTTTCTTTTCTAGTTTTTGGGCATCAAACACTCAAATGAGAGGGGTTTGTGTCGCCAAGGTTCAAGAGGAACCTCCGGGTCGATTGAGTCCGTCCCCGACATATTTTGCATTAGAGATCCGCTCCGTTAGTGGATTAGGCATGGTGGGTGAAGCCATAGTCGCGACCGTTAGTCCGACTCGGTGATGTTGCATACGAGCTTTAGGAATTGGTAGAGATTCGTTGCGGCAAGATGTCGTTTGTGATGTGGTGATGTTTTCCCCTTTTTCTCGAGTGAGTATGTGTAGCCGGAACCGGACAAGGTTAGCTACTCAATGGCGGTAGATGGTTTCCTTGGTGAACAAGGTTAGCTCTGCATGAGTGGTAGATGGTTTTCTTGGTACGCGGGAACGCTGTAGTATAAATAAGGGACTAGGGTGGAATTGTCTTGGTTTGTGATGTGCCAAGGCGTGGCTATGTCTCCATGGTCGACTGGCTATCCCGTGACGTACACGTCATGTGTGGAGAGTGTCCCGGCGAGACTAGTCCCCTTCTGTGAGACTGACGAGAATGCCAAGCATGGGGGCAAGCCAGGGCAATGAGGCCATGAGCGGGTGGGGTCCAGCAAGGCTTCTTAGAATCGGTCAGTTGTGTTTGTTGGAATCCTGACATGAGACGTCAGAGCTTGCAGGCAAGACCGGGTCTAAGACCCTGAGCGGGTGGGGCCTTGGCGAGAGTTCCATGTGGCGGCTTGTGTGTCACTGGGGGAAATTGTGTTTCCCTTTTTGTTTGCGGCTTTATGCCAATGGGGAAATGGTGAGTACCCAAATGATGTGATGTTGTGATAGATGCATATGCTTTAGGGTGCCTTGGGTGAAGCCCGGGTATTGCATTCATGTTGCATAAGTAGACCTCTTTTTATTATATGCTCAACCAGTAGAGAACCTGTATGTGTTTGAGACATCCAAGCATGTTCTAAATGCATTTCTGGTTTTTATTTATATATTACATACGAAGTGCTGACTTGCAGGTTGGAGGGTTCCCGAGGTCCGTTAGGGGCGGCCGGGAGGTGATGTGTTGGTTACACAGTTTGAGGTCAGCCTTTGCTGACCCACGTTACTAATAATTTTTACAGGGCAAGGATCGCAAGCAGGAGCTAGCTCGTCGGCCAGAAAGACCTAAGTCTCATGAAGTGTTTCCCCTTTTGCTGTAGCTTTACATTTATGTCATTATATGTTTTATGCTCATGTAGTCCGGCTTGCATGCCGAGGTAGACTAGGAGTGCTTTGGCACTTTCATGAATATTGTATTATGTGAGTTTGGACTCTCTTTTGTTGTAAGGCCATAAGGCCAGCTTATTACTCTTGTAGTAGTGGATAACTTCTAGTCTTGCTTGTGTTTCGCTGTGTTGTGCCAAGTGTTTTGAGTGTGGGTAGTTATATCATCTTATAATACTAAAGCTGTGGCGTGCGTATGTTGTGGGCCCCGGCCGGACCCATATTATACGGTCATTACAGGGGAGGTGTTACAATTTGGTATCAGAGGCAGGTTAGATTCAAGTTCAATGCGTAGAGAAGTTATCCACATAAGAGTAACATTGGACCATGAGTGTCCTATTGTTTAAGTCTTGAGATTAGAGACTGATCCCTTATTTCTTATTTTCTTGAAGAGTGCAAGCAACAAGGCGGGTATGTCAAGAGCAAGAGAAGAGCTTTCGGCGAGCAGTGCTACTGCTCCAGGTCTTTTGGGCACGGGTGTAAACCCGGCCGACTTCTGCCGCATGCTTGCAGAAGCGATGGTGGCAGCCCAAGCTGCAGCGGCAGCTCAGGTAGCAACCCCTGCTACACCGGACACGGCGACGACCGTGCCAGGCGGAGAAGCCAAGCGAGTGGAGCCTTTGGCAGAAAGGGTGGTTGTCTGACATGGAGACCGGCACATGAAGTACTTCCTGAGCTTCCATCCCCCGTCATTCATGGGAGTTAGTACACCAACTGATGCGGAGGATTGGTGGGTTAGAATTCAAGAGATTTTGAGGGCGGCAGAGATGCCAGAAGAAAAGAAATCTGAGTATGCGGCGTTCATGTTGGAAGGAGACGCCAAGTTGTGGTGGGTGAGCCATAGCGGCCGCAAGTTCCCTGGACGCACCCCGTCGGTGGAGGAGTTTGGGGATGCTTTTCTCAAGAGGTACATTCCCGTTTCTACACGGTTGACACTTCAGAGGCAGTTTCTGCACTTAATGAAGCGGGACAAGACGGTGGACGAGTACGTGCAGGAGTTCACCCGTTTGGTCGTTACGCGGGAACGACGATGGCAGATGATGTAGAGAGGGATAACCTCTTCTACCAGGGGCTGAGGGAGAATCTGAGGCAACCCCTCATCTCCATGAAGAGAGCGGGATTCAATGAACTAGTTGAGGCTGCCAGGATATTGGAAAGTGATCTGGAGCGAACCCAACGTCGTAAGGGTTTCACTCCCAAGCAAGGGGAAGGGAAGCCTCCGCAATCTCAGGGAAAGTCTGAAGGGAGTAGGTGGAGGAAAAAGCCTCACACTGTCATATCCGGTGAGAAGAGCAAGTGGACGCCTAGAGGTTCTCACTCTACGGGACCGCCGACGTGCTACAACTGTGGTAAGGTGGGGCACATAGCTCGTGTTTGTCCTCAAGGAGGAGCGGAGCAAGAGGCAAGGCAGGAGTAGACTGTGCGCTCCGGCCCCAGTGCCGCGGATAAAGGGAAGATGGCGGAGTCTAGCGCTTCTCGGTTCCAACCGGTGCAACCAAGGGCCTACAACCTTGGACAACAGGAAGCGATCTGCCAAACTGATGTGGTGACAGGTATGAGGAAATTTAAGTTTAAATTTTGTGCTTCATACCTTTAGACTTTTATGTGTGATGTCTATGTTGTAGGATTCGTTTTAGTTTCTGGATACCCCGCTAGGGTATTGTTTGATACGACAGCATCGCACTCCTTTCTCGCGGAGAGCTTCATCCGGAGAATAGGAGTTGAGTCTTTATCGTCGGGCGCAGAGCTGAAAGTGTGCATGCCCAATGGGTCATCCATGACCACCGGGGCCAGAGGGCGCATCTGTTGGGAGCTGGACGGAGTTAACTTCGTTTTGGTAGCAGCGATTTTACCATTGGTGGAGTTCGATGTCATTTTGGGCATGGACTGGCTTGCAGAGCAGCGCTCCAGTATTGAGTGCCTATCTAAGTTAGTGACCCTAAGGAGTAAAGGGCAGGCGGAAGTCAAATTTGAGGGCCTTTATGGAGTGGCCTATTCCTTAATTTCGGCCATGCAATTGATGCGGGCGGTTAACCAGGGTGGTGTAGCGCTGGTAGCGTTATTGGAGGTTCGTCTCTCCCAGTTGTCTATTGAGGAAGTGCCCGTAGTGGCAGAGTTCAAGGATGTGTTTCCGGATGAACTTCCTGGAGCGCCTCCTCGGTGGGAGATCGACTTCTCGATCGAGTTAGTGCCGGAGGCTAGGCCGGTGTCACGTCCCCCATTTAGGATGGCACCAAAGGAGTTGGCCGAACTCAAAGTACAGCTACAGGAACTATTGGAGCAAGGGTATATTAGACCCAGTTATTCACCGTGGAGCGCGCCAGTGTTGTTTGTAAAGAAGAAAGACGGTAGTATGCTGCTATGCATAGACTACCGAGAGCTGAATAAATTGATCGTCAAGAATAAGTATCTGATTCCTCGGATAGACGACTTGTTCGACCAATTGATGGGGTAGGTGGTGTATTCGAAATTGGACTTGAAGTCAGGATATTATCAGCTGCGAATTCGGGACGAGGACATATCCAAGACTGCTTTTGGTACAAGGTATGGACACTTTGAGTTTACGGTGATGCCGTTCGGGCTGATGAACGCACCATCTGTGTTCATGAATCTTATGAATCGAGTATTTCGGGAATACTTAGATTCTTTTGTGGTTGTCTTCATTGATGACATCTTGGTGTATTCCAAATCAGAAGTGGAGCATGAGACCCACTTGAGAGTGGTCTTGCAAGTGTTGAGGGAGAATCAATTGTATGCAAAGTTCTTAAAATGTGAGTTCTGGTTAGAGAAGGTGGCATTTTTGGGCCACGTGATTAGTGGGGAGGGGGTGGCAGTGGATCCAACAAAAGTGGAAACCATCAGAGATTGGCCAGTTTTGAGAACCGTGGCGGAAGTCCGAAGTTTTCTTGGACTAGCCGGGTATTATAGGAGATTCGTGGAGAATTTTTCGTGGATTACTCTACCCCTCACCTCACTCACTCGTAAAGATTATAAGTTTGTGTGGACTCAAGAGTGCATTCAAGCATTCGAGGCACTGAAGGAGAGGTTATGATGGCTCCAATCCTAAGTCTACCGCAAGGGACCGAGGGATTTCAGATCTTCAGTGACGCATCAGGATGCAGTTTGGGTTGCGTTTTTGTGCAACATGGCAAAGTGATAGCTTTTGGGTCTAGACAGCTGAAGCCTCATGAGAGGAATTACCCCGTCCATGATTTGGAGTTGGCGGCGGTAATTTTTGCGTTGAAAATTTTGTGACATTATGTGTATGGTGCAATGGTGGAGATCTTCACGGATCATAAAAGCCTGAAGTATCTCTTGGATCAAAAAGACTTGAACATGCGGCAACACAGGTGGGTTGAGTTTCTTGGAGACTACGAGGAGGCGATTCAGTATACGCCAGGTAAAGCCAACGTGGTGGCGGATGCCTTGAGTAGAAAGTACTCAGGGCAAGGGAATTGGATCAAAGCTCATGATGAGCGGTTGGTACGGGAATGGGAGTCCCTTGGTTTGGAATGTGTAGCGAGAGGTGGGTCCAGCGTGGCTCGGTTGAACTGGATTGAAGTGTAGAACGACTTGTCCGATCGCATTCGGGAAGCGACTCGGTTGGATGTGGAGTTTCAACCATATGTGTTGGAGGCTCAAAAGGGCGAGAGCAGCGCCCTGGGAGATGAAAGATGGGATTCTGAGGAAGGACGGAAGGGTTTGTGTACCGCAGTTTGGCAAACTCCGTGAGGAGTTGATGTTTGAGGCTCACTTCACAAAGTACTCCATTCACCCGGGCAGTACAAAGATGTACTTGGATATGAAGAAATCCTTTTGGTGGCCGGGGTTGAAGCGGGACGTTGCTTTGTATGTGAATCATTGCCAAACTTGCGCCTTGGTGAAGGCCGAGTGTCAGAAGCTGGGCGGGTTCCTGAAGCCTCTTCCAATCCCGGAGTGGAAATTTGATGACATCTCCATGGATTTTGTACATGGTCTGCCTAGATCGCAGCAGGGTAATGATGCTATTTGGGTGATCGTGGACCTCTTAACCAAGGTGGCCCACTTTATCCCAAATCGGAAGGAGGACAGCATGGAGAAGCTGGTGGAGTTGTACGTTCGCAACATTGTGCGACTACATGGGATTCCTAAGAGCATAGTCAGCGATCGAGATGGACGGTTTACGTCCAAGGATTGGAGATTGGTTCAGAAGAGTTTGGGCACGAAGCTAAAGTTCAGTACGGCGTTCCATCCTCAAACTGACGGGAAAACCGAAAGGACGAACCGTACCATGGAGGATATGCTGAGAATGTGCATTCTTGACTTCGGCAAGTAGTGGGAAGATCACCTCTTCATGGTGGAATTCGCGTACAATAACGGTTATCAAACGAGTATAAAAATGGCACCATACGAAGCTTTGTATGGGAGACGGTGTCGAACACCGATGTCTTGGACAGAGGCGGGAGACACCAAAATCTTGGGGAAAGAGGTAGTAGTTGACGCTTGTGAGATGGTACGGACCATTCAAGAGCGTATGAAGGTGGCGCAAGACCGGCAAGCAAAATACTTTAATGCTCGTCATAGGAGGTTGGAGTTTGCGGTAGGTGATTGGGTCTATTTGAAGATCAAGTCGTTCAAAGGTGTCTCACGGATTCGCCGACTCAAGAAGTTGAGTCCAAGGTTTTTGGGGCCTTTTGAAGTTGTTGAACGGGTGGGAGAAGCACCATATCGGTTGCCGTTGTCCGCGGAGCTGAGTGGATTGCATGACGTCTTCCATGTCTCCGTCTTGAGGAAGGTCTTGGTGGAGGCTAGTGTAGTGATTGAGCCGGCATCGGTGCCGATAGAGGAAGACTTGAGGACGCGAGTCCGTCCAATTGCTATAGAGGATTCGGAGACTCGGTAGTTGTGGAATAAAGAGGGTAAACTCGTGAGAGTGCGTTGGGACAATAGCGGTCGTGAGGAGCAATCTTGGGAACGAGAACAAGTCATGCTAGAGGAGTATCCGAAACTCTTCATTTCAGGTACCATTTAAGTTTTGTTCCCTTTGTTTTGTAATTTTGGGACGAAATTCTTTTAAGGGGGAGAGAGTTGTAACGCCCCAAAATTTGTAGAGGAACGACCAGCATTTCTGGCCTAAATTTTTGGAAATTTTGGTTTCTGGCAGTGGGCACGCGGCCTGGGACACGGGCGTGTCCCAGGGCGTGTCGAGCCCGTGTTGACTATCGGTCCAGGGAGTTGATGATTTTCGCTCGACGAAGTGTCGAGACAAGGCACAGGGCCTAGGACACGGGCGTGTCTAAGGCCGTGTCAGTTAGTCGACGAACTTTGCTCGACGAAGTGTCGAGACATCGCTCGACGAGGTGTCGAGACAAGGCACACGGCAAAGGACATGGGCGTTTCCAAGGCCGTATCAGTCAGTCGACGAACTTCGCTCGACGAAGTGTCGAGACATCGCTCGACAAGGTGTCGAGACAAGGCACACGGCGAAGGACACGGGCGTGTCCAAGTCCGTGTCAGAAGTCGAGGCGTGAACACGGCCTGGAGCCTAGGTGTGTTGAGGTATACACGGTCAAGTACACGGGCATGTCCAGTACCCGTATAGTTCTCGGGTTGTTTTCGGGGCTGTGTCGATGGAGGCACACGGCCGACCACACGGCCGTGTCAGTTGGGAAACGGGCGTGTCAGGTAGAACACGGGCATGTCAGAAGCCCGTGTGCTGGTCCAGGCGCATCGGTTTTGATGGCGAATGGGGGACACGGCCCTGGACACGGGCGTGTGCCAGGCCGTGTCCGGCCCAGGTTTAACTTTTCAGGCCCGAATCAAAGCCGTTCGTTTCTTTATTTTGGGATCCAACGGCTAGGGTTTATTCCTGATGGGATATACTCGGGATTGGACCCTTAGAAACCCTCATTTTCATTTGAGTGGTTCTCTTTCTAAGTTCTAGAGAGAAGGGAGAGCAAGGAAGAAGGTGAAGTAGAGATCTGGTTGTTGGAGAGGCTTCGGTGCTCCAACTCATGAGCTGAGTCCGGATCCGTGGAGGCTAGATCGTTGCGAAGGTTTTCATCTGGCTATTTTTTCCATGGCTAGGAAGAGGAGTCGGAAGATAACGACACTTCTCCTCTCAATCTTAGGATGCATGTCTTAGCATCTTTTCTTTTCTAGTTTTTGGGCACCAAACACTCAAATGAGAGGGGTTTGGGTCGCCATGGTTCAACAGGAACCTCCGGGTCGATTGAGTCTGTCCCCGGCATATTTTGCATTAGAGATCCGCTCCGTTAGTGGATTAAGAAAGGTAGGTGAAGCCGTAGTCGAGACCATTAGTCCGACTCGGTGATGTTGCATACGAGCTTTAGGAATTGGTAGAGATCCGTTGCGGCAAGATGTCGTTTGTGATGTGGTGATGTTTTCCCCTTTTTCTCGAGTGAGTACGTGTAGCCGGAACCGGACAAGGTTAGCTCCTCAATGACGGTAGATGGTTTCCTTGGTGAACAAGATTAGCTTTGCATGAGTGGTAGATGGTTTCCTTGGTGCGCGGGAACGCTGCAGTACAAATAAGGGACTAGGGTGGAATTGTCTTGGTTTGTGATGTGCCAAGGCGTGGCTATGTCTCCGTGGTCGGCTGGCTATCCCGTGACGTACACGTCATGTGTGGAGAGTGTCCTGGCGAGACTAGTCCCCTTCTGTGAGACTGACGAGAATGCCAAGCATGGGGGCAAGCCCGGTCAATGAGGTCATGAGCGGGTGGGGTCCAGCAAGGCTTCTTAGAATCGGTCAGTTGTGTTTGTTGGAATCCTGACATGAGACGTCAGAGCTTGCAGGCAAACCCGGGTCTAAGACCCTGAGCGGGTGGGGCCTTGGCGAGAGTTCCATGTGGCGGCTTGTGTGCCGTTGGGGGAAATTGTGTTTCCCTTTTTGTTTGCGGCTTTATGCCAATTGGGAAATGGTGAGTACCCAAATGATGTCATGTTGTGCTAGATGCATACGCTTTAGGGTGCCTTGGGTGAAGCCTGGGTGTTGCATTCATGTTGCATAAGTAGGCCCCTTTTTATTATTTGCTCAACCAGTAGAGAACGTGTATGTGTTTGAGACATCCAAGACTGTTCTAAATGCATTTCTGGTTTATATTTATATATTGCATACGAAGTACTGACTTGCAGGTTGGAGGGTTTCCCGGGGTCCGTTAGGGGCAGCCAGGAGGAGATGTGTTGGTTACACAGTTTGAGGTCAGTCTTTGCTGACCCACGTTACTAATAATTTTTACAGGGCAAGGATCGCAAGCAGGAGCTAGCTCGCTGGCCAGAAAGGCCTAAGCCTCATGAAGTGTTTCCCCTTTTGCTGTAGCTTTACATTTATGGCATTATATGTTTTATGCTCATGTAGTCCGGCTTGCATGCCGAGGTAGACAAGGAGTGCTTTGGCACTTTCATGAATGTTGTATTATGTGAGTTTGGACTCTCTTGTGTTGTAAGGCCATAAGGCCAGCTTATTACTCTTGTAGTAGTGCATAACTTCTAGTCTTGCTTGTGTTTCCGCTGTGTTGTGCCAAGTGTTTTGAGTGTGGGTAGTTATATCATCTTATAATACTAAAGTTGTGGCATCCGTATGTTGTGGGGCCTCGGCCGGACCCGTATTATACGGTAATTACAGGGGAGGTGTTACACCCACCACCTTTATGCGTATGTAATTGATGTAAATATAGATCTCTGAGCCATTGGCTCCCCAGACTAACCCGTCCGTCACAACCTTCCGAGCCACTAGCTCGCCGGGCTAACTTGCACATTTCCATAACCACCGAGCCTACCGCTCGTAGGAAAAAAAACCTGTCATGTATCCAAACATCTGAGCCTCCATCTCGCAGGACAAAAACCCGTCCTGTATCCAAACATCCGAGTCTCCAGCTCGCTGGACAAAATCTGTCCTAGAATAAACCTCTCGAGCCATCAGTTCGCAGGATCAACCTGTCCCGAAACCCTCCAACCCTTCAAGGGTGAGATTGTCACATCATTCTCTTAACCTATTAGACTACACTTGTCTAATGCATATTACACCTAATAACTTAGGGTAAGTCCTTGGACTGCCCAGGGCATGCCCGGTGAAGGACTCTCGTGGGCACTAGGAACTACGATGGGATGAAACTCAAAGCTCTCTTTCTCAAGGACACTTACTCTTATTAGTGTTTACACATTATTCATACCCAACTCTTGTTTTTACTCTAGTGTGAACCTAATGACTTAAAATATTATTGGGAGAGCGGCGGTCTTCCGCCGGTCTCTGTTCTAGTTATTCTCTTTGGGATTTTGCACTCTAACACTCGTTACTAAGTAGTGACTTAGTTGACGTCAACCAGGGTTTCAACTTTCCAATTAAATTCTCTTTCTAACCACTTTTCATATCCCTCTGTGGGTCCTTGTGTTATACCCTACTTTTGTTATACGCAGCCCACGACCTAACATTTACCCATGTGACATGACTTCCAAATCCCTTGGGCCAGATGACCGTAATTATTTATCATGGGTTGGTATGGTGTATGATGTTGATCATTCAAGATTTGACTGTTTTTCTAAGTAATTAAGACCCTATATTAATTCTTTTAATTGAGTGACCTAAGTCATTTTGTACATGATGTACTAGATACATTGGTTCCACAGATCTAAGAAATTTACCTTGTGTTCAATGAGGTTAAATATGACTGTCTACTAGATTTCATAATTTTCCCATGTAAATTTCTATATAATTTCCATTTAAGATTAAAATCACAATTTGACCATTTTCCAAATGAAGTAAATCAACTATACAACCAAAAATTCTAGGAAACTTTTTGGAGGCCAATATTGATATAATAAAATATCATACAAAAATTGATGATCCTAAACAGTGATTTGACCTAACAAAATTTCATAATAGTAATATTACCAAAATGCCACTACTTACATTTTCAACATACATATTCACCCATAAATTCTAAGATAATTACCTAAGGTTTTAATCACAGGAATGGGATTCCATAAATTTTCCCATAATTTTTCCAACAAAGATTTCCTTTACTTTTTATTAATTTTCAAGAAAGGGTAATAATGTAATTCTACAAAAAACTAAAGGTCAATTTTCCAAATAAGCTTATAAAATTTTCCAGAGATGTATGATGTTGTACTGGGGCTTGTGACAGAGTTTTAGAATTTATAAGAGTAGTTAGCCCTCTTTTCAATTTTTATATCCAAAGGGACATAATTTCCAATAATTCCAAATAATGGGATTTTTGATCCCAAAAATCTCATCCTTCCTATGGGAGGTGTAATGCATCCATATAAGCCTCCGTCCCAAGTTGCATGGACATTTATTTTGCCAAATGGGCTAAATTCCCATTTTTCTATTTCTACTATAAGCACGCCAAATTTCAATATACCTTCATCATGCATGTTTGATTTCCCAAACTTGCAGTGGTCAAAATGGCCTAAACTTTTTTATCATGGTAATATAATGACCCAACGGCTATGCCACGCAAATTCGAGGGCATTTGGAGTTGTAGATCTCTAAAAGTTCAATTAATTAAATAAATGATATTTCTCCAAAAACTATGGAAAAATACTTTCCAAAAATTCTCATTTTTAGTCAGTACTTAAGTATGACCTAATCACATTCATGACCAAAATCTTAGGTCATGTGGACTTAGGTTTTGTCTTGGGCACTCATCTAAAGATCTGCCCTTGCCTAGGACCAGCCTTGGTAGAATGGCCCTACAGGGAGCTATATTGCTCAAAATTACAACTTTAGGCTGTCAATTTAAAGGCAAGACCTAAGGCTACATTTTATATGTTGAACATATTTTCAGAAACTGCATCTAAGAGGCCTAAAATTAGCCTGCAAGATATAGAATAAAGTATGACACATTACTAAGATTAATATAGCACGAATCTCAAAGCACAAATGGAGGGCATCCGTTCATCTTCCCCCATCAGCCGACGGCCAGGATTTGATTTTCTTGTACCGACTTGTTTTGCTTATTCCAACCAACTTAGCCACTGCCACTGCCGGATATTATCGCCACCACCTCCGTTGAGGTGGGGGCTTTCGTTTCCCGGCGATGAGGCCGTCGGAGGTGGCTTCTCCGGCGATCCCGAGCTAGAAGAAAAGCTCGACATTTTAGCTCACAACTCACATGATATTGGGCTCAATTGAGCACGATGTCTTGCCTAGTTGAGCTAGAAAACTAGAACGGGGTGAGGTGAGGTGAAACAGACCTTAATCGGAGCCCGGCGGCGGCGGTGGCGGTGGTTGGCCATTGAATTTCTCCTCTCCGGCGAGCTTGCTCCCGAACTCGTTTCTCCACCAAAAGCTTCGATGCAGATATCGAATTCCACTGCTCTCGGCCTTCTGAAGCTGATGGTGAGGTCAAATGGGGGTGCGGTTGGCTGATTGTGTTGTTTTGAATATGGGGGATTTCGGCCAAGCATTGGATGCTTCACCATGGCTGACATATGTCATGGAGTTGGGCTGGAAAGGCTGGGAATTATGGCTGCAGCTCAGAGGAGGGCTTGGGAAGAGTGGAGGAGGGCAACATGGCCACCATCCCTCATGTCCCTCTCTTCTCTCTCTCCTATTTTTAGCCTAATTTCCAAAAATACCCCCTTACATGTCACTACCCTCCAAATTCAGAGGGTAGGGGCTGTAAATAAACACTTGGGCTGGTTATGGTCCTTGGCTCATGGGCTTAGCCCATTAGGAATGGGCTTGACTCATTTCTTTTCTTTTCTTTAAGCCATATGTTGACTTGTTGACTTTTTAGGTTGACTTCATCAACATGATGAGTGGACTGACCCACTTGATGGTCATGGACCCTATGGCACCACCCAACTTGGTTGGGTCATGGTGGTGCCCTACTTGGGCTAATTGGGCCAATAGGCGTGGGTTTGACCAATTTAGGACTGGGGTTGACTTGGGTCAATTTGGCTCAAAGGGTGACCCAATGATGTGACTTTTGGTTCACTTAGATTGCTTTTAGGGTTAGGGGCATAGTGGTGGGGTCAATGTGTACCTATGATTCCAATTTGGGCTAGTTTGACCTGATTTGACTTGAACCCTATAGTGGGCCCTATGTGAATCCATCCTAACTCCTTGGGTCAAACCTATCCTAACCACAATCATCCACCACATGTCCCAACCTAATCTAAGTTTAGGGGTCTAGTAGAAAATGAGATGTTACATCTTTAGTATACAAAAATCTTTTTTGGTCTTTGGCATCCAACTTTTCTTTTTTTCATTTTGCCTCAAAATTTTAGATTAAGGCTTCGTTTGGTGGGAATTATTTTAACCGGCGAAGCGGTTGCGTCTGCATGAACCGGGCCTTAATTAAGGTCCGATTCATACTATCGCAACCGCTTGACCGGTAAAAACAAGTCCCGCCAAACAGAGCCTAAGTCTCTTATTTAAGAGACTTTTTGATGCGCCTGACGTGCATATATAGAGCTATTGACACCAAAACTTTTTAAACCACTAAAACGATTATTTTGATCTCAAATTTTCCTTTTTGTTTTAAAAAATAATTGTATAATAATATTATTCTTATTTTTACGCTTAT
The DNA here is from genome assembly GCA_039583875.1 of Platanthera guangdongensis. Lineage (NCBI taxonomy): Eukaryota > Viridiplantae > Streptophyta > Magnoliopsida > Asparagales > Orchidaceae > Platanthera > Platanthera guangdongensis. The sequence goes on along the minus strand of CM077153.1, from coordinate 228,400,205 downwards.
TATACAGCTGTAATGCATGATTTTACGGCCGGAATATCAGTAATATGGTACTTAAAATGAATGTAAAAATAAGAACATTAATATTGTGTGATTATTTTTTTAAAAAAAATTTTAAACCAAAATAATTATTTTAGTTTTTTAAAAAAAAGCCATGATGTGCATAGCTCTAGGCATACCAGGCGCTACTGTTGGAAATTTCCCCGTTAAGTGGACTCGATTCATCGAGACGTCCCGTTAGAGTTGTACGTGTATATTTAGTCTATTTGTGCTTCTACGAGCGTGAGTTAATTCAGTCGCGCGAACGGTCGAAGTCTGTGATAGGTAGGCCCGACCATCTCGTAAATTTAGTCGCGAACTCGGTCTCGTCCTTGACACGAAATTTGGCGTGATCATGAAATCTGTTTGATTTCATGTGGGTTTCATATTTTATTTACTTTGGACATTTATTAAAATTAAGTGCATCCAATTTGTAACTTAAATTGGTGTCTCTCCTATTAAAGGCCAAAATGAAACCTTGCAAGCCATCCTTTCATATAGGCGTGAACAAGGGTGAAAATCCCGTTCGTTTTTGGGAAACCGTCGCTCCTCCATCTTCATCGTGAAAAGCTGCCGGCCCTAGGAGTCTTCTTTTAGATCCAGGAGGAATATCTTTCCCGGGGGCCGACGGCAACTGTTTGCCGCATAAATCTTTGAACGCCACCACCATTATTGCTCCCTTATATATATATATATATATATATATATATATATATATATATATATATATATATATATATATATATATATATATATATATATCTTTATTATATAATACATATACATATTTTCAATCACACCATGAAACTCATCTGGACCGTCCGATCAAACTCCATCAAATACGGGTCGTTGGATTCAAAACCGAAGGCCTGCAACTATCCAAATCAAAAAAGAATTACTGTTCATCCACGTTTCAGCCCCGACACCGCCCCTCCCGCATCCCGCCCCCATGGCTTCAGCCCGCCGCCGCGGCGGCGGCCTGCCCGCCGCCCACCGGCGTGTTCGCCGCCCTCCGGCGAACCCGCCGGGGTTGTCCGGCGGCAAGCGGGCAGGGCCACCGCCGGCGGTGGCCCTACCCGTGAGCTCCAGTTTGGGGCTTACGGGTAGGGCCACCGCCGGCGGTGGCCCTGCCCGCTCGCCGCCGGACAACCCCCGGCGGGTTCGCCGGAGGGCGGCGAACACGCCGGTGGGCGGCGGGCAGGCCGCCGGGCGGCTCCGCCGACGGCGGCGGACTGAAGCCGTGGCTGGCGGGATGCGGGAGGTTTTTTTTTCTTTTTTTTATTTAACAATTATTTTAATAATTATTATGTTTTTATAATTAATAAAATTATTACAATGATTTTAAATAACTGTAAGCCCGTCGGGGGCGGGAGGGCGAAGCCCGCCGGGGGGCGGGCGGTCTGGCGAAGCCCGCCGGGGGTCAAGCCGGCGAAGCCCGCTTGATTGCGAGCGAAGCCCGCTTGATTGCGGGCGAAGTCCGCAGCGACGCATCGAGAACGGGCGGAGCCCGTTCGAAGATGTTAGTGTATATATATATATATATATATATATATATATATATATATATATATATATATATATATATATATATATATATATATATATTTCAGTTCTCCTGTAGAAGGTTTGAGAGAACGCCAAGTTCGCCGGAGGTGTGCTACGACCTTCTTCTAGATAGACAAAAAGGGTTCGATCTTCTCCTCCAGTAGATCGCCAAAGCCTTGTTGCAAGGGAGTCATCGAATGTTGATCTGAAGCCGGCGGTCTTCATCCTCTTTCCTAGGTTGCCGTCGTTTCGATCCCGATCCATACGCTGTCGGACATTTGACAGAGGCGCGGGTTGCTCTGTTCACAAACAGAGTTGGTGGTACTCCTCTGTTAGGTTTTTTTTAAGTCCAAGCATTGACCGTGAACAACAGGTACCATTAAAATCTAATCCTTGTGGATATCGTATTATATTATTCTATTGAGTTTCTCCTGCAAAGGTCACATTGAGGTGCCAACTACTCAGTTATTATAGGATACCAAAACAGTAATTTTCAAAACTCAATATATCTTATGTTATATATATATACTAGCATCTTCGAACGGGCTCCGTCCATTCTCGATGCGTCGCTGCGGGCTTCGCTCGCAATCAAGCGGGTTTCGCCCGCTTGACCCCCCTGCGGGGTTCGCCCGCCCCCCGCATCTTCGAACGGGCTCCGCCCGTTCTCGATGCGTCGCTGCGGGCTTCGCCCGCAATTAAGCGGGCTTCGCCCGCAATTAAGCGGGCTTCTCCCTTTTGACCCCCCGGCGGGCTTCGCCCGCCCCCCCGGTGGGCTTCGCCCGAGGCCCAGCTTTTAATAAAAAATTTAATTGATTTTTTTTATAAAATTTTTATAGAAAATTTATTAAATTTTTATAATTTAATAATTTTATAAATTATATAATTAAAAGAAAATGAAAAAAAACAAAATCCCCCCCCCCCCCCGCTTCGGCCTGCTCACGCAGGCCGATCTTCTCGGCCGCCGGCAGCCTGCCCGGCGCCCACCGGACGGGGGTTGTCCGGCGGCGAGCGGGCAGGGCCACCGCCGGCGGTGGCCCTGCCCGCTCGCCGCCAGACAACCCCCAGCGGGTTCGCCGGAGGCCGGCGAACCCGCCGTTGGGCGCCGGGCAGTCCGCCGGCGGCGGCGGGGGTGAGGCCGTGAGGGCGCGGGACTCCGAAATGGGTATTGGGCTTTCCTCCATTGTGAGCAGTGCAAGCTTAGGTGATTTGATAATTTGCAGACCTCCTGCTTTGAATCCAACGACCCGTGTTTGATGGAACTTGATCGGACGGTCCAGATAAGTTTTATGGTGTGATCCAAATATGTATATTGTATTATATAATAAAGATATATATATATATATATATATATATATATATATATATATATATATATATATGGATAAGCAAGTTTTGCACTAACAACTTTTCTTGTAGATTTATATCAGATAGTTGTGCATGCCACCGCGTTTTTCCAACGTCGCAAACTTCATAAGGGAAAATACGTCAAGGTTATTGGGAATGACTACGACCATGAAATACGAGCTTGAATCAAAGAACGATATAAATTAATTTCCACACTTCAGTTACAGTTCATTTTAGCTCGCTTAATTTTATGTTCTCAAATTAGAAAAATAAATTTAGTATAAACTCCATATTGAGACGACTAGTGTTTGGTTAAAACGTTCCTATGCGTTTATGTGTCGCTGCATTTATTAGAAAACTTGATAATATCATTTCGCCGTAGCGACAAATACAATGTAAAATATATTAACTGTTGGTATCATAGGAAGTTAACCTAAACCTATTAGTGTCCTTAATAATTTGAAGTAAATTATTTTTCGAATTAAAAAACACTATTTTCAAAACCCCATTAAGTATTTAAAGAGAAACAAATTTGAGATTGATATTCAAAAGTGCTCTCCATAAATCAATCCCCGACAAAGGAGTTGTGTTTTCTTTAAAATGATTGATTGCTCACACATCATTAAGCTAAGAAACACGATATTAATTTAGGGTACTATTCAGATATCCTGTTGTGAAAGGGTCTCGTGGATTGACAAGAACTGTAGTCGCAAAAGTGGCCTTTTCGAGTCAGTTTGTGAGATTACGATTTCGCATGTTTTAGGGAGTTCTCTGAGACTAGCGCGCAATCATTTACGCAAAGGTGGTGCTTACGCAATAGGTTCAGAGGGTTACACAAGGACATTTGGACGGTAGTGCAGGGCTCTAGTAAGCTATTCACCCAAAGGTGGTGGTTTTACGAAAAGCTCAAGCGTAACTGTTGCTCGTTCTTGTGTGGAGAATTACTAATTGTGTGACACGTAGTCTGCCCAAAGGTGTTGCGTGTTGACGCGTCAGGATTTTCCGCCTAGTGTGCTATTTAGGGTTTTATAGCCACTATTGCACTATTTGTCACTGATTTTTCTTTTCTCTCTTTTCAGTCACTTTTACAGTCCACAACAACATGGCGACCATTGAAAAACTCACTGGATCAAATTTTAAGAAGTGGAAGTCCGACATCATGTTTACTCTCGAGATGGCAGACATAGAGATGGACATGAATACCAACCAACATGCAGCCCTCACAGCGACTAACACTCAAGCTGAAAAGGATCATTATGGTGCATGGAACAAGTCAAACAAAATCTGCTTATTAACTATGAAACGTTCCATTCCGGAGTACCTATTGAGTGGTCTTCCAGACACGACCGTCGTCAGGGATTTTCTGACTGCCGTTGGGCAGAGATATAAGGTATCTTCCAATGCTGAGATTGAAACTTTAATTCAGGACCTCTTCTCCATGAGGTATTCGTGAGGAGGCGGAGTTCGTGATTATATGCTGAAGATGGTCTATTACCAGACCAAACTGCAGGAGATGGAGATTACTCTCCCTGAAGCCTTGATAGTGCATCAGGCACAAAATACACTCCCTGTAGAATTTAGCATTTTGAAGACCACTTACAGTTCCCAGGATTAGGCGTGGAAGATAAATGATCTGATCACTCGGTGTGTTGCTGAGGAGGAGAAACTGAAGAAGGAAAAGATGAACACTGCTTTACTCGTTGTCAAACCCTCATTTAAGAAGAAGAATAAGCTCAAACTCCTTCTAAAGCTCAGGATGGATAAGCTTCAGGGAGCAAGGACACTAGTGGTAAGAAGCCTCTTAGCTGCTTTTTCTGTAAGAAGAAGGGGCATGTGAAGCACGAGTGCCTAAAATTTAAAACTTGGATGGAAAAACATGGATTTTCACCTAAAGGTAACCCTTTAGCACTAGTCATTTGTGAATCCAATTTAATTGAAGCTCCATCAAGTTCTTGGTGGCTCGATAGTGGAGAAACTAATCATATTGCTTACACATTGCAGGGGTTCATCAAAAGGAAGAGGACAAGCAAGGGTGAGTGTAGACTCGCAGTTGGCAATAATGCAGAGGTGGAGGTGTTCATCGGGGACATTTGTTTAGTCCTTGATTTTGGATATCAACTTTTATTAAAAGACATATTTTATATTCCTTCGTTTAGAAGGAACTTGATTTTTGTTTCTGCATTAGATAGACTTAATTATGGTTTTAATATTTCTGGTGAATTAATTAAGTTATTTCATGAATCACAGTTTATTGGACAATGTTCACTATCTGATGGTTTATATAGAATATGTCTTGCACCTGTTGATTTTTATGTCACCTCATATAATGTAGAGAATGTTGCTAGTAAAAGACCTCTCATTAAGGAGCAGTCCTCCATGCTATGGCATAAAATGTTAGGTCATATCTCTAGGGAAAGAGTATAAAGACTAATTAAGGAAAACATTCTCTCTACTCTAGACTTCAGTGACCTAGAGACATGTGTGGATTGCTGTAGAGGAAAGATGACCAAGATTAAGAAGAAGGGCTCAACTCGTAGTTCAAGTGTGTTTGAGGTTATTCATACGGACATCAGTGGTCCTTATTCCACTACCCTCTGTAGGAACACCTATTTATTACATTCATTGATTACTACTCCCGTTTTGTCTATTTGTACTTAATTAAGGAGAAGTCTGAATCTCTTGAAAAGTTCAAGATTTTCAAGACTGAAGTTGAGAAACAAATAGGGAAAGACATCAAGATTGTTAGGTCTGACAGAGATGGCGAGTATTTTGGTAGACATGATGCCTCCGGGCACCATAAAGGTCTGTTTGCTAGATACTTGGAGAGCTGTAGCATTGTTGCCCAATACTCTATGCCGGGTAGTCCTGAGCAGAATGGTGTGGCCGAAAGGAGTAATCGCACCCTTAAGGAAATGATGAGGAGCATGATGAGTAGAACGAATGTTCCTGAATTTTTATGGGGTGAGGCGCTTAAGACTGCAGTGTACATCCTTAATAGAGTCTCATCTAAGTCAGTACCTAAAACCCCTTTTGAGTTATGGACTGGTAGATGAGCAGCCTTAATCATTTATGTGTTTGGGGGTGTTCTGTAGAAGTCCGTTTGTACAACCCATCAGAAAGTAAGATTGTCACTAGGTCTTGTCGTTGCTATTTCATTGGCTACCCAAATCACTCCAAGGGATTTAAGTTCTATTCCCCTTCAGGAGGTCCCAGAATTGTGGAGTCTCAAACAGCTAAATTTTTAGAATGGGATGTAGCTAATGAATCTAGTTGCTCTCGTCCTATTAGTGATATCGAGGAAGTTGTGCCCATTAATTTATCTGTGCCCTTGATAGGAAATCCTACGGTTCCTGAACCTATGACAGAACAAGTGGAGGATGTGGAAGCGATCTTACCACTGATTGCAGTTGAGGTTCCTCCTCATGTCCAGGAGGTTCATCCACCCGCTAGGAGATCCATTAGGCAGAGAAGGCCTGCGATTTCCTCAGACTATGAAGTCTATTTAGGAGAGAGTGATTATGACATTGGTCAAGTGATTGACCCAGTGACATTTAATGAAGCTGTGTCTGGACCTCAAGTTGATCTGTGGTGGGATGCGATGAAAGACGAGATGGAGTCTATGAAGCTGAATAAGGTTTGGGAGTTGGTTGAGTTACCCAAAGGCTGTAAGCTCATTGGTTCTAAATGGGTGTTTAAGACCAAGAAGGACTCTAAAGGAAAGGTCGAGCGGTTTAAAGTCAGGCTGGTAGCCAAGGGATTTAGGCAGAGGGAAGGAATCGATTACCACGAGACCTTTTCTCTCGTTTCCTCTAAAGACTCTTTCAGAGTAATAATGGTATTAGTAGCTCATTATGATTTGGAGCTACACCAGATGGATGTAAAGACCACATTCCTGAATGGCGATCTTGACGAGGAGGTTTATATGCTGCAACCTGAGGGATTCAAGTCTGGTCATTCTGACCAACTTATATGTAAGCTTAACAAATCCTTATATGGTCTGAAGCAAGCTTCTAGACAGTGGTATTTGAAATTTGACGAAATAGTTACTTCTTTTGTTTTGTAGAAAATAAGGTAGACCGCTGCATATATCTCAAGATCAGTGGGAGCAGATTCATCTTCTTAATTCTCTATGTAGATGATATCTTGTTTGCGAGTAGTGATTTGGCATTATTGCATGTGTCTAAGCAATTTCTGTCAAAACACTTTGATATGAAAGATCTTGGAGAAGAATCCTTAGTTCTAGGGATTGAGATCATTAGGGACCGATCTCACTATTCATTGGCACTCTCTCAGAAAGCCTACATCGAGCGTGTACTTGAGAGATTTAGCATGCTCGGTTGTAAGCCTGGTGAAGTACCTGTGCTTAAAGGTGATAAGCTCAGCTTATCACAATGCCCCAGGAACGATATAGAGAGAGAGCATGAAATATATACCTTATGCTAGTGCGGTAGGCAGCCTAATGTATGCCCAAGTCTGTACCAGACTGGACATTGCCTTCACAGTGGGACTTTTAGGCAGAAATCAGTCGAACCCAGGACCTGATCATTAGGTGGTTGCTAAGAAAGTCCTAAGGTATTTAAAGGGAACTGAGGATTTTAAGTTGGTCTAACATAGAGTTCAAAACCTTGAGTTAGTGGGGTATACAGATTCTGATTTTACCGGGTGTGAGGATGATAGGAAGTCTACTTTAAGTTATATATTTAAGTTTGCTGGTGGGACCGTTTCATGGAAGAGTGTCAAACAGACACTCATCACTTCGTCCACAATACATGCGAAGTTCGTCGCTCTTTTTGGAGCTTCCACTCACGCAGTGCAGCTTAAGAATTTCATTTTAGAGTTGAAGGTCGTCGATTCTACAGCTGGACCAATCCGGATATACTGTGATAATATCTCTACAGTTATGTTCTCGATGAACAATAAAAGTATCACAGGATCCAAACATATGGAAATTAAATTCTTGACCATTAAGGAATTGGTTAAGAAGGGTGACATTTTAGTGGAACATTTAAGGACAGATGACATGTTGGCCGATCCACTTACTAAAGGATATTGAATCAACAATATTATTAAGTTTCAATATTTGTTGAATTTATGTGACACGTCACACTTCATACAAAGTCTCAAGACTTGTATCAGTCGGAGCATAAGGCCTAGGGTACTTCTTTTGAATTATGTCTTGTAGTATGTCTTTTGACGCATGAATTTTGGAACCTTAAGGTTAGACATACTTATTCTTTTGAACACTTAATAACTTCTCGCAGCATATTTTAGTGCATTCATTTGAGAAGTTTGGTTGACCACCAAATTAGAACAACCTTCATGTGCACATTTTCAGCATCTTGTTCTATGTTTTATTTAACCGCGCTTTGTCCATATCGATTGAGTCCGTAAGCTGCTGTGACCATGGAAGGTCCCGTGTCGCTCAATGATGCGGTTGCCAGCATGATTCGGAGTGAAAGATTTGATTGGACCGGATTGACGTGAGAGTTGACTCAATATCGCGTTCGCTAATTGGTACCCTTAAGTTTAGTGAATATTTTATCGGAATGTCATAAATTACGATGAATACAAGTCCAAGTGGTAGAATGTTGAAAATTTCCCCGTAAGTAGACTCGATTCATCGTGACGTCCCGTTAGAGTTGTACGCGTATATTTAGTCTATTTGGGCTCCTACGAGAACGAGTTAATTCAGTCGCGCGAACGGTCGAAGTTTGTGTTAGGTGGGCCCGACCATCTCGTAAATTCAGTCGCAAACTCGGTCTCGTCCTTGGCACAAAATTTGGCGTAATCATGAAATCTGTTTGATTTCATGGGGGTTTCATATTTTATCTACTTTGGACATTTATTAAAATTAAGTGCATCCAATTTTTAACTTAAATTGGGGTCTCTCCTATTAAAGGCCAAAATGAAACCTTGCAAGTCATCCTTTCATTTAGGCGTGAACAAGAGTGAAAATCCCGTTCGTTTTTGGGAAACCGTCGCTCCTCCATCTTCATCGTGAAAAGCTGCCGGCCCTAGGCGTCTTCTTTCAGATCTAGGAGGAATATCTTTCCCGGGGGCCGACAACCACTTTTTGCCGCATAAATCTTTGAACGCCACCATTGTTATTGCTCCCTTTTATATATATATTTTTCAGTTCTCCTGTAGAAGGTTTGAGAGAACGCCAAGTTCGCCGGAGGTGTGCTACGACCTGCTTCTAGATAGAAGAAAAGGGTTCGATCTTCTCCTCCAGTAGATCACCAAAGCCTTGTTGCAAGGGAGTCATCGGATGTTGATCTGAAGCCGGCGGTCTTCATCCTCTTTCCTAGGTTGCTGTCGTTTTGATCCCGATCCATACGCTGTCGGACATTTGACAGAGGCGCAGGTTGCCCTGTTCACAAACAGAATTGGTGTAGTCTTCTGTTAGGTTTTTTTTAAGGTCCAAGCATTGATCGTGAACAACAGGTACCATTAAGATCTAATCCTTGTGGATATTGTATTATATTATTCTATTGAGTTTCTCCTGCAAGGGTCACATTGAGGTGCCAACTATTCAATTATTATACGATACCACATTAAGATTTGTGAAAATAGTAATTTTCACAACTCAATGCATCTTATGTTATATATATATGGATAAGCAAGTTTTGCACTAACAATTTTTCTTGTAGATTTATATCAGATAGTTGTGCATGCCACCGCGTTTTCCAACGCCGCAAACTTCATAAGGGAAAATACTTTAAGGTTGTTGGGAATGACTGCTACCATGAAATACAAGCTTGAATCAAAGAACGGTATAAATTAATTTCCGCACTTCAGTTACTGTTCATTTTAGCTCGCTTAATTTTGTGTTCTCAAATTACAAAAATAAATTTAGTATAAGCTTCATATTGAGCCTACTAGTGTTTGGTTAAAACGTTCCTATGCGTTTATGTGTCGCTGCATTTATTAGAAAACTTGATAACTTCATTTCGCCATAGCGACAAATACAACGTAAAATATATTAACACCTACAAAAAATTTTGGCATTATTTTCAAACCTGTTTTTTTAAACCATTCTTCCCTTCAAATCCTACTTTTTAAAAGGGAGATTGGAGCTCTAAGGTCGAGTTCAAAAGGAAGCCACGGGTCTAATTTGAAATCAGAATGGAGTCAAAATGGTGCCCCAAACAGTAACATCGGTTCAATTTTCTCCGGATTAAAACCGAAATGGAGGCAAAACCGTGCCCCAAACAGGCCTAATTCACATTCATTAATTGTTTTTTATTAGTGATTAACTTAGTATTAGAAACCTAATATAATAATATATAGTATAATATGGGGAAAAATTAGAGTACTCTCTGATTGGGGAGGAGACGACCCTACGGCTAGTGAAGCTAGTTGCCAAACGCTTTAACGCTCTGAGATGGGATGACTATAATATTGTCAATGCCAGCTGGGGGTGAATATTTGCCTCGTGATATTTTCATGGGAAGTATGTGACATACATCCCATTAATATTTAGGCTCCGTTTACGGGAACTTATTTTCATCGGTCAAGCGGTTACGACCGCACGTGCCGGACCTAAAATTAAGGTCCGGTACGTGCGGTCGTAACCGCTTGACCGGTGAAAATAAGTCCTCCCAAACAGAACTTTAATCATATATATATACGACCAAGAGGAATGGGGCTCTGCCCCTAAGGCCAACCTCGACAGTACCTCAATTACGGTGTCCCTCCTGACATTATCCCGTCTTTGATATTGTCCCGGCACAATGACGCTCTCACCGCTCGAACCTCCGAGTGTTATACTTCGTTTGTCGCTCATTTTTGCGGTATGCACGATGGTTTGCAAGTGGTGGGGACACATTTTTATTGTAGATAGGCAGAAAACTGCCTATATAAGAGCAGATTTTTTTAAAATAACAGAAAAATACGTGAATTTTAAAAACTGGATTTTTTTTAATAAAGAGGGGTAAAGCCGGAGAATGAATGTTTAACCAAATGGTGTTTTTCCCTTTTAAATATAATACGAGTGACGTGCACGGGACTTCACCCCGACGACCAACCACGACAGTATCCCGACCGTGACAGTGCACGGGGGCCCGAGGTGCCCTACTCGACAGTATTCCGGCCACAACATTGTCCCGACACGATGGCCTCTCACAGCTCGCAAACCCCTCAAGCACCCGTTGTCGGCTCATTTTTTCCCTGTACACAGGCGTTTGTGAGCAGTGAGAAAAACATATTATTGTAGGTAAGAAACTACGTTTATATAAGTGCATATCTTTTGAAATTAAAAAAACATATAAATTAAAGAAATTGAAAAATTCGATAATAAATTATAATATATTAATTATTGTTGGTAAGAAACTACCTTTACATCTACATTATCACTAGAAGCTATGCCACCTGAAAGCAAGAACAAACGGGCGGTAAAACGAAAGTCAACATGGGGTTGACCGACACAATGTAACGACCCTTTCCCCCGGCCATCCTAGCGGACTTTGGGGCGAGTGCATCTCTTTCCTGCAAGTACGCATGAAATTAAAACAAAACGTACAAAGAATAAAGGGGTACACAAAAGGGGTCCCCATAGCTATACCATTACGTACGCGGCAAAAACACCCAAAGTCGTATGACCCCTGATGAGAGGCGAGTGCTCGCGCTCAAAGTCCATCTCTATCCATAAGAACGCGACTGGAAAGAAAACAGTTTACTACTGTCCAAACGAGCGTGACAGCGGAGAAAACAGTCTGTAACTGTCCGAAAGACCGTGACAGGGAGTATAGATAACATTATTCTCAGTCATAAAACATCATGATGGGAAAAATGAACTCATCTCCGGACGTAGCCTGACGAGGCTCTCAAACTGATGACGTAACATAGGCTTAACACAACTACCAAGTGACGAGCAATCCAACTGTCCTATGAAAGTTCACAAGAACGTCATTCTATCGGGCCCAACACAGGCTCGCCTAAGAACGAGGCATTCACGAAAAAAGCCCACGAATTCTTGTTATCACTATGACTAACAACACGAGACATTCTCATTAGAACACCTAGGGCTAATCGCAATGCATATCACAGAAACATCACTGATCCGTGTGTAAGTATGACTAAATCCAGATTTGCATGTCAGATCACTAAATGCACATTTATGTCGAGCACGAACACAATCGACCTGGAGGTTCGCAATAACACGAATAAAACAAACACCACATCCATTTCAAAGTGGGTGGCCCCCCTAAGCAATGCAAAAGCAGAAAACCACACCGGGGCCGCAATCCCACACCCTGGCAGAGTCCCCACTCTCCACCGCGTAGAGGGAGAGACTCTGCGTACAGTTCACACATAGACACACGTCGGGTTCACAATCTCACGCAACGGCGGAGTCCCTGCTCACCACCGCGTAGCGGAAGAGGGACTTTATGTGCAGTTCACACATAATCAAATGTTGGCCGCAATCACACGTTCTGGTGGAGTCCTCATCCTCAACCGAAATGGCATGAGGGGACTCTAATTGCACGAAAATAATTATAAGCACAAAAATAGCAAAATAATGGTCCTAAGATCAGGGGAAAATGTCATTACCCTTGACGGGCATTTCAGAGCGATGGAATGATCACAACCGCTTTCTCTCGGTAATTTGAGCTCCCGAAGCGATTTCCTCTCCACGGATTTGAATGTTTCTCGGTGAATAAAGCTCTGATTCGCCGTCCCGTAACGATTCCCTGTGAAAATTTGATAAATCGAAAGGCGGGAACCAGGTGCAGGAACACACAACACTCTTGAGCAAGTAAACCAGAAGCAAAGAGCAAAAATAAGAATCTTGTACTATTAAGAAATCTTTTTTACAACGCTAGACATACATGACGAGACATTGTTGTCAAAGAATCTGAAGAAAGCAGAAAAGTACAACACAATCAAATCGCGTGGACTCAACGAGTAACCGCCGGAACTACTGCTAACTGCTGAAGGAGTCCGCTCAGGTCGCCAGGTCGCGAGACCGCAACAACCTGTGCATTCTACTCGTTATTCCAGTGCTGAAAAGAACTCTGTCCGCCGAAATACAGACCGCCTGACCGCGAGGTCGCCTAGTTACCATAATGCATGGGCTGCTGCCACCAACTGAACAAGCCCCCAGAGGCGGACAGCTTATTGAACAGAAGAGAAAGTTGCAGAAGAGTAACTGCTGCTAGTTGCACGCGGCCTGTAGTAACCGTCTGTTGTAGCCGTCGAGTTTGCACTAACTCAGAACCAAATCACTGGTCCTTTAGCGCTATCTGCGCAACCTGCACAACAAGTAACCGGTTAACCTCTTCCACACGTGCGGATACCAAAATCCAGTCCGCAGCAACTTATGCGCGAGAAGGCTTATTGTTCATTCAGAAACAAATGAAGTGTCGGGGGGGGGGGTCTTATTTATAGGCGCGGAGAGTAGTGTGGTCACCGCCCTAGTAGATAGAAACACCACACCAGCTCGCAGCTAGTATCAAGCAGTCTGCCTAGTCCGCAAGGACAGTCAGACACCGGCCAGCCCGCCTGGCACCAAGTCTAGAAGCCGGTCCGCAACCTGGCGGATACCGCACTAGTTCGCATGTTGCACAACACGCTAACGCAGCAAGAGCCCGCATATCCCGCAGACATCACACTAGCCCGCAACACATATCCACGGCCAACAGGCACAACCGCTCGGTCAACCAGCAGACATTGCGGACTCTGCGATCAATATGGACTTAGATTGTGACCAAGTCCAGCAATCAACCAAACACGGTGCTAGCTCGGCGGACAAGGATCCAGTCTGCCAGCTCTCAAGTCAGTTCGCCAATCAAGTGAGCTCGATAATCACCAACTGTATCACCAGAGGTCAAGGGCATGAGCCAATATCAATCTCCAAACACAGTCCGCCACAAGCGGACTTCGCGAGCTCAACAGGAGTCCGCCCTACCCGCGAAAACACCCCTATCCGCAAGGAACTTCAGGGAACAAGCCAACCTAGCTAGTCGCCAACATCATGCCGTAAACACCAGACCGCCCAGGCCGCGCGGTCTGCCCGATCAACCTCTCACTTTCACTTCACAATTTTCAACACTCCCCCTTGAAGTAAGAAGTGGTGACCAAGCCCCGCAGTCCCCGTAACCGTGTAAATAGCACCTTCGGCAGCGGTTTCGTGAAGATGTCTGCGATGTTGTCCTCACTCAGCACATGCTCCACCATAAGAGATCCCTCCAACACCTTCTCCCGAATGAAGTGGTGCTCAATCTCTATATGCTTGATTCGTGCGTGACAAACTAGATTATTCACTAGTTTCATGGCACTTTGATTGTCGTCACACAGCAGAGTAGGACCGCGCACTTCTTCATAGACGTCCTCTACTAGTCTCCTGAGCCAGATGGATACCTGAGCTGTCAAGGCCGAAGCCTTGTATTCTACTTTCATAGTAAAGACGGACACTGTATCTTGCTTTTTGCTACACCAAGAGATATTGCCCGATCCATATGTGAAGGCATTACCGGATGTTGACTTCCGGTTGTCTGAATCTCCCCCAATCAACATCCGAGTATCCTTGAAGAGTAAAACATGTGCCTCTCCTATAAAGGAGACCCATATCAGAAGTGGCCTTCACGTACTTCATGATGTTCCTTGCCGCCATCAGATGAGGCTTCCTGGGTGTTGCATAATAGGGACCGGGTGGTCTGGCGGTCTGACTCTGGCGGATTTCAGACCGTGCGGTCTGTCAGTTTCTCTCTAGCGGTTTGGTTGTCGGTCTGTTGTTGTTGGTGTCCTGGCGGTCTGCCGATTTGTCTCAGGCGACTTGGAGACCGGGCGATCAGGCGGTCTCCCATGGCGGCTTTTCTCTCCTTATTGTGGTTGCCGGGCGATTAGCCTGTTCATCTAACTATGCGGCTTGGTCGTCTTGTATTTATGTTAAACCGCATGTACATGTAATTATTTAGTCCCATATTATTTAATTGTAATCTCTCTCATCTCCTCCTTTCTATAAAAAGGAGATTATACCTTGTAATACACATCTTTTTTGGATAATAAAGATTTCTATTATTCCATTTTTCAGTTTACTCTTGTCTGTTCGTACATGGTATCAGAGTAGTCGTTATTTTTCTCCTGATACGGTTCCTTCTCCCATCCTCACGGTTTGATCCTCTTCTTGTTGACTGTTCGCGAGGCCTCTCTTCCCTTCTCTGCTTTGTCGCTGCCCTTTGTGTGTGTGATCCTCTTCTCACTCCATCTCTCTTTCTCTATCCGTGACCTGCTTTTGCGGTTTCTTTGTCCCTTGTTCGCACGACCTTCTTTATACTCGCCCGACTTCTTTACCTTTGCTTTCTTTTGCTGCTTGGTCGTGGCATTTCTAGCCGCTGGTGTGTTGACACCCTCACCACTGCAGAACCTCGCCTTTTGTCTGCTACGGTTTCTTCTCTTATCTGTTGTTGTTTGCATTGTTCTTATCCCTTTTTATTCGTGTGGACTCCGCGGCTTGCAACCCGCGCAGACTCTCTTCTATGGATCTTTCCAGTTCCTCCACCACCACCGCCATGCATGTGGCCAATCTGCCCCATCCTCCCACTCCTTTGGGAATCTTGGCACCGTCTCCAAACTTATCGGTTCCAACTACCCGGATTGGAGTGTCTCCTTCACCTTCCTTCTTCGCTCACAACGCAAACACCACCACCTCACCAATGATCCACCTCCTTCCACTTCAGCTGAGTTTGATGACTGGGATAATAGTGATGCACTTGTGCGCACTTGGCTAGCTAACCGCCTTTCGGATGAATGTCTTCCCATCATCCATCATGATGAGACTGTCAAGAAGGCTTGACTTCATCATGCTGCTCTGTACTTGAAGTGGGGCTCATCTATACATTATATGCGAACCTCTTTATTCATCCTTCCATGTATCCTACTATCGCGTATCAACAAGTCCAGGCTCTCGGGGCTGAGATTCTTCAACATCGCCCGTTCTCTGCGAATTTGGCCGAACAGCACAAGCACTTCCAAGAACTTCTTGTTGTGTGCTATCTTCTGTGACTTCTAGAGTCCTATGACATGATCCACCAACAAATCTTGGGCGAAGCGGAATCTCCCACCTTGGATACAACTGTTGCACGCATTGCCACAGTTACCTCTCTACTTCAGCGTCCGCTTTGGTCTTCTCCTCCTCCAGACAACTATGCTCACCAGACTCAATGGAGTGGCTCTGGTAGTCGCAACCACCATTCCTGTGGGCATGGCTCTTCGCGCTTCCTCTGCTCTCACTGTGGTCGTACCGGGAATCTTGTGGATTGATGTTGGATGAAACATCCACATCTTCTCCCATCTGGTGACTCTTCCACCTCCTTTTCAAAGTCGACCGCCTCGGTGGTCACGTCATCAGGTAGTGCTCACGTGGTTTCTCAAGGTAAATGGCTCATCAACTCTGGTGCGACTAATCACATGACGGACAATCCTCGGTGCTTTTCTCTCCTCGAAATACATGATCGGTTTCCCCCGGTCCTTATTGCAGACAGCTCTCCCTCCCCGGTTCATGGGACGGGAGTGGTTCATGTCACTCTGTCTTTTTGCCTGGCCGACACTCTCTATATGCCCAAGTTTTCGTGCAATTTATTGTCGGTTACTTCTTTGTGCAAGCAACTTCAGTGCTTCGTCACATTCAGTCCAACTTCTTGTTCTTTTCAGGATCCGAGCTCCTAACGGACGATTTCTACTAGGACTGAGAGCGGCGGCCTCTACTTCCTCGATAATATTTTCGCTCTGTCAGCCTTCTCCTCCTCCTCTACAGATCTTCTACAGTGGCATCTCCTCCTTGGTCATCCTCCTCTGCGACTTCTTCGTCAGCTTCTGCCCCACCTCCCTTCGCACAGTTCTCCTCTCAACTGTGACGCCTTTTAGCTTGGTAAGCATCCTCGTTCCACCTTCCCGCTGAAGCAAGGTCGTGGTTCTACCTGTCTGTTTGATCTCATTCGCTCCGACATCTGGGGTCCTGCTCCTACCCTCACCGTCGGTCGGGGTAGTTCTTATTTTGTTACTTTTATAGATGACTTCTCTCGATGTACTTGGGTGTATCTCTTACGAGAATGCTCTGAATTATTCGATGTATGAACATCTCTTTATCATTTAATTCAAAATTAGTTTGGTGTTTCAATTAAAATATTACGTTCTGATAATGCTAAAGAGTATATTAGTCAAGATTTTTCATATTTCTGTTTGCAACATGGTATTGTTCATCAAACAAGTTGTGTATATTCCTCGCAACAAAATGGAGTGGCGGAACGCAAAAACCGTCACCTCCTTGATGTCGCTCGCACTCTGCTAACGCATATGCATGTCCCTCGCTCCTACTGGGGATATGCGGTTATCATTTCTTGTTATCCCATCAATCGCATTCCATCCACGATTCTCCACGGTCAAACCCCATTCTCCATTCTCTATCCTGGCAAGGATCCCTTTCCTCTCCCTCTACGCATCTTTGGGTGCACAAACTTTGTGCACGATCCCTCTGCAACTCGCCCTAAACTCTCCCCTCGCTCCACCAAATGTGTCTTTCTGGGATACTCTATCACTCAGAAAGACTATTGTTGTTTTGACCCCATTCTTCGCAAATAGTTCATCTCTGCGGATGTTACCTTCTTCGAGAATGCTCCCTATTTCTTTTACGAATCCACTCCTCTTCCTGCGGTTTTCGATTCTCCTTCTGCTCCCTCCAGCCCATCGGCAACTACCGAGGTGTTTCCTCCCCCACCGTCTCCATCGACTCCTCCTTTCTCTCCACCGCCGCTATCTCCCTCCTCTCCTCCGTCGTCGCTCTCTACTCCCGAGCCAGCTCTCTCCACCATGGATGCTCCGGATGCTGAGGAACCCGCTGTCCTGGATCTTTCCATTGCTCTTCGTAAAGGGGTTCGGGCGTGTAGAAAGCATACGCTTGCTTTTGTTGTTTCTTATGATCGTCTTACCCCTTCTCGCAGAGCTTTTGCACTAGCTATCTCTGCCACTACAACTCAACGTTCCTATCAGGAGGCCATTACTGTTCCACATTGGAAGGCTGTCATGGATGGGGAGATTGCTACTCTCACTGAACGGGGTACGTGGACCCTGGTTCCTCCTACTTTCGGCATAGATGTCATTGGCTGTCGCTGGGTCTTTGTGGTAAAGTTCCGACCGGATGGTAGTGTGGATCATTATAAAGCCCGGCTTGTGGCCAAAGGCTTTACCCAGACTTATGGGGTTGATTATTTCGACACCTTCTCTCCAGTTGCTCGTCTCAGCACTATAAGGGTCCTTCTCTTTGTGGCTGTCAACAGGGATTGACCCATTTTACAGCTGGATGTCAAGAATACCTTTCTGTATGGGGATCTTCAGGAGGATGTCTACATGGAGAAACCTCCAAGGTATGTTGCTCTAGGGGAGACACAGGTATGCCGGCTCAAGAAGGTTATCTATGGCCTAAAACAAAGCCCTTGGGCTTGGTTTGATAAGTTTAGCGGAATTGTGGCGGCTGTGGATTTTACGAGGAGTTCTGTCGATCACTCCTTATTTATTCGCAAAACCTACCTGAGTCTAGTGGTGCTTGCGGTATATGTGGATGATATTCTTCTCACTGGAGATGACCAAGCTAGGATAACCTTAACAAAGAAGCATCTTCGTTAACACATGGTCACAAAGGATATGAGCTCTCCAAAATAGTTTCTGCGGATAGAAATCTCTCGGAAGCCCAATTTCCTTGTCCTTTCTCAACGCAAGTATGCTCTTGATTTTCTAAAAGAGGCAGGGCTGACTGGGGCTAAACCTTTCTGATGCACCATGACGACGGGAGAAGATAAAACCTTGACGGATGACTCTCCTCTTCTTTCATATGTTACGAGGTACAGACGTCTGGTTGGTAAACTTATATATCTCACGGTGACTAGACCCGATATTTCCTATGTTGTAGGAAAGGTTATCCAATTCATGCAAGCTCCTAGGGAGTGTCATCTACAGTCTGTCCTAAGAATATTGGAGTATGTTAAATCAACGTCTAGGAAAGGACTACTCTTTCAGAAGAATGGTCATTTGCAGGTTGAAGCATACTCAGATTCGAGCTATACTGATGACAAAGGAGACCGCAAGTCAACATCAGGCTTTTGCACCTTCGTAGGGAGAAATCTTATGAGCTGGAAGAGCAAGAAACAGTCTATCGTCTCTAGGTCCAGTGTAGAAGAAGAATATCGAAGTATGGCGTCAACCACATGTGAGTTGAAGTGGTTACGAGCTCTCATACTTGACTTATGATAGGTTTACAACCATCCTCTACCTATGTTTTGCGATAACAAGGCTGTTATATATATCTCCAAAAATTCGGTCTTCATGAGAGAACAAAGCACATTGAAGTCGACTGCCACTTTTTGTGGGAAGAAATTCTGAAGAAACAAATTTGTACTCCGTTTGACACCTCCGATAAAGACTTCGCTGATATTTTCACTAAGCCGGTATCTGCCTCCTTTCATCGTATTTGCGACAAGCTGGACATGATAGATATATATACTCCAGCTTGAGGGGGAGTGTTGCAGAATAGGGACCGGGCGGTCTGTCTCTCTGACTCTGGCGGATTGTAGACCGTGCGGTCTGTTAGTTTCTCTCCAGCGGTTTGGTTGTCGGTCTGTTGCTGTTGGTATCCTGGCGGTCTGTCGGTTTGTCTCAGGCGATTTAGAGACCGGGTGATCAGGCTTTCTCCTGTGACGGCTTGTTCTCACCTTCTGGTGGTTGCCGGACGGTTAGCATATTCATTTAACCGCGCAGCTTGGTCAGCTTGTATTTATGTTAAACCGCCTGTACATGTAATTATTTAGTCATACATTGTTTAATTGTAATCTCTCTCATCTCCTTCATTCTATAATAGGGAGGTTATACCTTGTAATACACACCTTTTTGGATAATAAAGATTTCTATTATTCCATTTTCCTATTTTTCTCTTGTCTGTTCGCACACTGGGTTCAGCCATATACCGACTTACTCGGTCAACCACATAAGCAATGTTAAGCCTTTTTAATCGTCAAGTAAATAAGACTCCCAACCAGAGCTCGGAACACAAGAGGATCAGGAAGAATCTTCCTGTTGGAACACCCTATTACTAATTTGGGTCAGGATCACTATGTCTCTAGGAATTTATGCTTTGACCTTCTGTATAGATAATAGGTCAATTAGAATTGAGTCTAAGGGATCAGGAGTCTAGGTTTGGAAGCTGCCCTGAAGACCCAAGTTTTTCTGGAGACTAAGTCCAAATCGTCGAGCTCAGCACGACGTTTCGTCGAACTCCGGTCGACGATCGTCTAGCTCAACTTTGACAGATCGTCGAACTCCTTTCGACGATCGCTGAGCTCAAACTTCTTAATATCGTCGAGCTCTGGTCGACGATCGCTGAGCTCAGGTCGATGATTTTGACTCTGCACTGGATCCTTATCTCTGAGCTCAGTTCGACGATCTTTGAGCTCAGATCGACGATTTCTTTGCTGCTTGCATTTTCCAATTCGCTGAGCTCAGCTCGACGATAGCAGAGCTCAGTTCGACGATTTCCAGTTATCTTTCAGAATTCAAATTCAAATCAGATAGAAGTTATTCTGCATTTAATTCAGAAGATCTGCCAGCCATTTTCATTTACTTCTGGAGCAAGTTTCAAGGGACTTTTCAAGGAACAAATCAGTGGACTTTCCTTCAGAACATATTATGCAATTAAGGCTGTAATCAATGCAGACCAATGGCTATCTTTGACAGAGTAATATCCTATTCAGACACAGAGAATAAAAGAGAATGTTTTTGAATAAAGAAAAATATAGAGAAGATATACAGAGATTGACAAGTACAGGACACCTCTCAATATACAGAGACTCTGAAAAATATTCTGTCAACAAGAATTCAGAAGAACACTCATCAAGAGATCAAGCTTTCAAACATTCTTCAGATCTCTTCAGCTCTCAAGTGTTCAAGGCCAACATCATTTCAAGACTCCAGACAATCAACATTTCAGCTTGCTGAAATCATCTTTTGCTGGAGATCTATCTTTGAAGGCCTATCACCCTCAGCAAAGCTCATCTTCCTGAAGATTTCAAGGACTCAGGGGGAGCTTTGGCAACATCACTGAATCCACATAGTCTTCTCAGTTGCTTGAGAAAGAGAAGACTGCCATCACTCTCTCACCCCCATTCTGTAAAGGGTTTTTCAAACTCCCTTCAAAAGTTTGAATCTGGTTTTTGAGCACCTTGTCAAAAGCTCATTGGTGGCAAGACACCTGATCAAAAAATCTGTTTTGGTTTTTGAGCACCTTATCAAAAGCTCATTGGTGCCCAGGACACCTGATCAACTCATCCTGCAGTGGATTCCTACCTAGGGTGGTAGAAGAGTGGATGTACCCAAGTTGGGGAACCACTATATTTCCTTGTGTCATCTGGTTCTGCATGTTTTCTTTTTTGTTTCTGGCCTAGATTTTCTTGTGCTTAGTTTCTGCATAGCTTAGTTTTATTTCTGCTTCTCTGCTTACACTCATTACAACAATTGTTGTAAAGCTTTGCAAAAGTTTTCTTTGTATTTTAAAAAGCACCATATACTCTATTCACCCCCCCCCCCTTTAGAGTATATCAGATCTAGTTTCCCCTTTCAATTGGTATCATAGCCAGGTTGGTTAAACATACCATATCTGTTTGGTTGTACAGGCTAACACCTGAACCCCAAAGATCCCAAACTAGATCCTTCTTTTATATTTTATTATTAGATTTAGCTTGCACAAGTCATGGCCCAAAACAAAGATTATGCTAGCACCAGACCTCCAGTGTGCAATCTATCAAAGTTTGCACTTTGGAAAGCAAGGATTAAACTCTACATGAATTCTATTGACGAGGATATTTTTAATTCTGTCTTGACAGTGTGTCCAAGACCTCCAGAGAGCACAAGCACAAATGCTGTTCCACCTCCATCAGGAACAGATGCTGACATCAAAAAGTGGAAAGTAGCTGATGCCAAGGCAATGAACATTCTAGCTCAGACAATGTCAGATGACATTTTTCAGAAGGTAGCTGAATGTAATTCAGCCAAGGAGATTTGGGACAAGCTCTCAGAAATTGTCTCTGGCTCAGCTGATGAGAGAAAGGACAGAAGATCCCATCTTATCTCCCAATATGAGAACTTCAAGAAGGGAGAAACATAGTCAGTGGGAGACATGTACAACAGACTGAGTCTAATTGTCAGTGAACTGAGGACATTAGACAAAGAGATCTCACTAACAGAACTTAATGACAAGATCCTAATGTGCTTCCCCAGCACTTGAGATTCAAGAATCTGGCCAATTAAAGATGCCAGAAGCCTGAATGAGATCACGACTGAAGCCTTGTTGGGTAAGCTCAAATCTTATGAGCTACTCATCAAGAACAGAGAAGAAGAACAGAAGGCTGCTTCACCAGCCACAAGAAAGGAGAAGACTATAGCATTTAAGGCAGCTGAGGATCTGCCTGAAGAAAAAGGTACAGGCAATGATGAACTTCTCAGCCTGTTGGCCAAAAGATTCTATAAGATGGCCAGAAAGGACTTCAGAAGAAGATCATACAAGGAGCAGGATAAGCCAAGGTATGACAAGTCCATTGGCAATAGCAAAGACATTATTTGCTTTGGTTGCAGGAAACCAGGGCATATGGTTCCTGACTGTCCAGAAAACAAGAACAAGGACAGAAGGGACAGAAAAGAAAGAAGAAAGGAGAAGGACTCCAAAAGGAATGGAAATAGCAAACCTTCCTCCAGCAGAAATAAGCACACAAGGAAAGGATTTGTTGCTGAATCCTGGAGTGAGACTGAAGAGGAGTCAGAGGCCTCTTCCAGCTCAAGTGATGATGAGGATGATGCAGAGGAAAAGGAGTTCTGCATGATGGCAATCAATGCCTCACAACACAACTCAGAGGAAGAGGAGTCAGAGTCAGACTCAGAGACTCAACCTGAAGAAGATCAGGTAATCAGCTCTTTTGATTTCACTTCAGAAGATTTTAAACTTGAATTTAAAGCACTATGTTTAGACCTGCTAAAGTCTGAGAAAGAGATCATCTCTCTCAGAAATCAATTATCTGAACAAAGTGGTTTAAAATCAGAAAACCTCAAGCTCTCTCAGGAGTTGGAGAACCATAGGGAACAGATAGCTTCACTGAAGAGTGAACTCTCTGAGGCCAAGAAGCTTGAAGAATCTCTCAATGGGAGAAGCATCAAGCTGATGGACATCACAAGCACAGTGAACTCAAGATTCAACAGTACACTGGGCTTGGGTGCCTCATCCAGCCAACCTATTGTTCTAACAACCCCTATCAAGTTCATTTCTGACAAGGGAAAGGGAGTTGTAGAGGTTGCCAGGAAAAATTCTGATCTGCCTCAGAAAACTAAAGTCCAGTACAAATCGTCGAACGGAGATCGACGATCGCCGAATGAAGATCGACGATCGCCGAACGCAGCTCGACGATCTCAGGACAAATCGTCGAACGCTGATCGACGATCTAAGCCAAGATCGTCGAACGCTGGTCGACGATCCCATATACCTGACCTCAGCCATAGTCGACCGTCGAACGGAGCTCGACGATCTGACCCAAGATCGTCGAACTCAGCTCCAAGATCGTCGAACAGAGGTCAGAGCTCTGGAAATTTTCTTAATGGCAAGTCAAAATTGAATCCTGAGGGTTCTTCATCCCAAACATTTAACCCTTATACTGAATGGATTTTACCTCCAAGGAGATATCATCCTGAAGGATATAAGAGTCAGCCAGGGATGTCTTTCATTTCTGAATTTAAAGGTTATCAACCTAGGCCCAAGGTAAACTGGGTCAAAAACAAGTGAATTGCTTTATGTGCAGGTGAAGACCTATCCAACATCTAACCAGCAATGGTATTTGGATAGTGGGTGCTCTAAGCACATGACAGGGAACAAGGACAACCTAAATTCCTTTAGAGCCAAGCTTGGACCCAAAGTTATCTTTGGTGACTCCAACTTTGGACAAACTAAAGGATATGGAGAAGTCCAGATTGGTTCTGTAACCTTCAAGAAGGTAGCATATGTGGAAGGACTGAAGCACAACCTAATCAGCATCAGTCAGCTATGTGATGAAGGCTACCAGGTGACCTTCAGCAAAACCTTATGCAAAATCAAGTCAGAGGACAACACAACTGTGTTGACAGGTAAAAGGAAAGGTAACATCTACCTAGTAGATTTTCTTTCAACTTCTATAGATATCTGTTTATTCAATTCAGTTTGTAGACCAAATGTTTTATGGCATAAGAGACTAGGACACCTAAACCTTAGAACTATTGCTAGGCTATCCAAGGACAATCTTGTTAGAGGACTACCTTCTGGCCCCTACAAGAAGGAAGGACTCTGCAAGGCTTGTCAATTAGGCAAGCAAACTAAAAACAGTTTTAAGTCACTTAATAAGAGTGATTCACCTAGGATACTGTATCTGTTACA
Source organism: Platanthera guangdongensis (assembly GCA_039583875.1). Lineage (NCBI taxonomy): Eukaryota > Viridiplantae > Streptophyta > Magnoliopsida > Asparagales > Orchidaceae > Platanthera > Platanthera guangdongensis. Next base: position 228,375,847 of record CM077153.1, on the reverse strand, counting down.
CATGGATCTATTTGGACCCATCACAGTACAAAGCCTAGGAGGGAAATCCTACACTTTGGTGATTGTAGATGACTTCTCTAGATTCACTTGGGTGTTCTTTCTAAGGAAGAAGTCTGATAACTTTAAGTGTCTGACAGAGTTTCTCAAATGTGTAAAGATTGAGTTCAATACTCACATTGCCCTGATCAGAAGTGATCATGGGACAGAGTTTGATTCTCTTCTTATGCAAGAGTTCTGTCAGAGTGAAGGGATCAGGCATACTTTCTCAGCTCCTAGAACTCCTCAACAAAATGGGGTAGCTGAAAGGAAAAATAGAACCCTTATTGAATCTGCCACTACATTGTTGTCAGATGCTCATCTACCTCTATCCTTCTGGGCAGAGGCAGTGAACACCTCCAACTATGTGCTGAACAGAAGCCTGATACATAAACTGAAGGGAAAGACTCCCTATGAATTACTCAAAGGGAAGAAACCTAAAGTTGACTATTTCAAAATTTTTGGTTGCATTTGCTATATTCACAATAATGATAAGAAACATCTAGCAAAATTTCAAGCCAAAGCTGATGAAGGAGTGTTTCTGGGATACTCCATGATCAGCAAGGCCTATAGGGTATATAATAAATCATCATTGAAAATTGAGGAATCTGTTCATGTTTCTTTTGATGAAACTAACATGTCTTTCAAGGAGAAGATTTCTTCTACCATAGAACCTTTGCAGGAACACTCTCTAGTTGAAGATATGAACAAGCTACAGGTTGCTCAAGAAGATGAAAGCAGTGAAGATGAAAGCAATGCTCAACATATTGAAGCACAACCTGAAGAGCCAGTTGTTGTACCACAAGAGGAAACAACAACACAGGTTGGTGAACAATCAACACCCCCTGTTGATTTAGTAACATCAAGAGACCATCCAATTACCCAAATAATTGGAGAAATCTCAGCTGGTGTGCAAACCAGAAATCAGGTCAACCAAAACCTGTTGCACACCTGCTTTCTTTCTCAAATTGAACCTCAGTCCATTCAAGATGCAGAGCAAGATCCACACTGGATCATTGCCATGCAAGAGGAGTTGCATCAATTTGAGAGGAACAAAGTATGGGAACTAGTGCCCAAGCCTAAGGATCATTCCATTGTTGGAACAAAATGGGTATTCAGAAACAAACTGGATGATCAAGGAGTAATAATAAGGAACAAGGCAAGGCTAGTTGCCCAAGGATATTCTCAAGAAGAAGGAATTGACTACGACCAGACCTTTGCACCTGTTGCAAGATTAGAAGCCATCAGGATATCTTTAGCTTATGCAGCTCACAAAGGCTTCAAGGTTTATCAGATGGATGTCAAGAGTGCCTTCTTAAATGGAGACATCAAAGAGGAAGTCTATGTCAGACAACCTCCAGGTTTTATCTCTCCAACTCATCCTGATTTTGTTTTTAGATTAAATAAAGCATTATATGGTCTCAAGCAAGCTCCTAGAGCATGGTATGAGACCCTAGCATGCTTTCTTTTGGAAAATGGTTTTATAAGGGGTAGAGTAGACCAAACTCTTTTCATTAGAACCCATAAGTCCCATACCCTACTAGTACAAATCTATGTAGACGATATCATTTTTGGTTCTACTGACTCAAAATTGTGCAGAAGGTTTTCTAACCTAATGCATTCTAAATTTGAGATGAGTAGCATGGGTGAGTTATCCTTCTTCGTAGGATTGCAAGTCAAACAACATGCTGAAGGCATCTTTATTTCTCAAACCAAATATGCTAATGAGCTGGTTAAGAAATTTGGCATGTCTGAGGCATCTTGTATGAAAACACCCATGCCTACCAATGCTGTATTGGATGCTGATGAACATGGGAAACCTGTTGATCAGACAACATATAGAGCAATGATTGGCTCTTTACTGTATCTTACAGCTAGTAGACCAGATATAATGTTTGCTACATGTATATGTGCTAGATTCCAAGTTAGCCCTAGAGAGTCACACCTCACATTAGTAAAGAGGATTCTCAGGTATGTTAAAAGTTGTCCAAATCTAGGTCTCTGGTATCCAAAAGATTCAGCATTTGAGTTAACTGGATTCTCTGATGCTGATTATGCTGGATGCAGAATTGACAGGAAAAGCACCAGTGGAACTTGTCAGTTCCTTGGTGATAGACTTGTCTCTTGGTTTTGCAAGAAACAAACATCTGTGTCAACTTCAACTGCTGAAGCTGAATATATGGCTGCAGGCAGTTGTTGTTCACAAATACTGTGGATTCAAAATCAACTCCTAGACTATGGTTACAACTTAGAGAAGTCAAAAATCTTTTGTGACAATACAAGTGCTATCTCCATAGCTCAAAATCCAGTCCTCCATAGTAGGACAAAACACATAGAGATTAGGCATCATTTCTTAAGGGACAATGTTGAAAAGAATAAAATTGAACTGCAATATATCCCAACTGATTTACAAAGGGGAGATATTTTCACCAAGCCATTGGATGAAAAGAAACATACCTTCTTCCTAAATCAGTTAGGAATGTTAGATGGAGGAAGCCTTAAATAATATCCAAGATTTTGAAAGCTAAAAATTGACCAAGACTAGGAAAAAATTCTGATTTTCCTTAGTGTTTAGAATTTTCTGATCTCTGAACTGTGCTCGACGATTTCCCCAAAGATCGTCGAACGGAGATCGACGATTTCCAAAATCGTCGAACTGAGTTCAGCGCCCCTCAAACAGCATGAACTGTCTCCTTCAGTCAACGATCGTCGAACGGCGCTCGACGATCTTATTCCCTGAACGATCGTCGAACGGAGCTCGACGCCTTTCCAGATCGTCGAACGGAGATCGACGATGTTGGAGTCTCTTCAGATTCCTTTAGAAGCCTCGATCGTCGAACTGAGTTCAACGATCTTTCCATTTCTGCGTCGAACCCTAATATAAAACTCATTTTTTCGCCGTCGTTCTCTCTTGCGCTTTCAATTTCTCTGCAAGAATTTTCTTCCCTCCAAACAGTTCTACACTTGGTCGTTTTGTCTGTTGATTTTTGCAGGTACCATGGCCGCTCCAGTTGCTGTACTCGCTGCAATGAAATTTGATGCCGGCTTTGACATCGATCTCGACTCCTTCAACACAACCGATCAAGTCTTCCAGGACATTCTCAGTTTGTTCAAAGATCAGCACTTATCTGCCCTTATGACAACCAGAATCAAACTTGCATCTGATGAAATCAAAGAATGGGTATACACTGCCCACAACCTTGATAACAATACCATAGTTGGTTCTATTGGTGGCACCCAGGTACCTCTGACCCCAACAGTATTGACAGAGGTTTTTGGTTTAAGGAATGGTGAAGACTCTGCTGACCTTTCTGGAGAAGAATTCTCAGATGTACTTGCCAGGATGGGTCATCCTGAGGGGAACCCTAGCAAGTTGTTTAAAAGGAACCTGTCAGTGGAATACAGGTTTCTGGCTGATGTAGTAGGCAAGGTTCTCTTGGCCAAACATTCTGCTCATGACACCATCTCCAGATATCAGCTCTGCCTCATGGGAGCTCTGGTGGACAGAAAAAGCTTGAACTGGGGAGAAGTATTTTTTGATCTGCTGAAGAAAAAGATAAACAAAACATTTGTGAATTATGGAAGAATACTGGGAGTCTTCCTCCAGGCCAAGTGCCCTTCTCTGCTAGTCTCCTCTGGAGTGCACATCAATGCCTCCAAGAGACTCACCTGTGCCCTTTTTGGGAAATGGGACAGGCAAATCATCAAGCCCAGCAGTCCCTCTTCATCAGCATCTGCCCCTTCAGGCACCAGGACTCTAAGAGTCACTCCCCCCCAGGTCTCTGCCCCTGCAGAAGACCTGCCTGCTGCTAGTACTGCTGCTTCTCCTCCTCCAAGCTCAACCCTACCTCCAGCTCCATCCACCACTCCAGCCTCATCCACCATTACAATCTCCAGCCCTTCTCCAACCCCATCTCCAACAATTTCCTCTCCACCAGCAGACCACTTCCATCCCCTATTCTCTTATCCCCCACCAGATGTCAACTCATCCCCATCCCTTCCATCCTTCACTCTCCTGGATGAATCCTACATGGATGATTCCCCCTATTCTCCTCCAGACTTCCCCTCCACCTCAACATCTTTCCAAGATCTCCTCCACCATATCCTTGACCAACCATCCTTCACTCCATCCATATTTATACCCTTGTCCTCCATCTCCACAATTCCCACACCTCAGCCCTCTATCCCTTCACCATCCAGCCCTCCACCTCCAGCTTCCTCAGCCATCCCAATACCCTCTACCTCTGCTCCTGCTCTTGAGCATGTAGATCTCCTAGCCCTTGCTGATCAGTTGTATGAGCTCCTTGCACCTAGGCTCTCTCTTCTCATGGAGGCCTCTTTAGCTCCTCTACAACAATCAGTGGCAGCTCTCTCTGCCAGGCTTTCCTCTTTCCTTACTCCTCTAGCAGCACCCCCAGCAGTGTGCCTTGATGCACAGGTATCTGCATCCAGGCAGGGGGAGATACCCTATGAAGCCAGTCTTCATGCTGCTGTTGCTGCTGCTGCTCCTCCTGCTGTTTCTGCTTCTGCTGCTGCTGCTACACCAGTACTAGCAATAGACCTAAGGTCTTTGCTATCTACTTTTGATACTGCTTACTTCAGCTACCTCCCAGAGCCATATCCTGTCCAGCCTCCAGAGGTTCTTGCTGCCCAGCCCTCAGAAGATCTGTCTAAGGCTCTGGTGCCCTTCTCTTGCTGTGACCCCAGAATCATTTCTGATTTTATTCTGTCAGTGACTGCTGCTTCTGATGATGTTACTACTGCTGCTGCTGCTGAAGACAATGTTCCAACTGCTGCTGTTGAGCCCATTTCACAGGATTGTCTGATGACAGAGGCTGTTGTTTTTGAGCCTGCTGTAGATGTTGTTGATTCTGAACCTGCTGCTGCCAATATTCCTGAAATCATCACTGTTGCCTCTACTGCTGCTCCAGTATCTGCTGTTACATCTGCTGCTTCTGTTGCTCCTCCTGCTTCTGTATCTGTTGCCCCATCAGCTGCTGTTAAACTGAAAGAAGATCTGATGAAGAAGATTGATGCCTTGTATGATGCACAAAGTTCTGAATCTGAGGATTATAACACTGCTTCTGATGACTCATCTGCCACAATTGCAAAGAAAAGAAAGGCAAGAAGTAAGGCCTTGAAGAGAGTTCCTCCTGCCAAAGTCAGAGATGACAATGATGTTCCCTACTATATTCTGCACAATTGCCCAATCACTGAGCATTGGATGCAATTCTCTAAGAACCAGTTAAAAGCTATGAAGAAGAAGAGGAAATATGAGAAAGATTCTTCTCAGTTCAAGCACCCTCATCCTCCTCCACCACCTCCACCTGATGCAGGTGCAGGTGGCAGCTCTGCAAGATCAGGCCCTGCTAGAAGCCAGGCTCCCTACCAACCTCATGCAAGAACATATCAAAGGGAAAGCCAGTCTAGGGGGTCTTACTCTAGAAGGGGAGGATATAGGGGAAACCAAAGAGAGACTCAGGTTTACTCTAAAGGACACTCCAGGCAGCATCCTTACTCTAGGGGAGGACATGTTTCTGCTGATACATCTTCTGGTCCTTTCCCTTACAAGCTCAAAGATACTGTGACTGCCAGGACTCCTCAAGATACTTCTTCCAACAGGTATGAGCCACCTGTTCCATTTGAGGACCCTGAGAAAAATCCTATGGCTTGGACTGCTAGAATGAAAGAGCTGGCTGCCTTAGATCAGATCAAGAAAGCAAAAGAAAAAGGCCTAGACACTTCCAATATCTCTACCATGTCAGAGCAAAGGCAAAAAGAGTTAGAAAGATATGCCTCCAGTAAGTTCTTTGATGCAGACAGATACATGGAGTTGCATCCAGCTGCAGTGGTTCCCAGGACATCAAAGCAAATTTATTTGGGTGCAGCTGATGATACCAGATCCAAACAACAAGCTTTAGATCCTAACAGAGAAATTAAAAAGGTAAAAGGCAAAGAAAAGGAATAACTCTGTAAGGTGACAACTTTTGGTTCTTCTAACTGCTATCTGGATAACACACATATATATATATCTCTGTGATGGTTCTGCTCTGTGTCTTGTTATTGTTGTTTTTATGTTTTTCTGATTGTATGATGATTGTTTGATTTTCAAAGTCTGTAAATAGTTTTCCTAACCCAAAAAGGGGGAGATTGTTGGAACACCCTATTACTAATTTGGGTCAGGATCACTATGTCTTTAGGAATTTATGCTTTGACCTTCTGTATAGATAATAGGTCAATTAGAATTGAGTCTAAGGGATCAGGAGTCTAGGTTTGGAAGCTACCCTGAAGACCCAAGTTTTTCTGGAGACTAAGTCCAAATCGTCGAGCTCAGCACGACGTTTCGTCGAACTCCGGTCGACGATCGTCTAGCTCAACTTTGACAGATCGTCGAACTCCTTTCGACGATCGCTGAGCTCAAACTTCTTAATATCATCGAGCTCTGGTCGACGATCGCTGAGCTCAGGTCGACGATTTTGACTCTGCACTGGATCCTTATCTCTGAGCTCAGTTCGACGATCTTTGAGCTCAGATCGACGATTTCTTTGCTGCTTGCATTTTCCAATTCGCTGAGCTCAGCTCGACGATAGCAGAGCTCAGTTCGACGAATCCAGTTATCTTTCAGAATTCAAATTCAAATCAGATAGAAGTTACTCTGCATTTAATTCAGAAGATCTGCCAGCCATTTTCATTTACTTCTGGAGCAAGTTTCAAGGGATTTTTCAAGGAACAAATCAGTGGACTTTCCTTCAGAACATATTATGCAATTAAGGCTGTAATCAATGCAGACCAACGACTATCTTTGACAGAGTAATATCCTATTCAGACACAGAGAATAAAAGAGAATGTTTTTGAATAAAGAAAAATATAGAGAAGATATACAGAGATTGACAAGTACAGGACACCTCTCAATATACAGAGACTCTGAAAAATATTCTGTCAACAAGAATTCAGAAGAACACTCATCAAGAGATCAAGCTTTCAAACATTCTTCAGATCTCTTCAGCTCTCAAGTGTTCAAGGCCAACATCATTTCAAGACTCCAGACAATCAACATTTCAGCTTGCTGAAATCATCTTTTGCTGGAGATCTATCTTTGAAGGCCTATCACCCTCAGCAAAGCTCATCTTCCTGAAGATTTCAAGGACTCAGGGGGAGCTTTGGCAACATCACTGAATCCACATAGTCTTCTCAGTTGCTTGAGAAAGAGAAGACTGCCATCACTCTCTCACCCCCATTCTGTAAAGGGTTTTTCAAACTCCCTTCAAAAGTTTGAATCTGGTTTTTGAGCACCTTGTCAAAAGCTCATTGGTGGCAAGATACCTGATCAAAAAATCTGTTTTGGTTTTTGAGCACCTTATCAAAAGCTCATTGGTGCCCAGGACACCTGATCAACTCATCCTGCAGTGGATTCCTACCTAGGGTGGTAGAAGAGTGGATGTACCCAAGTTGGGGAACCACTATATTTCCTTGTGTCATCTGGTTCTGCATGTTTTCTTTTTTGTTTCTGGCCTAGATTTTCTTGTGCTTAGTTTCTGCATAGCTTAGTTTTATTTCTGCTTCCCTGCTTACACTCATTACAACAATTGTTGTAAAGCTTTGCAAAAGTTTTCTTTGTATTTTAAAAAGCATCATATACTCTATTCACCCCCCCTTTAGAGTATATCAGATCTAGTTTCCCCTTTCACTTCCCCTCATCCCGCCGAAGTTTGATGCCCGAATCAAAAGAAGTAGAGCTACTCTTCCCCTCCCGCATGTCGAATCGCTGAACGATCTGTTTCACATAGCCATTCTAGGACACGAGTATACCACTCTCTTTCATTTCCACCTCAAGTCCAAGGAAATGGTGAAGCTCACCCAAATCCTTCATTTCAAACCTTATAGGTAGCTCTGCTCAGAGCCTAGCTGCCTCCACCTCAGAGTTCCCCGTGATGATCATGCCATCCAAGTACAATAGCACCGAGACCAGAAGCACCCCTTGCTTCTTGACAAACAGGCTCGAGTCTGAATTTGAAGCAAGATAACCACAGAACTGGAGATATTCTGCAATATTCCCATACCAGGCTCGGGGAGACTGCTTCAAAGCATAGAGGGCTTTCCAGAGCTTGCAGACATAGCTAGGATGTTCTTCAGAAACATATCTGAGTGGCTGATCCATGAAGATGTCCTTGTCTATTTCCTCGTAAAGAAAGACATTCTTTACGTCCAGCTGCCACCTCTTCTAACCTTGGCAAGCTGTCAAAGCCATCACTATCCGAACTGAAGTCATCTTTGCAACTGGTCTGAAAGTCTCTTCATAGTATTCTTCGTACTGTTGAGAGAACCCTCGAGCAACAAGGCGAGCCTTGTACCTTTCAATGCTCTCATCTGTCATCTTCTTCAGCTTGTAAACCCATTTACAAGTCATAGGAGTAATGTCATCAACCTTGGGCACAAGGTCCTATGTTTCATTTTTCTTGAGAGCAGTCATCTCCTCATCCATGATATCTTCACACTTCTTGACTCCATTGGCTTCATTAAAGCTAGAAGGCTCCCGCTCATCCAGGGGGGCTACAAATAAATAAGAGACAAAGCTCACTGTGTTTCCATCACAATAATGAGCTGGTGGCTTGATGGTCCTCTTTGATCTCCGAAGAGGCCGCTCCTTACTCACCACCTCTGTTGCTTCTTCATAATCAGCTCCATTCCCGGGCACATTTGGAGTGTCACTCCCCCTGCTTCCTGAACAAGAAGCCTATACCCCAGAGCTTGAAACACCTGGAGCTCCTAGTGACACAGACAGCTCCACTTGAAGATCTTCAGCAGCCTCCTTCTGACCTTCATTAGACTTGCTCTCTAGTAACTCCACAGATGAGCTACCTCTATATGACGTTAGCTCATCAAAGACAATGTCTCTTGAAAAAACAAACTTTCTTGTCGTAGTATCCATGCACTTCCATCCCTTCTTCCGTTTATCGTAACCCACAAAGACAAGCTTCCTTGCCATTACATCAAGTTTGATCCTCAGAGCATCTAGGACGTGAACTTAGCAGGTTGATCCAAACACCCAAAGGAGTTCAACACTAAGATTCTCCTTGAACATCAGCTCATGAGGAGACTCATGTTGATCGGACTCAGATGCATCTGATTGATGACATAAGTTGCGCAGGCCATTCTTTCCGCCCAAAAGGACTTGGGAATGCCCTTTCCATGAAGCCAGCACTTGCAGGTTTCCGTCAAATGACGAATCTTCCTCTCTGCCACTACATTTTATTGTGGAGTGTGAGCACAAGTAAGCTCTCTCTAGATCTCATGCTTCATGCAAAAGTTAGAGAACTCGGACGAAACAAACTCACCACCGTTATCCAATCTAAATTTCTTGATTCGCCGGCCAAGCCAGCCCTCCACCAGCTCCTTGAACTCCACAAACAACTGGAAGGAATCTGACTTCTCCTTTATGAAATACACTCAAGTGTATCTTGAGTAGTCATCAATCAGCACCAACATGTATCTGTTGCCTCCAAGACTAGTGATAAAAGTTGGCCCCATCAGATCACCATGGATACACTCTAATAGTGTTATGCTCCTTATTTGATACTTGTCAAACAAAAGGTGATGAGCCTTTCCGAACTAACACCCTGCACAAACATGGCCATCTTCATAGGATGACAACTTCGGCAAGGCTTTCACAAGGCTTCTCATTGCCATAGATTTCAGCTTGTCCATCCCAACATGTCCTAGCCTTTCATGCCAAATAGCAGCGCTATAGTTGACCCTCATCCGATCAACATAAGATTTTGTTGATAAAACAAACAAATCTCTAACTCTTCTCCCTACATAGGCAACATCGGCCTTTACCGCTGAAACATTGCAGAAAAACTTTACTTCTGTTGGACTAAATAGAACTTGATATCCTGCGTCAACCACATTGGTCACATATAAGAGGTTCTTCTTCATGTCAGATACGTGATAGACACTCATTAACGTGAGTGGACCCGAATCACTACCCACAGACACAACACCCTCTTTCTCTACTGCATAAACAGTATTATCAGCTATAATAATAGCTTCATTACCTGTGAACGTCTGCAGATAAGAGAACTTGGACTTGTCTCCGGTGAGTTGATGGTCACACCTAGAGTCCACGATCTAGTCATCCTGGTAGTCGACGGAGGACAAGGCACCAACACAAGTGCCGGTCATAAATGCTCCTCCCTATCCGACTTCCTCAGAACTGGAGCAAGCTTCTTCCTTGTCTACAACATGCTCAGGCTGCAGCCTGACCTTGTAATCCATTTTGAAGTGTCCTGGCTGGTTACACCTGTAATACTTAAGACACTCCTTCTTCTTCTTCCAATCCTGCTTAGGAGCAACGCTCCCCTCTTGTTGATAAGAAGTTGAAGGGCCATCACAAGGAACAGACTTCTTCTTCTTCCATTTCTTCTTCTTTCCTGTGAAGAGAGCTTCACTACCTCCTTCAGAGATAGTAACATCAGCCATCTGCCTAGCTAGACTCTCCTGCGAAGCCAGCAGGATCTCCAACTCCAGCAAAGGTGGCTGAGTAGCCCAGCCTTGAACAGAAGTTACGAAGGTCACATACTCCTTCCGCAAGCTGCGGATTATATGCCTCTTTAACCTGGCTTCAGAGATAGGCTCATCAGGGTCAAGTGCTGAGATCTCAGCGCACAGATTCTTCATCTTGAGGAAGAATTTGGAGATGGACAGATCTCCTTGAGTTGCTCTGGCCAACTCATTTTCCAAGAACTGTTGTCTAGCTATGTTCTTCCTATTGAACAACCCATCAAGGGAAGTCCAGATCTCCGCAGCAGATTGACATCCAAGGATATGATCAAATAGTTCCGGTGATATAGCTCGCCTGAGAGCAAACTCAGCTTTCACATTAGTCTTTCTCCATGCTTTCACCTCATCAATGATGGCACCAGTAGCAGCAGTAACCTCCTGCTTGTTGTCAACATCGACAACATCCCACAGATACTCACCAAGAAGATAACATCTCATACACGACTTCCACTTCTTGAAGTTAGTCGGTGTGAGCAACTCGATTCCAATACCCCTTGCATACCCAGCTTCCATTGTAACAACTCTGGTTACTTACTCACAGCAGCAACAAAACAAACTGAGGGTGGATTCACTACTTAAGTCATTTTTCTCTCTGATACCATATTGAAATTTGATATAGTGAATGGCGGGAACCACGCACAGAAACTCACAACACTCTTGAGCAAGTAAACCAGAAGCAAAAAGCAAAAAACAAGAATCTTGTACTATTAAGAAATCTTCTTTACAATGCTATGCATACATAGCGAGACATGCTTTCCAAAGAATATGAAGAAAGCAGAAAAGTACAACACAATTAAACCGTGCGGACTCAATGAGTAACCGTCGGAACTGCTGCTAACTGCAGAAGGAGTCCACTCAGGTCGCCAGGTCGTGAGACTGCAACAAACTGTGCGGACTACCCGTTATTCCTTTGCTGAAAAGAACTTTGTACGCCAAACTGCAGACTGCCTGACCGCGAGATCGCCTAGTCGCCAAAACGTACGGAGTGCTGCCACACACCGAACAAGTCGCGCAGAGGCAGACAACTTATTGAACAGAAGAGAAAGTTGTAGAAGAGTAACCATTGCTAGTCGCACTCGACCTGCAATAACCATCTGTTGTAGCCGCCGAGTTCGCACTAACTCATAACCAAATCCCCGGCCCTTTAGCGCTGTCCGCGCAACCTGCAACACAAGTAACCGGTTAACCTCTTCAACCCGGGCGGATACCAAAATCTAGTCCGCAGCAACTTATGCGCGAGATGGCTTACTGTTTATTCAGTTACAAATGAAGTGCTGGGGGTCCTATTTATATGCGCGGAGAGGAGTGTGCTCACAGCCCTAGTGGATAGAAACACCACCCTAGCTCGTAGCTAGTATCAAGCAGTCTGCCTAGTCTGCATGGACAGTCGGACACCGGCCAGACCGCCTGGCACCAAGTCTAGAAGCCAGTCCACAACCCGGCGGACACCGCACTAGTTCGCATGTTGCACAGCATGCGGAGACAACAATAGCCCGCACATCCCCCCGACACCACACCAGCCCGCAACACATGTCCACGACCAACTGGCACAACCGCCCGGTCAACCAGCGGACATTGCAGACTCCGCGATCAACCTGGACTTAGATTGTGACCAAGTCCAGCAATCAACCAAGCAGAGCGCGAGCTCGATGGACAAGGATCCAGTCCGCCAGCTCTCAAGTCAGTTCGCCAATCAAGCGAACTTGATAATCACCAACTGCATCACCGGAGGTCAAGGGTATGAGTCAACCCCGATCTCCAAACACAGTCTGCCATAAGAGGACTCTACGAGCTCAACAGGTGTTCGCTCAACCCGCGTATACACCCCTATCGGCAAGGAACTTCAGGGAACAAGCCAACCTAGCTGGTCGCCAACATCAGGCCACAAACACTAGACCGCTCAGGCGGCGCGGTCTGCCCGATCAACCTCCCACTTTCACTTCACAATTTTCATTCCCTGCATGGTCTCCTCCAGAATTTCTCCAAAGCTCCGCTCGGCAAGGAGATCTCTTCGCATTGAAACCCAAAATCTTAGCAAGCTCCGCCATGAGAATGGAGGTCCCCTAGGAATAAATGTTAGCAATCCCTAAGGCAGCAAGGCTTCAACTATGTTAATAATAGTCCCACACCGCCAATCCGCTCTGGTCTAATCTATTTATATGGCAAGACAACACTCACCTGTTGAACCGGTTTTTCAGGTTGAGTTAGGCCAAACCTAACATGGTATCAAAGCCAGGTTGCTTATAATTTTTTTTGCCGCGCTCGCACCCTTGCTTGCGCCTCTGTTCCGCCTGCTCTGCCCTCCTTGCACCCTCTGCCTGCAGCCCGCAGCCCGCCGCCCGCACCTCGCCTGTCCGCAGTCCGCCTCCGGCCCGCAGTCCGCCTATCCGCCATCCGCCTCCTGCAGCCCGGACTTCCGCAGTCAGCCACCAGTCCGCATCCCGCGGCGCCGGCTTTCCGCAGTCCGCATACCGCAGCCAGTCCGCATCCCGCAGCCAGTCTGCATCCCGCAGCGCCGGATTTCCACAGTCCGCAGCCAGTCCGCATCCCGCAGCCAGTCCGCATCCAGCTCGCACTGTCCGCAGCCCGCGGCTCGCCTGTCTGCACCGTCCGCTTCACCGGCAGTCCGCAGTCCGCATCACCGGCCGACCTTCCGCAGCTCGCCTGTCTGCACCATCCGCAGCTCGCCTGTCCGCAGTCCGTATCCCGCAGATCGCCCTTCCCGCAGTCCGCATCCCGGATTTCCGCAGTCCGCATCCCGGCATCCTCAAGCTGCCGGCCTTCCGCTGTCCGCATCCCGGCAGTCAGCAGCTCGCCTGTCCTCTGTCCGCAGCCCGTAGCTCGCCGGCCCGCAGCTCGCAGCTCGCCAGTCCGCCTCTTCTCATTCCCACTGTCCGCTCTTCAACCGGTCGCCAGCCTGCTGTCCGCACTCCCGCTTGTCCGAGTGCCAGCTCGCTGTCGTCATGACCACCCCCTGATCTCACCTCCTCTGAAAGCCACTTCCTTTCAATTGGCCACGGCCAGCGACTGGCCAGACTGGGCTCTAACCATTGAAGCCGCTCTCTCCACCCGTGATCTCTGGGATCACATCATTGGTGATCCTCCCGCCTCTGCCCGCTCTCCTGCTCTCAGCTCTGCGAGTTCTCCTGCCCCTACCTCTGTCAGCATCACCGCTGTCGCCGCCACTCCTGATGACGCGAGTCTTTGGCGTCGTCGCGACCAGGCCATTCGGGCTTACCTACTGGAGTCTGTTGCTCGGCCACTCCTCACCTCCATTAGCCGCCTCTCCTCAGCCCGCGCTATGTGGGAGTATCTTCGGGATCGGTTTGTTCCCCGCGGTGGCGCCCGTCGTCATCGTCTCATCTATGATTCTCAGTCCGCAGGACAGGAAGGCCGATCCATTCAGGATTTCTTTATAAGGATGAGCACCTTCTGGCATGAATTGGACTCTATGATTCCCTTACCATGCGGCTGTGCTCACACCTTGGATTTTCAGCGTCATCTTTCTGAAGGTCATCTCCATCAGTTCCTCACTGCTCTGCGACCCGAGTTTGCTTTTCTTGCTGCTCAGCTTCTTCATCGAGTTCCTCTTCCCACTTTGGATGAAGCTCTGATTGCTCTTCTTGATGAAAAGACTCGCCTTCGTCCTCCTTTGGATCCTTCGCCCCTCCTGGGGTTGACACCGTCCTTGCAGTTCGACCGCGAGACAGATCTATTACCTGCCACTACTATAAAACGGTGGGTCACATGAAGTTTGACTGCCCCTCCCGTCCCCCACGTTATGATGACCACCATCGCAACAACCGTGGTCGGGGGCGTGGTCGTGGCCCCAGTTCCACTCCCACCGCTACAGCTGATACAGATCGTCTCCAACGTCTTGAGGAGTTACTTCTTCAGTCACCCCTGCTTTAGGGGGCCACACCTCCAGCTCACAGCCTGTCTGTTGCTCCTGGTACTCCTGTTGTTCGGGCTCCCCCAACTGCGTCTTGGTATTTTGATTCTGGGGCCTCCTGCCACCTCACCAACGATTCCACCCATCTCATCCACTGTACCTCCCCACCCACTCACCTTCAAGTCACCACTGCTGACGGGGGCACTGTCCCCATTCGGCGGGCCGGCTCGATTACACCACAATCTGCTCCCTCTGGACACCTTACCATCTCCAACATCCATCATGCCCCTCGCCTCCACATGAACCTTATTTCTGTTAGCTCTCTTTGTGATCTTGCCCTAAATGTTCTCTTTTCCTCCTCTGATTGTGTTGTGCAGGATTCACGGACGGCTTAGAGGATTGGACGGGGTCGTAGAACTGGTGGTCTGTATCAGCTGGAGTATCTTCATATTCCATTTGCAGTGTCTTCATCCCCTTCTGTTCTTTCTGTTACCTCTGATGCCGACTTGTGGCACAGACGTTTAGGTCATTTATCCGGTGACCGACTCCGAAGTGTTATCCGTTCTGGAGCTTTGGGTCGTGTCTCTCCCTCCCCCCTCTCTGTCTGTACGGGTTGTCGTTTGGCAAAGCACCTTGCGCTACCATTTTCTAGCAGTGCTTCTCAAACCACAGCCCCTTCGATTTAGTGCATTCTGACATTTGGGGCCCGGCTCCCATCGCCTCTCACTCTGGCTATCTTTACTATATCAGTTTCATTGATGACTTCTCTCGATGTGTTTGGGTTTATCTCTTACGGAATCGCTCTGAAATACCTGCTGTGTATCACACCTTCACCGCCATGCTTTATACTCAGTTTGGCCGTCGCATTAAAATTTTTCGCTCCGACTGTGCTCAGGAATTCCTCTCCTCCACCATGCGCGACCTCCTTCATTCTCACGGCACCCTCCATCAGCAATCTTGTCCGCACACCCACGAACAAAATGGGGTCTCCTAACACAAACATCGACACATCATCGAAACTGCCCGTGCTCTTCTCATCTCTGCCTCTGCTCCTCATTCCCTCTGGGCCGAAGCCGTTCTTACCGCGGTTCACCTTATCAACATCACTCCCTCCTCCGTACTCTCCGCGGTCAATCCATATGAACGCCTGCACTCTCACCACCCAACCTACGCCCCTCTCCGCACTTTTGGGTGCACCTGCTTTGTTCTCCTTCCTGGCCACGAGCACACCAAACTCTCTGCCCGCTCGGCTCGTTGCGTCCACTTGGGCCTTAGTCCCCAACACAAAGGCTATCGTTGTTATGACCCAGTGACTCGCCGCATCCGCATCTCTCGTCATGTTTCTTTCCTTGAACATGACATGTTCTTCTCCTCTGCCACCTCCCCGTCACCCCCCTACCCACACCACCTCCTACTGCCCCACCACTCACCCTTCCTCTGCTTCCTCCTGTACCCACCCGTCCCAGGAGTCACGTTGCTCCTCCTCCGTTCCCACCTGCTCCTTCTCCCGAGGCCTCTCCTCCCCCAATAGCTCCCTCTCCTACTCCTGCTCCTGCTCCAGCACCGTCTTACGCTCCGGCCAACTCTTTGAATGTGGATCCTGCTCCTCCCCGACGTAACCATGCTCGCCTTCGCCTCCCACCTGCTCGCTACGCCCACAGTCCTGCCAGGTATACTCCTTCTTCCCTCCACACAGCTACCTCCTATTCCCCTGCCTTTCAGGCGTTTCTCACTGCTCTCCACTCCCACCGGGAGCCCCAGACATACCAAGAGGCAATTGTTCATCCCGAATGGCGGCAGGCCATGGCAGTTGAACTTCAGGCTTTCCATAGAACTCTTACCTGGGACCTCGTCCCCTGTCCTCCTGGCATCACTCCTGTCAGCTCCAAATGGATCTTCAAGATTAAGACTCGCCCGGACGGGTCCGTTGAGCGCTACAAAGCCCGTTTAGTTGCCCGTGGGTTCTTCCAGGCACATGGCCTCGACTATGATGAAACTTTTGCGCCCGTTGCCCGAATGACGACAGTACGCACTTTACTTGCTGTTGCTGCTACCCGGGCTTGGCCCTTACTTCAGATGGATGTCACCAACGCCTTTCTTCATGGTGATCTTGCAGAGGTGGTGTATATGGCT
This sequence comes from Platanthera guangdongensis, assembly GCA_039583875.1. Taxonomy (NCBI): domain Eukaryota; kingdom Viridiplantae; phylum Streptophyta; class Magnoliopsida; order Asparagales; family Orchidaceae; genus Platanthera; species Platanthera guangdongensis. Next base: position 228,359,226 of record CM077153.1, on the reverse strand, counting down.
CCACCCCCAGGTATTCCTGTTCCAACCGGCCACGTTTGTTCTCTCCGTCGGGCTATCTACGGTCTTAAACAAGCCCCCCGTGCCTGGTTTGAGCGCTTCCGCGCGGCTGTTCTCCAGGCCAGGTTCATTGAGCGCCAAACTGATCATGCTTTGTTCACCCGTACTACTCCCAAGGGCTGTACCATTCTCCTTCTCTACGTCGATGACATGATTATCACTGGCGATGATCATGCCACCATTGCCTCTCTTCAACAGCACCTCCGCAGTCAGTTCGACATGAAGGATATGGGGCCCCTTCGGTATTTCCTTGGGCTGGAAATTTCCCGATCCAAACGTGGCATCCTGGTTTCCCAACAAAAGTACATTTCCGACATCCTCTCTGTTGCTGCTCTCACCAACACCTGAACTGTTGACACTCCGATCGAGCTCAATCTGAAACTCCTCCCTACTGACGGCGAACCTCTTCCAGATGTCTCCCGCTATCGGTGCCTCGTAGGGATGTTGGTTTATCTCACTATGACTAGGCCTGATATTGCCTATGCTGTCAGTTTTGTCAGTCAGTTCGTCCAAGCCCCCCGCTCGGTTCACTATGCTGCAGTCCTCCGGATTCTTCGCTATCTACGCACCTCCGTCACCAGGTCCCTGTTTCTCTCTGCCACTTCAACTCTCACCCTTCGAGCATTTTCTGATGCTGATTGGGCGGGGGATGTTACTACTCATTGCTCCACTACTGGCTTTTGTATCTTTCTGGGTGACTCTTGTTGAAAATTATGAAGTGGAAGTGGTCGACGGGACAGGCCGTGCGGCCTGTGGCGGATAGCTTTGGAGGACTGGGCGTACTGGGCGGACTGCGTTGTGCGACCTGGTGGAAAGTCTAGTGGAAGCCGGCTGTTTTCTGAGCGGGTTGTTGCATGGAGTCCGCGGTCTATGCGGCCTGGTGTCTGCGGACAAGGTGTGCTGATTGGCTTTGCCAAGGAGCGGCCTGAGCGGATGGAGGCTTGCGGACTGGTGCATTGCTCAGTGGTCGCGGGTGCAAGCTTGTGCTAACAGGCGGGTTGGCTCATGTTTGCGGGAAGCTTGCGGACTGGCGTATCTGCGGTGTAGGTTGTTGCGGACTGGGCTTAGAGCTTGGCTGAGGACTTGTCGAGCTCTGGTGGCACATCAGGTGTTTGCTGTGGAGATCGTTTTGGCGGCCTGTTTTTGGAGTCCGGGATTTGACCGCTGCGATGGGGCAGGAGTGCGAGGAGCTCGCGGACTGTGGCGATCCGCCATGCTCGCATTGACCTTTAATGGTTTTGGACTTGGTCACACTTTGTGCCAAGGCCATGGTGTCCGCAGTATCCATCAAGTCCGCTGTGACCGGGTGGACTGTTGCTGTCTGCCTTTGGTCGTTGACTTGTGGCAGAATTAGGTGTGAGTCTTGCGGACTGCATCGGGTTGGTGCGGACTGCTATTGAGGGGGTTTGCTGTCCTGCAGTGGTTGGAGCTTTGCGGGCCGATGCCTTGTCCGCTTAGCTTGGGCGGACTGGAGAGGGTTCGTCAATGGTTGCCTTGCTCCTGGCGGTTTTCCTTGGTATCCGGCCAAGTCCTTGCGGACTCGGTGGACGGATGTTTGCTATCGCGCTGGCTGGGGCGGTGTCGCTATCTCTTGGGCGGTGACCACACTCCTCACCCTGCCTATAAATAGGACCCCCCTGGCACTTCTACAGTAACCTAAGTAACTTGAGTGAACAGTAAGTTGGGTTGGGTAAGGAGCTGCGGTCTGTGTTTGTCAGTCCGCGCGGATTGTTTCAGGCTGACGGTTTGCTGTGTGCAGGTCGTGCGGATAGCTTCAAGGAGCCAGGAGTTTGGCTGTGACTTCAGTCAAGTGCTTGGAAGTGTGCGGACTCTGCGGACTCAGCAGGAGGTCGCTCTGCGGCTTGTCAGTTCTGTTTCATCTTTGCCAGCTTCAATAACCTGTCCGCCGGCTTCAGGCGGGTAGGGGTGTTCCTCAGTTCAGGTTCAGCAGGAGGCGAATAACGGTGTGTCCGCGCGACCTCGCGGCTTCGGCGGACTCCGTGGCTATTCGGCGGATTGCAGCTTAGCTTTGGCGATCTCAGCGGACTCGGCGACCTCGGCGACCTCGCAGTCTCGGCGGACTCCGGTGCTGTCCGCCCGGCTTGTTTTTTGGTGTTTTCTGTTTACAGCTGTAATACTAGAGAAATCATGTCTCGCTATGTATGCCTCGGATTGTAAAGAAGTGAATGTATAAAAGACCTGCTTGTGCTTCCATTGTTTGTTGGGTGAAACCCCTGGTCCTCGGGTTTTCCGCTGGTTCAACATGCGAACTGGGTAGTTCCGAAGATATTAATTTGGCGTTTGGGCTATCTTGCTGACCATATTGAGAAAATTTAACGTGGTATCAGAGGGAGGTTTCTGAGGTTCAGTTGCGTGAGCGGAAGTCAGCCAGTGTTGTTACTCAGTGATTGAGTGGTGATCAACCTGTTGTTGGGTACATTGGTTAAATGTACCTAATTTGAAGAAGCCTCACCCAACTCAATGATATACATCATAATGTATTTGATGTATGTTGAGTTTACTTGTGCAGGTTAAGTATTTACTGGACTGAAGCAAAAAGTTTCTAAGTCCATGTGTCGACACCCAGAGGGAAAGTGTCGACACTTAAGAAGACTTGTGTCGACACCCAAACAAGCAGTGTCGACACTTGGAGTCATTGTGTCGACACCTGGGATAAAGAGTCGACACCAGACACAAAGTGTCGACACAAGGAGTTGTGTCGACACTCAGTGAAGAAAAGTGCAGTAAAGCTGTGTCGACACAAGGAGCTGTGTCGACACCCAGTGAAGCTGTGTCTACACCAGAAAGTGTCGATACTTGGAGCTGTGTCGACACTCAGCAAAAGTCAGCAGAGACTAAGTTAAAGTGTCGACACCAAGAACAATGTGTCGACACACAACAAGAAGAGTCAGCACTTGAAGTAAGTGTCGACACTCAGAACAATGTGTCGACACTCAACAAAAGAGTCAACACATGAAGTAAGTGTCGACACCAGAACAATGTGTCGACACTCAGCTGAAGACTCAACACTTGAAGAAAGTGTCGACACATGGAGCTGTGTCGACACTTAGCAAAGAACAGAAAGATCAACAAATTATTCTAAGTACAAGTGTCGACACTAAGGGAATGTGTCGACACTCAGCTGAAGTCTCTACAGAAGAATCAAGTGTCGACACAAGGAGCTGTGTCGACACTCAGCAAGTATCAACATAGAAGACTATGTGTCGACACCAAGAAGCAGTGTCGACACTTAACAGATTCAACACAAGAAGTTGTGTCGACGCAAAGGAGATGTGTCGACACTTAGAAGAATTCAGCAAAATACAGAAGATCAAGTACTTGTGTCGACACTCAATTTCAGTGTCGACACATGAAGAAGAATCTGTGTCGAGACATAGTATCTACAACATAAGGAGTTGTGTCGACACCTTGTAGACTTGTGTCGACACTTACACAACTTGTGTCGACACTTGGTCCATAAGTGTCGACACTTAAAGACAGAAAGTCTCGACACTATCAGAAAGTTAGAGATTTTCAAGAACTGACTGGATGAATTGACAGCTGCCGTTCCAGCCGGTCTACAGCACCTGTCAGAGATGTCAGAAGACAGTTATGGACCAGACCAGCCGGTTACCATGAAGAAGGCCTATAAATAGGCTCATACAGTTTACAGAAACTGTACTTCAGATTGTTGTTCAAGTTATTGATCAAGTATCAAATCAAGAAGATCTAGCTGTTCAAGTGCAGATCTAAGAAGTTGGAGAGAGAGGGCTCCATCCAAGAAATCAGCCGTTGGAACTAGGCTAAGAAGAAGGGTTCAGATATATTCTGGATCTTAAGAAGCAGAGATCAAGGATCAACTGCAGAAGGAGACAATCTTATTCAGTTCTACTTTCAAGAAGCTTTGAAGAAAGCTAAATCAGATTGAATCCAGCTGAGTTCTTCCAAGAACTCATCAAGAAACTCTCAACTCCCCTCTCTTGTTTCTGAGTTGTTGAGTTAATATTTGTAAATCATTTTTAACTTGTAGGATCCTTTGGATCTGAGTGATTTGTAAGCCTGTATTTATAAAGGCTGAGGGTAGGGCTTGAGAGCCTGAGTGTAGGAGATCGAAATCTCTGAGTGTAGGCCTTTTGTAGCTGAGTGTAGGCCTTGTTGGCTGAGTGTAGGCCTTTGTGGCTGAGTGTAGGCTTTAAGGAAAAGCTGAGTTGTAAGGCCTTGGGCCTGAGGTGTAGGAACCAATTTGGGTTCTGAGACAGTGGTGAAGTTTGGCCGAATCTAGTACACTGCTAGATAGGCGAAGGGGTAAAGTGGATGTACCCAAAACTTGGGGAACCACTATAAAACTCTGTGTCTGCTGTACTGTGATTGTAATTTGCTGTGTATGATGTGTGATTGCTGTGCAAAAGTAGAGTAGATTCTGTGATATAACTGTTTGCTGCCATTAAAGTTTAAAAGAGGATTATGTCACCTATTCACCCCCCTCTAGGTGTTTAGGTACTATATCTTTCAAGTGGTATTAGAGCGAGGTTCCTCAAAAAGGACTAACAGTCTGAGGAGATCCTGATTGGTAGATTCAGTCTAAGTCAAAATACAGATTCAAGAAAATCAAGAACCATGGGTTCCTCTGAAAATCACAAGGAATTGGGTTCCATGAAATTACCCATATGCAGGAAAGAGATCTTTGGGATCTGGAAGGAAAGGGTAAGGCTGTTTATGGAAGCCTCTGACCCTAGGATATACATCACAGTAAAGGAAGGGCCTTATATGCCCATGAAGATATCTGTTCTAGATGCAAATCAGAGAACCCCAAAGGATTTCTCTGAAATGACTAAGGATGAGATTGTCCTAGCCATCATGGACAAAAGGGCACAAAACATTATAGTGAGTGCCATAGATGATGCAACTTTTCAGAATCTAATACACTGTAAGACAGCCAAAGAGATGTGGGACACTCTTATTGTGTATATGGAGGGTTCTGAAGAAGTTAGACAAGATAGAAAATCCTTGCTAAATCAGGAGTATGAAAGTTTTAGACAAGGAAAGGGTGATAGCATAACTGAGTGCTATAAGAAGTTCTACAGGATAGTGAATGAACTCATGTCTTATGGAAGAGAGTTCAGTAACTATGAACTAAATGACAAGTTCCTAAGGTCCCTAACCAAAGATTGGGACACCAAGATCTGTGCCATTAGAGAAATGGCTAAGTTGGGGAAATTCCTCCTCCTACACTGTTTGGCAAATTGTTGTCATATGAAATGCAATTGACAGTGAGGAAAGAGGAGGAGAAATCAACAAGAACTGAACACAAGAAAAGAACAGTAGCCTTCAAGACAGAAGCCTCCAGAAAGTGCAGGAATAAGTCACCAACTCCACCTCCAAAGGTAGTTGAATCAGAGTCAGATGAGTCAGTCAGCACAAAATCTGAAAGCAGTGAAAGTGATGAAGACTTTGCTGCCTTCACTAGACACTTTCAAAATTCTTGAAGAAGAAATAGTGGAGGACAAGGCCTCTCTACTTCAAAAGGAAAAGAAGATTTTTATCAGGATAAAAAGGCTTCAAAGAAGGACAGGAAGAGGACAAAATCTAGCAAGGCAACTGGTTCTAAGATAGTGTGTTATTGCTGCAATAGACAGGGCCATGTTATTGCAGATTGTCCTGAAAAGAGAAAAGAGTCTAGTGACAGGAAAAAGACTTATTTCAAAGGCAAGAAAGAAAAGTCTTTTGTAGCCAAGAAAGAGAAGACTCTATCAGATATCTCCTCTTCAGAAACTGAGTCTGATGCTGAGGCATACATAGGGCTGTTTGCTGAAGAAGAAGAAGAAGAATTCATGCAGATAATGGAGTCTATTTATGAACAAGAAGACTGTCAGTGCCAAGGACTGATGGCATTGACTGAGAGTGACAAAATCCTGGAACAGCCAGGACCCAGTAAGGTACAAAGTTCAACTCTAAGTTCAGTTTCTTGTTCCAGTTCAGAATCAGATTCATCTTCATCAAGTGATGAAAGTGTATCTGAGTCTGAGGATGATATTCATCAACTGATAGATGAATATAAGGTACTGTTGCAAGCTTACAAGAAAAGCAAGTCCCTAGCCAAAAGTCAGGCAAAGGAAATTGCTGATGTTAAAGCAGCTGCAACAGATTCTGAGAAGCAATTTGATCAAAAGCTTAATGAGATAGCCAGGCTGAAACACATAACAGTGATTCAGATGGGGACTATCACCTTTAAGAATGATCAAATTAAGAGTCTGGAGATTAATCTTCAGAAGGAGAGAGAGCTTGTTGCTAGGTTTTCTAAACCTAAGTCAGTGCTACCTTTAATTGATGAATTTGTTCATCATAAAGGAAAGGCTGGACTGGGTTTTATTAAACCTGCAAGGACTGAGCAGTCCAAGTCTAAGTCCAAGGGCAAAGCCCTAACATTCAACAAGTCTGTTGTAGATAAGACAGCAAAGGCAGTACCTAAGCAAAGGTATAATAAGTTTGAATGTTGGTGCTGTGGCAAGGTTGGCCACTTTGCAGTGGACTGTTGGCACAATGCTAGTGCCAAAGTGAGTACCAAACTACCTGTTGGAAAGCCAGTAGGTAGCTTTGTCAGATTGGAAACTAACAAGTATCAAGGACCCAAGAATTCTTTGGGTTCTAAGGTTCATTAATCTATTTTGCAGGTGAGTCCAAGTGGTCATACCCCAACATGGTACTTGGACAGTGGATGTTCCAGACATATGACTGGAACAAGAGGATTACTAAAGGACTACATTCCAATAAAAGATGGTCCAAAAGTAACCTTTGGTGGTTCTGAAAAAGGAATCATCAAAGGATTTGGTAACATTTCTAGCAACTGGGTTACCATTACTCAAGTGGCTTACGTTAAAGGGTTGAAATACAATCTAATAAGTATAAGTCAATTAAGTGATGTAGGGTATGACATCTCATTTGTTAAAAATGATTGTCATATCAAGAGGTCAACTGATCAAGAGATAATTTTGACTGGTTATAGGAAAAGGAATGTCTATTGCTTAGACATTATGATTGAGAACAATGGTTCTCCAGTGTGTCTTGTAGCTGATGAGACAGTCTCTCATTGTGTCAAATGGCACAAGAGGCTTGCCCATCTTAACTACAAGACTATTAGCAAACTCTTTAGCAAAGAGTTAGTGAGGAATGGTTCTCAAGTTAAGTGTGTTAAAGATGGTATTTGCTCAGCTTGTCAAAAGGGCAAGCAGACTAAATCCACCTTTAGAAGCATAGAAAACAAAGATGCTGTGAGGTGTTTATACCTCTTGCATATGGATCTCTTTGGTCCAATGCCAGTTCACAGCTTAGGTAGGAAGGTTTATACCTTTGTAGTTGTAAATGACTACTCAAGGTTTTCCTGGGTGTTCTTCTTAAGACAGAAATCTGAAACACCTAGCGTCTTCTATAACTTTGTCAAGCAAATTCAGAATGAACTAAACAATACAGTAGTCAAAATTAGAAGTGACCATGGTATTGAATTTCAGTCTGATAGCATGACAAAACTATGTGAAGAATTTGAGATATTTCAAGAATTCTCTTCACATAGAACACCTCAGCCAAATGGCATTGCTGAGAGGAAGAATAGGACCTTGATAGAGGCTGGTAGGACCCTACTAAGTGATACATCACTGCCAGAGTATTTCTGGGCTGAAGCAGTTAACACTGCATGCCATGTTATAAATAGGGCTACCATCACTAAAGGTCTCAACAAGACCCCCTATGAAGTTGTGAAAGGCAGGAAACCAAACCTATCCTACTTCAGGATCTTTGGTTGCAAATGCTTCATACTTAACAATGAGAAGTCTTACTTGACTAAGTTTGCTGCCAAGTCCCAAGAGGGAATTTTTGTTGGGTACAACAATAACAGTAAGGCTTATAGAGTCTAAAACTTGACTACACAAGTTGTAGAAGAATCCGTGCATGTAGTTTTTGATGAGACTAAACTTATTAACAATGAGTTGTCTAGTAATGTATGCAGCCCCACAGGTTTAACAAAGAAGATGGACAAGCTTAGAATAGAAGAAGTACCTGCTGCAAGACAGCAAGTAGAAGACAGTAGCTGTTGTCCAGGGGGAGAACTATATGTACCAATTGCTGAAGAAGTTCAAGGAGTTCAGCATGATGGAGATGCTGAAGAGGTTCAACCAGAAGTAAGGATGCCACCAGCTAACAGGCATCTAAGAGATCATCCAGTAGAGCAGATTATTGGAGATCCAAGACAAGGAGTACAAACCAGGAGCAGAAACATGAATGCAGTAATCTACACCAGTTTTTTGTCTCAAGTTGAACCTAAGAAGTTTGAAGAAGCAATACTAGATCCACAATTGACTGAAGCAATGCAAGAAGAGCTTAATCAGTTCAAAAGGTGCAAGGTTTGGGAACTTGTTCCTAAAGACCACAATATAATAGGAACCAAGTGGATCTACAGGAATAAGATGGATGAACAAGGGGTCATCATTAAGAATAAAGCAAGACTGGTTGCTAAAGGATATAGGCAAGAAGAAGGTATTGACTTTGATCAAACCTTTGCTCCAGTAGCCAGACTGGAAGCCATAAGGATGTTCTTGGCCTATGCAACCTATCAAGGATTCAAGGTTTACCAAATGGATGTCAAGTCAGCATTCCTGAATGGTAATCTTAAGGAAGAAGTCAATGTGGAACAGCCTTCAGGTTTTATTGATTCAACTCTACCTCATCATGTCTATAGACTTAGGAAAGCTTTATATGGGTTAAAGCAAGCCCCTAGGGCTTGGTATGAAACCCTATCTAGTTTCCTCATTGAGAACAAGTTCTCAAGGGGGAAAATAGATAAGACTCTATTCCTTAGGGAATCTAGAGGCAAAGTTATACTAGTCCAAATATATGTAGATGACATTATATTTGGGTCTACTGAAAGCAGCCTTTGCAAAAAGTTTGCAAAACTGATGCAAGGTCAGTTTGAGATGAGTAGTATAGGAGAGCTGAAGTTTTTCTTGGGTCTCCAAGTTAAACAGACTGAAAGTGGTTTATCCATATGTCAGTCCAAGTTCACCCTAGAACTCATAAGGAAGTATGGTATGGATTCATCCAGTACCATGAAGACTCCTATGGGGTCAAGTATGTCTCTTAGCAAGGATGATGCAGGGAAACCTGTAGATGAAACCTTGTATAGAGGGATAGTTGACTCCCTATTATACTTGACTGCTAGTAGACCAGATATCATGTATGCTACATGTGTCTGTGCAAGGTATCAAGTCTGCCCTAAAGAGTCTCATTTGACAGCAGTCATAAGAATATTCAGATATCTAAAGGGCACTCCCTATCTAGGCCTCTGCTACCCTAGGAATGGGGATTTTGAACTAACAGGTTATTCAGATGCAGACTTTGCAGGATGCAAAGAAGATAGAAAAAGCACTACTGGAACCTGTCAATTCCTAGGTGGGAGACTAATTTCATGGAGTAGCAAAAAGCAAACCAGTGTGGCTATCTCCACTGCAGAGTCAGAGTATGTGGCTGCAGGAAGTTGTTGTGCTCAACTTCTGTGGGTACAACATCAGCTAGAGGACTATGGATTTCAGGTAAGTAGAACTCCACTTTTCTGTGATTCTACAAGTGCTATTTCAATAGCTAATAATCTTGTATCTCATAGTAGAACTAAACATATTGAAATTAAATATCATTTTCTTATGGAGCATGTAAAAAGAGAAGATATTTTATTAGAATATGTTAAAACTGATAATTAAGTAGCTGATATGTATACTAAGCCCCTAGAAGAAGCTAAGTTCAATAGATTCAAAATTGAACTAGAAATGATAAACTTAGAGTAAGTTTACAGAATTGAAAATAACTAAGTAAAAAGGTGTCGACACATAGACAAGTCTATGTCGACACAGAATAGTGGTGTCGACACTTCAGGAAAAAGGTGTCGACACATCTAGGAAGTTGGTGTCGACACTTCAGAATGTTAGTGTCAACACATGTCAAGTAGGTGTCGACACATCCAAAGTGGTGTCGACACTTAAGTTTTACTCAGAATTTTCTACGTAAAGTCTCGACAATGTGTCGAGTTATGTTGTGTCGACACATAAACAAGTGTCGACACATAAAATCTGTTGACTAAACTTGTGTCGACACATGTGTGTCGAGACATTATAAGTCAGTGTCGACACTTATTGCCAGTGTCGACACATTTTAAGTTAGCTGTCCCGCCTGTTCATCTTCAAAATCAGAAAGGTATAAATAGGGTTTTATCTTAGTTTGTCGACACGCTTTCAAAGTTTCGAGACTAAAACTTCTGTGTCGACACCTCTCTTCTCTCAAGACAAATTCTACAAACCCTAATGGCGCCTAAGCTTGAGGAGAATGTCAACGAAGGATACGAGCTGGTGCGCGGCGCTTTTGAAGATGCAGATCAAGAAATCAAGTCTGTCGTAACCCTAGTCACTGATTCTGGGTTAGAATATCTAGTGTCTGAACCCACTAAGATATGGAAGAAAGAGGTACTTGAATTCCTCAATGGAGCAAAGGTGGACGAATCTGGATATAAAATCAAATCCAGAGTTCATGGAACAAAGGTTAAGATTTCACCAAAGAGCTTGAGGAAGGTGCTTCAATTGCCAAGAACTCAAGATGAAGAAGAAGTTACTGCATCAAAAACCAGGGAAGCTTTAACCTGGTGTGGATTAGATTCTACAATGAAGATTGGTTCTGTGTTTAACAGGAAGGGAATGAACAATCAAGAAAAGTTTCTTTCTGAAATCGTGGGAAAGGTCATCCTAAGCAAGCCAGGAGGGCATGACAGAGTGTCTGCCCATATGTTTAGTATAATGACAAGGATAATCTTCACTCTACAAACTGACTGGTCAATGGTAGTTTATGAGAAGATTAAAGAAAGCTTGAAGAAGCCCAATCTGGGCAGAATCATTAGTCTATACCTAGCTGGTGTGATACCAGAGGTAATGAGTACTGCTGCTGGAAGCAAAATCAACCACATGAGGAAGATGGATCTGAGGATCTTTTCTAGATGGGACAGGGTGTTGTCAAAGGAAATGCCAACCCCTGAGAAGATAGTTTCTGAGAAAAAAATTCCTCCAAAGAAGAAAAGGAAGACTGCTCCAGTGGCACAAGTGTCCACTAGCAGTTCTGATAGTGAAGAACAGGTTGTCTTCACTCCAGATGAGCATGAGGAAGAGCCTGCAGTGAAGACTCCTGCTCCTCAAGAGGTTGCTGAGATCCAGGGGGAGCTACCTCAAGCTAGCCCCACACACAAGGATCAAAGCCAGGGGGAGCCTCCAGTTGTAGAAGAACCCTCTACACTGGAAAGTGAACAAGCCACCACCATCATACTAGAGGTACTCACTGAACTAAACACTTTAGATTTTTCTATGGAAGATACTGATTTGTCTGATGATCATCAGTAAACTCAGCTGAATAGTCAAGCTCCAGATGTTGTTATAGAAGACACATCTGCTGTTCAAGTGGTTCCTGATCCAGTGGTTGAAGAACCTAGAATTTCTCCTGCTCCATCACCACAAGAATACACTATGGAGGATTTATTTTTAAATCTAGACCAACATGACTTTGACATGGACAAGGCTACTGCTGATAGAGAGAATGCTGCTGCTGAGGGGGAGCAAGTGCACATTCTGGAAGAGCCTATAAGGAAAGAAACTGAGAAATCTCCAGATGTGCAACCTGAGAAGCCTCCAAGCCCTAAGGAGAGGGTTGACATAGCCAGCTCCTCAGAATCTGAAGATGAGGAGGCTGCAAGGGCTAAGCAAAAGAAACTTTATGTCTTCAAGAGAAGAAGTCAAAGTTATAAGAAAGCTCTTCAATCTATTGCCCCACAGCCTATAGTTCAGCAAACTCCAACTGTTTATTATAGTGCTTTAATGATTGCCCTGCAGATAAAACTGGATGAACATAGAAAAGCTATAGAAGCTTATGTGGATGAAGGGCAGAAATCTTTACAGTTTGATCTAGCCCAGGACATCAAGTCTATAAGGTTTGAAATGACCTTTAATAAGAAAGAGATGACAGACTGCTTCCACAAGGGTGGAAATGCAGTGGTGTACTTGGCAACACACCAGGAAAAGATAAAAGCACAGGTAGATGACATAACATTGAAGCAAGGATATATTCTTGAAAATCAACTAAGGATGAATGACAATTTAACTGCTTTCCATAATGCTATTGTCACTGAGTTAAAGAACAAGGCTGCTGAACCTTCTACTTCTACTGCTGCTGTTAAAGCTGATTTTGACAAAGCATTTCAAGAAGAAATCTCTGCTGTTAAGACTGCTATCCAAGCCTCCCAGAAGGCCATATCTGAACAACTGCAAAAGCTCAAACCTTTCTTTAAAGATGGAATCAGATACTTGGATAGTCAAATCAGATTTCAGAAGGATGATGTCAGAGATCATATGGCTAGAGAAGTCATAAAGGGGGAGAGAGTGTTAGTCAAGGCAAGCTCTGACCATGCTAAGTGGATATCAAATTCTATCAGAGCTACACTTGGATATCCTCCTCTGTGTGATGACAATGATGTTGCTGAATCTGGAATTAACCCTGCCTATCTTGGAGGTGAGCAACCAGAAGTAGCTCAGGTCATTTATCCACCTCCAGATTTTGAAATGATTCATGCTGATGTCCAGACTATGTATAGCCCACCTGGGGGCAAGGACAATGTTCATATTGAAAAGGTTGTTCAGCCTATTACTGAAGCCATGCAAGAGGCATTGCAGAAAGAAGAAGAGACAAGGTTGTCTAAGAAGAGGTTTAGGGAACAAGCAGAACAAAGGCCAGACTTTGAACAGTGGAGCCCTACCTCTAGGAACATTATATTAACTGCCTGGAAAGCTGCCAAGGATAACATTCATGACAGGAACAAATGGTTCTCTGAAGCTGAATGGAGAAAACATGAGACCAGACAAGAAGCAATTGTTCAATACAGAAGGAAGGCAAAGATGGGAAAGCTACCTCCTATAGCTCAGGAGCCTAGCAAGTACTTTCCAAAGCCATACCATTATTTTGAGAGGTAGAAGATCAAAGCTGAAGAGCTTAAAAAGAAAGATCTGAAAGACAAGAAGCCTGCTGATGCTGAAACTGCTGATGCTCCTGTCCAAGCTAAAGTTCAAGCTGGCAAAGGCATAGTGATTAAGGAGCCAGAGCAAAAATAGAATTAAAATTTTTCTTGAAGTTTATTTTGTAATCTTTTGGATGTAAAACATTTAGTGAACTTCTGAAAATGTATAAGACAGATATTAGAACAATATGTGATTAATATATTTCATGTTTATTCTGTGAATGTGTCTATGTCTATTTCTTATTTGTTCTGAAATGATGAATTTGTATACATGTGAGATTTATACATGTTTATGTTTGCCCTGCTGAATATAATCCTGCTTTACATCATTTTGTAATTTTAATTATGAATGGTGTATATCATTGACTAAGGGTTATGACTTCTCCAAATAGGGGGAGATTGTTGGGTACATTGGTTAAATATACCTGATTTGAAGAAGCCTCACCCAACTCAATGATATACATCATAATGTATTTGATGTATGTTGAGTTTACTTGTGCAGGTTAAGTATTTACTGGACTGAAGCAAAAAGTTTCTAAGTCTATGTGTCGACACCCAGAGGGAAAGTGTCGACACTTAAGAAGACTTGTGTCGACACCCAGACAAGCAGTGTCGACACTTGGAGTCATTGTGTCGACACCTGGGATGCAGAGTCGACACCAGACACAAAGTGTCGACACAAGGAGCTGTGTCGACACTCAGTGAAGAAAAGTACAGTAAAGCTGTGTCGACACAAGGAGCTGTGTCGACACCCAGTGAAGCTGTGTCTACACCAGAAAGTGTCGACACTTGGAGCTGTGTCGACACTCAGCAAAAGTCAGCAGAGACTAAGTTAAAGTGTCGACACCAAGAACAATATGTTGACACACAACAAGAAGAGTCAGCACTTGAAGTAAGTGTTGACACTCAGAATAATGTGTTGACACTCAACAAAAGAGTCAACACATGAAGTAAGTGTCGACACCTAGAACAATGTGTCGACACTCAGCTGAAGACTCAACACTTGAAGAAAGTGTCGACACATGGAGCTGTGTCGACACTTAGCAAAGAACAGAAAGATCAACAAATTATTCTAAGTACAAGTGTCGACACTAAGGAATGTGTCGACACTCAGCTGAAGTCTCTACAGAAGAATCAAGTGTCGACACAAGGAGCTGTGTCGACACTCAGCAAGTATCAACATAGAAGACTATGTGTCGACACCAAGAAGCAGTGTCGACACTTAACAGATTCAACACAAGAAGTTGTGTCGACACAAAGGAGGTGTGTCGAGACTTAGAAGAATTCAGCAAAATACAGAAGATCAAGTACTTGTGTCGACACTCAATTTCAGTGCCGACACATGAAGAAGAATCTGTGTCGAGACATAGTATCTACAACACAAGGAGTTGTGTCGACACCTTGTAGACTTGTGTCGACACTTACACAACTTGTGTCGACACTTGGTCCATAAGTGTCGACACTTAAAGACAGAAAGTCTCGACACTATCAGACAGTTAGAGATTTTCAAGAACTGACTGGATGACTTGACAGCTGCCGTTCCAGCCGGTCTACAGCACCTGTCAGAGATGTCAGAAGACAGTTATGGACCGGACCAGCCGGTTACCATGAAGAAGGCCTATAAATAGGCTCATACAGTTTACAGAAACTGTAGTTCATATTATTGTTCAAGTTATTGATCAAGTATCAAATCAAGAAGATCTAGTTGTTCAAGTGCAGATCTAAGAAGTTGGAGAGAGAGGGCTCCATCCAAGAAATCAGCCGTTGGAACTAGGCTGAGAAGAAGGGTTCAAATATATTCTGGATCTTAAGAAGCAGAGGTCAAGGATCAACTGCAAAGGAACAATCTTATTCAGTTCTACTTTCAAGAAGCTTTGAAGAAAGCTAAGTCAGATTGAATCCAGCTGAGTTCTTCCAAGAACTCATCAAGAAACTCTCAACTCCCCTCTCTTGTTTCTGAGTTGTTGAGTTAATATTTGTAAATCATTTTTAACTTGTAGGATCCTTTGAATCTGAGTGATTTGTAAGCCTGTATTTATAAAGGCTGAGGGTAGGGCTTGAGAGCCTTAGTGTAGGAGATTGAAATCTCTGAGTGTAGGCCTTTTGTGGCTGAGTGTAGGCCTTGTTGGATGAGTGTAGGCCTTTGTGGCTGAGTGTAGGCTTTAAGGGCTGAAAGCTGAGTTGTAAGGCCTTGGGCCTGAGGTGTAGGAACCAATTTGGGTTCTGAGACAGTGGTGAAGTTTGGCCGAATCTAGTACACTGCTAGATAAGCGAAGGGGGAAAGTGGATGTACCCAAAGCTTGGGAAACCACTATAAAACTCTGTGGCTGTTGTGCTGTGATTGTAATTTGCTGTGTATGCTGTGTGATTGCTGTGCAAAAGTAGAGTAGATTCTGTGATATAACTGTTTGCTGCCATTAAAGTTTAAAAGAGTATTGGGTCACCTATTCACCCCCCCCCCCCTCTAGGTGTTTAGGTACTATATCTTTCACCTGTGTTCTTCAGGACTGCATTGCGCGCTCGAGCACTGAAGCCGAGTATCGTGTCATGGCCTCCACTACTGCTGAGATTGTTTGGCTTCGCTGTCTTCTATGTGATCTTGGTGTTACCATATCCGGACCCACTCCCTTACTCTGTGATAATCGAAGTGTTATACAAACTGCCTCCAACCCGGTGTTTCACGAACGGACGAAACACATCGAAATTGATTGTCACTTCACTCGCCAAGAGTTTCTCGCCAAGACCATCTCTCTACCGTTCATTGCCTCTGAAGAACAAATTGCAGACTTTCTCACCAAATCTCTCACCTCTGCTCGATTCAGATATCTTATTAGCAAACTCTCGGTTCATGATCCACCGTGAGTTTGATGGGAGATGTTAATATTATATATTGTAAATCATTCTTTATTGATTTAGGTTTAGTCCCACACCGCTTGTGGTGTTTTCTCCTTCTCCTCTTCTCCTATATGTAGACCCCAAGGGTCCTTGTTTTACACTTGAATAAGAAGGCCATTGCTATTTCTAACAAACTAAGAGGAAGGAGGAGGAGGAGGAGGAGGAGGAGGAGGAGCTGAGCACGGAGATCGGCCTCTCACACAGGCCGTCCTCATTTTTTCTCAATAGCAGTGGCCAAGCTCGGCAACAGTGGTGTTGCAAGGAGGCTCACGACAACGGGAAAAGTTGCTATTTGGAGGAGGGCGGCTCACAGAAAAAACGAGAGAGAGGGAATATTGAGATTGGGGCAGCACGCAGTTTCCTGCTCATGGGAAAACTAGCGAGAGAGAGAGAGAGAGAGAGAGAGAGAGAGAGAGAGAGAGAGAGAGAGAGAGAGATCCATGACAGATAAAGAGGAGGGGAAGCGGTGCTTTGTGTAGTAGCGCACGAAGAGAAGGGAGAGGCCGGCTCCTTGCGATAAAGACGGAGAAAGACGGTGGGCGGCGGGTTTTGAATCAGGAAAACAAAAAAAATTGGAAGTTTGGGTTTTTTTTGGCAATTGTTAACCGTAATCGGGTTTAGTTATTCGCATCACATTGTTAATTGCAACCCGAAAATATAATCGCATCTCATTTTTTTCTTATCGCACCCCGATAATTTTTTTTGACGCACCCAAAAATATCTTCTAGTGATGTGCGCGAGAGACTTAATAGAGTAAGATGACGCGAGAAGATGTCGGAGATAGGAGCAGCTCAGCGAAGAATAGGACAGAGTACGGCTTCTGCGAAATAGGGGAGATGTGGTGCGAGTAAAGTTTTAGAAAAAAGTTTTTTAAAACAAACTTGAGGTGCAGATATTCATATGAGGGGTGCGGTTAAAAATCGTCTTTATTAAAACCCTAATATGAAATGAACCTCTATTCGACCCCACCTTAACTTAAATTAATGAAGGCGTTACATTAGCTCCTAAATTTATGAAATTAATTAAGTTTTAATAGTATTCAATCTCTATTAGCTTGTAAATAAAACCCTTACAGTCTAAAAAACAGTGTTGTATATATTGGTTGACCTCTACAACGACATATATGTTTTGGGTAAAAACATAGCAGTGTCGACATTTTAAGTAAAAATATTATTTTTGAAACTATTGTCCGATTATTTTGTTTCATTCTTCATTTCGTGTATGTGCGATGTGTGTGCAATTGCACACATGATGTATGCTTATAAATTATGTAATAAACATATCTATACTGTATATAAAGATGTAGGCTTGTGGTGTTACCCGGTCGACGAATCAATCTTATACGTCCATCTAAAAACCAAAATTCTCATAGCCCTCGGATCCTCACGCATTCAAACTAGGGAATGCAAATTAGCAATCCCGCACAGTTCATGTTGAATTTTTTGAAGTGAAAGTGGGCGACCTGGTCGAGCGGCCTGTGCGAACAGGACTGGAGGTTTGCTAGGTCGGCTTGTGTTCATCAAGCAGTTTGTTCCCAGTTGGTAACCGGGCGGTTAGGATGGTTATCCGCGCAGTTTGCCAGTTTGTGCAGACTGTTTCTGAACTCCACCGGTTTTGTGCGAACTGTTCTTTGTATCCGCTGGTGTTGTGTTCGCACCAGGGATGGCTGGTGGTGTGGACTTGAGAGATCTTTTCTGGTACCTTTGACTGATCTTTTTTGATCCTGCTACTGAGGATTTGAGTCGCGGGACAGTGATTATCCCCCTGGTCGCCATCTTGTGATAATTGCCAAGTTAGTGTCCACTTTGTAGGGGAAGCTTGTTCTAAGCATCCAGGTACGTGATTGGACCTCCCTGTTGCAACACCTGAGATCCTTTTATTGTTTTCTCTATTTCGGTGTTCTTGCTCATCAAGCCTGATCACTGGACCAATAATCTCATGTTGCATTTATCCAAATTTTGGAGTAGAGAATTTTCTCGATTTCAATACAACCTTTGTTGAAATCAACTTCGTGCATGGAGTCAAAGTTTTGCCAAATCATTCCCTTACTCGTCTTCTCCAAAAGAAGAAATTTAACATGAAACCTACTTATGACGGCCCCTCCACCAACAGCCTCTCCCTCCATACCAAATTATATCCTCCAGCCAGGCTATATGTCATTATGGAGCAACATGGATCAAAGAAGATACCGAGAGATATATACTCTTATTCTTCTACGTAGGAAACGTACTGACAGTCAAACTCGCAATATTTAGTGGCCAAAATTTTTACCTCTAAAAACCAAATTTATTATAGTAGGGGTACTAACCCTCAAAAATTAGAATTGCCCTTGTCTTGACATTTATATTCCTCCTTTATGCTCAATCATATTGTTTAGGTACATAATAAGTAACTATCAGTTGACAGTTGACACACAACAAACAATATAAGTTGTACAACATAGATATCTGTACGCCCGAACACAATAGGATTGTGTATGGGAAAACTGCAAACCACCACCAACACACTTGCCGGGATCGAGCAACCAACATTGCAAAGAAAATTTATTGGTTACAACTTAATGCCTATTCTCTATGTATAGATATGATTTTCATATTACTTAAATCATAGTTTTCGTACAAAGTTAATTGTATGGCAAAAAAAATTATGAAATTAATAAACTTATATCATTTTTATAATCAATTTACTACATTAGTTGCTCATATTTCTGTGCAGATTTGAGAAACTACGTTATTTTAATTTTTGTATAATAATGCATTAAATTAATTTTTGATGGTCACCTAAATTTATATTATTTAGTGCACAGATGCATTGAGATTTTTATTTTTACTTTTCGTCATATTATTATTTGTGCAATTAAAAAATATTAAACAGTAAAAAAAGTAAAGGATAAAGTAAGAAAATTTAAATAAAATAAAAAAAACAAAAAATGAAAAAATAAAATAAAATAAAATAACCTTATTCACATAAGATTAAATTCTACGGTTGCTAAATATGCTGTCATCTAAAAAATGTAGGTGCTTATATCTGCCAGCCCAACGTATATTTGCAACGTCAAATCTAATATTTTTCAATACCTAATAAACTCATAACTCTCCTCTATTTGCAGCCTGGTAAGTTTCCGCCCCTCCCTATTCTCGCAATTAAGTCGAACTCCACCGATCTTCACCGATATCAGCATGCCGCCACACTCAACCACCTGCTACCAGTCTTGCTTGGCCGACGACGCCGTTCACCTATGCCGACTACGCTAGTCTCGCCTATGCCACCATCATCGTCTGTCCAATGTGTGTACACATCAAGATTTGTAATTATTTTTCGACAAACTAATAAAAAACATAACATTAAGCTACACGGCCGTGTGTATTGCTTGAGAGGAGACAAAACCTGCATGGCAACAACAATTCGATTGAGCGATTGAATGCAAACTATGGAGTATGATAATGCCTGAGTGGAGAAAGCCTGAACCGAAGAAGACCAAAAATGAATGGAAAGATAGGGGTAGTGGACATATCTGGTGAGAGCAAAGAGCCTTTTTAGTCTGTGAGGTTCATACACAGAGAGCTGGATATGGTGCAACTCTGCCATAGAACGAATGTGTTTGGCCTCATGGAGGCAGGTGTGTAAAGGGAGTTATGTATTCAGAGAATCAATATGTTGTTTATTGGAGTGGACACTAAGGATCGCCTCTGCCATAAAAAGAGATCGTAAGACGGTAAGGCAATTTCCGTAAAGATGTGAAGTGATGAAGGGGGGTCATTGGAAAATAATATTTTTTTTGTGCAATTAGTCAAGTTTGATGTGAGAATAGCCGAATCTAATCTGTGATAATCAAGTTTTGATGTGCTAATTCCCATTTAAAAAATACAAGTGTCAATGTCCCTTTAGTCCCCCCCCCCCCCCCCCCCCCCCCCCCCGATCCGCCCATTCTAAGCATAGATGAGTGATATATTTATAATCACCTAGCAGAGTTAGCGAGCAAATGAAGCATACATGAGTGATATTGATTCGGCTCACCTCTTTTATATATATAGAACACGCATCAACTTGACGATGTTGATGATGAAAGAGATGAGCAGAACCAAATATCACGCCATGTCTTCTTCTCTGTACGAAACACGACATAAGATCTAAAAAAAGATCGATATACTCGCTATGAATGCTATGATTTATATATATATGTGTGGGTAGGGGGTGGGGAGGATTGACAGCTTGCTTGCTGAATATATATTTATAAATTTATGATAGCTAGGTCCAAAATATGTGATTTTTTGGCATTTAAAATGACGTCATAGTAAAAGTACAAGAGAGTTCCATAGCAATAAAACTATATGTGACCATAGTGCTGGTGATCATGCTGTTATTGTTGGCTGTATTAATATTGACTTTGAATAAAGAGTAGGTGTATGTTGTTTGAACTGCACATATATACCTGTCTGGTTCTACATGCAATTGCATGCAGCTACTGCCTGCCACCCCCTTGCGGCCCGTTGTCGCACTACCTCAGTAGGCAACCCCAACATAGCGATCTTTGTCGTCGGTAACACGCTACCAGCAACAAATCGTTGCCCGCAAGCGCGCGCTGCATGCTGCTTCGGATGTCACGCAGCATGCACTCCCTCCACTCTCATATGCCCGAACCGATAATTTGGTACTTCAATTTTGCATTGGTGACACTTTTAATTCATTTTATATCTCTCAGAAAGGAAAGTGTTTAGATATTAATTATGGAGCTCGAGTGCCGCCGAAAAGGCCAAAAACATAATTTTAAGTTTTTCTTCCCAAAAAGTGTCACCATAGCTCAAAAACTGAAAAACATAGTTGTACGTAGTAATTGGAACTCCGTTTGGCACGGTGGTGGTGGTCATGAACATGTGAGTTAAATTGTTATTCGTTAACGTTCACCTAAGGAACTTCATCCACTTTTATGTTCAAACAGATGATGTTTGTTAGGTGATCCTTAACAAATGACACTTTAACCCTTGCATTCATGACCACCACCACCGTGCCAAACAAAGCAAAAGGCTCCGTTTGGGGGACCTATTTCCACCGGTCAAGCGGGTACGACAACATGAACCCGACCTTAATCAGTCACGTGTTCATGCGGTCGTAGCCGCTTGACTGATGAAAATAAGTCTCCCCAAACGGAGCCTAAATCAGTCACACATTTGAGCAATGGCGGTTCATAAAAATTCAATTTGAAACAATCAACATAAATACACTTATTATTATAAAACTAATATAATCATTCGGGAGGAGACGACCCTACAGCTAGTGAAAGCTAATTTCCAGACGCTTTAACGCGGTGAGATCGGATGACTATAATATTGTCAATGCCAGCTGGGGTGCATTTTTGCATGGGGGCAGTACGTGACATACAGCCCATTAATATTTAGTCATATATAGATATATGTAATAAAATGTAATCCAAGATATTTATGAATACCTGCAGAATCAGGGGCGAATTTAGGAGAGGGAAACAACACTGTAAGATGGAGACGCACATGTTGCAGGTCACCTGGTTTTCCCCGGCTTGGAGAATCTGACGGGCAAACTGTCAATGAAAATTCAGCAGCAATTGACAAGAGATGATTTTTACCGTCACAACAAGAAAAACTTTGATTAGAAAGGAGCAAAATTCGTTGCTATTTAAACAAATTCGTTGCTAATTTTAATTAGCAAGGAATTTAGAAACGAAAAAAATTTGTAGCTAATATGGTCCCAGCTAAATTTAGCAAGGAATTTATTCATTTCTTATTAGCAAGGATTTTTTAGGAAGGAATTTTTTTGATGTTAATATTTTGTATTTTATATAATTTTATATAATTATTTTGATATAATTTAAATAATATTTATATACAAAAAAAATAGTTTTTAATATTCACTTGTTGAGAATTGAACCGGAAACCTCTCATATATAAATTCCTTACACAACCAACCCTCCTAATTAATTAATTCATTTATAAATGGCGATAATATATATATATATATAAATATATATATATATATATATATATATATATATATATATATATATATATAATTATATTATTATTATATATCCGGTTATTTATTTATACATACATATAGTTATTTATTTATGCTTATTTATTTATAGTTTAATATATATATATAGTTTATTATATATAATTATTTATATATATCGTTATTTCTATATATTTATATATTTTTGTATATTTTATATTGTTTATTTATTTATATTTTTTGTATGTATATATTTATTTATTTCTCGTTGGAGCAAGACGGGGAGATCACACGGGAGTGTGACGAGCTCAACGGGGATATCGTGCGGGAGAGTGACGATTTTGGCAGGAGAGTAGTATCATGATGAGAATGAGGATATAAATGACTTCTTTAATTTGTTTAAAAACTTATGATATATATATATATAATTTTAAAAGTGTGATGAAAATATTTGGAGGGAATTGAATCTTTTCCTCCATAAATATTTAATCTAAAATAATTAGTATAGAAATTTTGAAAGGAAATATTTCGTTTATATTTAGCAACAAATATTTTGCAACAAAATAATTCGTTGCTATTTTTGCAACGAATTTTTTCGTTGCTATTTTTGTAGGTAAAAATAAATATCATTTACCTAGCTAGATTCGATGTTAATTAGCAACAAAATATTTAGCCTTCCTAATTTTCGTTGCTAAATGAAGTTTTTCTTGTAGTGCGTGGAAAATCCGGAAAGGGTGAAAAACAACGTGGATGGATCAATGTCGGGCCAACATACACTTGTTGCGGGTCACCCGGCTTTTTTTCCCGGTCCAGAGAATCAGACCGACTTAGCCCAGAGTCGAGTCGGGCACGCAATTAGTTAAAGAAAATCGCAACAATGAACAAGAAAAGTTTTTGACGTAAGAAACCCAGACATTACAATATTTTTGGTCTTTAGCAACACATGACTTGACAACATTTATAAAATGTTGTCTAAACCTTGATAGAGAACAGTTTATAAGTGTTGTAATAGGTTAGCAACTTTAGACAACACGTTCTGGGTAATATTCAATAAATGTTCCCTATTTCTCTAATCTCTTATAGAGAACATTTTTCAAATGTTGTATTTGGCAGTTCACTTTAGACATC
Source organism: Platanthera guangdongensis (assembly GCA_039583875.1). Taxonomy (NCBI): domain Eukaryota; kingdom Viridiplantae; phylum Streptophyta; class Magnoliopsida; order Asparagales; family Orchidaceae; genus Platanthera; species Platanthera guangdongensis. The sequence continues at coordinate 228,336,077 of CM077153.1, read as the reverse complement.
AAATATCTCATGTTGTCTTTTTAAATAATAATTTGCAACAAGTTAAAAATGTAGCCTAAACCTTTCCAAATTACCAAAAATTATTATTTGCACACCTAAACTATTTTTTCAGAAATTTATTTTATAAAAATCAAACATAAATAAACCTATCAAACCCTCGACATTTCCCCTCCTTGCCGCATTCCCCTTCTCCCACACCTGATGCCCTTCCTCTTCCCACGCATACTGCGCGACTTCCGCGCCATTCCTCCGGCCAGACCAACGACAAGAATCAGAGTCCAACTTCTCTTCCTCTAGCGTCTGCAAGGTGGTCCTCTTATTCTCCCGCAATCAAGTCGCTCTGGTTCTGTCTGCCAAGAACTGCATTGGGTGACCTAATCGAGCCAAGTGTCTCTCCTTCCTCCTCTCCAGCCCCGTCAGTGAGGAGCTTATTCCTCCAGCGTCTACAAGGTATTAATCCTCCTCTCTGTGAGGGGCGACTTCGACACAATGCCCTAATTCCAAAATATTGCGTGCCTTTTTTCGCTAGACGCAGAGCCGCGTCGTGAGACCCCGCCCCTACCGCGAGTCCCATTGCTGGAAATGCCCTAAATAATAATTTACAACAAGTTAAAAATGTTGCCTAAACCTTTCCAAATCACCAAAAATTATTATTTGCGCACCTAAACAATCATTTCAGAAATTTATTTTATAAAAATCAAACCTAAATAAACCTATCAAACCATCGACATTTCCCCTCCCTGCGCGTATTCCCCTTCTCCTGCACCTGATACCCGTCCTCTTCTCTCGCATACTGCGCGACTTCCGCGCCATTCCTCCAGCCATACCAACGACAAGAATCAGAGTCCAACTTCTCTTCCTCTAGCGTCTGCAAGGTGGTCCTCCTATTCTCCCGCAATCAAGCCGCTCTTGTGCTGTCTGCCAAGAACTGCATTGGGTGACCTAATCGAGCCAAGTGCCGCTCCTTCCTCCTCTCTATCCCCGTCAGTGAGGAGCTTATTCCTCTAGCATCTACAAGGTATTATTCCTCCTTTCTGTGAGGGGCGACTTCGACGTAATGCCCTAATTCCAAAATATTGCGTGCCTTTTTTCGCTAGAAGCAGAGTCGCGTCATGAGACCCCGCCCCTACCGCGAGTCCCAGTGCTGGAATTGCTTCCTTTGTTCCTCGATTCCTTCCTACACGACAAGCCTTGTCTCGCAGCATATCGCAGCCGCTTCCTTATCAGGTCATGCCCTAAATCATAGTAGGAGATTATTCTGGTTTCAATTTTCATGTAGTATTTCAGTTAGTTAACAACTTTAGGTTTATTGCAGGTTTTAGAATTCAACTCCAGGTTGGTTAACAACTCCACTGCTCTAGGTTTCATCTTTCGTACTTCCAATTAGGTAGCCCTACATCTTCAAGTTTTTGAATTGAGTATGCTATTTTCTCCTTATTAATTTGTGATTGTGAGTTGTTTTTTACTTTTGGATTTTATTTTGGGTTTCCACTTATGTTAATCTATAAATGAAAGTTAAAGTGTGAATGTGAATGTGTGTTATTAACTTGTTTTCATTTTAGGTTATCTCTTTAGTTTGAGTTGTATGTAGTTGTTAATTTGTGAATGTGAGTTGTTTTCATTTTTCATTTTGGGTGAATTTGTGAATTTTAGTCAAAATGTGAATATGACTGTGTGTGTATGTATTGAAGAGTGTAACAGTGTATGAGTGTGTGCGCACACGCTTTATTATGTCATTTTGTTATGAGTTATTAGTGTATTTTAGTAGTTTGAATATTTTTTGTGTTTATTTTAATATCGCCGCCGGCAACCAGAGCGACTTGATTAGAGTAAGCAAGATAGTTGAAGTTCATTTCTGTTAGGTTGATTATCCTATAGTAGTTTAAGGAGAATTTTAACATTGCTCATGTCTAGGCTACTAGTGCTTAATCAGAGATTGTAATGGCTTTGAGTAGCTACAATGGTTATTCATGGAAGTGTTTGTTATCGATAGATTTGGTTGTGAAGCTGTTTGAGATAGTTGATGCAGTGGTAAGACGACTAAAGATAAACACTAAATGTGATTCTACATTCAATGTATTAAGACGGTTGCATATGCAGGCCATTGCAATTGAAGCACAAAGTGAATCCACGTGGAAGCAGTTGGGAGAACTGGTCATGTCTTCCGGAAAGGTATCCTGTACATTTTAGAAACTTTATACACGTCCTTTTCTCATTTTTATGGTTCAGACCAAGATTGTTTATTGTCTATGTTAATACCTTTACTTCTTTTACTCGTTTTAAATTGGTAATGACCATTTTATCTGAAATATACTAATAGCATGAAGCATTTTAATCAATTGTTGAGACATACTTGAAGTAAAAAGTTATACATGAACTTTTGTTTGTTTGTTCCTATAGGTGGTTTTCTCTGAATAGTGTAAGAACACAATTTTATGTATTTGCAAAAATCTTCTAAATAGTGGTGTTTTATGTTATTTTTCAGTTCAAGAAAGCTCTTTAATGCAGTGGTACTTTCATTCTAGCAGTACTCTATTTTCTTTGGCTTTAGACATCTAAAGATCCACATTTCATTTCCGCCAAATTGAATTTTAAATTGTCAAAGTCATAAAGAATGACATCCTTATCTTAGCCATGTGCATTTTCTGGTTAACTAAATGTAGCAAGTGGTAGAGTGGTGGGGTAGCTACATCGATTCCATATTCGATTATCAAACTCCTAGGTGAACTTGTTTTTCTTGCACTTGCTTAGTTTGTAGTTGTATTTTGTTGGATTTTCTTATGTAGTTATGCATAATCGAAATCCATTTTCAGTTATGTTTATGCTTTGCTAAGCAATTCTTGTAACATAAAGCTTCTACTGAAGTAAGCATGGCTAACGAATGCAATGTCAATTCTTCTTTTCTTAAACTTCAACTGACAAAAACATGAGAACTGACTGTTGTTGTCATTTTCTAACAAGACTGGTTATGTTGTTTGTGTCCCGGCGTTTGATACTAAGAACTCAATATAACTAATTTTAGCAGTAAAAATAGGATGTATTGATTGATGTATTATAGTACCTAGTTAGGATATAATGGATTATAGGAGTCCCGCACATCATATTGGGTTGTAAAATACATTGGACTTGTTTGGACATGGAGAAATAAATTCAGATTATAGGAGTCTTACCATGCTTAATTGTTTGACTCTTTTATTTCTCGTTTGTGTTCTCATTGCCCTGCAGTATTTCTTAGACCTTTTAATTAGTTGCAATTGTTAGTTGTTAATCTAATTAGAACATCTTCGATTAATTGTGATGAAATGTGCCAGATTTATAATTTTCTTGTTTGATTGACTATGCGTTGGAAATAATTGCATAATTGACGGGCTATCGCATGCACATTCTTCTACATCAACACACATTCCAAAATATGAAGAGGTATAATATTGTAGATTTTCATACAATTTATTAAAATACTTTTATATGACTACAACTTTTTAATTATATATTGATCTTGATATCATTATATTTATATATATATATTATTTTATTTTGTTTAGAAAGTTCTTGATGTTGGGGAGAAAAATGAGGAGTTGCAATATGATGATCTCATAGCATGAAGATCATTTGATGTTTAAGCTGATTTAGATAATTTTGTTTTTGTGTATTGTTATTGTTGATGTGCGGAAACGGCACCTGTGGCACAACTAACACGGAGGGGGTGTTCGGTCTCACAGGCTAGGAGAGGATGAGAGGAAGAAAGGAAGGAAGCCTCTGAGTGCTCGAGAATGGAGCAAGCGGCTTGTCAAGGAGTTGCGGGGATAGAGGAGAGGCTGCTGAGAGCAGAGGAGAGGCTTGATCAACAGAGAAGGTTGATCAAGAGAAGGAGAAGGTTTATCAGGAGGTGTCGAGCAGATGGCTAATATGACGGTTGTGCTTGCAGGTTGGTTGCCAAGAAGAGCTGAGCTGAGCAGAGGACAAGGCTTGCTGAGTAGAGAGCAAGGCTTGCTGAGTAGAGAGCAAGGAGAGGGAGCCGTTAGCAGTGGCAACAACAGACTTCGCCCACCGCGGCTTAAATGTCACTCTTGCGACAGGCTTTCCTTTAATTAATAGCGAGAGGTTACAAGCTTACTAGTACACCTTCACAACAAAGCATTATAGGGGTACAAAGAGAAGATGGTGGCTAAGGGAGAAGGAGTTGCCAGATACTAAAGAAAAGAAGCTGCAAGAGACTAAGTAAAAGAGGCTGCCTGAGCTGTGGACGACTGGAAAACTGAGTCCGCGGAGCTTGTCGGATCAACTGCAGGTAAGCTGTGGAGGACTGCGCGGATAGGAAAACTGAGTCTGCAGGGTCTGCTGGCAAGTCTTGTCTCCTCCTCCGGTCGTCTGGGCACTCAGAATGAGAGGCACTCGGGGCTATTTATAGGACCGAGGAAGATCTTCTAGAAGCGGGGCCCAGTGATGTCAGCATGATGACCTGCGCAGACTCGGCAGACTGAAAATGGAGTCCGCCAAGCTGATGGGCGAAGCAAGCTGTAGGAAGCCGGGAGAGAACGGAGGCCGCCCCCTTGCGGGAGGCCTGGGCGGACTCCGGGGGGAGTCCGCCCGGCAGGAGCGGAGGCCGCCCCCTTGCGGGCGGCTTTGGCAGACTCCGAGGGGAGTCCTCCCGGCAGGGCCGGGGCCGCCCGCTAGCGGGAGGCCTGGGCGGACTCCGGGTGGAGTCCGCCCAGCAGGAGCAGGGGCCGCCCCCTAGCGGGAGGCCCGGGAGGACTCCGGGGAGTCCGCCCGGCAGGAGCCGGGGCCGCCTCCTAGCGGGCGGCCTGGCGGACTCCGGGGGTGTCCGCCCGGCAAGAGCCGGGGCCGCCCCCTAGTGGGTGGCTGGGGAGGACTCCGGGGGAGTCCGCCCGGCAGGAGCCGGGGCCGCCCCCTAGCGAGCGGCCTGGGCGGACTCCGGGGGAGTTCGCCGGGCAGGTGTCGGGTCCACCCCTTAGCGGGTGGCCTGGGCGGACTCTGGGTGGAGTCCGCCCGGCAAGAGCCGGGGCCGCCCCCTAGCGGGCGGCCTGGGCGGACTCCGGGTGGGTCCGCCCGGCAGGAGCCGGGGCCGCCCCCGAGCGGGCGACCTGGGCGGACTCCGGGGGAGTCCGCCCGACAGGAGCCGGGACCGCCCCCTAGCGAGCGGCCTGGGCGGACTCTGGGGGAGTCCGCCCGACAGGAGCCGGGGCCGCCCCCTAGCGGGCGGCCTGGGAGGACTCCGGGTGTAGTCCTCCCGGCAAGCGCGGAGGCCGCCCCCCTTGCGGGCGAACTGGGTGGACTCCGGGGGGAGTCCGCTTGGCTGGCTGCGAAGCGGGCGCCCTCTTACAGGCGAGATCCAGATGGTTGGCTGCCTCCTGTGTTGGGTACATTGGAATATATGTACGTGATTTGAAGAAGCCTCACCCTACTCAATGATATACATTAAGGTGTATTTGATGTGCTTTGAGTTTATATGTGCAGGTTAAGTAATTGCAGAAAAATGCAGAAAAGTTTTAAGTCCATGTGTTGACACCTAGAGGTGAAGTGTCAACACTTATGAAGTCTTGTGTCGATACCCAGAGAAGCTATGTCGACACTTGGAGTAATTGTGTCGACACCAGGAAGACAGAGTCGAAACCAGAAGAAAAGTGTCGACACATACAGGCTGTGTCGACACACTGTGAAGAATTGTCAATATTATCTGTGTCGACACTTAGAGGCAGTGTCGACACCCAGAGAAACTTTGTTGGCATCAAATGTGTCGACACTAGGAGTCTGTGTCGACACTCAGTAAACTTCAATAAAGTTAAAGTACTTGTGTCGACACAAAGGAGATGTGTCGACACTCAGCAAGTTTTCAACACATGAAGGCATGTGTCGACACAAAGGAGATGTGTCGACACTCAGCAAGTTTCAACACATGAAGGCATGTGTCAACACAAAGGAGATGTGTCGACACTCAGCAAGTTTTAACACAAGAAGATGTGTCGACACAAAGGGGTTGTGTCTACACCCAGCAAAATTCAACTAAGTATTAAAGAAGAAGTATTTGTGTCGACACACTCAACCAGTGTCGACACATTCAACAGAAGGCTTGTGTCGACACACATGATCAGTGTCGACACATTATGAAGAAGCAGTGTCGAGAAGCTGTTACAACAACACAAGGAGTTGTGTCGACACCATCAATGCTAGTGTCGAAACTTAGTCTACTTGTGTCGACACTTAGTCTGTTTTTGTTGACACTTAATGACTATCTATCTCGACACTTTCAGACAGTGACAGTGATTTCAAGAAGTGACTGGATGACTTGACAACTGTCATTTCAACCGGTCAACTGCAACTATCAGAGCCGTCAGAAGGTTGTTAGAAACCGGATCAGCCGGTCACCATGGAGAAAGCCTATATAAAGGCCTTTCTCCTTCAACAATTAGAAGGTGAAAAACACGAGATTACAGATTGACAACAATCAATCAAGAGATCTAACAACACAAAAGAAGAAGACCTTCAATAGAAGATCTAAGAAGTTGGAGAGAGAGCTCCTTCTAAGAAGAGCAGCTGCTGAACCGGGCTGCAAAGTAAGATTCAGATTGAGATCTGAATCTCAAGACAGCAGTTGATTGAAGATCATCTGCACAGGAGATTCAACCCTACTGTGTTCTAATTCAAGAAGCTTTGAAGAAAGCCAAGGGTGGTTGATCTCTGCCTAGTTCTTCCAAGAACTCATCAAGAAGCCAGTCAATTCATCTTTCTCAGTCAGAGTTGTAGTTAATTACCTTGTATTATTAAATTCTTGTAGGATCCTAAGGGATCTGAGTTGTAAGCCTAAATTATAAAGGCTGAGGTAGGGCTTTTGTGCCTGAGTGTAGGAGATTCTATTATCTGAGTGTAGGCCTTGATTGAAGGCTGAGGTAGGACTGTTTAGCCTGAGTGTAGGTCTTGGTGAAGACTGAGTGGTAGGGCTTTGTGCCTGAGTTGTAGGAGTGGGGTCACTATGAGTTGTAGGAACCTGTTTGGGGTTCTGAGTTGTAAGATCTGAGAATCTGAGAAGAAGTGGAGAAGTTAGGACGAATCTAGTACACTACTAGATAGGCGAAGGGGGAAAGTAGATATACCCAGACCTTGGGGAACCACTATAAAAATCTGTGTGCACTCTATGAATGTTAGTTTCTGTGGATGTTATGTTGTGATAGTTGTAGAATTGCATTTGTTGTTTAAAGTTATTTACAATTGATCTGCCTTGAAAGTCAAAAGAAAAAGAACACCTATTCACCCCCCCTCTAGGTGGTTAGGCACTATTTCTTTCAAGTGGTATCAGAGGGAGGTTACTCAAAAAGGACATAACAGTCTGAGTAAGATCCTGTAGGTAGAATCAGAATAAACAAGAATCAAGAAAATGGGTTCTAGTGAGAATAACAAAGAGCTGGGGTCCATGAAATTGCCAATCTGTGGAAAAGAGATTTTTGGCATATGAAAAGAGAGGGTTAGACTCTTTATGGAAGCATCTGACCCAAGAATATACATTATAGTTAAAGAAGGGTCATATGTGCCAATGAAGATATCCATTCTAGATGCAAATCAGAAAACTCCTAAGGACTATTCAGAAATGACCAAAGATGAAATCATTCTGGCCACTATGAACAAGAGGGCCCAGAATATTATTGTTAGTGCAATTGATGATGCAACATTTCAGAATTTAATTCATTGTAAAACTTCTAAAGAAATGTGGGACACATTAATAGTCTATATGGAGGGATCAGAAGAAGTAAGACAAGACAGGAAGTCTTTGTTAAATTAGGAATATGAAAGCTTCAGACAAGGAAAGTCTGATAGCATTACTGAATGGTACAAGAAGTTCTATGGGATAGTAAATGAATTGATGTCCTATGGAAGAGAATTCAGCAACTATGGGCTGAATGACAAGTTCTTAAGATCCCTGACTAAGGACTGGGACACCAAGATTTGTGTCATTAGGGAAATGGCCAAATTAGCTGATATACCTCCTCCAACTTTGTTTGGAAAACTGTTATCTTATGAGATGCAGTTATTGGCTAGAAAGGAGGAAGAGAAGTCTACTAGAGTGGAGTACAAGGAAAGATCTGTGGCCTTCAAAACTGAAGCCACTAGGAAGTATAGAAGCAAGTCTCTATCTCCACCTCAAATAATTGCTGAGGCTGTGACAGATAATTCAGAAAGCAAGAATTCAGATAGCAGTGAAAGTGATGAAGACTTTGCAGCTTTCACTAGGCATTTTCAAAAGTTTCTGAAGAAGAAGCAGTGGAGGTCTAAGCCTTCCACTTCTCAGGCAAAAGATGACTATTATCAGAAAAGAAAGTCATCAAGGAATGACAGAAGCAGATCCAAGCCAAGCAAAGCTACATCTTCAAAGATTGTGTGCTATTGCTGCAATAGACAGAGACATGTAGTGGCTGACTGTCCTGAAAAGAGGAAGGAGTCAACTGACAGAAAGAAGACTCATTTTAAGGGCAAAAAGGAAAAGTCCTTTGTTGCTAAGAAAGACAAAAGTCTAACAGATTAGTCATCTTCAGAAACAGACTAAGAAGCTGAAGCATATATTGGATTGTTTGCTGAAGAGGAGGAAGATGAGTTCATGCAGTTAATGAATTCAATTTATGAGCATGAGAACAATCAGAAACATGCAAAGGGCTGATGGCGAAGTGAATTATGAGGGACTTAACAAGCACAAGATGAAGGAGACAAAATCCAGGATCAGCCTGGACCAAGCAAGGTACAAAGTTGTTCTTCTAGTTCAATATCTAGTACTGAGTCAGAATCAGATACATCTGCATCAAGTGATGTGGGTGAGTCTGAATCTGAAGGAGATATTCATCAGTTAATTGATGAATATAGGGACTTGTTGCAGGCCTTGAAGAAAAGCAAAACCTTAGCCAAAACTCAGGCAAAGGAAATTGCTAGTCTAAAATTGGCTGCTGCTAATTCAGACAAGTTGTTTGATCAGAAACTGAATGAAATAGCCAGGCTGAAGAACATTACTGTTATTTAGATGAGTACTATTACATTTAAGAATGATCAAATTAGAAATCTGGAGGCTAGACTTCAGAAGGAGAGAGAGATTGTAGCAAGTTTTTCAAAACCAAAATCTTTTTTACCTTTGATAGATGAGTTTGTACCTTATAATGGTAAAATTGGATTGGGGTTTACAAAACCTACCTGGACAGCTAGGTCCAAATCTAAGGGTAAAGCCCCAGCACTAAACAAGAAGCCTGCAATAGATAATTTAGCCAGGGTTGTACCTAAACAAAGGTACAACAAGTTTGAGTGCTGGTGTTGTGGCAAGATAGGCCACTTTGCCATAGATTGTTGACACAATTCAAGTGTCAAGGAGAGTAGCAAACTACCTGCTAGAGGAGTTACAGGTAGTTTTGTTAAAATTCAGACTAACCTGCACCAAGGACCCAAGAATTATTTGGGTTCTAAGGTTAAGTAATCTGTTTTGCAGGTGAGTCCAAGTGGCCATGCCCCTATATGGTACTTGGACAGTGGATGTTCCAGGCACATGAATAGAACTAGGGGGTTGCTGAAGGACTATACACCAATCAAGGATGACCCTAAAGTTACCTTTGGTGGTTCAGAAAAAGGAATCATCAAAGGCTTTTGGTAACATTTCTAGTAACCAAATTATAATTACTCAAGTGGCTTATGTAAAGGGTTTGAAACATAACCTCATTAGCATAAGTCAGCTGAGTGATTTAGGATATGACATCTCATTTGTCAAGGATGGTTGTCATATCAAAAGGTCAAGTGATCAAAAGATCATTCTGACAGGATATAGGAAGAGAAATGTCTATTGTCTTGACTTTTTATGTGAGAATAATGTTTCTCCTATTTGTCATGTAGCTGATGAGAAAGTCTCACATTGTGTTAAATGGCACAAGAGGGTGGCTCATCTTAACTATAAGACAATTGGCCAACTCTTTAGAAAAGAGTTAGTGAGAAATGGTCCTCAGGTTAAGTGTATAAAGGATGGAATATGCTCAGCTTGTCAAAAAGGCAAGCAGACCAAATCCACCTTTCATAGCCTTGAGAACAAAGATGTTGTGAGGTGTCTATACCTCTTGTATATGGATCTTTTTGGTCCTATGCCAGTTCACAACCTAGGTAGGAAGGTCTACACATTTGTGGTTGTAGATGACTATTCAAGGTATTCCTGGGTGTTCTTCCTTAGACAAAAATCTGAAACCCCAAGTATCTTATATATGAAAGATATGGTACCTAAACACCTAGAGGGGGGGGGGGGTGAATAGGTGACCTAATCCTTTTTAAACTTTAATGGCAGCAAACAGTTATATCACAGAAAACTAACTAGTTTATCACAGCAAACACAGCAATAATCACAGCACAGCACAGCACAACATACACAATAGTTTAGAGTGGTTCCCCAAGATATGGGTACATCCACTTTCCCCCTTCGCCTATCTAGCAGTGTACTAGATTCGGCCAAACTCCTCCACTATCTCAGAACCCAAATTGGTTCCTACACCTCAGGCCCAAAGCCTTACAACTCAGCTTTATCCCAAAGCCTACACTCAGCCAATCAAGGCCTACACTCAGCCAACCAAGGCCTACACTCAGCCAACCAAGGCCTACACTCAGCCAACCAAGGCCTACACTCAGCCAACCAAGGCCTACACTCAGAGATCTCAATCTCCTACACTCAGGCTCTCAAGCCCTACCCTCAGCCTTTATAATTATAGGCTTACAATTCTCTCAGATCCAAAGGATCCTACAAGTTAAGAATGTATTACAAAAATTAACTCAACAACTCAGAAATACAAGAGGGGAGTTGAGAGTTTCTTGATGAGTTCTTGGAAGAACTCAGCTGGATTCAATCTGACTTAGCTTTCTTCAAAGCTTCTTGAGTAGAACTGAATAAGACTGAATCCTCCTGCAGTTGTTCCTTGACCTCTGCCACTTAAGATCCAGAATGAATCTGAATCCTTCTTCTCAGCCTAGTTCCAACGGCTGATTTCTTGGATGGAGCCCTCTCTCTCCAACTTCTTAAATCTGCACTTGGACTACAAGATCTTCTTGTGTTGATACTCTATGTATCACTTTGATAACTTGTTCTTCAACAATGTGATCAATCTCAACAACAGTTTCTGTAAACTGTAGGTGCCTATTTATAGGCCTTCTTCATGGTAACCGGCTGGTCCGATCCATAACTGACTTCTGATATCTCTGACAGGTGTTGTAGACCGGCTGGAACGACAGCTGTCAAGTCATCCAGTCATTTCTTGAAAATCTCTAACTGTCTGTAAGTGTCGAGACTTTCTGTCTTTAAGTGTCGACACTTATAGACCAAGTGTCGACACATGTTGTGTAAGTGTCGACACAAGTCTACAAGGTGTCGACACAACTCCTTGTATGTCTCGACACAGATTCTTCTGCATGTGTCGACACTAAATTGAGTGTCGACACAAGTACTTGTTCTTCTAGCTTTTGCTGAATTCTTCTAAGTGTCGACACATCTCCTTTGTGTCGACACATCTTCATGTGTTGTAACTGTTAAGTGTCGACACTACTTCTTGGTGTCGACACATAGTCTTCTAATGTCGATACTTGCTGAGTGTCGACACAGCTCCTTGTGTCGACACACCTTCTTCTTGTTGAGACTTCAGCTGAGTGTCGACACATTCCTTTAGTGTCGACACTTGTACTTAGAATATTTTGTTGATAATTCTGTTCTTTGCTAAGTGTCGACACAGCTCCTTGTGTCGACACTTTCTTCAAGTGTAGAGTCTTTAGCTGAGTGTCAACACATTGTGCTGGGTGTCGACACATACTTTATGTGTTGACTCTTCTGGTGAGTGTCGACACATTGTGCTGGGTGTCGACACATACTTCATGTGTTGACTCTTCTGGTGAGTGTCGACACATTGTGCTGGGTGTCGACACATACTTCAAGTGCTGACTCTTCTGTTGAGTGTCGACACATTGTTCTGAGTGTCGACACTTTAACTTAGTCTCTGCAGACTTTTGCTGAGTGTCGACACAGCTCCAAGTGTCGACACTTTCTGGTGTAGACATAGCTCCACTGGGTGTCGACACAGCTCCTTGTGTCGACACTTTCTGTCTGCACTTTCTTCACTGAGTGTCGACACAGCTCCAAGTGTCGACACTTTCTGTCTGGTGTCGACTCTGCATCCCAGGTGTCGACACAATGACTCCAAGTGTCGACACTGCTTGTCTGGGTGTCGACACAAGTCTTCTTAAGTATCGACACTTTCCCTCTGGGTGTCGACACATGGACTTAGAAACTTTTTGCTTCAGTCCAGTGATTTCTTAACCTGCACAAGAAAACAACATACATCAAATACATTATGATGTATATCATTGAGTTGGGTGAGGCTTCTTCAAATCAGGTACATTTGACCAATGTACCCAACAATCTCCCCCTATTTGGAGAAGTTATAACCCTTAGTCAATGATATACACCATTCATAATTAAAAATTACAAAATGATGTAAAGCAGATTATATTCAGCAGGGTAAACATAAACATGTATTAATTCACACATGTATACACATTCATCATTTCAGAACAAACAAGAAATAGACACATTCACAGAACAATCATGAAATATATTTATCATATATTGTTCTAACATTTTTCTTATACATCTTCAGTAGTTTACAAAAATGTTTTACATTTAAAAGATTACAAAATAATCTTCAAGTAAATTCTTAATCTATTTCTGGTCTGGTTCGTTGATAACTATCCCTTTGCCAGCTTGGACTTTAGCTTTGACAGGGGCTTCAACAGTTTCAGCATCAGCAGGCTTCTTGCCTTTTAGATCTTTCTTTTTGAGTTCTTCTGCCTTGATCTTCTACCTCTCAAAATAATGATATGGCTTAGGGAAGTACTTGCTAGGCTCCACTGCAGTAGGAGGTAGCTTTCCCATCTTAGCCTTCCTTCTGAATTGAACAATGACCTCTTGTCTTATTTCATGTTTTCTCCATTCAGCTTCAGAGAACCACTTGTTCCTGTCATGAGTATTGTCCTTGGCAGCTTTCCAGGCAGTTAAAATTATATTCCTAGAGGTAGGGCTCCACTGTTCAAAGTCTGGCCTTTGTTCTGCTTGTTCCCTAAACCTCTTCTTGGACAACCTTGTCTCTTCCTCCTTCTGTAATGCCGCTTGCATGGCTTCAGATATAGGTTGAACAACCTTTTCAATATGGACATGGTCCTTGCCCTCAGGTGGGCTATACATGTTGCTCACATCTGCTTGAATCATTTCAAAGTCTGGAGGTGGATAAATGACCTGAGCTACTTCTGGTTGCTCACCTCCAAGATAAGCAGGTTGAATCCCAAATTCAGCAACATTATCATCATCACAGAGTGGAGGATAGACCAGTGTAGCTCTGATGGAATTAGATATCCATTTGGCATGGTCAGAGCTAGCTTTGACTAATACTCTCTCCCCCTTTATGACTTCTCTAGCCATGTGATCTCTGACATCATTCTTTTGAAACCTGATTTGACTATCCAAGTATCTGATTTCCTCTTTAAAGAATGGTTTCAGCTTTTGAAGTTGATCAGATATAGCTTTCTGGGAGGCTTGGATTGCAGTCTTTACAGCAGAAATTTCCTCTTGAAAGGCTTTGTCAAAATTAGCTTTAGCAGCAGCAGTAGATGAAGAAGGTTCAGCAGCCTTGGTCTTCAACTCAGTGACTATAGCATTATGAGAGGCAGTCAAATTGTCATTCATTCTTAACTGATTCTCAAGAACATATCCTTGTTTCAAAGCTATATCATCCACTTGGGCTTTGATCTTCTCTTGGTGTGTTGCCAAATACACCACTACATTTCCACCTTTGTGGAAGCATTCATTCATTTCCTTTTTGTTAAGGTTCATTTCAAACCTTATAGACTTTATATCTTGGGCCAGATCAAACTGCAAAGCTTTGTGCCATTCATCTACATAAGCCTCTATAGCTTTTCTCTGTTCATCCATTTTAATCTGCAGTGCAATCAGTAAAGCACTATAATCAACAGTTGGAGCTTGTTGAACTATAGGCTGTGGGGCTATAGATTGCAGAGCTTTCTTATAACTCTGACTTCTCCTTTTGAAGACATATAATTTCTTCTTCTTTGCCCTAGCACTCTCCTCATCTTCAGAGGCAGAAGTGCTGGCTATGTCAACCCTATCCTTAGGGCTTGGAGGTCTGTCAGCTTGCACATCAGGTGCCTTCTCAGTTTCCAGCCTAATAGGCTCTTCCAGATCTTGTACCTTCTCTCCCTCAGCAGCAGCATTATCTCTTGCATCAGCATCTTTGTCCATGTCAAAATCTTGTTGGTCTAGATTAAGGAATAAATCTTCCATGGTGAATTCAGGGGGTGAAGAAGCTGGAGAAGTTCTTGGTTCTTCAACCACAGAATCAGGAATAACTGAAACAGCAGATGTGTCTTTGATAACAACATCTGGTTCTTGACTATGCAGCTGAGTTTGCTGAGGAACAGCAGACAAATCAGCATCTTCTTTAGAAAAATCTAATGTGTTTAGTTCAGTGAGTACCTCTTGTATGATGATGGTGGCTTGCTCACAGTCCAGTGTAGATGGTTCTTCTACAACTGGAGGCTCCCCCTGGCTTTGATCCCTGTGGATGGGGCTAGCTTGTGGTAGCTCCCCCTGGATCTCAGCAGTCTCTTGAGTAGCAGGAGTCTTCTCTGCAGGCTCTTCCTCATGATCATCAGGAGTGAAAACAACATGTTCTTCACTCCCAGAACTACTTGTGGACACTTGTTCCACAGGAGCTGTCTTCCTTTTCTTCTTTGGAGGAGTATCTTTCTTAGTAACTGTCTTCTTTGGGGTTGGCATTTCCTTGGACAACACCCTGTCCCATCTTGAAAAGATCCTTTGATCCATCTTCCTCATGTGGTTTATCTTGCTGCCTGCAGCAGTATTCATTACCTCTGGTATGGTACCAGCTAGGTAGAGACTAATGATCCTGCCCAGATTGGGCTTCTTCAATCTCTCCTTAATTTTCTCATAAACCACTGTAGACCAATCTGTTTTCAGAGTGAAGATTATCCTTGTCATGATGCCAAACATATGGGCAGACACTCTGTCATGCCCTCCAGGCTTGCTGAGTAAGACTTTTCCCACAATCTCAGACATGAACTTTCCTTGGTTATTCATGCCTTTTCTATTGAAAACAGAACCCAGCTTCATCTTTGGATCAAGTCCACACCAGGTTAAAGCTTCCCTGGTCTTTGAAGCAGTAACCTCTTCTTCATCTTGAATTTTTGGTAGCTGAAGCACCTTCCTCAGATTTTTAGGTGAAACCTTGACCTTAGTTCCATGAACTCTGGATTTGATTCTGAATCCAGATTCATCTACTGCAGCTCCATTAAGGAATTCAAGTACCTCCTTCTTCCAAATCTTTGTAGGTTCTGACACTAGATATTCTAGTCCAGAATCGGCGACTAGGGTTACAACCGCCTTGATTTCTGCATCTGCATCGTCGAACGCGCCGCGCACAAGCTCATAACCTTCGTTAATGTTCTCCTCAAGCTTAGGTGCCATTAGGGTTTGTAGAATTTGTCTTTAGAAAAGAGAGGTGTCGACACAGTAGTTTTGGTCTCGAAACTTTGAAAGCGTGTCGACAAACAAAGACAGAACCCTATTTATACCTATCTGATTTTGAAGATGAACAGGCGGGACAGCTAACTTGAAATGTGTCGACACTGGCAACAAGTGTCGACACTGACTTATAATGTCTCGACACACATGTGTCGACACAAGTTTAGTCAACAGATTTTATGTGTCGACACTTGTTTATGTGTCGACACAACATAACTCGACACATTGTCGAGACTTTACTTAGAAAATTCTGAGTAAAATATAAGTGTCGACACCACTTTGGATGTGTCGACACCTACTGGACATGTGTCGACACTAACATTCTGAAGTGTCGACACCAACATCCTAGATGTGTCGACACCTTTTTCCTGAAGTGTCAACACCACTATTCTGTGTCGACATAGACTTTTTATGTGTCGACACCTTTTAACTTAGCCAATTTTAATTCTGTAAACTTATTCTAAGTTTATCATTCCTAGTTCAATTTTGAATCTATTGAACTTAGCTTCTTCTAGGGGCTTAGTAAACATATCAGCTATCTGATTATCTGTATTAACATATTCAAGTAAAATATCTTCTCTTTCTACATGCTCCCTAAGAAAATGATATTTAATTTCAATATGTTTAGTTCTACTATGAGATACAGGGTTATTAGCTATTGAAATAGCACTTGTAGAATCACAGAAAAGTGGAGTTCTACTTACCTGAAATCCATAGTCCTCTAGCTGATGTTGTATCCACAGAAGTTGAGCACAGCAACTTCCTGCAGCCACATACTCTGACTCTGCAGTGGAGATAGCCACACTGGTTTGCTTCTTGCTACTCCATGAAATTAGTCTCCCACCTAGGAATTGACAGGTTCCAGTAGTGCTCTTTCTATCCTCTTTGCATCCTGCAAAGTCTGCATCTGAATAACCTGTTAGTTCAAAGTCTCCATTCCTAGGGTACCAGAGGCCTAGATAGGGAGTGCCCTTTAGATATCTCAATATTCTTTTGACTGCTGTCAAATGAGACTCTTTAGGGCAGGCTTGATACCTGGCACAAACACATGTAGCATACATGATGTCAGGTCTACTAGCAGTCAAGTATAATAGGGAGCCAACTATCCCTCTATACAAGGTTTCATCTACAGGTTTCCCTGCATCATCCTTGCTAAGAGACATACTTGACCCCATAGGAGTCTTCATGGTACTGGATGAATCCATACCATACTTCCTTATGAGTTCTAGGGTGAACTTGGACTGACATATGGATAAACCACTTTCAGTCTGTTTAACTTGGAGACCCAAGAAAAACTTCAGCTCTCCCATACTACTCATCTCAAACTGACCTTGCATAAGTTTTGCAAACTTTTTGCAAAGGCTGCTTTCAGTAGACCCAAATATAATGTCATCTACATATATTTGGACTAGTATTAATTTGCCTCTAGATTCCCTAAGGAATAGAGTCTTATCTATTTTCCCCCTTGAGAATTTGTTCTCAATGAGAAACTAGATAGGGTTTCATACCAAGCCCTAGGGGCTTGCTTTAACCCATATAAAGCTTTCCTAAGTCTATAGACATGATGAGGTAGAGTTGGATCAACAAAACCTGAAGGCTGCTCCACATAGACTTCTTCTTTAAGATTACCATTTAGGAATGCTGACTTGACATCCATTTGGTATACCTTGAATCCTTGATAGGTTGCATAGGCCAAGAACATCCTTATGGCTTCCAGTCTGGCTACTGGAGCAAAGGTTTGATCAAAATCAATACCTTCTTCTTGCCTATATCCTTTAGCAACCAGTCTAGCCTTATTCTTAATGATGACCCCTTGTTCATCCATCTTATTCCTGTAGATCCACTTAGTTCCTATTACATTGTGGTCTTTAGGTTTAGGAACCAATTCCCAGACCTTGCACCTCTTGAACTGATTAAGCTCTTCTTGCATTGCTTCAGTCCATTGTGGATCTTGTATTGCTTCTTCAAACTTCTTAGGTTCAACTTGAGACAGAAAACTGGAATAGATTGCAGCATTCTGATTTCTGCTCCTTGTTTGAACTCCTTGTCTTGGATCTCCAATAATCAGCTCTACTGGATGATCTCTAAGATGCCTGTGGGCTGGAGGCATCCTAACTTCTGGTTGAACCACTTCAGCATCTGCATCATGCTGTATTCCTTGTATTTCTTCAGCAATTGGCACATGTAGTTCTCCCCCTGGACAACAGCTACTGTCTTCTACTTGCTGTCTTGCAACAGGCACCTCTTCTAGAGTAAGCTTGTCCATTTTATTTGTCAAACCTGTGGGGCTGCATACACTGCTAGACAACTCATTATTAATAAGTTTAGTCTCATCAAAAACTACATGCACTGATTCTTCTACAACTTGTGTAGTCAAGTTGTAGACTCTATAAGCCTTACTATTATTGCTGTACCCAACAAAAATTCCCTCTTGGGGCTTGGCAGCAAACTTAGTTAAGTAAGACTTCCCATTGTTAAGTATGAAGCATTTGCAACCAAAGATCCTAAAATAGGATAGGTTTGGTTTCCTGCCTTTCACAACTTCATAGGGGGTCTTGTTAAGCCTTTTAGTGATGGTAGCCCTATTTATAACATGGCATGCAGTGTTAACTGCTTCAGCCCAGAAATATTCTGGTAGTGATGTATCACTTAGTAGGGTCCTACCAGCCTCTATCAAGTTTCTATTCTTCCTCTCAGCAATTTCATTTTGCTGAGGTGTTCTAGGTGAAGAGAATTCTTGAAATATCCCAAAGTCTTCACACAGTTTTGTCATGCTATCAGACTGAAATTCAGTACCATGGTCACTTCTAATTTTGACCACAGTACTATTTAGTTCATTCTGAATTTGCTTGACAAAGCTATAGAAGACACTAGGTGTTTCAGATTTCTATCTTAAGAAGAACACCCAGGAAAACCTTGAGTAGTCATCTACAACTACAAAGGTATAGACCTTCCTACCTAAGCTGTGAACTGGCATTGGACCAAAGAGATCCATATGCAAGAGGTATAAACACCTCACAGCATCTTTGTTCTCTATGCTTCTAAAGGTGGATTTAGTCTGCTTGCCCTTTTGACAAGCTGAGCAAATACCATCTTTAACACACTTAACTTGAGGACCATTCCTCACTAACTCTTTGCTAAAGAGTTTACTAATAGTCTTGTAGTTAAGATGGGCAAGCCTCTTGTGCCATTTGACACAATGAGAGACTGTCTCATCAGCTACAAGACAAACTGGAGAACCATTGTTCTCAACCATAATGTCTAGGCAGTAGACATTCCTCTTCCTATAACCTGTCAAAATGATCTCTTGATCACTTAACCTCTTGATATGACAACCATTTTTAACAAATGAGATGTCATACCCTACATCACTTAATTGACTTATACTTATTAGGTTGTGTTTCAACCCTTTAACATAAGCTACTTGAGTAATGGTAACTAAGTTTGTAGAAATGTTACCAAATCCTTTGATGATTACTTTTTCAGAACCACCAAAGGTTACTTTTGGACCATCTTTTATTGGAATATAGTCCTTTAGTAATCTTCTTGTTCCAGTCATATGTCTGGAACATCCACTGTCCAAGTACTATGTTGGGGTATGACCACTTGGACTCACCTGCAAAACAGATTAATTAACCTTAGAACCCAAAGAATTCTTGGGTCCTTGGTACTTGTTAGTCTGCATCTTGACAAAACTACCTACTGGCTTTCCACCAGGTAGCTTGCTACTCACTTTGGCACTAACATTGTGCCAACAGTCTACTGCAAAGTGGCCTACCTTGCCATAGCACCAGCATTCAAACTTATTGTACCTTTGCTTAGGTACAACCTTTGCTGTCTTATCTACAGTAGACTTGGTGAATGCTGGGGCTTTGCCCTTGAACTTGGACTTGGACTGCTCAGTCCTTGCAGGTCTAATAAAGCCCAGTCCAGCCTTGCCTTTATGATGAACAAAATCATCAATTAAAGGTAACACTGACTTAGGTTTAGAAAACCTAGCAACTAAGTCCTTCTCCTTCTGAAGATTGATCTCCAGACTCTTAATTTGATCATTCTTAAAAGTGATAGTCCCCATATGAATCACTGTTATGTGTTTCAGTCTGGCTATCTCATTCAGTTTTTGATCAAATTGCTTCTCAAAGTCTGTTGCAGCAGCTTTAAGATCAGCAATTTCCTTTGCCTGACTTTTAGCTAGGGACTTGCTTTTCTTGTAAGCTTGCAACATCACCTTATATTCATCTATAAGCTGATGAATATCATCCTCAGACTCAGATACATTCTCATCACTTGATGAAGAAGAATCTGAATCTGAACTAGAACAAGAAACTGAACTTGAACTTGAACCTTGTACCTGACTGGGTCCTAGCTGCTCTAGGATTTTGGCACTCTCTGTCAAAGTCATTAGCCCTTGGCATTGACTGTCTTCTTGTTCATAAATAGACTCCATTAACTGCATGAATTCTTCCTCTTCTTCTTCAGCAAACAGCCCTATGTAGGCTTCAGCCTCAGACTCAGTTTCTGAAGAAGAGATATCTGATAGAGTCTTCTCGTTCTTGGCTACAGAAGACTTCTCTTTCTTGCCATTGAAGTGAGCCTTTTTCCTGTCACCAGATTCCTTTCTCTTCTCTGGACAATCTGCAATAACATGGCCCTGTCTATTGCAGCAATAGCACACTATCTTTGATCCAGTTACCTTGCTTGACTTTGTCCTCTTCCTATCTTTCTTTGAAGGTTTTTTCTCCTGATAAAAGACTTCCTTTCCCTTTGAAGTAGAAGGTCTTGACCTCCACTGTTTCTTCTTCAAGAATTTCTGAAAGTGTCTAGTGAAGGCAGCAAAGTCTTCATCACTTTCACTGCTCTCACTCTTTGTGCTGACTGACTCATCAGACTCTGAATCAACTACCTCTGGAGGTGGAGTTGATGACTTATTCCTGCACTTTCTGGGAACTTCTGTCTTGAAAGCAACTGATCTTTCCTTGTGTTCAATTCTTGTTGACTTCTCCTCCTCTTTCCTCACTATCAACTGCATCTCATATGACAATAACTTGCCAAACAGTGTAGGAGGAGGAATTTTCCCCCAACTTAGCCATTTCTCTTATGGCACAGATCTTGGTGTCCCAATCTTTGGTTAGGGACCTTAGGAACTTGTCATTAAGTTCATAGTTACTGAACTCTCTTCCATAAGACATGAGTTCATTAACTATTCTGTAGAACTTCTTATAACACTCAGTTATGCTATCACCTTTACCTTGTCTAAAACTCTCATACTCCTGATTTAGCAAGGATTTTCTATCTTGCCTAACTTCTTCAGATCCTTCCATATACACTATAAGAGTGTCCCACATCTCCTTGGCTGTCTTGCAGTGTATAAGATTCTGAAAGGTTGCATCATCAATGACACTCACTATTATGTTATGTGCCCTCTTGTCCATTGTGGCTAGGACAATCTCATCCTTAGTCATCTCAGAGAAATCCATTGGAGTTCTCTGATTTGCATCCAAAACTGAAATCTTCATGGGCACATAAGGCCCTTCCTTTACTGTGATGTAGATTCTAGGGTCTGAGGCCTCCATAAACAGTCTTACCCTTTCCTTCCAGATCCCAAAGATCTCTTTCCTGCATATGGGTAATTTCATGGAACCCAATTCCTTGTGATTCTCAGAGGAACCCATGTTTCTTAATTTTCTTGAATTTCTTGAATCTGTGTATTGCCTTACACTGAATCTGCCAAACAGGATCTCCTTAGACTGTTAGTCTTTTTTGAGGAACCTCCCTCTGATACCACTTGAAAGATATGGTACCTAAACACCTAGAGGGGGGGTGAATAGGTGACCTAATCTTTTTAAACTTTAATGGCAGCAAACAGTTATATCACAGAAAACTAACTAGTTTATCACAACAAACACAGCAATAATCACAGCACAGCACAGCACAGCATACACAGTGGTTTATAGTGGTTCCCCAAGATATGGGTACATCCACTTTCCCCCTTCGCCTATCTAGCAGTGTACTAGATTCGGCCAAACTCCTCCACTGTCTCAGAACCCAAATTGGTTCCTACACCTCAGGCCCAAAGCCTTACAACTCAGCTTTATCCCAAAGCCTACACTCAGCCAATCAAGGCCTACACTCAGCCAACCAAGGCCTACACTCAGCCAACTAAGGCCTACACTCAGCCACCAAGGCCTACACTCAGCCAACCAAGGCCTACACTCAGAGATCTCAATCTCCTACACTCAGGCTCTCAAGCCCTACCCTCAACCTTTATAATTATAGGCTTACAATTCTCTCAGATCCAAAGGATCTTACAAGTTAAGAATGTATTACAAAAATTAACTCAACAACTCAGAAATACAAGAGGGGAGTTGAGAGTTTCTTGATGAGTTCTTGGAAGAACTCAGCTGGATTCAATCTGACTTAGCTTTCTTCAAAGCTTCTTGAGTAGAACTGAATAAGACTGAATCCTCCTGCAGTTGTTTCTTGACCTCTGCCACTTAAGATCCAGAATGAATCTGAATCCTTCTTCTCAGCCTAGTTCCAATGGTTGATTTCTTGGATGGAGCCCTCTCTCTCCAAATTCTTAAATCTGCACTTGGACTGCAAGATCTTCTTGTATTGATACTCTATGTATCACTTTGATAACTTGTTCTTCAACAATGTGATCAATCTAAACAACAGTTTCTGTAAACTGTAGGTGCCTATTTATAGGCCTTCTTCATGGTAACCGGCTGGTCCGGTCCATAACTGACTTCTGATATCTCTGACAGGTGCTGTAGACTGGCTGGAACGGCAGCTGTCAAGTCATCCAGTCATTTCTTGAAAATCTCTAACTGTCTGTAAGTGTCGAGACTTTCTGTCTTTAAGTGTCGACACTTATAGACCAAGTGTCGACACATGTTGTGTAAGTGTCGACACAAGTCTACAAGGTGTCGACACAACTCCTTGTATGTCTCGACACAGATTCTTCTGCATGTGTCGACACTGAAATTGAGTGTCGACACAAGTACTTGTTCTTCTAGCTTTTGCTGAATTCTTCTAAGTGTCGACACATCTCCTTTGTGTCGACACATCTTCATGTGTTGTAACTGTTAAGTGTCGACACTACTTCTTGGTGTCGACATATAGTCTTTAATGTCGATACTTGCTGAGTGTCGACACAGCTCCGTGTGTCGACACACCTTCTTCTTGTTGAGACTTCAGCTGAGTGTCGACACATTCCTTTAGTGTCGACACTTGTACTTAGAATATTTTGTTGATAATTCTGTTCTTTGCTAAGTGTCGACACAGCTCCATGTGTCGACACTTTCTTCAAGTGTAGAGTCTTTAGCTGAGTGTCGACACATTGTGCTGGGTGTCGACACATACTTCATATGTTGACTCTTCTGGTGAGTGTCGACACATACTTCATGTGTTGACTCTTCTGGTGAGTGTCGACACATTGTGCTGGGTGTCGACACATACTTCAAATGCCGACTCTTCTGTTGAGTGTCGACACATTGTTCTGAGTGTCGACACTTTAACTTAGTCTCTGCAGACTTTTGCTGAGTGTCGACACAGCTCCAAGTGTCGACACTTTCTGGTGTTGACACAGCTTCACTGGGTGTAGACACAGCTCCTTGTGTCGACACTTTCTGTCTGCACTTTCCTTCACTGAGTGTCGACACAACTCCAAGTGTCGACACTTTCTGTCTGGTGTCGACTCTGCATCCTAGGTGTCGACACAATGACTACAAGTGTCGACACTGCTTGTCTGGGTGTCGACACAAGTCTCTTAAGTGTCGACACTTTCCCTCTGGGTGTCGACACATGGACTTAGAAACTTTTTGCTTCAGTCCAGTGATTTCTTAACCTGCACAAGTAAACTCAACATTCATCAAATACATTATGATGTATATCATTGAGTTGGGTGAGGCTTCTTCAAATCAGGTACATTTGACCAATGCACCCAACAATATAGTTTTGTTAAACAAATTCAGAATGAATTAGAGAGTACAGTGGTCAAAATTAGGAGTGACCATGGTACTGAATTTCAGTCTGATAGTATGACAAAACTGTGTGAAGAATTTGGAATTTTTCAGGAATTTTCCTCACAAAGAACACCTCAGCAAAATGGTATTGCTGAAAGGAAAAATAGAACCTTGATAGAGGCTGGTAGAGCACTATTGAGTGACACATCTCTCCCAGAATATTTCTGGGCTGAGGCAGTAAACACTGCTTGTCATGTGATCAATAGGGCTACTATCCCCAAGAGCCACAAGAAGACCCCCTATGAGATTGTGAAGGGCAGAAAACCAAATTTATCCTATTTTAGGATCTTTGGTTGCAAGTGCTATATCCTTAACAATGGTAAGTCTTATCTAACCAAGTTTGCTGCCAAATCTCAAGAGGGGATCTTTGTTGGGTACAATAATAATAGTAAGGCTTATAGGGTCTACAACTTGATTACTCAAGTTGTAAAAGAGTCTGTTCATGTAGTTTTTGATGAAGCTAGACTCATTAACAATGAATTGCCAAGAAGTGTTTGCAGCTCTACAGGTGTAACTGAGAAGATGGACAAGCTTACCTTAACAAAAGGTCCTTCTGCAAGTCAGCAAGTGGAAGATGGTGGATGTTGTCCAGGGGGAGTACAAGATACTCTTGATGCTGAAGAAGACCAAGAGATACAGCTAAATGAAGAGACTGAAGCTGTACAACCTGAAGACAGGCTGCCTCCAGCAAATAGGCACTTAAAGGATCATCCAGCTAATCAAATAATTAGAGATCCCAGACAAGGGGTGAAAACAAAGAGCAGGAATCTAAGTACAGTTCTTTACTCCAGTTTTCTATCCCAAGTAGAACCAAAGAAGTTTGAAGAAGCATTCCTAGACCCTCATTGGATTGAGGTCATGCAAGAGGAGCTGAATCAATTCAAAAGATGCAAGGTCTGGGAGCTAGTTCCTAAACCCAAGGACCACAACATTATTGGAACTAAGTAGATCTTTAAGAACAAGTTGGATGAGAATGGAATCATCATAAAGAATAAAGCTAGACTTGTTGCAAAGGGATATAGGCAGGAAGAAGGTATTGATTTTGATCAAACTTTTGCTCCAGTAGCAAGACTGGAAGCAATAAGGATGTTCCTTGCCTATGCAACATATCAAGGATTTAAGGTATATCAAATGGATGTTAAGTCAGCTTTTCTGAATGGAAATCTGAAGGAAGAAGTCTATGTAGAGCAGCCATCAGGTTTTGTTGATTCTCTTAAATCAGATTATGTATATAGACTTAGGAAGGCTTTGTATGGGTTAAAACAAGCCCCAAGGGCTTGGTATGAAACCTTGTCTAGTTTCCTCATTGAGAATAAATTCTCACGGGGGAAAATAGACAAGACACTATTCCTAAGGGAATCCAGAGGCAAGATTATCTTAGTACAAATATATATAGATGTCATAATATTTGGGTCTACAGAAAGTAGTCTTTGCAGAAAGTTTGCAAAACTCATGCAAGGACAATTTGAAATGAGCAGTATGGGGGAACTTAAGTTCTTCTTGGGTCTCCAAGTTAGACAGACTAAAGATGGATTATCCATATGTCAGTCTAAGTTCACCCTAGAGTTGATAAGGAAGTATGGTATGGAATCATTCACTACCATGAAAACTCCTATGAGGTCAAGCATGTCTCTAAGCAAAGATGATGCAGGGAAACCTGTAGATGAAACTTTGTATAGAGGGATAGTTGGCTCCCTACTGTATTTGACTGCTAGTAGACTAGATATCATGTATGCTACATGTGTCTATGCTAGGTACCAAGCATGCCCTAAAGAATCTCATCTGGCTACAGTCAAAAGAATTTTGAGATATCTTAAGGGCACACCTTATCTAGGCCTTTGGTACACTAGGAATGAAGATTTTGTACTGAGAGGTTATTCAGATGCAGATTTTGCAGGATGCAAGGAAAATAGGAAGAGTACTACAGGAACCTATCAATTTCTAGGTAGAAGGCTGGTGTCTTGGAGTAGCAAGAAGCAGACCAGTGTGGCCATCTCCACAGCTGAGTCAGAATATGTTGTTGCAGGAAGTTGTTGTGCACAACTCTTATGGATTCAACACCAGCTACAAGACTATGGTATTCAAGTAAGTAGAATACCTTTTTTTGTGATTCTACAAGTGCCATTTCTATTGCAAATAATCCTGTCTCCCATAGTAGGACTAAGCACATAGAAATTAAATACCATTTTCTTAGAGAACATGTAGAAAAAGAAGACATTTCCCTAGAGTATGTTAAGACAGATAATCAGTTAGCTGATATGTTTACTAAGCCCCTAGATGAAACCAAATTCAATAAGTTTAAAATTGAATTAAAAATGATTAACTTGGAATAATTTAAAATTGGCTAAGTAAAAAGGTGTCGACACATAGAGTTGTTTGTGTCGACACAGGAGTGGTGTCGACATTTCAGGGAAATGGTGTCGACACATCTAGACAATAAGTGTCGACACTTCAGAGAATTAGTGTCGACACATGCAGAGTAGGTGTCGACACATCCAGGGTGGTGTCGACACTTAGGATTTACACAGAATTCGGCGAGTAGAGTCCCGACTAAGTGTCAAGCTGAGATATCTAAGTGTCAACACATATATTCTGTCGACTATATTTTTGTCGACACATAGTTGCCAAGACATTAGAAGTAAGTGTCGACACTTTTCAACAGTGTTGACACATTTCAAGTATTTTGACGCGCCTTTTCACTTTCGATTTTAGAAAGGTACAAATATGTCTTCACCATTGTTTGTCGACACGCTCACCATAGTTTCGAGACCAAACTTGTGTATCAACATCTCTCTTCTCTAAATTCAAAATTTCTTCAAACCGCAATGGCGCCCAAGCTAGAAGAGAACATTAATGAAGGTTATGAGCTCGTTCGACACGCCTTTGATGATGCGGAGCCAGAAATCCAAGGTGTGGTAACCCTAGTTGCAGAGACTGGATTAGAATATCTTGTTTCCGAACCAATCAAGATATGGAAGAAGGAGGTCCTCGAATTCTTTACTGCAGCTACCCTAGATGACACTAGTCTTAAGATTAAATCTAAAGTCCATGGAGTTAAGGTGAAGGTTACCCAAAAGAATCTCAGAAAAGTTCTACATCTCCCTAGAACTAAAGAAGAGAAAGATGTACCTGCTTCAAAGACAAGTGAGGCACTAGCATGGTGTGGACTTGATTCAAGCCTGAAGATTGGACCAGTTTTCAACAGAAAAGGCATGAACATGCAGGGCAAGTTCTTGTCTGAAATAGTTAGCAAGGTAATTCTGAGCAAGCCTGGTGGGCATGATAGAATATCATCTTACATGTTCAGTCTGATGACAAGGATAATTTTCCAGCTTAAAACTGATGGGTCAGTAGTCATGTTTGATAAGATAAAGAAAAGTCTGAAGAAGCCAAATCTGGGTAGGATTCTGAGTTTATACTTAGCTGGAAGTATCCCTGAAGTGATGAACCAAGCTGCTGGTTCTAAGATAAATCATATGAGGAGAATGGATGTTAGAATTATCTCCAGGTGGAATAGAGTGTTGACAAAGGAACTGCAAACTCCAGAAAAGGAAACACCTCAAAAGAAGAAGAAGAAGAAAGCCATTGTGGCTCCTAAATCCTCAAATAGCTCAGAGGAGCAGGTGCTTTTTAGTTCTGATGATGGAGAAGATGACAATGCTGGAAAGTTACCAGCAAGACAAGAAGATGCTCAGAGGCAGGGGAGCTACCATCAGCTAGCCATATTCACCTGGATCCACTCTAGGGGGAACCTCTACATGTGGATGAGCCAACTCAATTAGAGAGTGAAAGGGCTACCCAAACCATTCTAGAGGTAATCACTAAAGTTAATCAATTAAATTTCAATATTGAGGATGAAGTTTTGACTGAATCATTACTTGCTGTTGATCAGCATACACAGTTATATAGTCAACCACAAGATGTTGTCATGGAGGACACATCAGTTGCTGATAAGGTGGTATTAGATGCTCCTAAGAACAGAGATTCACCAGTCCATCCTCAACATGAGTATACACTAGAAGAGTTGTTCCCTGATCTATTATAGACTGATTTTGAGGGAGAGAAAGCAGCTTTTGAGGGGGAGAAGATCAATCTTGAGGGGGAGCATGTAGAGGAGACTGCTAGACAAGAGACTGAGGAGCAAAGGAATGCTGAGGAGCTACCAAGGACTGAGAAGGATTTACATCCTAGTCCTAAGGATAGAGTAGATATTGCTAGTACTTCTGCTTCTGAAGATGAAGAGGCTGCTAGAGCCAAGAAAAGAAAGTTCCAGGTCTTCAAGAGAAGAAGACAGACCTACAAGAAAGCACTGCAAACCATAGTTCCACAACAAGCCCCAACAACTGATTATAGTTCATTGATGGTGGCTTTGCAGATCAAGCTAGATGAGCAAAGGAAGGCTTTACAAACTTATATGGATGAAGGCCATAAATCACTTCAATTTGATCTGGCTCAAGACATAAAGTCCATAAGATTTGAAGTGAATCAACATAAGAACGAAATGACTGATTATTTTCATAAAGGAGGAAATGCAGTGGTCTATCTGGCTACTCATCAAGAGAATATCAAGAAATAGGTTGATGACAATGACAGTAAAACAACGATATGTCCTGGAAAATCAGCTTAGGATGAATGATAATCTGACTGCTTCTCATAATGTCATTGTGACAGAAATGAAGAATCTTGCAGCTGCTCAGACTGCAGTAAGGACTACTGCCAAGGCTGCGTTTGATAAGCAACTACAAGAGAGCCTAAATGCTGTTAAAACTGCCATTGAAGATTCTCAGAAGGCAATTACTAACAAGCTACAAAGGTTAAAACCTTTTTATAAAGATGGAGTTAACTATTTAAATGCTCAAATCAGATTCCAAAAGGATGATCTTAGGGATCATATTGAAAGAGAAGTCATAAAGGTGGAGAGGGTATTAGTCAAAGCAGGCTCTAACCATGCTAAATGGATTTCAAACACCATCAGAGCCACCCTTGGATATCCACCTTTATGTGATGATGATAATGTAGCAGATTCTGGAATAAATCCTGCATATTTTGGAGGAGAGCAAGCTGAAGTAGCTCAGGTGATCTATCCTCCTGCCGATTTTGACATGATACATCAGGAGGTACAGTCTATGTATAGTCCTCCTGAGGGTAATCAGAATGTTATTCTTGAGAACGTTGTACAGCCTGTGCCAGAGGCAGTACTAAAAGAGCAAGAGGCAATATTAAGGGAGCAAGAAGCCCAATTATCTAAGAAGAGGTTCAGAGAGCAGGCTGAATTAAGGCCAGACTTTGAGCAATGGAGACCAACCTCTAGGAATATCATATTAACTGCTTGGAATGCTGTTAAGGCTAATTTCCTGGAGAGGGGTAAATGGTATTCTGACCAGGAATGGAAAAAACATGAGGCTAGGCAAGAAGCCATTGTTCAATACAGAAGGAAGGCTAAATTAGGGAAGCTACCTCCGAATGCACAGAAGCCTAGCAAGTATTTCCCTAAGCCTTATCACTATTTTGAGAGACAGAAGATAAGAGCTGAAAAACAGAAAAGGAAAGATCTTAAATGGAAGAAGTCTGCTGATGACAATGATGCTCCAGTTCAAGCAAAGATTCAATCTGGAAAGAGCATTGTTATCAAGGAGCCAGAGCAGCCATAGATTAGGATTTTCTTAAGTTTACAACTCTGTAATCTTTTACATTAAAATCAATGTAAACTTTTGGTTAATGAGACTATTGGATGTTATAACAAAATAATGTTTGATATGTTACATTTGTATTCTGTAATGATTGTTTATACGTGTTTTGTTAAGTATTTACCATGTCATATAATATAGTTTTACATCATACTGAGAATTTGTTATGTATGGTGTATATCATTGACTAAGGGTTATGACTTCTCCAAATAGGGGGAGATTGTTGGGTACATTGGAATATATGTACCTGATTTGAAGAAGCCTCACCCTACTCAATGATATACATCAAGGTGTATTTGATGTGCTTTGAGTTTATATGTGCAGGTTAAGTAATTGCAGAAAAATACAGAAAAGTTTCTAAGTCCATGTGTCGACACTTAGAGGTGAAGTGTCGACACTTATGAAGGCTTGTGTCGATACCTAGAGAAGTTGTGTCGACACTTAGAGTAATTGTGTCGACACCAGGAAGGCAGAGTCGACACCAGAAGAAAAGTGTCGACACATACAGGCTGTGTCGACACACTGTGAAGAATTGTCAACATTATCTGTGTCGACACTTAGAGGCAGTGTCGACACCCAAAGAAACTTTGTCGACATCAAATGTGTCGACACCAGGAGGCTGTGTCGACACTCAGCAAACTTCAACAAAGTTAAAGTACTTGCGTCGACACAAAGGATATGTTTCGACACTCAACAAGTTTTCAACACATGAAGGCATGTGTCGACACAAAGGAGATGTGTCGACACTCAGCAAGTTTCAACACATGAAGGCATGTGTCGACACAAAGGAGATGTGTCGACACTCAGCAAGTTTCAACACAATAAGATGTGTCGACACAAAGGGGTTGTGTCAACACAGAGCAGAATTCAACTAAGTATTAAAGAAGAAGTATTTGTGTCGACACATTCAATAGAAGGCTTGTGTCGACACACAGGATCGGTGTCGACACATTCTGAAGAAGCAGTGTCGAGAAGCTATTACAACAACACAAGGAGTTGTTTCGACACCATCAATGTTAGTGTCGACATTTAGTCTACTTGTGTCGACACTTAGTCTGTTTGTATTGACACTTAATGACTATCTGTCTCGACACTTTCAGATAGTGACAGTGATTTCAAGAAGTGACTGGATGACTTGACAGCTGCCATTTCAACCGGTCAACTGCAACTATCAGAGCCGTCAGAAGGTTGTTAGAAACCAGATCAGCCGGTCACCATGGAGAAAGCCTATATAAAGGCCTTTCTCCTTCAACAATCAGAAGGTGAAAAACACGAGATTACAGATTGACAACAATCAATCAAGAGATCTAACAACACAAAAGAAGAAGACCTTCAACAGAAGATCTAAGAAGTTGGAGAGAGAGCTCCTTCTAAGAAGAGTAGCTGCTGAACCGGGCTGCAAAGTAAGATTCAGATTGAGATCTGAATCTCAAGATAGCAGTTGATTGAAGATCATCTACACAGGAGATTCAACTCTACTGTGTTCTAATTCAAGAAGCTTTGAAGAAAGCCAAGGGTGATTGATCTCTGCCTAGTTCTTCCAAGAACTCATCAAGAAGCCAGTCAATTCATCTCTCTCAGTCAGAGTTGTGGTTAATTACCTTGTATTATTAAATTCTTGTAGGATCCTAAGAGATCTGAGTTGTAAGCCTAAACTATAAAGGCTGAGGTAGGGCTTTTGTGCCTGAGTGTAGGAGATTCTATTCTCTGAGTGTAGGCCTTGATTGAAGGATGAGGTAGGGCTGTTTAGCCTGAGTGTAGGTCTTGGTGAAGACTGAGTGGTAGGGCTTTGTGTCTGATTTGTAGGAGTGGGGTCACTCTGAGTTGTAGGAACCTATTTGGGGTTCTGAGTTGTAAGATCTAAGGATCTGAGAAGAAATGGAGAAGTTAGGCCGATTCTAGTACACTACTAGATAGGTGAAGGGGGAAAGTGGATGTACCCAGACCTTGGGGAACCACTATAAAAATCTGTGTGCACTCTGTGAATGTTAGTTTCTGTGGATGCTGTGTTGTGATAGTTGTAGAATTACATTTGTTGTTTAAAGTTATTTACAATTGATCTGCCTTGAAAGTCAAAAGAAAAAGAATACCTATTCACCCCCCCTCTAGGTGGTTAGGCACTATTTCTTTCATCATGCAAGGAAAAACACTGCGCGGTTAGCGGGCCTAACCGCATGACCTGCGAGGGCGAGCTTATGGGAACAGCCCGCCGTCCCACAGGGCACGCAGTTGCTAGGAGACCTAGACGGATAGGGAAAACTGTCCGCCTATGCTGGGGCTTGTCGCGATCAAAAGAGAGAATCTAAGGAGCGCGACTAGCCAGCTGGCTACCTTGGGAAGGATCGCCGATTTCTGGGTTAACATAATCCCTGCACTTTTTTAAGTTCCGAAGGGAACTTCGAAAAAGTTGGAGACCCACGAAAATTGTGATCCATCCCAACAAAAAAGAAAAATGGGGAAGGAGAGAAAGAACATAAAGCCTCTCCTTAGAAGCTTGGTGCTGCCTGTCTATTTTCCTACAAGAGGAAAGTTAAGGTAGACATGTATGGGAGATACATCGAGTGTGTACCTGAGTTTGCTTTTGCAAAACGAAGAAGGTGTGTCTTCCATTAAGTTTTGCAAAATAAAAGTGAGAGGAAAACATAAAACATAATAACTTCCAAGTACCTAATGGAGGATTGCAAGCACCCGTTATCCTCTGCAAAAAAGGAAGGATAAAGAGTATACAAGAATGAAGAATGAGCTGTAAGTACCTGGAAGGAACTTGCAAGTCTTTGCTTTCTCTGTAAAAGAAGAGTTAGAGCTATGCACAGTATATGAAAGTAACTTGCAAGTACCTATGAAAGAGCTTGCAAGTGCCTGCTGATCTCTGCAAGAAGAGAGTTAGAAGCAGGTGTATATGTAGAAAGAGCTTGCAAGTACCTTAGAGAAGGCTTGCAAGTGTTTGATGTTCTCTACAAAGATAAAAGAGTGAGAAGCATACATATCATAATGAATCAAACTGCAAGTATCTAGATGAGGCTTGCAGGTGTTAACTGTTGATGAGATAAGGCCGACATGACCAAATAGTAAGGAAAATGCCTGTAAAACACTTTATCATGAAGCCCAGATTAATAAACCGAGTGCTGACTGTTGATATGGCTGGATGGACATGATGAGATTAGCAGAGAAGCATCTTGACGAATTCTGCCAATCTTAACTAGATTGTAATAGCATGGCTTGATGATCAAGGAGAGTAAGATTCTCTGATCAATGCTTGATGACATTAGCATAAGTGTAATGAGTAGCTCTGTGAATCTTCGTCTGATAACGCTTAAGCAAGCGGTGAATAGAAGATGAGAGCAATAGAGCTTATATAAGTAGAGAGTATACGAGTCATCCTCCGATATGGCTTTGAACAAGCAATTCATATAGGATGAGCATGTGCAAAGCGGATGTTTGTTAATCCTTTTGGGAGGTCGGATTAACCTGTTCACCTGTGAAAGAAGGGAAAAGACAAAAAGAGGTCTATACTCAGAATGACTAAAGAAGGTTGAATGCTACCATAGGTGTTCCCCGTGGTCCTTATGCATCACTTGCCTGAGAAAATCATCCCGAGTATAGTCCTACTCAAAGCGGGCTGGCTGCGCATCCTCAAGGAGGGCACAAAAGAGAAAAGCAAGGGAAAGTCCTGAGAAGGACCGCTAGATGCACTGCTCTCTTGCCCTGGGGCACAAGCATCACTGATCAATGAGACTAGTGGCGCCAAGTGGCCTATTGATTGTCTGTGGATTGATCAGTGGAGTCGTGGGAGCCCGCGAAGGCACGGATCGAGAGTACCAGAGAGTGTTCGGCCATCACAGCTGTGAGATGATCAAAGAGACAAGGCTACGCTTGATCGCCATTGCTTGTCAAGCAAAGATCACCGTAACTGTAATGTATCCTTTGCGGAGCACAACAGATCTAACACATGGGGCTCCCCAAGCACGCACTCTGTGTTAGATGTCGGCTAGGATCCAAAGTCCCGTATTCCTCCGCATGAGAGTTGGATGGCACCCACTACACATATGCAAACACTCCTCGCGATATGTGGTCGTTGTGGTCTTACACCGGTATCCAATCTCGAGGGGGCCTATAGCAAGACTTGACGATATCTCATTGGTGTAGTGATCTCTTTGGCAAAGAGAAAAAGAAAGAGAAAGGGGCATCACAAGAAGGGAACTGTGTCAGTATGAGATCCCAGATAAAAGCTTTGTTGAAAAGCAAGTAAAGAACACTGAGAAGTGTTTGGTAAAATGAAAATGTTCAAAAAGAGAAAGAGCAAGCGTTGAGATAACCCATCAAGGTTGCGAAGGGCTTTGGAGGACTGTGAAGTCCTTTGCTTGCTTAAAATAGCCTTCCAAGCACAGCATCGTCATCGGCATCGAAGCACTCGACAGTATTGTTGATAATGAGGAGAGGAGGCTCTTCGACTTGGTTCACTCCCCTTGAGGAGCAAGGAACGTCTGCAACCTCTTTGCCCTTGGAGGCTGCTGGATCAGGGTGATCTTCTTTAGGAAGCAGGTCACGCATCTTACCCTGCTGGAGCATCCTTTGCACAAGCTGACGGAATGCTCGGCAGTTTTCAGTCAAGTGACCTGGCTTTTTGTGGAATTTGAGTAAGGTTCTGAACCTCTATATCTTTGATCAGCTGGTCGATAAGGCTTCTTGTAGTTGGCCCTATCCTTCATGACTTGGCTCACTTGAAGCATGATTTCATCTAGCTCGGACTCGTGTGAGTCATTGCCTTGCTGCTGATAGACTGCAGCTGCTTGAGAAGATGGAGCTAGTGGCACTAGCGGTTGATCTTGAGCACGACCATGGCTTGGAAAGGAGTATGGGTGGCGTTGAAACCTTCTCTCCTTCCTTGAGTGAGATGGGAAATGACGATGAGGAGACCTCGGAGGTTGCTTGTGAAACGGATCTCTCTCTGATATGAGCATGGAGACGAAGCCTGGGTTGCTATTTTCGCCTCGAATGTACGAGTTGGCAAGAGCAATCAACTCTTGGTAGGTCCTCGGAGCACGGACATTGGCTTCAAACTTGAGAGGCCCTTCACGGAGACCGTGGATAAGAGCCACTCGGTACATTTCCTGATCAACGATCTCGATGTCCAGAATCTCTCTCTAGAATCGATAAACAAATTGATTCCAAGTTTCATCACTGCGCTGCCTGATCTCAAAGAGGGCTTCAGGGCCGCCCTTTCTCTTGGTGGAGGTAGAGAATCTGAGAAGAAACTCCCTTCGTAGATTGACGAAGGAAGTGATGGAGTGAGGAAGGAGGCCATAGAACCTATCCCTCACTTGCCCATCAAAAGTTGTTACAAGGAGCTTGCACTTTGTTGCATCTGATAGAGTCTTGAGAGCAACGGCCGATTCAAAGGCTTGAAGGTGCTTTACTGGATCAGCCTCTCCAGTATAGATTGGCAGTCGAGGCTCTCTGAAGTTTGCTGGAGTAGGTTCATGGCGAACGCTCTCGGTAAAGGGCGATGGCTCTTCCTGCTCTCCCACAGCATAGGGATTAAAGGGGGCATAAGCTGGAGCTGTAAAGAAAGTAGGGGAATAGAAGGGAAAAGCTGCTGCAGGAGTAAAGGCAGGAGCTGGAGGGTAAGAATGATTTCCCTGAAAGTTGAGAAATCTTGCAGGACTTCCCTGGGTTGCTCCCCGGAAGAAGTTTTGACGAGCTGCAAACTCTTCATCTTGAGGTCTCAAAGGGACTGCAGGCCCTTACGGAAAGGTTGGGGTTTAAGGAGGATAGAACGGCGGGCAAGCTTGAGAATAAGCTTGCTGATGCTCCGATGTTGGTGTTGGATTGATTGGAGCAGCTGGAGCAGCTGGAGCAGTTGTTGGTTGAGAGTATAATCGCTGCGTGATTACAGCAAGGACTTTATTGATGGCTTAGAATTGTTGAGCATTCTCACGGCGCGACTGCTCAAAAGCTTCTCAGAGAGGATCATCCCTAGGACTTGGAGTATAGTTCTCGCCTGGTGGGTTATCTGTCATGGCTGACTGTCAGCTTTCACTTCCTGCTCGGATCTGAAGGTCACGTGTTAACTGTTGATGCACAGAAATGGTACATGGGGCACAGCTAATACGGAGGGGGTGTTCGGTCTCACAGGCTAGGAGAGGAGGAGAGGAAGAAAGGAAGGAAGCCTCTGAGTGCTCGAAAGTGGAGCAAGCGGCTTGTCAAGGAGTTGCGGGGATAGAGGAGAGGCTGCTGAGAGCATAGGAGAGACTTGATCAACAGAGAAGGTTGATCAAGAGAAGGAGGAGGTTGATCAAGAGGTGTTGAGCAGATGACTAATATGACGGTTGTGCTTGCAGGTTGGTTGCCAAGAAGAGCTGAGCTGAGCAGAGGACAAGGCTTGCTGAGCAGAGAGCAAGGCTTGCTGAGTAGAGAGCAAGGAGTGGGAGCCGCTAGCAGCGGCAACAACAGACTTCGCCCGTCGCGGCTTAAATGCCACTCTTGCGACGGGCTTTCCTTTAATTAATAGCGAGAGGTTACAAGCTTACTAGTACACCTTCACAACAAAGAATTAAATGGGTACAAAGTGAAGCTGACGGCTAAGGGAGAAGGAGTTGCCAGAGACTAAAGAAAAGAAGCTGCCAGAGACTAAGTAAAAGAGGCTGCCTGAGCTGTGGAGGACTGGAAAACTGAGTCCGCGGAGCTTGGTGGATCAACTGCAGGTAAGCTGTGGAGGACTGCGCGGACAGGAAAACTGAGTCTGCATGGTCTGCTAGCAAGTCTTGTCTCCTCCTCCGGACATCTGATCACTCAGAATGAGAGGCACCCGTGGTTATTTATAGGCTCGGGGAAGATCTTCTAGAAGCGGGGCCCAGTGATGTCAGCATGACGACCTGCGCGGACTCCGCGGACTGGAAAATGGAGTCCGTTAAGCTGATGGGCGAAGCAAGCTGTAGGAAGCCGGGAGAGAACAGAGGTCGCCCCCTTGCGGGAGGCCGGGGCGGACTCCGGGGGGAGTCCGCCCGGCAGGAGCGGAGGCCGCCCCCTTGCGGGCGGCTTGGGCGGACTCCGGGGGGAGTCCCCCCGGCAGGGCCGGTGCCGCCCCCTAGCGGGCGGGCGGACTCCGGGGGAGTCCGCCCGGCAGGAGCCGGGGCCGCCCCCTAGCGGTCGGCCTGGGCGGACTCCAGGGGAGTCCGCCCGACAGGAGCCAGGGCCGCCCCCTAGCGAGCGGCCTGGGTAGACTCCGGGGGAGTCCGCCCGGCAGGAGCCGGGGCCGCCCCCTAGCGGGCAGCCTGGGCGGACTCCTGGGGGAGTCCGCCCGGCAAGAGACGCGGCCTCCCCCTAGTGGGCGGCCTGGGCGGACTCCGGGTGGGTCCGCCCGGCAGGAGTCGGGGCCTCCCCCTAGCGGGCGGCCTGGGCGGACTCCGGGGGAGTCCGCCCGGCAGGAGCCGGGGCCACCCCCTAGAGAGCAGCCTGGGCGGTCTCTGGGGGAGTCCACACGGCAGGAGCTGGGGCCGCCCCCTAGCGGGCGGCCTGGACGGACTCTGGGTGGAGTCCGCCCGGCTGGAGCGGAGGCCGCCCCCCATGCGGGCGGCCTGGGCGGACTCCGGGGGGAGTCCGCTTGGCTGGCTGCGAAGCGGGCGCCCTCCTGCGGGCGAGATCCAGATGGTTGGCTGCCTCCTGCAAGGAAAAACACTGCGCGGTTAGCGGGGCTAACCGCATGGCCTGCGAGGGCGAGCTTATGGGAACAGCCCGCCGTCCCGCAGGGCACGCAGTTTGAAAGTGCAGCTAGATCTGATATACTCTAGAGGGGGGGAGAATAGAGTATATGGTGCTTGAAAACTTTTTACAACAATTGTTGTAATCTGAGTGAACAGGGAAGCAACTATTAAATCTAATCACAAAGTAACCTACAACAAAAATTAATCACAGATCCTAACTAATCACAAAACAATCACAGCCACAAACAAAAGATAAAGACAAGCAAGCCAGAAGACACAAGGAGCTATAGTGGTTCCCCTTAACTTGGGTACATCCACTCTTCTACCACCCTAGGTAGGAATCCACTGCAGGATGAGTTGATCAGGTGTCCTGGGCACCAATGAGCTTTTGATAAGGTGCTCAAAAGTCAAATCAGATTTTTTGATCAGGTGTCTTGCCACCAATGAGCTTTTGATAAGGTGCTCAAAAACCAAGCTCAAACTTTTGAAGGGAGTTTGAAAAACCCTTTACAGAGATGGGGATGAGAGAGTTATGGAAGTCTTCTCTTTCTCAAAGCAGCTGAGAAGACTATGTGGATTTGATGTTGTCAAAGCTCCCCCCGAGTCCTTGAGATGTTCAGGAAATGAAGCTTTGTTGTAGGGTGATAGGCCTTCAGAAGTTGATCTCCAGCAAATGATGATTTCAGCAACAGCTGAAATGTTAGGTGTCTGGAGTCTTTGAGAGATGTTGGCCTTGAACACTTGAATCACAAGAGATCAGAAGATTTCAGAAGGTTTGATCTCCTTGGATGTGTTCTTGAGAGAATTCTTTGAGACAGAGAATGTCTACAGCTCTTTCTCCTTTTCTCTTGTAAACAGAAAGATGTTTGAGAAAGATGTTGTCCAGAGAAGTGTAGCAGAGAATGTTCTTGTTCTTCTTGTTCTATGTTGTCTCTCTTCTAATCTGTGTTCTGAGTGATGGAGAGATTCAAAAATCTTGTGTTTTATTCTCTGGTACTGAATAGAAAATCATCCTCTGTCAAGAATAGTCGTTGGCCTGACATTAATTGCATCCTTAATTGCAATTGTCTTCTAGGGAAAAGTCCAAAGAAACATTCCTTGATAATCCCTTGAAACTTGGTCCGGAAATAAATGAAAACGGCTAGAAAATCTTCTGAATTAATTGCTGAATAACTCCTTAACTGTTCTGAATTTGAATCTTGAAAAATCCTTTAACTCATCAGAAAAACGTCGAACTGAGCTCTGCTATCGTCGAACTGAGCTCAACGATATGGACTTATACAACAACAGAGATCGTCGATCTGAGCTCAACTATCGTCGAACTGAGCTCAGAGATAGAGAATCAATACTGAGTCAAGATAGTCGAACTGAGCTCGCAGATCGTCGAATGGAGTTCGACGATTTGTTGAAGTTGAGCTCGGCGATCATCGAATGAAGTTCGACGATCTGTCGAAGTTGAGCTAGACGATTGCCTACTGGAGTTCGACGATTCGTCGTACTGAGCTCGACGATAAGACTTAGTCTCCAAACAAAAAATCCTTGGTCTTGAGGGCAGCTTCCAAACCTAAGTACTAACCCTTAGACTCAATTCTAATTGACCTTTAGATCTATACAGGAGGTCAAAAACAAGTTTCCTAAAGACATAGTGATCCTGACCCAAATTAGTAATTGGGTGTTCCAACAATCTCCCCCTATTTGGGTTAGGATTACTATTTACAGAACTTGGAAAAATTAAATAGCAACATACACAACAACAATACAGAAAAGCAATAAGCAGGACATAGCAGAACCACAGATATATATCATCCCAGACAAAATTCAGAATTCAGAATGATTGTCACCTTACATAGTTATTTCTTCTCCTTGCTCTTTATACGTTTGATTTCTCTATTGGAGTTAAGAGCTTCCTTGTTGGATCTTGTGTCATCTGCTGCACCTAAACAGTTGTGTTGTTTGGGCTTTAGAACTACAGCTTCAGGATGCAGCTCCATATATCTATCAGAATCAAAGAATTTGCTTGAAGCATATCTTTCCAATTCTTTCTTTCTCTATTCAGACAATGTAGTGATGTTGGAGAAGTCTCTGC
Organism: Platanthera guangdongensis; assembly: GCA_039583875.1. NCBI lineage: Eukaryota > Viridiplantae > Streptophyta > Magnoliopsida > Asparagales > Orchidaceae > Platanthera > Platanthera guangdongensis. Next base: position 228,296,955 of record CM077153.1, on the reverse strand, counting down.
CTTGCTCTTTAGCTTTCTTAATCTGGTCCAGTGTAGCAAGCTCTTTCATCCTGGCAGTCCAAGCAGTTGGATTATTTTCAGGATCTTCAAAGGGCACTGGTGGCTCATATCTATTTGATGGATTATCCTGAGGAGGTCTGGATGAAACTACTTCCTTTAGCTTATAGGGAAAAGGACCTGAGGTTACGTCTGATGTGGTTTGCCCTTCCCTGGAGTAAGGATGTTGCCTTGAATAACCTTTTGAGTAAACCTGGACTTCCCTTTGATTTCCTCTATAGTTTCCTCTTCTGGATTGAGAACCTCTGGACTGGCTTCCCCTATGATAAGATCTTGCATGTGGCTGATAGGGGGTTTGGCTTTTAGCATGAGGTTGAGCAGCTGAGCTCCCACCTGCACCTGCATTAGGAGGAGGTGGTGGAGGAGGATGAGAATGATGAAACTAGGAAGGTCCTTTTTCATACTTCCTCTTTTTCTTCATGGCTTTAAGTTGGTTCTTTGAATACTGCATCCAGTGCTCAGTTATGGGGCAGTCATGAAGAATGTAATATGGAATGTCATTATTGTCCTTGACTTTGGATGGAGGTATTCTTTTTATGGCTTTGCTCCTTGACTTTCTCTTCCTGGCAATAGTGGCAGAGGAGTCATCAGAATCAGTCTTGAATTCATCACTTTCAGAACTTTGCTCATCATAAAGAGCATCAATCTTTTTCATCAAGTCTTTTTGTAGTTGAGTTGAAGCAGATGTAGCAGCAGAGGTTGGAGCAGCAGATACAACACTTGTAGCAATTGAAGTTGAAGCAGCAGCAACAGCAGCAGACACAGAAGTTGTGGCAGTAATAATAATAGCAGTAATAGCAGCAACAATTTTAGATACAATAATATCAGCAACATCAGAAATAACATCAGCAAACACAGAGGGCTCAAAATCATGTGCCTCTATCATATGGATATCATCAGAAACTGGAACAACAGTAGCATCATTATTGACAGCAGTAGCAGGAACAGTAACCATATTCTCATCAGAAGTAGCAGCAGCATATACTGAATTGACAAAAGAAGTTATAATGCTGGTATCACAGCATGAGAAGGGCACAAGGGCCTTGGAGAGATCCTCTGAGGGCTGGACAGCAACTCTCTATGGAAGACAACTGAAATAGGCTGAATCAAATAATGAAAGTAAGGACCTGATGTCCACTGGGAAGACAACTGGAGGTGGAACTAGAGCTTGAAGAACAACAGCAGCAGCAGCAACACTAAATGAGGAAGCAGCAAACAAGCTTACTTCATAAGGCATCTTCCCCTGCCTAGATTCAGATAAGGCTGGATCAAGGCACACTGATGAAGGGGTTGCCTGAGGGAAGAGGGAGGATAGCCTGGCAGAAAGGGCTGCCACTGACTGGAGTAATGGAGCCAAGGAGGTCTCCAATAGAAGAGATAGCCTGGGGGCTAGCAATTCATATATCCTGTCAGCTAGGGCTAGAAGATCTACTTGCTCAGCAGTGACTGGAGCAGAGGTAGAGGATGGAGGTGGAGCTACTGGTGATGGTGGTGGAGAGCTGGTGGATGGTAGGAGTGATGGTTGAGGTGTGGGTATAGTGGATATGGAAGACAGTGGGATGGAGAGAGAGAGGGTGTGAAGGTGGGTTGATCAATGATCTCTTATAGAAGTTCCTGGTAAGATGTTGATGAGGAGGGTAGCTCAGGAGGAGAGGAGGGTGAGTCATCCATGAAGGAATCATCAATAAGATTGAAGGAGGGAATGGAGGGTGATGTGGCAGTGTCTGGTTGAGGGTAGGAATATAATGGATGGAAGATTTCCTCTGTTGTTGGTAGAGTTGGAATTGGAGATGGTATTGATGTTGGAGATGGGCTGGAAATGATGATTGTGGATGGAGGTTGAATGGTGGATGGAATTGGAGAAGATGGAATTGGACGAGGAGGAGAGGCAGCAGCAGGCAAGTCATCTGCAAGGGCAGAGACTTGAGGGGAAGTGACTATTACAGTCCTGGTGCCTGAATGTGTGCTTGAAGAGGGCCTACTGGGCTTGGTGATCTGCCTGTCCCATTTCCCAAATAGGGCACAAGACAATCTCTTAGATGCATTAATATGTATCCCAGATGATACAAGCAGAGTAGGGCATCTGTTCTGCAGAAAGAGGCCCAGAATCCTCCCAAAATTCACAAAATTTTTGTTAATTTTCTTTTTAATTAGGTCAAATAAGACCTCTCCCCAGTTCAAATTATTCTTGTCCACTATGCCTCCCATTAAGCATAGCTGATACCTAGAAATGGTATCATGTGCTGAGTGCTTAGCCAATAAAATCTTGCCTACTACATCAGCCAAGAATCTATATTCCACAGACAGGTTCTTCTTCAGCAACTTGCTAGGGTTAGCTTCACAGTGACCCATTCTTGCAAGTAGATCATCAAATTCCTCTCCAGACAGATCAACAGAATCTCTACCAGAACTTAACTCAAAAACTTCTGTCAGAATTGCTGGGGTCAAGGGTACCTGGGTGCCAGAAATTGATCCAACTATAGTGTTTTGATCCTGGTTGTGGGCAGTGTAGACCCATTCCTTAATCTAATCAGCAGCAAGTTTAATCCTGGTGCTCAGGATTGTAGCAAGTTTCTGCTCCTTGAACAACTCCAAAATGTCCTGGAAAACTTGATCTGTTGTGCTGAAGGACTCCATGTCAATGTCAAAGCCGGCATCAAATTTCATTGCGGTGAGAACAGCAACAGAGACTGCCATTGTTACCTGCAAAAATCAACAAACAAAACAACCAAGTGTAGAAATGTTTGGAGGGAAAGAGAATTTTTGCAGAGAAATCTAAAGCGCAAAAGGAGAACGACGGTGAAAAATGAATTTTATATTAGGGTTCGACGCAGAAAAGGAAAGATCGTTGAACTCAGTTCGACGATCGGAGCTTCTAAAAGAATCCGAAGAGTCTTCAATATCGTCGATCTCCGTTCGAAGATATTGGAGAGCGTTGAGCTCTGTTCGACGATTGTTCAGAGAACAAAATCGTCGAGCGACGTTCGACGATCATTGACCGAAGAGATAGTTCATACTATCTGAGAAGCGCTGAAATTAGGTCGATGATTTTGGAAATCATCGATCTCCGTTCGACGATCTTGGGGAAAATCATCGAGCGCAGTTCAGAGTCCAGAAATACACTCTAGACACTAAGAAAAATCAAGATATTTGCCTAGTCTTGGTCAATTTTAAAACTTTTAAAATCTTGGATATTATTTTAGACTTCCTCCATCTAACATTCCTAACTGATTTAGGAAGAAGGTGTGTTTCTTTTCATCCAAGGTCTTGGTGAAAATATCTCCTCTTTGTAAATCAGTTGGGATATATTGAAGTTCAATTTTGTTCTTCTCAACATTATCCCTTAAGAAGTGATGCCTAATCTTTATGTGTTTTGTCCTTCTATGGAGGACTGGATTTTGAGCTATAGAAATAGCACTAGTGTTATCACAAAATATTTTTGACTTCTCTAAGTTGTAGCCATAGCCTAGGAGTTGGTTTTGAATCCACAAGATTTGTGAACAACAACTGCCTGCAGCCATATATTCAGCTTCAGTAGTTGAAGTTGACATAGATGTTTGTTTCTTACAAAACCAAGAGACAAGTCTGTCACCAAGGAACTGACAAGTTCCACTGGTGCTTTTCCTATCAATTCTGCATCCAGCATAATCAGCATCAGAAAATCCAGTTAAATCAAATGCTGAATATTTTGGATACCAGAGATCTAGATTTGGACAACTTTTAACATACCTGAGAATCCTCTTTATTAGTGTTAGGTATGACTCTCTAGGGCTTACTTGGAATCTAGCACATATGCATGTAGCAAACATTATATCTGGTCTACTAGCGGTAAGATACAGTAAAGAGCCAATCATTGCTCTATATGTTGTCTGATCAACAGGTTTCCCATGTTCATCAGCATCCAATACAGCATTAGTAGGCATAGGTGTTTTCATAGAAGATGCTTCAGACATGCCAAATTTCTTAACCAATTCATTTGTATACTTGGTTTGAGAAATAAAGATGCCTTCATCATGTTGTTTGACTTGCAATCCTAGGAAGAAGGATAGCTCACCCATGTTACTCATTTCAAATTTAGAATGCATTAGGTTGGAAAACCTTCTGCACAATTTTGAATCAGTAGAGCCAAAAATAATATCATCTACATAAATCTGTACTAGTAGGGTATGAGACTTATGGGTTCTAATGAAAAGAGTTTGGTCTACTCTACCCCTTATAAATCCATTTTCCAAAAGGAAGCATGCTAGGGTCTCATACCATGCTCTAGCAGCTTGCTTGAGACCATATAATGCTTTGTTCAACTTAAAAACATAATCAGGATAAGTTGGAGAGATAAAACCTAGAGGTTGTCTAACATATACTTCTTCTTTGATGTCTCCAGTTAGAAATGCACTTTTCACATCCATCTGATATACCTTGAATCCTTTATGTGCTGCATAAGCTAAGAAGATTCTGATGGCTTCCAATCTTGCAACTAGTGCAAAAGTCTGGTCATAGTCTATGCCTTCTTCTTGAGAATATCCTTGAGCAACTAGCCTTGCCTTGTTCCTTACAATTACTCCTTGATCATCCAGTTTGTTTCTGAATACCCACTTTGTTCCAACAATGGAGTGATCCTTAGGCTTTAGTATTAGTTCCCACACTTTGTTTCTTTCAAATTGATGCAGCTCTTCTTGCATTGCAATAATCCAGTGTGGATCTTGCTCTGCATCTTGAATGGATTGAGGTTAAATTTGAGATAGGAAGCAAGTGTGCAACAGGTTTTGGTTGACCTGATTTCTGGTTTGCACACCAGCTGAGATGTCTCCAATTATTTGGGAAATTGGATGGTCTCTTGATGTTACTAAATCAACAGGGGGTGTTGATTGTTCACTAACCTGTGTTGTTGTTTCCTCTTGTGGTACAACAACTGGCTCTTCAAGTTGTTTCTCTTCAATGTATTGAATACTTTCTTCATCTTCACTGTTTTTCTCTTTTTGAGTAACCTGTAACTTGTTCAAGTCTTCAACAAGAGAGTGTTCCTGCAAAGGTGCTATGGTAGAAGTGTTCTTCTCCTTGAAAGACATGTTAGATTCATCAAATGATATATGAACAGATTCCTCAATTTTTAGAGATGATTTATTATAAACCCTATAAGCCTTACTGATCATGGAGTATCCCAGAAACACTCCTCCATCAGCTTTAGCTTGAAATTTTGCTAAATATCTCTTGTCATTATTATGTATATAACAAATGCAGCCAAAAACTCTAAAATAATCAACTTTAGGTTTCTTTCGTTTGAGTAATTCATAGGGAGACTTTCCCTTTAGTTTATGTATCAAACTTCTATTCAACACATAGTTGGAGGTGTTTACTGCCTCTGCCCAAAAGGATAGAGGAAGATGAGCATCTGACAACAATGTAGTGGCAGATTCAATAAGGGTTCTATTTTTCCTTTCAGCTACCCCATTTTGTTGAGGAGTTCTAGGAGCTGAGAAAGTGTGCCTGATCCCATCACTCTGACAGAACTCTTACATAAGAAGAGAATCAAACTCTGTCCCATGATCACTTCTGATCAAGGCAATGTGAGTATTGAACTCAATCTGTATACATTTGAGAAACTCTGTCAAACACTTAAAGTTATCAGACTTCTTCCTTAGAAAGAACACCCATGTGAATCTAGAGAAGTCATCTACAACCACTAAGGTGTAAGATTTCCCTTCTAGGCTTTGTACTGTAATGGGCCCAAAAAGATCCATGTGTAACAGATACAAGATCCTAGGTGAATCACTCTTATTAAGTGACTTAAAACTATTTTTAGTTTGCTTGCCTTATTGACAAGCCCTGCAGAGTCCTTCCTTCTTGTAGGGGCCAGAAGGTAGTCCTCTAACAAGGTTGTCCTTGGATAGCCTAGCAATAGTTCTAAGGTTTAAGTGTCCTAGTCTCTTATGCCATAAAATATTAGGTCTACAGACAGAATTGAACAGGAAAATATCTACATTTGTTGAAAGAAAATCTACTAAATAGATATTACCTTTCCTTTTACCTGTCAACACAGTTGTGTTGTCCTCTGACTTGATCTTGCATAATGCTTTGCTGAAGGTCACCTGGTAGCCTTCATCACATAGTTGACTGATGCTTATCAAATTATGCTTCAGTCCTTCCACATAAGCTACCTTCTCGAATGTTACTGATCCAATCTGGACTGCACCATATCCTTTAGTTTGTCCAAAATTTGAATCACCAAAGATAACTTTGGGTCCAAGCTTGGCTTTAAAAGATGTGAGGTTGTCCTTGTTTCCTATCATGTGCTTAGAGCACCCACTATCCAAGTACCATTGCTGGTTAGATGTTGGATAGGTCTTCACCTGCACATAAAATAATTCATTTGTTTTTGACCCAGTTTACCTTGGGCCTAGGTTGATAACCTTTAAACTCAGAAATAAAGGACATCCCAGGTTGACTCTTATAACCTTCAGGATGATATCTCCTTGGAGGTACTATCCATTCAGTATAAGGTTTAAAGATTTGGGATATAGGACCCCTAGGATTGGATTTTTATTTGCCCTTGAAAGAATTTCCAGAGCTCTGACCTCTGTTCGACGATCGTGGAGCTGCGTTCGACGATCTTGGGTCAGATCGTCGAGCTCCGTTCGACGGTCGACTATGGCAGAGTTCAGGAATTAGATATCGTCCACCTGAGTTCGACGATTTTGCCTGAGATCGTCGATCTGCGTTCGGCGATCGTCGAGCTCCGTTCGACGATTTCTGCTGGGACTTAGTTTTCTTAGGCAGATCAGAATTTTTCCTAGCTACCTCTACAACTCCCTTTCCTTTATCAGAAATGAACTTGATTGGAGTTGTTAGAAATATGGGTTGGCTGGATGAAGCACCCAAGCCTAGTGTACTATTAAATCTGGAGTTCACTGTACTTGTGATGCCCATCAGCTTGATACTTCTCCCATTAAGGGATTCTTCAAGCTTCTTGGCCTTTGATAGCTCACCTTTCAGTGAAGCTATCTGCTCCCTACAGCACTCCAACTCCTGAGAGAGTTTGAGGTTTTCTGACTTTAAGGTATTATGTTCAGATAAATGATTTCTGAGAGAAATAATTTCCTTCTCAAATTTTAGCAGGTCTAAACATAATGCTTTAAACTCAGATTTAAAGTCCTCTGAATTGAAATCAAATAAACTGATTACCTGGTCTTCTTCAAGTTGAGTCTCTGAATATGATTCTAAGTCTTCTTCATCTGAATTATGTTATGAGGCATTGATTGCCATCATGCAGAACTCCTTCTCTTCTGCATCATCTTCATCATCACTGGAGCTGGATGAGGGTTCTGAATCCTCTTCAGTTTCACTCCAGGATTCAGCAACAAATCCCTTCCTAGTGTGTTTGTTTTTCCTTGAGGAGGGTTTCCCATTGCCATTCCTCTTGAAGTCTTTCTCCTTTCTTCTTTCTTTCTTGTCCCTTCTATCCTTGTTTTTGTTCTCTGGACAGTCAGGTACAATGTGCCCTGGTTTCCTGCAACCAAAGCAGACAATTTCCTTATTGTTAATTAACTTATCATACCTTGGCTTATCATACTCCTTGTATGATCTCTTTCTGAAGTCTTTTCTGGCCATCTTATAAAATCTTTTGCCCAACAGACTGAGCAGTTCATCATTGCCTGTGACTTTGTCTTCAGGCTAATCTTCAGTTGCTTTGAAAGCTATTGTCTTTTCTTTTCTTGTGGCTGGTGAAGCAGCCTTCTGCTCTTCTTCTCTGTTTTTAATGAGCAGCTCATAAGATTTGAGCTTGCCCAAAAGGGCTTCTGTGGTGATCTCATTCAAACTTCTGGCATCCTTGATTGGCCAGATTCTTGAATCCCAAGTGCTTGGGAAGCACATTAGGATTTTGTCATTAAGTTCAGTTAGTGAGATCTCTTTATCCAAGGTCTTGAGTTCATTAACTATCAGACTGAGTCTGTTATACATATCTCCAACTAACTCAGTTTCTCCCTTCTTGAAATTCTCATATTGAGATATGAGTTGGGATCTCCTGTCCTTTCTCTCATCAGCTGATCCTGACACTATTTCAGTAAGCTTATCCCAAATTTCCTTTGTTGAATTGCATTCAGCCACCTTTTGAAAGATGTCATTAGACATGGTCTGGGCTAGGATGTTCATAACCTTGGCATCAGCTACCTTCCATTTCTTGAAGTAAGCATCTGTTCCTGATGGAGGTGGAACAGCATTTGTACTTGAGTTCTCTGGAGGTCTTGGGCAAACTGTCAACACAGAATTAAAAATATCCTCGTCAATAGAATTCATGTATAATCTAATCGTTGCTTTCCAAAGTGCAAACTTGGACAGATTGCACACTGGAGGTCTGGTGCTAGCATAATCTTTGTTTTGGGCCATGATTGATGAAAACAAAATCTAATAATAAAATCTACAGCAAGCAGATCTAACTAGGGATCTTTGGGTTCAGGTGTTAGCCTGTGCAACCAAGGGGTGGTATGTTTAACCAACTTGGCTCTGATACCAATTGAAAGTGCAGCTAGATCTGATATACTCTAGAGGGGGGGGGGGGTGAATAGAGTATATGGTGCTTGAAAACTTTTTACAACAATTGTTGTAATCTGAGTGAACATGGAAGCAACTATTAAATCTAATCACAAAGTAACCTACAACAGAAATTAATCACAGATCCTAACTAATCAAAAAACAATCACATCCAGAAACAAAAGATAAATACAAGCAAGCCAGAAGACACAAGGAGCTATAGTGGTTCCCCTAAACTTGGGTACATCCACTCTTCTACCACCCTAGGTAGGAATCCACTGCAGGATGAGTTGATCAGGTGTCCTGAGCACCAATGAGCTTTTGATAAGGTGCTCAAAAACCAAATCAGATTTTTTGATCAGGTGTCTTGGCACCAATGAGCTTTTGATAAGGTGCTCAAAAACCAAGCTCAAACTTTTGAAGGGAGTTTGAAAAACCCTTTACAGAGATGGGGATGAGAGAGTTATGGAAGTCTTCTCTTTCTCAAAGCAGTTGAGAAGACTATATGGATTTGATGTTGCCAAAGCTCCCACTGAGTCCTTGAAATGTTCAGGAAATGAAGCTTTGCTGTAGGGTGATATGCCTTCAGAAGTTGATCTCCACCAAATGATGATTTCAACAACAGATGATATGTTAGGTGTCTGTAGTCTTTGAAAGATGTTGGCCTTGAACACTTGAATCACAAGAGATCAGAAGATTTCAGAAGGTTTGATCTCCTTGGATGTGTTCTTGAGAGAATTCTTTGAGACAAAGAATGTCTACAGCTCTTTCTCCTTTTCTCTTGTAAACAGAAAGATGTTTGAGAAAGATGTTGTCCAGAGAAGTGTAGCAGAGAATGTTCTTGTTCTTCTTATTCTATGTTGTCTCTCTTCTGATCTGTGTTCTGAGTGATGGAGAGATTCAAAAATCTTGTGTTTTATTCTCTGGTGCTGAATAGAAAATCATCCTCTATCAAGAATAGCCGTTGGCCTGACATTAATTGCATCCTTAATTGCAATTGTCTTATGGGGGAAAGTCCAAAGAAACATTCCTTGATAATCTCTTGAAACTTGGTCCAAAAATAAATGAAAACGGCTAGAAAATCTTCTGAATTAATTGCTGAATAACTCCTTAACTGTTCTGAATTTGAATCTTGAAAAATCCTTTAACTCATCAGAAAAACATCGAACTGAGCCCTGCTATCGTCGAACTGATCTCAGCGATATGGACTTATACAGCAACAGAGATCGTCGATCTGAGCTCAACTATTGTCGAACTGAGCTCAGAGATAGAGAATCAATACTGAGTCAAGATCGTCGAACTGAGCTCGCAGATCGTCGAATGGAGTTCGACGATTTGTTGAAGTTGAGCTCAGCGATCGTCGAATGAAGTTCGACGATCTGTCGAAGTTGAGCTAGACGATCGTCGACTGGAGTTCGACGATTCGTCGTACTGAGCTCGACGATAAGACTTAGTCTCCAAACAAAAAATCCTTGCTCTTGAGGGCAACTTCCAAACCTAAGTACTAACCCTTAGAATCAATTCTAATTGACCTTTAGATCTATATAGGAGGTCAAAAACAAGTTTCCTAAAGACATAGTGATCCTGACCCAAATTAGTAAAAGGGTGTTCCAACACAGTTGCTAGGAGACCTAGACGGACGGGGAAAACTGTCCGCCTACGCTGGTGCTTGTCGCGATCAAAAGGGAGAATCTAAGGAGCGCGACTAGCCAGCTGACTACCTTGGGAAGGATCGCCGATTTCTGGGTTAACAGTTATAGTTAATTATCTTGATGTATTTTGCTAAATTTTGATGTTAAATGATGGGTTTTTAATTTAATGATGAAACATGTTCAACATTATACTAAATGAAAATATTTGTTTTATTAAATTGTTATATATTTTTGCGGTATAAAAAAGTCTCATCATATAACCTGTTGGTTTTTGAAGTTTCAATTTATTTTCTTGTTTTTTAAAAAATTTATATTTTATTATTAATTAAATAGTTTTGACAACATTTATTAAATGTAACTCTACATATTTTAAAAATATTGCAATAGGTCCATCTAAAAACTGTTGCCTTTACTAAGGATATAGACAACAATTTCAAGTAATGCTGCCTTAAAATATGAAAACTGTTGCATTAGGTCTTTGGTAACACGGGTATAGGCATACACCCCTATGGAACCAGTTTTCAAAGTTTTGGCAACATTTTGCGGTTTTAGGCAATAGTTTTCAAATGTTGTTAAAGACCAAAAATATTGTAGTGAGAATGAGTGAAAAATCACGTGCCTGGAACTGTGCCGAGCCAAATTCACTAGTTTCTTGGAGTGTTACAAAGATTGGTTTGATCTCAGAGGGCGACATGTTGATACTCTGTTACAAGTACGGTAAATAAGGAAAAACAACTAAGTTTTCGGAGTCTCGACGGAAGTGCTGCAACTTTGAGACGACACTTTGCTCGCAGAACCTTTGTGGGAGCGTTCCGGCTAGAAAATATTCTATGAGTCAGAAAAGAGCAGGAAACGAGATGATCTAGAGTTAATCTGTCGATTGCAGGAGAAGTCATTCCAGGCGTGTAGGCTAAAATGGCTTGGTTGCACAAATTGCTCACTTAAAAGCCGAGTCACGCCCCTGGCTGGATTTCACACCCCACTGTCATGCCCGTGAAAGGGGCGTGCAAATTTAAACTGATGTGATATCGCGTTCTGGAGCTTCTAGGGGAGTCACTGCCCATGACTGAGGTCACGCCTGTGACCTGGGGGCATGCAACAAGATTTTTTGTAGAAATGTTCCAATTTTTTCCTTGAACAAGGATGTGTGCTACAAATTGTTATTTGTAGCCCTAAATTACCCGAAAACGGAAAAGAAATCAAATTAGATAGATATTAATATAAAACTAATTAAAAGACAATTAATTATCAATAAAATGCTTCACTAAAATAGCAATGCGTAATGCACTATCAAATACCCCATACTTAAGCTCTTGTTCTTCCCGAGCAAAACTAATTCATAAGTATGGGAAGAATTCATAAGACATTCCAAAAAATTTACTCCTAATTATGTACTCTAGATAATATATGACTCAAATTAAAATAAGTTTAAAAAAATTAGATTCATAAGAAATAACTTATAATTAATAATTGAAATGAGTAGAATAAATATTAGCCTAAAGAATCTCTATCTAAATCATCATAATCAAAATTGCATTAAATACAACAAAATAATCTATGATTAAAATTATAGAAATTTTAAACTGCATAGGAAACTTTTAGAAAACTACAAAATATTAACTAAACACTCTCATATAAATCTTAGATAAGCAAATGATATTGGCTAAATGAGATAAAATTGGCATAGAAGAATTTAATTTGTTTGGAAAATGATGAATTTTATCCTCTTATTTTCATATTTTTTAATTTTCTTCTTCATTTAAATATTGCAAATGTATATATTTAGGAATGCTGAATTTTATCTTCTCATCTCCATGCCATATAATCTTTTAACTAATTATGGTACATATGTTTAGGAAACAGTGGCGGATCCAGAAAATTAATAATGGAGGTGCACAAATTGATAATGGGGGTGCACACATTTTTTTTTTGAATGTGACGTTCTAAAAATTTTAATATGGGGGCCAGACATCAACTTTTAAAAAAAAATTTAACGTTTCAATCGTATCGGAGCTGTATTTACCTTATCTGACCACCGTTTTGTCGTTTAAGTAGTCAAAATCTATTGCCTCGACGAGAGGAATTCAAATACACTAACCATTTTGAAAAATAATGGGGGTGTCAGTGTCCCTCGGGCCCCCCTCTGGATCCGCCCATATTAGGAAAGATGAATTTTATCCTCTCATTCCATGACATATGATTTTAAGCTTTTTTAAATGCCAAATAAAGGGTAAAGGGTAGGGCAAGAGCTATGATTTAAATGCTATAAAGTTCCAAAGACAAATATATTGATAGTATACAGAATAAATTGATTAATCTTAAAAATTCATGAGCTAAATTAATATAAGTATTATCTAAAGAGTTTTAAGCACATTTTTTACAAAATTGAATTATGATATTTTAAAGTGAGAAAATAAAACTAAAACATATTCCAAACAAATCAAGATAATGAAAATTCATAAAGTCAAATTCATCTAAAAATTAAATCTAACAAATTCATCTAAAATAAAGAAATACATAAAAAGAAAACTCTTTAAAAAACCTATAAATAAAACTCATAAATAAAATCAGCTTGCCTAGGTGAAGTTTGGAGGAATTCAATATTACAAAATTCATTTTATTAGAGAATAATTTTTTTAATAAGTTTTTAAGTTTTCTCAAATTTTTTTGGATATTTTAAATAAAATAAAAACATAAATAATATTTTATTCTTAGACTTAGCAAGGACTAACCAATTACAGGCTCGCAAGGTAATGGGTGGTTTTTTGTGACGAAAGTACAACGCAGACTTTTTGGAAAAAATTTGTTTTTTAAGGTTTTATAATTTTTTGGTATTTTTAGAATTTTTCAAAACAAAATTGAAAATAAAGAAAAGAAAACTTTTTTTATATTTTTGAAGATTTTCTATTTTTTTGGATTTTTTTTATAAAAATGACAATAAGAGATAACACTATTATACTTAAAAATAAACATTAACCTCAATGTTTATAAAAAAGTTGGAGGGGAAACTAGCAAAGATAATGCATAAAAATTAAATTGCACGAAAAACAAGATAACTAAGGAAGCCTCCCAAGAGCGCTTTCTCTTTCTCATCTTTGAGCTAGACAGTTATTGTTAGCTAAACTGCAAATAAAAATAATAGTGCACAAGTAACTCCCTTAGTTTACGCTTAGGTGAATGTGTCGAAGTCGGTTGCACGGGTGCTCCACCGCTTGATTCTTGATTTTTCTTTGGACCGTTAGCTTGGAAATGCAAATTCAAATTACCGATACATACCTGTGGTGATTTGGATTTTTCTAGATGAGTGTCAAATGGATCGTTAAAGAAGTTTGATTACCACGCCTCACAACTTCAAAAAACCATTAAAATAAAAGGAATAAAAAAGAAGCATGTTAAAAAAGATTTCACACGGCATAGTTTTGTGTGAAAGAAAATAATTTAGTGCTGGTTGTTTACTTTTTGAAATAATTTTTTATTTAAATATTTTAATGAATTACCAAGAAAAAAAATTGGGCACAAAATGAAAAAAGAAAAGTTGGACACCAAAAACCAGAAAAAGATTTTTTTATATACTAAAGATTACAATTGGAGATCTTCAAACTATTAGAAGATATTGTCTAGGATTTATGTTGATTGTTTCAAAATGAATTTTTATTTTGTGAGACAAAAATAGTGTATTTATGTTGATTGTTTCAAATTGAACTTTTATGAACCATAACTCAAAGGCGACCATGCAGCACACAGGTTTCCAAATACTTTGAGAGCTATGGTGCCTTCTTTCGGGAAGAAATAAAACTTAAAATTATGTTTTTGGCCCTTCTCACGGCACTACAACTCCAAAATTATTATGTAAACAGTTTCCTTTCTGGGGTAAAATGAATTAAAAGTGTGGCCAAAGCAAAATTGGAGTACCAAATAATCGGCTCAGGCTTTGTTGTTCATCAAAGCGGGGCAAATGAGAGCCGTGTGTGTGCATGCTGGCATGCTGCGTGACATCCGGAGCAACAAGCAGTGCGAGCGGGCAACGATTTGTTGCTGGTGGCATGTTGCCGACGACAAAGATCGCAGTGGTGGGGTTGTTGAAATTTTTGAAGTGAAGGTGGGTGATGGAGCAGACCACGCTGTCTGGGCGGTCTGAGTCTGCGGCCTGGGCGGACTGGTGTTGCGGCCTGAGTGGTCGGTGGCCAGAGAAGACTTGGAGGCTTGGGCGTCTAGTGGAGCGGCCTGGGCGGTCTGTCTTTGGTGGTCTGGTGGCGGTGCTCAGCTCGGCCTGCGGTTTTGCAGTTCTTGCTCATGTAGTAGCCGGGCGATTTGAAGTTTTTATCCACGGAATGTGGCGGACTTGATAGCGTCCGCGGAATTCGCTTTTTGCGGACTGGCTTTGGAGATCGGCTTAGGTCCTTGCCGAGGTCTCCGGCGATGCGGGGAGTGTTAGCCGCATTCATGGTGGCGGACTAACCATGGTGATTGGCGGTCTGGTTTTTTGTGTCCGCCGAGCTCGCGCCAGGCTCTTGGTGGTTTGCTGGACTTGGTCACTCTCTGTGACAAGTCCAGGGTGTCTGCAGTGTCCGCAGTGTCCGCTGTTGATCGGGCGATCTGCCTGTTGGTCGTGGACTCTTGTGGCAGGCTGAGGAGTTGTTCACGAGCTGTGCGGACTGTCGCCATGTCCGCATATGGCGTGCAGACTGATGCAGTATGGGCTGTGGTTGTGTCCGTGTGTTGTAGTGTGGTGGATTGGTGCTATGTTGTGGATTATGTGGGTTGTTGCCTTGTCCGCATAGTGTGTGAGGACTGGCGCGGTGTAACAACCCCATCCGTTCATATGGTATATTCTAGAAGGTCTAGCCGGGGCCCCACAGGATATACCACCAAACAGGCTCCAACTATGGGCGCGCAGGTCGGCCACAATAAAAGAAAATAGAGACAACACATGTAGCCTTAGAGGGCTAGTAGCAGTAGCAGCAACAACAGTAGGAACATCAGCCTTTATGTGTCCCGCTTGGCTCTCCGGCACCTGTATAGGGACAATCCACCCAACGGTGGCAAACAAAGCAATGGTCAGCGTTTAGCTGACCAAATTATAACGACCCTACCCCTTTTCTCGGGGCAGCGGTAATCTTCCCTGCAGACATATCATATCACAGTATGGCAATATATCTCATCAAAATATGCTTTCACGCACACAAGCCATCACAACCGTTCGCCACCCGGCCCAACGGTCCGTGCACTCAGGGCACATTCTTGGTGTTCTGGCAAATCACATGCCCACCACCGTATCAGGGTCATCACCCAACGATAACTTACTTGAGCATTTACTCCATGACGTGCAGCCGGAGTTTTATAGTCTTACTACACCGGGATGGCCCGTAGCCCCCCATTGTGTCATGGAGCGCAGGCCTAAGACTCTTGCTATACGCTCCAACAGACCGCACCTTTTGGTCTCACGTCGGACGAACATAGCGCAGGTCGGATCCTCCACCCCCCCCCCCCCCCCCCCCCCCCCGTTGCTCAAATCGCCTTGCCTTCTCCGAGTACAGCGTACTCATGGCTTAATCAAAGGCGCGGGTCGGTCTCACCAATCCTGTTCTTGGCACACACCCTGGGTATTTCTCTACACCCATTTCCTTATCACAACAGCGGGTCTTTCTTGGGCATCCCAGTACTTCCTGTTACTCTCTTCACAGGTGGACACCGCAAAATCACAAATGTCAGGAGTCTTTCCTGGCTACCATGCCAGTACTTCCTGTTATTCGCTTCACAGGTGGACACCCTACAACATCAAGCATCACCAAGGGCCTTTCCTTGTCACACCAGTACTTCCTGTGCCTCATCCACAGGTATGACCCAAAAACATAACACGGCTATTTTCCTGGGCTACCACTCCAGTACTTCCTACTACTCCATTTCGCAGGAATAACCCGTTGACTCCTTAAACAACACGTTTATCACGGAGTCTTCTCCGATTCGTATGCAACATCACCAATCCAGACCAACCTGTCCAGATGGGCTTCACATAGCATGCCTATTCCGTACTCCATTTCTGGATCTATACGCCAATAAAGGGGATTTCATGAATCACCCAAAAGACTCCCAAAATCAGCACCTCTTGGTGGGGGAATCACAAATATATGTCAAAAGGAAGTCTTCACATGGCTAGGAAGAAAAGTCGTTACCCTTGACGACCGCTTCGGTGCCATGAACTCAAAGCTAGCTTGAATGAATCACAAGAGCTTTTCCTCCGCAACACCGGCCTCTGAGCTCTCGTCGGAAAACTGCAACACCACCGGTAATCAGCCCCCTTTCCTCCTCCTCCTGCTTCCTCTCCCTTTCTCTCACTAACAATGAAGAAAGAGAAGCCAAATAAGAGAAATGATATTTCTCTTCTCATTCACGGCCTTAAGGAAATAGGGAGGCAGCTCAGCCATTGGATCCAGGCTGAAGGAATGGACGGCCACAAAAATGCCAGAAAAGCTGATTTTTGCCTGACACGGTCTGTGACACGCCCATGTCCCAGGCCGTGTGCCTCAAGCGGTGGTCAACTGACTGATCCAAACCAGCGACACGCCCATGGGACACGCCCGTGTCATGGGCCGTGTCACCCAACACGCCTCCAAACACGCCCGTGTCTGTGGCCGTGTGCATCGGCGAAAATAATCCCAAACAACCCGAGACTTCACACGGCCTGTGACACGCCCGTGTCCCAGGCCGTGTGCCAACACACGGCACGAAGACACGCCCTGTCGAAACTTTTCGTCGGGCTGCGTTCGTCGACCCGAATTGACATGCCCTGTGACATGCCTGTGTCATAGGCCGTGTTCAACTTCTCGACACTCGACGACCACATCTCGACACTCGACGATCGTCGAGAAAAAGTCGTCGAGCACAAGACATGGCCTGGGACACGCCCGTGTCCTTGGCCGTGTGCCTCCTCTCGACACATCGTCGTTCGAAAAAACGTCGACACCCAGACCGATCGTCGACACGGCCTCGACACGCCCTGAGACACTCCAGTGTCTCAGGCAGTGTCTGCTGTTCGACGACCGTCGACCTCAAATTTCGTCGACCTCGCGGCCAAATCGTTGACTCCAGCTTGACACGCCCTGGGACACGTCCGTGTCCCAGTCCATGTCACCCGAACATTGCCTGGTGAGAAAATTGGGCTGTTACAATCCTCCCGTCCTACAAGAAATTTCGTCCTCGAAATTCAGACACAGGAAGGCAATAAGTAACCAACAAGAAAAATGTTATAACATTCAACGTTTTATGTTACAACACACGACTCTCCACAGATTACAAAAACAGCTCGGGGAACTCTTCTCGCATGGTTTGCTCTCGCTCCCATGTCAGTTTTTCACGGCCGCAGTTGTCCCATCGGACTTTCACCATGCCGACCGTCTTGTTCCGCAACTATCTCTCGGTGCGATCTTCGATCTGAATGGGTCTAACTCTTGTTGTTAGCCCATACTCCACCGGCACATGATCATCCGCGATCACTTGAGCTGGATCTTTCACGGCCTTCCGAAGCACCGAGATGTGAAATACATCATGTAATCCACCTAAGTCTGCCGAAAGAGCTAGCCGATAAGCCGCTTCTCCAACTCGCTCAACAACTTCAAAAGGACCCAAATATCTTGGACTCAACTTTTTCAAGCGTCGAATCCTGGAGACACCTTTGAATGGCTTGATCTTCAAGTAGACCCAATCGCAAACCGCAAATTCCACGTTCCAGTGCTTGACATTGTAGTACTTAGCTTGTCGATCTTGAGCAATAAGTAGCTTCTCTCGAATCGTCCGTATGATTGAGTTTGCTTCATCAACCTCATTTGGTTTAAAAACCCGAGCTTCGCCCGCTTCTTCCCAAGCCAAGGGAGTACGACACTTCCTTCCATATATAGCTTCATATGGTGCCATCCCAATGCTTTCTTGGTAGCTGTTATTATATGCAAACTCTACCATATAGAGATGCTCTTCCCATCTCTTTCCGAAGTCAAGGGCGCACATTCGGAGCATGTCCTCCATTGTTCTGTTGGTACGTTCAGTTTGACCATCCGTTTGGGGATGAAAGGCAGTACTGAAAGTCAACTTCGTGCCCAACAGTCGGTGAACTAGCCTCCAATCATTTGACGTGAATCACCCATCTCGATCACTGACGATGCTCCGAGGAACACCGTGAAGCCATACAATCTGGTCAACATATAACTTTGCCAAACTTTCAACTGAATCATCCCGCCTGTTCGGGAGAAAATGTGACACTTTCGTTAGCCGGTCCACAATTACCCAAATGGAATCATTTCCTCGCTGCGATCTTGGCAAGCCGTACACAAAATCCATGGAAATATCATCAAATTTCCATTTTGGAATCGGCAGTGACTTCAAATAACCGCCCGGCTTTTGGCATTCTACCTTCACCATCGCACATGTTTGGCATTTGGCCACATAAAGGGCAACATCTTTTTTGAGCACTGGCTACCAGAATAGCTTCTTCATATCGTTGAACATCTTCGTGCTCCCGGGGTGAATGGAATACTTTGTATAATGCGCTTCATACATTAGTTCTTCCCTCAATTTCCCCACATTCGGGACGCACAAATGGCCCTCTTTGCGTAAAAGACCGTCATTCCAGGAAAATTTGTCTTCTGGCCCTTCATTCATATAGCGTAAGAGATCGTCATCCAACTCCATTGCCCGTCAAACTCGGTCCGCAAGGTCACATTGCACCTCGCTCCAGTTCAAACATGCAGTGGTAGTGCAATTCTTGTCAACACAATAAATCTCCAACGCCTCCAGCTCCTGGATAAGACGTTCATCATGCCTTTGTAACCAATTTGCTCTAGCCGGAACCCGCCGACTCAAGGCATCTGCGATAACATTCCCCTTCCCGGGCGTATAGTGAAACTCGAAAGTGTAGTCCCCAAGGAACTCCAACCACCTTCGTTGTCGCATGTTCAAGTCTTTCTGCTCCAATAGGTACTTTAGGCTCTTGTGATCTGTATAGATCTCCACCTTCACTCCATAAAGGTAGTGTCGCCACAACTTGAGTGCAAAAATCACCGCCGCTAGTTCCAAATCATGGACGGGATAATTTCGCTCGTGCACCTTCAGCTGTCGTGAGTCATAAGCAATAACCTTTCCACTTTGCAGAAGAACGCAGCCTAAGCTGCTCCCTGATGCATCACTATAAATCACAAATCCATCGGTCCCACTTGTCGAAGAAAACACCGGCGCCGTGGTCAACCGAACTTTCAGCTCTTCAAAAGCTCGTGCGCACTCTGGCGTCCAAACGAACTTCTGATCTTTTCGCGTCAGTGTGGTTAGCGGCAAAGCGATCGGCGAGAAGTTTTCCACAAATCTTCTATAGTAGCCCGCATGTCCAAGGAAACTCCTGACCTCGGCCACAGAAGACAACATTGGCCACGCCTGTATGGCCCTTATCTTCGCTGGATCCACTGCAATGTCCGCTCCACTCACCACATGGCCCAAAAATTCCACCGATGATAGCCAAAACTCGCACTTCGAGAACTTGGCATAGAGCTGATTTTGCCTCAACGTGTTCAACACCAACCTCAAGTGTGTCTCAAGTTAAGCTTTTAACTTCGAGTACACTAGGATGTCATCAATGAACACGATCACAAACAGATCCAAGTACTCTCGAAAAATACGGTGCATCAAATCCATAAACACCGAGGGCGCATTGCACAGTCCAAATGGCATGAATGTGAACTCATAGTGCCCATAACACGTTCCAAATGCGGTTTTTGGAATGTCACCTTCCCGAATTCTTAACTGGTAATAACCAGACTTCAGGTCCAACTTCGAATAGACGGTCGAGCCCACCAGCTGATCGAACAACTCATCAATTCGGGGTATCAGATACTTATTCTTCTCGGTCAGCTTATTCAGTTCACAGTAATCAATACACAATCGCAACCCACTGTCTTTCTTCTTTACAAAAAGCACAGGCGCGCTCCAAGGTGACATACTTGGGCGTATATACCCTTGCTCCAGCATTTCTTGCAGGTGAACCTTCAACTCAGCCATCTCTTTTGGCGCAACACGATATGGCGAGCAAGCCACAGGTTTCGCACCTAGCACCAACTCGATCGTGAAGTCAATCTCCCGATGGGGTGGTAGCCCAGGGAGATCCATGGGAAACACATCTGTAAAGTCCGCCACAATCGGAACCTCGCACATACTAGCCTTAGGCTCAACAGGCTGAATCAGTGCGAAGTAACACTCCGCACCCTTCCGAACAGCCTTGACTACCTGGAGTGCAGACATCAATGTCCCGCCCACTCCTCGCATACCCGCGAACTTTGTCTCATGTTTGGTATTCTGGCCCAATGTGATTTCTTTGGACTGGCAATCAATCATAGCATGCTGCTCCGCAAGCCAATCCATCCCAAAAATCACGTCGAATTCCGATATTGGCAAAACAAATGCAGTTAAGCTGAAATCCCGACTTCCTAACTGAACTGCCACATCGCAAGCTTGATCCGCAATCATCCAACAGACATTTGGCAACACGACTCTAACGCTATCTGTCTTTGCACGACTGGGTATCCCAAACCGCGTTATAAACTCGCTAGACAGAAAAGAATGCGATGCACCCGTATCAAACAGTGCTCGCGCCAGCGTGTCCCGAATCATCACAAAGCCTGTGACAAACATGTCACACACAAACCGCAAACATAGATAGACTAAGCAAAGCATACAAACAATAGCATATGCAAAACTAAACTCATACTTGTGACGACGTCACTCTGCTTGATGGCCTCCTGCAGGCCAAGATTGTAGACCCGGGGTTGCGCCTGTGAGGCAGAGGAATCCACCACCGCCTTTCCTTTTTCCGCATAAGATGCTCCCGCCTTCTTTTCACTCTTTGGCGGCATCTGACAATCTCACGCAATATGCCCCATCTGGCCACAATTATAGCAGATACGAGTATCTGGCTTTGAGGTAGCCCCCGACGTTGCTCCCATTGCAACTGATGAAGGAGCTTGTCCACCTGTCTTGGACTTCTTGACCCATCTCTTCTTATAAAATGGTTTCCCAGATCGGGGCTACTTCCACTCCGGTTGCGATACAACCAAAGCTCTCTTCCCCTGTACCCTTTTCATATCCTTTTCCAGTGCGCTCGCAGTGTCAACCAACGCCTGGAAGCCTTGGTTCACCAAACTTGACACACGGAACCTCAGCTCATCCCTCAGTCCTTCATTGAACCGATTGGTCTTCCTCTGCTCATCAGCAAAAATCGAACCCGCATACCGCCCCAAGCGTGTAAATTCATGCAAGTACGCGTCAACACTGCCATCACCTGGGGCAGCCTTTGGAATTCTTTTTCCATGGCTATCCGCTGAGCCGCAGGAAGGTGCTTTGCTAGGAAAAGTCGGGAGACTTCTTCCATCGATACTTAGGTTAAAGGACGACCTGCCAAGTGATGCAACTCCATCTCATCCCACCACAATCTAGCTTATCCTTCAAGAAAGAAGGTAGCTAAGGTAACTTTCTGATGTTCCGCCGTTCCAATCGCCATCATAACTCGCTTGACGCGCGATAACCAATCCTCAGCCTGCGTCGGAGTTCCCACTCCCGAGAGCGTAGGCGGATGGAAACTCATAAACCGCGTTAGCTACTTCTCAGCCGCTCGAGGAGCCACATCCACTACAGGTTCAGACCTTGCCGCCACCTGTTCTGGCCTCACAGCCGCTTGCTCCTGCCTAAGTGGCTGGCCTTGGATCATAGTAAATAAAGCATCCGCAACTAAACACACATGTTCCGCAAACGGTGGAGGTGTAGGCACCTCGGCTGGTGTCGTACTTTCATCAGAACGCTGGGGCTCAGACGACCCAACTCCACTTCGTGTCACCTAAAGGTGGACAAGACACACACATTAGCGGTCGTACCCAAGCAAACAACATAAAATAAGAACACTCAGGTTCCTCAAACACACAAATTTTGCATTCCTATCATGGACATTCAGGAGTTCATTCGTAGACTTTGGTTTGCACAAACACGTGCTCGTCACCCCACAAAAGAAGTCGACCACGACTTCGAGAGGGAAAGAACAAAACAACTGATACCAAAAATGTAACAACCCCATCCGTTCATATGGTATATTCTAGAAGGTCCGGCAGGGGCCCCACAGGATATACCACAAAACAGGCAGTGAAGGTACATAATGATACCAGAGTAGTGCATCGCACCTATCACAAAGCATTCTAGCGGAATCCTATACTACAACTTGAACTCCACCAGTGAATGTCCAACATATAACACAACCCACGTTGTATATATCATCCATTGGAATGTCTTACACGAGTACAAAAGATGGCCTTATGGCCTTACATGGCTTTCACACAGTGGTTTCAACTATGGGCGCGCAGGCCGGCCACAATAAAAGAAAACAGAGACAACGCATATAGCCTTCGAGGGCTAGCAGCAGTATCAGCAACAGCAGCAGGAACATCAGCATTTATGCGTCCCGCTTGGCTCTCCAGCACCTGTACAGGGACAATCCACCCAACGGTGGCAAACAAAGCAACGGTCAGTGTTCAGCTGACCAAATTATAACGACCCTACCCCTTTTCACGGGACAGCGGTAATCTTCCCTGCAGGCATATCATATCACAGTATGACAATATATCTCATCAAAATATGCTTTCACACACACAAGCCATCACAACCGTTCGCCATCCGGCCCAACGGTCCATGCACTCAGGGCACATTCTTGGTGTTCTGGCAAATCACCTTCCCACCACCGTATCAGGGTCATCACCCAACGGTAACTTACTTGAGCATTTACTCCATGGCGTGCAGCCGAAGTTTACTACATCGGGATGGCCCATAGCCCCCCATTGTGTCATGGCGCGCAGGCCTAAGACTCTTGCTATGCGCTCCAACAGACCGCACCTTTTGGTCTCACGTCGGACGGACATAGCGCAGGTCGGATCCTCCACCCCCCTCCCGTTGCTCAAATCGCCTTTCCTTCTCCGAGTACAGCGTACTCATGGCTTAATCAAAGGCGCGGGTCGGTCTCACCAATCCTGTTCTTGGCACACAGCCTGAGTATTTCTCTACACCCATTTCCTTATCACAACAGCGGGTCTTTCTTGGGCATCCCAGTACTTCCTGTTACTCTCTACACAGGTGGACACTGCAAAATCACAAATGTCAGGGGTCTTTCCTGGCTACCATGCCAGTACTTCCTGTTACTCGCTTCACAGGTGGACATCCTACGACATCAAGCATCACCAAGGGCCTTTCCTGGTCACACCAGTACTTCCTGTGCCTCATCCGCAGGTATGACCCAAAAACATAACACAGCTATTTTCCTGGCCTACCACTCCAGTACTTCCTGCTACTCCTTTTCGCAGGCATAACCCGTTGACTCCTTAAACTACACGTTTATCACGGAGTCTTCTTCGGTTCGTATGCAACATCATCAATCAAGACTAACCTGTCCAGATGGGCTTCACACAGCATGCCTATTCCGTACTCCATTTCCGGATCTATATGCCAACAAAGGGGATTTCATGAATCACCCAAAAGACTCCCAAAATCAGCCACCCCTTGGTGGGGGAATCACAAATATATGCCAAAAGGAAGCCTTCACATGGATAGGAAGAAAAGTCGTTACCATTGACGACCACTTCGGTGCCATGAACTCAAAGCTAGCTTGAATGAATCACAAGAGCTTTTCCTCCGCAACACCGGCCTCGGAGCTCTCGTCGGAAAACTGCAGCACCACCGGTAATCAGCCCCCTTTCCTCCTCCTCCTGCTTCATCTCCCTTTCTCTCACTAACAATGAAGAAAGAGAAGCCAAATAAGAGAAATGAGATTTTTCTTCTCATTCACGGCCTTAAGGAAATATGGAGGCAGCTCAGCCATTGGATCCAGGCTGAAGGAATGGATGGCCACAAAAATGCCAGAAAAGCTGATTTTTGCCTGACACGGCCTGTGACGCGCCCGTGTCCCAGGCCGTGTGCCTCAAGCGGTGGTCAACCGACTGATCCAAACCAGCGACACGCCCATGGGACACGCCCGTGTCATGGGCTGTGTCACCCAAAACACCTCCAGACACGCCCGTGTCTGTGGCCGTGTGCATCGGCAAAAATAATCCCAAACAACCCGAGACTTCACACGGCCTGTGACACGCCCGTGTCCCAGGCCGTATGCCAACACACGGCACGAAGACACGCCCTGTCGAAACTTTTCGTCGGGCTGAGTTCGTCGACCCGAATTGACACGCCCTGTGATACGCCCGTGTCACAGGCCGTGTTCAACTTCTCGACACTCGACGACCACATCTCGACACTCGACGATCGTCGAGCAAAAGTCGTCGAGCACACGACACAGCCTGGGACACGCCCGTGTCCATGGCCGTGTGCCTCCTCTCAACACATCGTAGAGCGAAAAACGTCGACACCCAGGCCGATCGTCGACACGGCCTCGACACGCCCTGAGACACGCCCGTGTCTCAGGCCGTGTCTGCTGTTTGACGACCGTCGACGCCAAATTTCGTCGACCTTGCGGCCAAATCGTCGACTCCAGCTTGACACGCCCTGGGACACGCCCGTGTCCCAGGCCGTGTCACCCGAACATTGCATGCTGAGAAAATTGGGCTGTTACACGCGGTGTCTGCCTGTTGGTGGAATGTCCTTGGCTTGGCTCCTGGCGGGTTGGTTGTAGTCCGGCTAAGTCCTTGCGGATTTGACGGACTGGGCTTTGCTAGCTGCGAGCTGGGGTGGTGACTCTATTCATTAGGGAGGTGTCCACACTCCTCACCCTGCCTATAAATAGACCCACTGACATGTCTACAGTAACTGAGGGAACAGTAAGTTTAGACTTGGTTAAGTGCTGCGGCCTTAGTTTTCTTGTCTGCGCAGTTTGATCAGAGTTAACTGGTTGCTGTTTGCAGGTTGCGCGGCTAGCACTATGGAGCCATGAGTTTGGCTTTGAATTCGGTCAGGATCAGTGAAGTTTGCGGTTACAATCGGTGGTCTCAGCAGATCGCTTCTGCAGCTTATCAGTTTTCTCTACTACAGTTTTTCCAAGTTCAATAACCTGTCTGTCAGGCTCGGGCGGTTAGGCGGTCTGTTCTTCAGTTCGGCAGCAGTCAGCGAATAACGGTGTGTTCGCACGACCTCATGGTCTCGGCGGACTCCGTATTCTATTTGTCTTCTAGCAGCAGCTGTTTGGGCAGCCTCAACGACTTTGGTGGACTGGGCGGTCTCGACGGTCTCCATTTCTGTCCGCCCGAATTGATTTGTTTCTTTCTATTTTTTCCTTGTGTACTGGCTAAATCATGTCTCACCACGTATACCTCGTCCTGTAAAGAAGTAAATAAATATATGATCTGCTTGTTCCTTCTTCTTGTAATTGGTGTTTGAGCTTGCTTTCCTAGTTCCGCTTGATCAAGGTATGATCTTGATAGCTCTGAGAATATTAATTTGGCGTCAGACTATCTCGCTGATCATCTTGAGAAAATTCAACATGGTATCAGAGGAATGTTCAGTTGCTTGAGCAATGATCAACTTGTGTTGTGCTCTGTGCTTCTGAAAGCTTACACCAAGGTTGTTGCAATGGAAGTGAGTTATGCAAGAGGTCTGGGTATTGAACTCTTAACGCCGACTAACTTCAAAAAGTGGAAGTTGTGCATGAAGAGTTATCTTCTGGGCGAGGAACTATGGGAGGTCGTCGGTGGTGGCAACAGGAAAGAAGTTACAGCTGCGTTTGGGACTGCTGAGCAGGTGAGGGTGAAAGAAAATGGTTGTCAACCTAAATCACCTAGAGGGAGGTGAATATGTGAGTTGTGCGTCTTTTGCGAAATAAAAAAAATAATTAGAGCACAGCACGGAACTATCTACCAATATCACAGATGATACAAGATTTATAGTGGTTCCCCGACCTTGGGTACATCCACTTTCCCTCACCGATCTAGCAATCAACTAGACTCGGCTACTCCACTATCTCGGATCGAAAAACCGATCCTACCCTTGGAACAAAGTTCCAACAAACTCGATCCAAACAACGGGATCTACACCTCGGAAGATAACACTTCCTACAAACTCGAAGTGAAAAAAACTCCTACACTCGGAGAAACTTTCTCCTACAAGATTAATAAAGTTTTAGAAAAGTTAAACAAACAGTAAATCCAATCAGATCTGATGAAACGGCCAGAATCTTCTTCTTAGGAACTTTGCAGCACTTTCAGAAATCGATGAAGAAAATCTTGGCCCAGATCTGGATCTTCTTTGCTTTTACAGAATCAGAGAGAGAAGACGAACAGTGATGTCGATCTCGATCTGTAACTTTCTTCAGAATGAATCCTCTGAAATTACAAGCAGTGGCCGGAGAAGATGTCGGCGGCGGCTTCTGTTCCGTGAAAAACAGAGAGAGGAGTAGTGAAATTCCTTTTTGAGATGATCGACGAGAAGGCTTTTTGAAATTCTCAGAAAATTCTTAGAAACTTCTCTTTCTTCCATAGGGTTTGACATTTTCTGACAAGACATTATATAAGATGAAAATAACGGTCATAATTGGTCTCAATGATGTGCACATGGACCAATCATGTCGCGTGATTTGAAATTCCCGTCAAATGTGGACTTAGACAAAATTTCAAGAAGATTCGGCCATATATACGAGTGAGTGAGGGACTACTCGAGTAGGTGAGGAACTACTCGAGTGCATGAAGGAAAGTCAACTCGGGTATATATATATTGTCTACTCGAGTAGATAGAAAACAACTACTCGAGTAAGAAAGTAGAACTACTCGAGTAGGTATATGGACTTACTCGAGTACATGAAGGAACTACTCAAGTACGTATATGGGCTTACTCGAGTACATGAAGGAACTACTCGAGTACAGGTAAGAACTACTCGAGTAGGTTGCATAAGCTACTCGAGTACATGAAGGATTACTCGAGTATAATACTTGGAAGAATTCTGAAGATGTCAAGAAGCAGTTACTCGAGTAGTTAAACTAAGCTACTCGAGAGGAAGTGATCTACTCGAGTATATGAATGAAGTACTCGAGTAAATGACTTGGAAAATTCTGGAGTAGGGAAATTACAGAATACATGAGTGAAGCTTTGATCTACTCGAGTAGGTAAGATGAACTACTCGAGTATGTGAGTATACTTACTCGAGTCAAAGACTTAGAAAAATATGGAGGAAGAAAACTTTAATACTCGGGTAAGAATAATGATCTACTCGAGTAGTTAAGCATGCTTACTCGAGTATACAACAGTCTACTCGAGTACTTTGACTTAGCTACACGAGAGATAGAATGAGTTACTTGAGTATAAGGCTTTCTGACTCGAGTAAAATACATCTGATCTACTCGAGTAGTTATCGACCTACTCGAGTAAATGACTTAGAAAAATTCTTGATGTTGGAAAAAAATCTTTCTTCTTGAGTGGTCAACTTCCAACCTTCTTCACATAGTCTAAGGGCTTGTAAATGAAGTGTACACATGGGTCACATGGGTCAACACCTTGGATCACACAATGAGGGATTATATTGGATGGTCCTGTGTTTGGTGACCCATTGTAGACTGACATTGGTCTACTCTTCTTATTGGAGTCCCGCAAGCACATAACTAAAACCAAGCATCAAATACAACCTAATTCATCTTAGTTCCAGGGTGACTTCATCAAATCTGGGTTAATGTGGATATGATCCCCAACAATCTCCCCCTATTTGTTGAAATCAGAACCCTTTACACTAAGGTGAATTATAGACATAAAAGAAACTAAGTAGAAAAATTAGTGCAAGCAAGCAATAAACAAAGGAAAAGATAATTAGGCAGAAATTTAGAAAAGTATTAATAGGAATTTCCAAAAGTATCAATTCTACAGCTTGTCATTTCATATCTCAACATAGTTTAGGTTTAAGCTTAGGTTTGCTGCTTTTCCATCTTTTCTTGCTGTCTTCTTAGATAGCTGAAAGGCTTAGGGAAATATTTGGGAGGCCTTGGAGGAGCAGCAGGATTATTTCTCTCAAACTCTCTATCATGGATCTTCCTTTTTAGCATTGATTTCTCATATAACTCCCATTCCTGGGAACTGTAGTGAATGTTCCTGTTCTCATTAAGATCCATAACTAGTCTGAGTGTGTCCAAAATTAGAGACTTGGAAGTTGGAGACCAAGCTTCAGCATATTCAGGAGCTCTAGTAGGAGCAGTCCTGCTAGCAGAGGGGCCTTCACCATACTTCCTTTTCTTCTTGAAGGTTTTGATCTCTGGAGGAGCTTGAAGGAAGATATCAGCAGGGTCTTCTTCCCAGCCTGGAATATAAGTATCTGAAGGAGCAACTGAGTCTCCAGGCCTGGGAGAGAAGGTAGGTTGCAGAGGAACAGCTGGGGCAGAGACATCTGTAGCTAGAGGGTTGAGATGATGGGGAATGATGTTGGGGTCAACTGCAAGATCTGGCAGAATCTGATTGTGCATCCAGACAGTAGTGTCATAGGTGTGAAATTTGTCACTCTGTATCTTGGCTAGCACATCATCTTGAATGGTCTTCACATGAGCTTCCCATACATCTGACTTCTGAGTAGCAGATTTTTCTACTTGTTCTTTAAGTTCTTTGATCAAACCCTCCCCCTTTCTGATTTCAACAGATAGCTTGGTTATAGCATCTTCTTTGAAAAGACCAACTTCGTCACAGATTTTCATTTTGTTAGCTTCATTTCTCTTGTCTAGCTCTATCTGATTGTTAGCAAAGGTGACACCGTATTCCATAACATTGCCAACACTAGTGATAGTGTGGTCTAGGGCTTTGCCACCAAGTTGAAATAGGTACTTGAGCTTGTCAGTATTATGCTGAATTTCAGCAAAGCCTCTGCTAATCTCAGTCTCAAGAGCAGTTACTTTGTCAGTTACTATCTTTAGAGAAGTGTCAAAATAATTTCTTTGTTCTTGCAGCAGGAAAGAGATTTGGGACAGCAAATCTGAGGAGGAAGAGACTGTAACAGCAGCAGTAGAGGGAGCAGTAGTAGGGAGAGGAGGAGTTACCCAAGGAGCTATTTCTTCAATGATCACAGAGCTGTCAGCTCTTGTGGTATGAATTACAGCATCCCTTTCTTCTGTATCATGAGGGATGGAGAAATCTAGGGTTCTGAGAGGGGCCGCAGCTGGCTCTGGAGAGGGCTCATCAAAAATAAGAATGGTGTCTTGCTGGTCTTTGAGGGCATCTGGAGATTTGGCTGGAGTCCTGGCTGGAGAATGTGCAGGAGATTGTGCTGGAGTGGAGTCCTTGTGACATCCAGAGGATGGAGCTGGAGGATATAGAGGAGGAATGGTCATCACTTCTTCAGAAATCTCTGCAATCATAGCATCTATGGCAGCAGCTATGGAGAGAAGAGATTCTGGAGGTATCTCATCTGAGGGAGTTGCTGGATTTAAAGGAGTATGAGGTAGGGAAGGAATTGCTGGCTGAGGAGAGGGCTTCCTGACTGAGGTAGAAGGAGCAGGCTCTCCCTCACTTGGTGAACCAGAGGAGCTGGCCACATGATGAGGAGAGGGAGATGGAGTCCTGTCTTCTAGTGCTGGATCTGCTGGAATTTCTGAAATCTTTGCAGCTTGGGCAGGATTCTTCAGCTTGAGTTCCCATCTCTGAATTGAAGAGATGGAGACCTTCTTCATGTGATGAAGAGGTGTCCCTTTGGAGAAGTTGAATACTTCAGGATTTGTTTCATGGAGGAGCAGAGAGATAATTCTGGTGTAGTTGGGGGATTTTAAACTGTCCTTGATTTTGTCCAGAATCAGCATCCCAAACTGATATTTCTTGCAGCAGACAATGGATTGCATTATGTCGAAGAAATATAGGGGAATATCCCTTATGGAGTTGGTCTTGCACAGCAGAATCTTGCCAATAATATCAACTAGAAATTTTCCTTCAGCGTTCATGTCTGACCTTTTAATATACTGAGCTTCAGAAGAAATGCCACAAAAAAGGGTTGTTTTGTCAGAGTCTTCATCATCTAAATCATCTTCTTCATCGACAAGCGGCAAACGGAGAAGCTGAGAGACAGAGGTCTTAGTGAGCTTGATTTTCACACCTTTCACTTTTGATTTTAGGACAAGTCCATGATGCTTGACCTTCAGGTTGGAGAAGAATTCAGCGACTTCTGGGAATAAAATTCGGCAGGCTTCCTGGAGGATGAAGGAGAGGCCGGCGGTGTCGAGAAGGATGAGAAGGTTGTGGAAGTCATCTGAGAGCTCTGCAATACCTGCGGTAACGAGTTCTGATCCGACGCCTATCTTGGAATAAGCGGCCATGGCTGCGGTAGACTAGAAGTGGTGAGGAGGGAAGCGGCTCTGCAACAGCGGCGGAGTAGGCGAAACGACAGAGGGTACTCGAGAGAACGAAATGATTTCGTGTAGAAGATTTTTCGGAATTTCATATTTATTACCCTAAATTAGTCCTAATTAATTTTGAGGAAATTAACGTTGAAGAAAGAAAAAGCGGCATTAGCCTTGGGTGGCGAATAGAACATATTCAAAAAAAAAATGGCAGACAACTACACGAGAGAGTTAAGAATTACTCGAGTAGGTAAGTAGTTACTCGAGTAGGTCTAGAAGGGTACTCGAGTAGATAAGTAGTTACTTGAGTAGGTCTAGAAGGGTACTCGAGTAGGTAAGTAGTTACTCGAGTAGGTCTAGAAGGGTACTCGAGTAGGTAAGGGTTACTTACTCGACTATGTCTTAATTTTCTCGAGTCAAGCAGAGAAAAATTTGAAAATCTAAATTTTGACTAACCCCTTGGAATTTCTTGCTTCTTAGACATCCAACCTTCTTTAGTTCTCATGTTGAGCATTCCAAGTTCCGTTTTGAAGAAAGAGAACTTGATCTCGTCCAGCAGCTTAGTGAAGATATCTGTAACTTGCCTGTCTGTGGAGACATATTGGAGATCTATGTCCCCATGCTCTACATGCTCCCGGATGAAATGATACCTTAGCTCGATGTGCTTTGTCCAGTTGTGCGTGACTGGATTGTTGGCTATTGCGATTGCGCTGGAAGAGTAGCAAAACAGAGAGATATTCTTGAACTTTATGTTGTAGTCTTCGAACTGATTCTTTATCCAAAGTAACTGTGTGCAGCAACTGCCTGCAGAGATGTACTCTGACTCGGCCGTTGAGATTGCGACACAGTTCTGCTTCTTGCTACTCCAGGAGATTAGCCTTCTTTCGAAGAATTGGCAAGTCCCTGAAGTGGTTTTTCGGTCGTCTTTGCTACCTGCAAAATCTGCATCTGAAAATCCAATCAGTTCACTGTCATTACTTCTTGGGTACCATAAGCCAAGATTTGGTGTGCCTTTAAGGTATCTCAGGATTCGCTTTGTAGCAGCGTAATGAGATTCCTTGGAGTTCTCCTGAAATCTAGCACAGACACATGTTGAAAACATTATGTCAGGCCTACTGGCAGTAAGGTAGAGCAAGGATCCAATTATACTTCTATACTTGGTTTCATCAAAAGGTTTCCCTTTTTCATCCTTGTCCAGAGACATAGTTGAGCTCATTGGAGTCCTCATAGAGGTTGCGTTCTCCATTCCGAATTTCTTAATTAGCTCTTTGGTGAACTTGGTCTGCGAGATGAAAATTCCATCTTCAGATTTTTTCGCCTGAAGCCCTAAGAAATACTTCAGCTCGCCCATACTGCTCATTTCGAACTTGCCTTGCGTAAGTTTTGAGAAAATTTTGCAGAGGTTGTTGTCTGTAGAGCCAAAAATAATGTCGTCGACATAGATTTACACTAGCAAAATCTTGCCTTTAATTTCCCTAAGAAATAATGTCTTGTCTATCTTCCCCCTTGAGAATTTGTTCTCAAGTAGAAAGATATACAGCGTCTCATACTAAGCTCGAGGAGCTTGTTTCAGACCATATAGGACCTTTTGCAGGAAATAGAAATAATCAGGAAAATTAGGATCAACGAAACCTGGAGGTTGTTCCACATACACTTCCTCCTTTATGTTACCATTTAGGAAGGTAGACTTCACGTCCATCTGATAGGCGGTGAAGCCTTTGAATGCAGCATATGCTAGGAACAGCCTTATTGCCTCCAGCCTTGCCACTAGAGCATATATTTGGTCGAAGTCGATTCCTTCTTCTTGACGATAGCCTTTAGCGACGAGTCTGGCCTTGTTCTTTATGATCGTCCCGTCTACGTCCATATTGTTCCTGTAGACCCATTTTGTTCCAATGATGTTCTTCCCTTTGGTCGTGGAACAAGTTTCCACACATTGCAGCGCTTGAACTAATTTAGCTCTTCTTTCATTGCCATTATCCACGATGCGTCTGAGTTTGCTTCCTCAAACTTCTTTGGTTTGACCTGCGAGAGAAAACTTAAATAAAGATTCTCGTTAGTTGTACCTCTTCGAGTTCTGACACCGTCCCGGGGATCTCCTATGATCTGGTCCATGGGGTGATCCTTTAGATGTCTGAGCTCTAAAGTTCTTGCATCTGGATTATCTTCAATAACTGGAGTGATTTCTTCAACTTGGATGACTTCTTCATTTTGATCATCATCCTCTCCAATAGGAGTTGGAGTGGTGATCTTAATGAGCTTTTCACCTTTGTCTTCGGATGGTTCATCCAAGCTGGTTTCTTTCAGCTTTTCACCTGCATCTTCAATGAGCACACTAGACGGATTGATTTGTAGCAAACTCGTCTCATCAAATACAACATGTATCGATTCTTCTACCACCAGGGTTTTTTTTATTGAATATCCTATATGTCTTATTATGGCTACTATAACCTACAAAAATACCTTCAAAACTCTTTTCGCTGAACTTGCTGGTATGATACTTACCATTGTTGAGTACGAAGTATTTGCAGCCAAAGATTCCAAAGTATGAGACTGTTGGTTTCCTGCCTTTCAGAAGTTCGTAAGGTGTCTTATCGTGGTCTTTGTTTATGAGTGCTCGATTTTGCACGTGGCATACAGTGTTGACAGCTTCAGCCCAGAAGTACTCCGATAGTGAAGCATCACTCAACATGGTCCTGCAGGCCTCTATGAGTGTTCTGTTCCTTCTCTCAACCACTCCATTCTGTTGTGGAGTACGAGGAGAGGAAAACTCATGAAAGATACCTAAGCTTTCACAGAATTCTGTCATGGCCCCAGATTTGAACTCTGTTCCGTTATCACTTCTGATTTTGACTATGGAGCAGTTGTATTCATTCTGGACTTGCTTGACAAAATTAGTAAAGATGTCGAAGGTATCTGACTTGTGTTTCAGAAAAAACACTCACGCAAAGCGCGAGTAATCATCAATAATTACCAATATATAATCCTTACCTCCCAAACTTCTAACTTGCAGTGGACCAAACAAGTCCATGTGCAGTAGATGGAGACATCTGTTAGATTCTTTGCCAATAACGCTTTTAAAGGTAGCCCTTGTTTGCTTACCTTTTACGCATGCATGACAAGGTCTATCTTTGACGCACTTGACATTTGGGGCAACACATACTAAGTTCATTGAAAATAATTTATTAATAGTTTTGAAATTAATATGTGCTAGTCTCTTGTGTCATTGGTCACCAAGAGACGCACTATCTTTTGCTAAAAGACACACTGGTGTAGAGGAATCTATACAGATGAAATTTAAACATAAAATATTCCTGCTTCGAGTGCCGGATAGAATCGTTTCCATATTGTCAACGGATTTTATCAAGCACTTATCAGCATGGAATTCAACTATGTATCCTTTATCGCAGAGTTGGCTTATGCTAATGAGATTGTGTTCCAATCCTTCAACATAAGCCACATCCATGAGGGATACATTGTCGTTGGTAATCATACCGTAGCCTCTTGTAATTCGTCGGTCTGAACCTCCAAAGATGACCTTTGGTCCGTTCAAGACAGGAGAGAAGTTTTGCAAAAGGCTTCTTGTCCCGGTCATATGCCGAGAGCATCCACTGTCCAAGTACCAGATGGGCATTTTGTTGGCCTTTGGACATACCTGCAATCATAATCAATTTGCCTTAGGAACCCAAACACGTTTGGGTCCTTGGTCTCGGGTTAGAGTACTCCCCCTACGAGTGTTAGCATTATGAGCGGTCATTCTCATATTGCTGCCACGAGGGGTTGCAGTATTTCTAG
Source organism: Platanthera guangdongensis (assembly GCA_039583875.1). NCBI lineage: Eukaryota > Viridiplantae > Streptophyta > Magnoliopsida > Asparagales > Orchidaceae > Platanthera > Platanthera guangdongensis. Next base: position 228,262,622 of record CM077153.1, on the reverse strand, counting down.
AATTGAACCAACAATCTATGGCGAAGTGACCAACCTTGCCACAGCACCAACAGTCAAATCTGTTGTACGTTTACCTCAAGATCTACTGCTTGACCTTTTGGAATTGTGGTCTAGCAGGGGCAGCATTCTTGGAGGAAGATGCCTCATGATGATGGCAATCACATGGCTTCTTCTCCTTTATGGGCTTCTCTACAACAGGCTTTGTCTTTGGTGTCTTCTTGAAGTTATGCCCATGATTGAAAGTGTCATAGCTCTGAAGAATAACTTCTTCATAAGGTGCCTTAAAGACACTTTCGCCAAAGTTTCGGGGTCGAGTCCATCCTTGATAGCGGGACTTTGGCTCTACATAGGTAGGCCTAGCAAAGTGCCCCTAGGATGAGTCAAAATCAAACTCATTTGTCAGAAAGATGACTTTCTTGAATGTAGTTTGATCTTGAGGGGATTTCCCCTTCTCTTTCTCCAAGACCTTTTTGGCGGCCTTATTATTCTGTTGATTCTTGTTTCTCCTAGAGGATTTACTAGGAGCTTCTTCATGGCCTAGTCCGGCTCCCTTGGCCTTTGCTGAGAATTCAGCAATGAATGGAAGAACAGTTTTGGGCTTCGTGAAGCTTTCAACAAGTTTCTTTTCAGCCGCAAGCTGGGCTTCCAACTCTTTGATGATCTTCTCCTTAAGGTCAAGGTGCTCAAGAGCCTTGTTATATTCTTCAATTGCATTATTGAAGTTTTCTTCGAGGGAGTCAGTCTTTGCGACTTTCTCTCTCAAGATGCTCTCTTCGGCTTTTAGAGATTTGATCTCTTTAGCCTGAGTCTTCAGGACTCGATGACATTTGTCGTAAGCCATGATTAGCTCCTTATACTGGGCCATTAATTCTGACTCATTGTCAGAGGAGCTACCATAGCAATCATGTTCAGAGACTTCAGAATCTGAAAGAGGGGTATGAGAGTTTACCTTCCCAGTGAACTGGGGCTCTTGTTCATCATCTGTTTAAGACATTAGCCCAAAATAAGCTTCTTCTTCTTCACTTGACTCAGATGAGTCAGAGTCGCTAAGAGTCTTGCTCTTTTTGGCTATGAGGCTCTTCTCTTTCCTCTTCTTGTTGTGTGAGGATTTCTTCTCTTCTCTTCTACCACCCTCATTCTTCTTATGAGGTCAATCGACAATGACGTGACCTAGCTTATTACAACAATTGCAAATGATGTAAGTTGAAACGTATTTGTTCTGTTTAGTATTGTACCTTTCGTGGCTTCATGAGTCTTTTCTTTGTCGATCGCCATCGCGCCGCAATCTTCTGTATGAGACATCCTTGCCTTTTCATTGTTTCTTTTTATTAAGAAACTTCTTGAATTGCCTTGAGAGTAAGGAAAACTCTCCTTCAGATAGTTCAGAGTCTGAAGTGCTAGGCTCTGATGTTTCTTCTTCTTCATCAACTTCTGGAGCTGGAGCGGGGGAGGCAGCCTTAGTCTTTCTAGAGGTGTCTGCCTTCAAAGCGACAGATTTCTCCTTGAGTGCAGACCTGCCTTTCTCTTCTTCAGCTTTTTTTGTATTGATTTGGAGTTCATAGGACATAAGCTTTCCAAAGAGATTTTGCGGGTCCGTTTCAGCTAGCTTCCCGAACTCCCTGATGGCGCATACCTTGTTATCCCATTCCTTGGTTAGGGATCTCAAGAATTTGTTATTCAGTTCTCCGTTGGTGAAGCCACGGCCATACACCCTTAGCCCATTCACAATTTTGAAGAAGTTTTCAAAGGTGTCGACAATTGTTTCCTTGTTCCCTTGTCGGAATGCTTCATATTTCTGGTTGAGAAGGGATCTCCGATCATCCCTTACCTCTTCAGTTCCTTCCATCAAAGTGACTAAGGAATGCCACATCTCCTTAGCCGATTGGCAGTGAATCAAATTCTGCAGCATCGAGTCATCGACTGCACTTGCTATAATGTTCTTAGCTTTCTTGTCGAGGGAGACAAGTGCAATCTCGTCTTTGTTGAGATCCATTAGCTTTTTGGAACTTTTTTGGTAGGGTCGATAGTGGACGTAGTCATGGGAACATAAGGACCTTCTTCAACGATCATGAAGATCCTTGGATCCACAGCTTCCATGAAAAATTGTATCCTTTCTTTCCACATGGGAAAGTTATTCTTGTTGCACAGTGGAAGCTTGGAGAAATCTTTACCCTTGTACATTTTATGGTAGAATCTAGCAGACAATAGATTTGGATATGATCAAGGTGTTAACCTTTTGACGATCAACCTGCCTCTGATACCAATTGAAAGAAAACGGCTGTCAACCTAAATCACCTATAGGGGGGGTGAATAGGTGAGTTGTGCGTCTTTTGCAGAATAAAAAAAATAATTAGAGCACAACACAGAACTATCTACCAATATCACACACAACACAAGATTTATAGTGGTTCCCTGACCTTGGGTACATCCACTTTCCCTCACCGATCTAGCAATCAACTAGACTCGGCTACTCCATTATCTCGGATCGAAAAACCGATCCTACCCTCGGAACAAAGTTCCTACAAACTCGATCTAAACAACGGGATCTACACCTCGGAAGATAACACTTCCTACAAACTCGGAGTGAAAAAAACTCCTACACTCGGAAAAACTTTCTCCTACAAGATTAATAAAGTTTTAGAAAAGTTATACAAATAGTAAATCCAATCAGATCTGATGAAACGGCCAGAATCTTCTTCTTATGAACTTTGCAGCACTTTCAGAAATCGATGAAGAAAATCTCGGCCCAGATCTAGATCTTCTTTGCTTTTACAGAATCAGAGAGAGAAGACGAACAGTGATGTCGATCTCGATCTATAACTTTCTTCAGAATGAATCCTCTAAAATTAGAAGTAGTGGACGGAGAAGATGTCGGCGGTGGCGGCTTCCGTTCCGTGAAAAACAGAGAGAGGAGTCGTGAAATTCCTTCTGAGATGATCGACGAGAAGGCTTTTTGAAATTCTCAGAAAATTCTTAGAAAATTCTCTTTCTTCCTTAGGGTTTGACATTTTTTGGCAAGACATTATATAGGATGAAAATAACGGTCATAATTGGTCTCAATGATGTACACGTGGACCAATCATGTCGCGTGATTTGAAATTCCCGTCAAATGTGGACTTAGACAAAATTTCAAGAAGATTCATCCATATACACGAGTGAGAGAGGGACTACTCGAGTAGGTGACGAACTACTCGAGTACATGAAGGAAAGTCAACTCGGGTATATATATATATTGTCTACTCGAGTAGATAGAAAACAACTACTCGAGTAAGCAAGTAGAACTACTCGAGTAGGTATATGGACTTACTCGAGTACATGAAGGAACTACTCGAGTAGGTATATGGACTTACTCGAGTACATGAAGGAACTACTCGAGTACAGGTAAGAACTACTCGAGTAGGTTGCATAAGCTACTCCAGTACATGAAGGATTACTCGAGTAGAATACTTGGAAGAATTCTGAAGATGTCAAGAAGTAGTTACTCGAGTAGTTAAACTAAACTACTCGAGAGGAAGTGATCTACTCGAGTATATGAATGAAGTACTCGAGTAAATGACTTGGAAAATTCTGGAGTAGGGAAATTACAGAATACATGAGTGAAGCTTTGATCTACTCGAGTAGGTAAGATGAACTACTCGAGTATGTGAGTATACTTACTCGAGTCAAAGACTTAGAAAATATGGAGGAAGAAAACTTTAATACTCGGGTAAGAATAATGATCTACTCGAGTAGTTAAGCATGCTTACTCGAGTATACAACAGTCTACTCGAGTACTTTGACTTAGCTACACGAGAGATAGAATGAGTTACTCGAGTATAAGGCTTTCTGACTTGAGTAAAATACATTTGATCTACTCGAGTAGTTATCGACCTACTCGAGTAAATGACTTAGAAAAATTCTTGATGTTGGAAAAAAATCTTTCTTCTTGAGTGGTCAACTTCCAACCTTCTTCACATAGTCCAAGGGCTTGTAAATGAAGTGTATCCCAATAGAGAGGCTACACATGGGTCAACACCTTGGATCACACAATGAGGGATTACATTGGATGGTCCTGTGTTTGGTGACCCATTGTAGACTGACATTGGTCTACACTTCTCATTGGAGTCCTGCAAGCGCATAACTAAAACCAAGCATCAAATACAACCTAATTCATCTTAGTTCCAGGGTGACTTCATCAAATCTGGGTTAATGTGGATATGATCCCCAACAGAGGGTCTGGAGGAAAACAAATGCAAAGGTGGAGTTTATCCTCAAAAAGGCTGTTTCACCGGAGCTGTTTGATCACACCATTGGATGTGAGTCAGCTGTTGATATTTGGACAACCATTAATGAGTTGTTCAGCAGGAAGAATGTGGTCAGACTACAGTTTCTAGAGAATGAGTTATCTAGGACAACTCAAAGAGACCTGACCATCTCTATGTTCTTTCTGAACATGAAGAGTCTGTGTGTTGAGTTATCAGCGCTAGATCCTGATGAACCGATCTCCGAGGCTAAGATGAAAAGGCACATAATCCGCGACTTGCGGAACGAGTATGTGGCCTTTATAACCTCTGTTCAATGATGGGCTACTCAGCTGTCTCTGCTGGAACTTGAGAACCTGCTTGCTTCGCAGGAAAGTTTGGCCAGATAGATGGCTGGAGTCACTGTCTCTGAGGAAGGTAATGAAGCGCTCTTCACAGGCAAGAAGAAGAATAGATGGGAAGGGAAGAAGAAGAAGACATATGTTGAAAATGAGCCTTCAACCTCTTATCAGTCAGAGAGGAGTGCTGCTCCGAAGAAGGATTGGAAGAAGAATTTGAAGTGCTACAGATGTCATCAGTCGGGTCACTTCAAGCGTGACTGCAAGGTCAAGCTGCAGCCTAGGCATGTGATGAGTCCATGTTTTATACTTATTTTTGGACTCATCCGGGCTAGTTTTCTAGTTGATGCACTACACTTTAGAGCTTTATTTGTTCATATATGTTATTATGTCCATTTCATGAGTAAGTGCACTTTCGGCCCGTTTTCGGTGTGCTTTAGTTGTTTCGGTATTTCCATTTGTTTTACTTGTTCTTTAACCATGTCTTGAGAATATGGTGTTCACTTTTGGTGGCCTATATGCATCTTCTGCTGGTGCATGGGTCGTATGCGTGCTCCTGAATCGCTCGGGAGACCCCGACGATACAGGAACACTACGCACGATCACTGGATTCACTGCGCATGACCACTGGTCGTGCGCCACGGATCGTGCACATTACATTCTCCTTTGCCAAATTCTGCCCGGGTAATCGCACGAGCACTGGACATAGTGCGCACGACCACTGGTCGTGTGCCACCGCTCGTGCGCATTTACCTCTTGCTTTCTGCAGTTCTGTCGTAACTAATCGCACGATTAGTGGATTCAGTGTGCACGACCTCCGGTCATGCGCCACTGATCGTACGCATTTATGCTGATGTTTCTTTCCAAGTTGCAGGTTTAATTGGAAATTGCGCACGATCATCGACCGACAGTGCGCACGACCACTGGTCGTGCGCTCTCCTTTTGCTGCCTCCGTATTTAAGGGTCTGCACCGCAATTTAGGTCAACAGTCGTCATTTTCTGCGATCGGGGAGTACGCGGGAAGTGCCATTCAACTTCTCCAGCTGCTCCATCACCTCCACCTTCATCGGGAGTCCGTAGCCGGCGATTCCGAAGCTTTCGAAACCCTCCGGCGAAGCTCCCGGCCATTGATGACCTCAACTCCAAGCTTTCCACCGGAGTTGGAGAAGAATACAACCTAGATAACGGACTCAAATGCCTTCGAGGTGACATCTCGTTGGTACCGGAAGCCTCCTTAGACTGAGCCCGGAAGCGGATTGACAACTCGCTATTCTGTCCACGACCTGCGGTGGATCTTCACCCTCTATTGGTTTACTCTTCTTCCCCTTCCTCTGTTGTATGGAATGATATAACATTGTAATGAACTACATGTTCTATTCTATATCTAATGGGATGTTTGTAGTTTTCTTATGCTTGTGAGTTGTGTGTGTGAATGCGCATCGCCCACTCCACATCCACTCCATACCCTTGTTTCACCCGATTGCACTCCGCACAAGAACACTTCCACCCATTAGCTTTCCGGCCACTCGCCCAACCGAAGTTCGGCATCGCGGCCAATACTCTCACGTCACCTTGCGAAGCGGTGTCTTCGACCCACATAGATTTAATTAGTTTAGTAGATCAAGAAACGACAATCTCTCAAGCCCCCTTTTTACTATTTTCTAAGTATAATCCTCATAAAAATATTTTCTGAACTGTTGCCGCTCTTTGCTAATTGCATTCCTCAAGAGACCGACACTCGGGGATTTATTCCCAAACTTTATTACTTGTGCGACTGGTGCGCTTGCCGATTTACACGCATCAATTTTTTGGCGCCGTTGTCGGGGAATGCAAATATAGAGCGACTCAGGATGACTGAAAATATTATTATAAGAGTTAGTGTTTTTGACTGTTGTTTCCTTGTGTAGTGTTTGCCACAATGAATGTAGGGTCGAGCCACAAGAGATCTTGTAGCCTACGACCCAGAGATCGAACGTACTATCTTAGCACAAAGACGCGCCGCAACCATCACTTTAGCCCCAAATGAGAGACCAGCTGAATATCGATGCCGGCAACCGAGTTGGAGGAATACCTCCTGGCGACCGAAATGGCGATGAAAATGAAGTGAACCCTCCCCAGATCCGCACCATGAGGGATTACACTACACCTAATGTCGGGAGCATATACCCCGGTTTCGGACTTGCGATCACCAACCAATAGTTCGAGATTAAGCCAGCTATCTTGAATATCATTCGGAACAACGCTCAGTTCTCAGGAATGGCTACTGAAGACGCCCATCTACACCTGGCGGAATTCCCCGAAATTTGCACTACGTTCCGCTACGCTGGAATCCCGGACGACATAGTCAAGCTCCGCCTCTTCCCTTTTTCACTAAGGGACAAAGCAAAGACATGGCTTCATTCCCTCCCACCTAGAACAGCCACCACCTGGGAGGCTTTGACCACAAAATTCCTAGCTAAGTTCCATCCGGTAGATCGGATCATGAGCATGAGGCGAGCAATAACCAACTTCCGGCAAGCCGATCAAGAAAGTTTAGCTGAAGTTTGGGAGCGTTTCAATGAGCTGCTGAGGAAGTGCCCTAACCATGGATTCCAAACGTGGAACCTGGTCGAGAGTTTCTACTTCGCTATTGATCCTCACCACCGAGCCATGATCGATGCCGCCTCCGAAGGAACAATCATGAACCTTGCTCTAGATGATGCTCTGAGAATCTTACAAGACACTGCCACCCACAGCTCTTACTGGACCTCTGGAAGAAACATCCCACGAAGCACAAACAGAGTATTCGCCGTGGATGTCCCCAAGCCCACTACACCATTAATGGCAATCTCATGCCAAGGTTGTGGAAGTACCGACCACCACAGCTTTGAATGCCTAGGAGTCGAGGTAGCAGATGAATCTTCTTTTCTGAATGAGACAGTCAATTTTGTAACAAATCAAAACAGGGGAGTGCCTTATGGAAACACATACAACCCGGGGGTGAGAAACCACCCCAACCTTTCTTGGAATCCTAATGCATCTGGCCAAAGATGGCAACCAGGGCAGCATCAAAACAATGCGTATGCCTTCGGAAGCCAACCGCGACCTCCTCAACCAAATTATTCTCAAGGGCCCCCCGCCGTTAAAAAAAGTTCTTTGGAAGAGATGTTCGAGAAATTCATTGAAATTTCCCAAACCAACATGACAAATCAAGCCGCCTCGATGCGCAAACTGGAGGCACAATTGGGCCAATTGGCCCAAGTGGTCTCCGAGCGCACCCAAGGCACCTTACCTAGTAACACTGAAAAGAACCCTCATGAACAAGGTAAAAGCCTTGTGGAGGAAAATTTGGGAAAAAACAACGAACTCGTCATCAATTATAAAATAAACAACTTTGAAACCCCAGCATTATGCGACTCCGGGGCGTCCAGCAACATCCTCACCCTGCAAGATGTTGCGAAGATGCACCTACAAGTTGACACTGAAAACCAGAAGTTGCTTATCTTAGCAAATGGAAATTTGGTTGACACCGAGGGAGGTGTTCGGGAATTCGAAATCGATGTCAATGGAAAAAGTATAACCACTGACTTCCAGGTTTTGGTACCAAGGGAAAATAACTCTATTCCTATATTAGGAGTCCCATTCTTGACGGCCAGCGGTGCATCCCTCGACTTTTCCAAAGGACGCGTCACTTGGCCGACCGAAGATTCCGCCTTCGATAACACATCCATACATTCCTCTCCCATCCAAGATAATAATTTTCTGAGTGTCATGGATACCAAGATAGATTCAGTACTCCCAACATTGGAAGAAGCACATTTGGAAGAGAAGACAAAGAAAGGACTCTCCCAGGAGATCGATGAGAATCAAGAGCTATTGGTCAAAGAAGAGATCGAGTGCGCCAATGACACGACTGCCTTTCTACTTCCAGACAACTCTGTTTTTGAGCATGGCGAACCGAGTTTTATTCAGGAGAAATCCCTAGACACTTATTTGTATTACACTACTGATAACTCTATTAAGCGATCTGTAGCTTGGGCAGATTAGGTCGCCGTCACGGTACCGGACAGGACGCCACAAACCACAAAAACAGGAAAACCCACAGACTACATCCATTGGAAGTCTCCCACGGTGGAGAAACTGAAAGAGGCAAAGCGTTTACGCGACGAGCGCTACGCTGCCTTCCGGCATGAGAAAGAGTGCAATCTAAGTAAAGGGAAAACCCCTACCCCCAACGCAAAAATACAATCCGTTGTCCCCTCGCACCCCACCGGAGAGACTTACCACAAATCTACTTATAGCTGATTGCCACACCTTCATTCCACTTACCCTCCTCTTTCTGTTTTCTTGTTGTGTATGGAACGCTGGTTCGCTTTGTTTTTATTTCTTCTTTCTTTCTTTTTTCAACTACAAAGAACTCTCTATTATAACTGCTAATACATGTATTTGGTCCACCTTAAGGACGGTAGACAAAAGGGCTTTCGAGAGACAACCCGTGTTGGACCATTTGGTCCTGTGCCGTGTTTTGAGCTCTTCATCTATTTATATATATATATGTGTGTTCCATACTTTGTTTTGTGGCTGTATTTAAATCGTAGGTGCCGAAATTTTTGAGATGCGACAACTTGGCCGCACTTGGACATCTCGTCGCACGACCGGTATGCTCAATTTTGAGCATAGGTACTTCTTACCCTAGCTCTTTTTCACATTTGGAATGCTTATTTTTTTTAGTTGTCGAATTTAAGTCTGGGGGAGAACATGCCTGTCGTCACTACACAACACATTTTGTTGCATACCAGTCCGTTGTTTAGTTATTTCATAATCTCTGTAGCACACACTGAATCACCCACACGAGTGCGTTCTTATCCACGCGTGCAGCTCGATTCAAATGTATTATATTTGTGTAAACTTTAAAATAGTGGTGCTGACTTAGGATTTCAGGATAGAGTAGTTCGAAACTCATGCAGTGCTCCTAATCGAGTACTCATGGTTTGTGTAGAAATAGTATAGATTTAATTTTTCTTTATGTTCGTAGATTTATATTTTTCTGTAGATGTAAATATTGTTTGTACTACTCAAAAATATGAATCTGGAGTAATCGAACGATAATGTAGGAATGTGTGTAGCCGCCACTAGACTCGTATTGCTCGAGTCGGGAGGAAGGATCATCTTTCTCGATGGCTAATAACTTGCCCTAAACTACTCTTGAAGCATTGGTGTCCGGTTGGTCAAGAGTGAGCATGACGTAGGCCATCACTTTGGCTAGTTTGAGCCTTGCTTAACATTTCCTACCTATTAACTGTTGCATGCCAAATTTGTGCCTACCCCTTCTTTGATTCAGCTCCACTCACATTCACCAAAGCCTGAAGCTAAACCCACCATCGCAATCAACTGCTTGAGCGTGTTTGAATTTACTATTTTGATGATGTTGTGCTATGTGGAAATTGTGTAATGTGGTGATGAATTCGTAAAATTTTTGCTTGCTAAGTTTGGGGATTGCAAACGAAGAAAATAAAAAGAAGAAAAGCGAAAAAGAAAAATCTGAAAGAATTACTATGAGAATTATATCCCCATCCTATTTATTGATTTTGGTCGGGTTCGGCCGTGTACACGCCCGGTTTTCAAGCTAAGTCTTGGGGTGTGTCACACGTACATTCCTAAGTGGCTGTATTGGTTTAGGTTTTTGTTCGCTCGCTTTGGTTGCGTGTAGCCTTCATGTTTATCATTGACTACCAAACCTTAGCCTAAGCCTCATTCTCTCCTACAAGTCCTACTGATTCACGCTTGAGTCTAACACACGCCGTGGAGAGAGTGTGAACGTGAAAGCGTATGGTCCCAGACATTGATGGATATCTTTGGAGGTGATCACGAGCTCTGATCTTTGGCAATGCTCACCTTAGTGGCCGACCTACTTTCTTCCTACATATGACCGCAAGATTCTCCAAAATTCTAATTTTGAGCCAATACAATATTTATTTACGCCTGTCGAATAGTTTAAACTATGGAGTAGAATTAAAAGTTTTTTCTATTATATCTTCTATGCCCATGATGTATTTGATTTCTCGTCTTACTTTTTTTTTGAAATTTCTGAGCTATCTAGCTATTTTCTAGTCCACGGAGTGATGATTTGCTCGGGACATGCAAATGAGTAAGTCTGGGGGTGTGATGAGTCCATGTTTTATACTTATTTTTGGACTTATACGGGCTCGTTTTCTCGTTGATGCACTACACTTTAGAGCTTTATTTGTTCATATTTGTTATTATGTCTGTTTCATGAGTATGTGCACTTTCAGCCCGTTTTCAGTGTGCTTTAGTTATTTTGGTATTTCCGTTTGTTTTACTTGTTCTTTAACCATGTCTTGAGAATGTGGTGTGCACTTTTGGTGGTCTATCTGCCTCTTCTGTTGGTGCATGGGTCATGTGCGTGCTCCGGAACTGCTCGGGAGACCCCGACGATACATGAACACTGCGCACGATCACTGGATTCACTGCGCACGACCACTGGTCGTCCGCCACGGATCGTGTGCATTATATTCTCCTTTGCCAAATTCTGCCCGGGTAATCGCACGAGCACTGGCCATAGTGCGCACGACCACAGGTCATGCGCCACCGCTCGTGCATATTTACATCTTGCTTTCTGCAGTTCTGTCTTAACCAATCACGCGATCAGTGGATTCAGTGTGCACGACCACCGATCGTGCGCCACTGATCGTGCGCATATCTGCTGATATTTCTTTCCAAGTTGCAGGTTTAATTGGAAATTATGCACGATCATCGACCGATAGTGCGCACGACCACTGGTCGTGTGCCACTGATCGTGCGCTCTACTTTTACTGCCTCTGTATTTAAGGGCCTGCTCTGCGATTTAGGTCAACACTCGTCATTTTCTGCGATCGGGGAGTACGCGGGAAGTGCCATTCTACTTCTCCAGCTGCTCCATCACCTCCACCTTCATCGGGAGTTCATAGCCGGCGATTTCGAAGCTTTCCAAACCCTCCGGCAAAGCTCCCGGCCATTGACGACCTCAGCTCCAAGCTTTCCACCTTAGTTGGAGAAGAAGATAACCTAGAGAACGGACTCAAAGGCCTTCAAGGTGATAACTCGTTGGTGCTGGAGGCCTCCTCAGACTGATCCCGGAAGCGGAATGACAACTCGCTATTCCGGCCACGACCTGCGGTGGATCTTCACCCTCTATTGGTTTACTCTTCTTCCCCTTCCTCTGTTGTATGGAATGATATAACATTGTAATGAACTATATGTTCTATTCTATATCTAATGGCATGTTTGTAGTTCTCTTATGCTTGTGACTTGTGTGTCTGAATGCGCCTCGCCCACTCCACATTAACTCCATACCCTTGTTTCACTCGATTGCACTCCGCACAAGAACACTTCCACCCATTAGCTTTCCGGCCACTCGCCCAACTGAAGTTCGGCATCGCGGCCAATACTCTCACCTCACCTTGAGAAGCGGTGTCTTTGACCCGCATAGCTGTAATTAGTTTAGTAGATCAAGAAACCACAATCTCTCAAGCCCCCTTTTTACTCTTTTCTAAGTATAACCATCATAACAATATTTTCCGAACTGTTGCCGCTCTATGCTAATTGCATTCCTCAAGAGACCGACACTCGGGGATTTATTCCCAAACTTTATTACTTGTGCGACCGGTGCGCTTGCCGATTTACACGCATCAGCATGCTGCTGGCAAGGAGGAAGCTTACTCTAGTACTGAGGAAGCTGACTGGGGTGAAGCCTTCATGAAGGGCACTTATGTCCGTGCTTTGTCCACCATCGACTTTGAATATGACTGGATCATGGACTCCGGGTGTGGTCATCACCTCACGGAAGACAAGTCGAAGTTCTCCTCGCTGCAAACTTACTCAGGTAAATAAGCTTTCATTACTGTTGATAATACTGTTTATGCAGTAGAGAAGGAGGGGGTTGTGTCATTGGGTAGTGATAAGGGACCACTCATGTTAAGGAGTGTGTATCATGTACCGGGCATGAAGAAGAACCTCTTCTCTATGACCATTGCGGTAAACGCAGGTTATCATCTTTTGTTTGGGCCAACAGAAGTGAAGTTTTTTCGTAACGTATCAGCAGTGAACACTGATGTTTCTCACGTTGGGAGGAGAGTAAAGAACTTGTTTGTTCTTGCAACAAACTCTTACGTTGATCGGATGAGGGCTAACGATAGCACTACTATTTGGCAAGATAGGCTGGGGCATGTAGGGATGGATAAGCTAAAAGCTATGGCAAACAGGAGCCTTGAAAAAGGCTTGCCTAAGCTATCATCCTTTGGCGATGGTCACGTTTGCGCAGGATGTGAATGCGGTAAGGCTCATCGCCTTCCGTTTGATAAGTCACAAACGATGAGTAAGAGAGCATTGAAGTGTATCCATGATGACTTGATGGGGCCAATTGCCACTGTTAGTCTTGGAGGCAGCAGATACATGCTTGTGTTGATTAATGATTACTCAAGATACACTTAGGTGTATTTCATAAAGGAGAAGTCGACAGCTTTCCAACTGTTTGTGGAGTTCAAGGAGCTGGTGGAGGGATGGCTTGGCCAGAGAATCAAGAAGTTCAGATCAAAAAATGGTGGTGAGTTTGTCTCTTCTGAATTCTCTAACTTTTGCAGGAAACACGAGATCTAGAGAGAGCTTACTTGTGCTCATACTCCACAACAAAACGTCGTAGTGGAGAAGAAGATCCGTCATCTGACGGAAACCTGCAAGTGTTGGCTTCATGCAAAAGACATTCCTAGGTCCTTTTAGGCGGAAGAAATGGCTTGCGCAACCTATGTCATCAATCAGATGCCTTTGAGTACAATTAATATGAAGTCTCCTTTCGAGATGTTGCTGAAGGAGAAGCCAAGCGTGCAACAACTTCAGGTGTTTGGATCAACTTGTTATGTGCATGTCCCGGATGCTTCAAGGACAAATCTTGATGCAACGGCAAGGAAGCTTGTCTTCGTAGGCTATGATGAGCAGAAGAAGGGATGGAAGCGTATAGATCCTGCGACGAAGAAGTTTGTTGTATCAAGAGATGTGGTCTTTGATGAACTGACGTCGTATGGAGGAGGCTCGGTTGAGCTATCAGATAGCAAGGTTGATGAAGAACAGAAGGTGTCTGCTGAAGTTCTTCAAGAGGAGCTTGTTGTTTCACCAGCAGCTCCTATTGCTTCAAGCTCTAGGGTAGAGGCCTCTAGTTTAGGAGGCAGGGGGAACATTGCTCAAAGTTTGCCCAAAAATGGATCTGAGCCTGAAGAAGCAATAAAGGTGGTGAGCAAGGAGCAGACCCTTCGGAGATCAAAGAGGACTATCAAGCCACTAGCTCGATATTGTGAAGGGAATGCAGTGAGCTTTGTCTCTTGCTTCTTTGCAGGCCCTCTGGATGAGCGAGAGCCTGCAAACTTCAATGAGGCCACTGGAGTCAAGGAGTGGTAAGATGCCATGAAGGAGGAGATTTCTGCTCTCAAGAAGAATGAAACTTGGGACCTTGTGCCCAGGGTTGATGACATTACTCCAGTGGCTTGCAAGTGGGTGTACAAGTTGAAGAAGAAGGTTGATGGGAGTATCGAAAGATACACGGCTCTCCTTGTTGCTCGAGGATTCTCACAACGGTATGGAGAGGATTATGAGGAGACGTTTAGTCCAGGTGCAAAGATGACTTTAGTTCGGGTGGTGATTGCTTTGACTGCTTACCAGGGATGGAGGATGTGGCAGCTTGATATAAAGAACGCTTTTCTTTATGGAGAGATTGATAAGGACATCTTCATGGATTAACCACTTGGATTTATCTCGGAAGTTCATCTAGAGTACGTCTGCAAACTCAGGAAGGCTCTTTACGGGTTGAAGCAGGCTCCAAGAGCTTGGTATGGTAAGATAGCAGAATACCTCCAATTCTGCAGATATCTTGCTTCCAACTCGAATTCAAGCTTATACATCAAGAATAAGGAGGAGCTTCAGGTCTTGGTCCTGCTGTATGTTGATGATATGATAATCATAGGGAATTCAGAAGAGGAGGTAGCTAGGCTCAGGGTTGAGCTAGCTATTCACTTCGAGATGAAAGACTTGTGAGAGCTTCATCACTTTCTTGGTCTCGAAGTGGAGAGGAAGGAGAGCGGGATACGCGTTTGCCAAAAAGGATATGCGGATCGCATTGTGAATCGATTCAGCATGAAGGAATGGAAGAGTTGCTCTACTCCTCTGGATCATGGGTTGAAACTTCAATGAGATGAAGGAAGGATTCTTCCTGATCCCTTGGTGTTCCGAGCTCTAGTGGGGAGCTTGATCTACTTAACGATTACAAGGCCAGACATTACTTACATTGTTGGTCGAGTAAATCGGTTTATGGTAGAGCCAAGTAAGTATCATCTAGCGGCGGCAAAGAATATCTTAAAGTATGTCAAGTCTACTTCTGATATGGGGCGCCTTTATAGGATGTACATGGACTTTTCTTTGCTAGGATACACAGATGTTGATTATGGTGGTGACTCGGATGATCGAAGATCAACGCCGGGTTATATTTTCACTTGTGGATCAGCTAGCATCTCGTGGTGTAGCAAGAAGCAGGACTCGGTGTCTGTCTCGACTACGGAAGCAGAGTACAAGGCTTCGTCTTTGGCTACTCGAGAAGCCATTTGACTAAGGAGGCTAGTTGAGGACATCCATGAGGAAGTGCAAGGTCCAACTCTGCTCCGAGGTGACAATGAAAGTGCTCTCAAACTGGTGAACAATCCAGTTTATCATGTAAGGACGAAGCATATAGAGATCGAGCACCATTTCATAAGAGCGAAGGTGTTGGAGGGATCTCGTGTAATGCCCCAAAACTCAAAGGGAGCAAAGGGGGACGTTTTAAGCTAGTTTGGGTTCTGGCTGCAGGCACACGGCCGTGGACACGGGCGTGTCCTACGGCGTGTCAAGCCTGTGTCGACACATAGCCACGAAGTCGACACTTTGGTGTCGACAATGTGTCGAGACTGGGCACACGGCCTGCGACACGGGCGTGTCGCAGGGCGTGTAGACCCGTGTCGACACTTAGCCGCGAAGTCGACACTTTGGTGTCGACAATGTGTCGAGACATGGCACACGGCCTGCGACACGGGCGTGTCACAGGGCGTGTCAACCCGTGTCGACACTCGTCCCGCGAAGTCGACACTTTGGTCTCGACACAGTGTCGAGATAAGGCACACGGCCTAGGACACGGGCATGTCCAAGGCCGTGTCATCAGGTCGACGATCTTCGCTCGACGAAGTTTCGAGACCGTGTACACGGCCTGGGGTCCAGGCATGTTGAGGTGACACGAGTAGGGACACGGGCGTGTCCTAGAACCCGTGCCGTGCTCGGGTTGAAAAAGGGGAAAAATCATGGGGTACACGGCCGACCTCACGGCCGTGTCAGCGGGAACATGGGCGTGTCAGCTCGAACACGGGCGTGTTCGATACCTGTGTGAGGTTCTAGGTGATTCGATTTTGACGGCGAATGAGGCACACGGCCCTGGACACGGGCGTGTGTCAGGCCGTGTTCGGCCCAGATTGGGCATTTCAGTCCCGAATCGAAGCCGTTCATTTCTTTGACTGAAGATCCAATGGCTGGGGGTTGTTCCTGAAGGGATATACCCGGGTTTTGACTTAGAAAACCCATACTTTTCTTCACTTGTTCTCTTTCCAAATCCTTAGAGAAAGAGGAAAGCTAAGGGAAGAAGAAGGAGCTAGATCCGCCATTGGAGGAGCTTTGGAGCTCCGAATCGCGAGCCGACTCCGGATCCACGGAGGCAACGCTAGTGCGGTTGTTTTCATCCGACTACTTTTCAATGGCGCCAAAGAGGAACTCAAGAGTAACGATCCTCATCTTGAGCATGAATAGCTCTCTTTCTTAGCATAGGAAGCCCGCTCTCGCGAGTTTGCGGAGAGTTGGAGGCGTTCCTTTGGGTAGATATGTGAAGTCCCCGTTGTTTAGAGTCCGTAAGCGAGAACGGACATAGGCATGTTGTGTGAAGCCTACCCGGACATGTTGGTCTGGATCGGTGATGTTGCATTGCATAAATGCCGGAGAAGACTCCGTGCTATTGTTTGTTTTTCGGGTTTTCTACACGGTAGATTGCAACAGGGAGCCTTGGGGATTAACCCTAAGGTGCACCCGGAAATCTGGGCTGATGCGTGATCTTGCCAACATGGAGGCCTGAGAGCCAACTTGAACATAACTGAGTTATGTGAAATTGTGTGACGAAAATGGGACTCGGGAGAAGTTTGACCTGCGCAAATGGCTTAAATTGACGTTGCGACATGAGCACGGGTTAGATGGAACCGTACCCATATCTATGTCGTTCTGGTTAAAGAGACCTAAGGTTACGTGGCACTTGCCGTTGGCATAGATGGGAGTCTTCGGCGGTCAATGGCTTAAATTGACGTGACCCATGCCGGGAAGACAAATTGCTCATATGTTTGGCCGTCAAAGTGGCGGTGGTGTGTCCGGAATGTCCATGGCTTTAACTGACGTGACATCGACCGGTTCACCGAGAATGTGCCCTGAGTGCACGGGGTGTGTGGCCTTGTGAGCCTACGCCTGTGATGAAATGAATACTCTTATATTGCTCGCTTGTGCTAATAAAACTGCAGGGAAGGAGCATTGCCGCCCCGAGTTGGGGGCGGGATCGTTATAATTTGGTCAGCATTGCTGACCGTTGCCTTGTTTTGCCACCGTGCAGTGATTTGTTGCTTGCAAGTGCAGCTGGACCAAGCGGTCAATAGCAGGCTAAAGCCCTTTTTGCGAAGCTGGCCCTCGAAGGCCTAAGTAGAAGTGTTTACTGCTTTATTCATGTATGACCGGCCTGCGTGCCGTGGTTTGTAAAACATGTAATATTCAAGTGAAACATCTGGTAAGGCCTTAAGGCCGGTTTTAGGTATTGTTGTATAACATTCCTAATTTGTACTAGTGGACAATCATGCTTTGATGCTGGGTTCTTGTTTACAACCTTTTATAAACTGCTTCCGCTAGAATGCTCTGTGTAGGACGTTGAGATTGGTTGGATGGTTTCCATAAGTAACCACCCGGTCTGTCTGTGGTATATGGCGTCGGGCCCCGGCCGGACCTACTGCTATATGCTATACGACGGATAGGGGGTGTTACAATTTGGTATCAGACTACTGGTTTTGGTCGGACTTAAGCTGAATTCGTGGGCGAATTCTTTTTAAGGGGTGGTGAGCACATTGTGTGCGTCATCGTTATAACAGTAAAAGAACCCATGAATGTCCACTTAGGAATGAAAATACTCGTGTTTGAGGAACCTGCGTGTTCCTATAATTGCGGTTCGCAATTTTATTTGGTCGCTTAACGGCGTTTTGTACCACTATAGGTGACCGGAAGCGGTGCTGGACAGCCAGAATGTCCGGTTTCTGAGGCGCATAGTGCACCCGGTGAGGTGTTTGAGCCTCCTCCTTCGTATGAAACCGTTAGAAGGATCGTAGAAGCGGTGTTCGCGGTGACGGGAGCACAGCTTGGAGGAAATGTACAACCCTGCGCCCCTGTTGCGGCTTCAACGCCGGTGGGCGTGATGCAGCAGATGACCTTTGGTAGACCATCGGAGCAGCAGCTGAATATGCATTTAGTACAGGGAGCGCACACAGTTGAGGAATATTAGCAAGCATTTCTTACGATAAGCCGCTACCCATGCTTCGAGTTGGATAATGAGCAAGCTACGGTCGATAGGTTTTATAATGGCCTGCGCGCCGAGTTACAAGTTCTACTGCTAGGACCAAAGTTATTGGGATTCCGAGCCTTGGTGGAATCAGCTAGATCTTTGGAGGCAGATTTGAGGAAGACCCTCCCGATGTCAGCGACCATGGTATCGAACTATACAAACCCCATAAGAGCTGCATCCGGCAGAATGCTGGAGAAAGGGGCTATGGCATCGACTAGCAATGCTACTTACACATGTTTTGCTTGTGGAAAGAAAGGGCACTTTGTCCGAGACTGCTGGAAAGGTGCTAGGAAGGCCAAGAAAGTTATGTCAGGAGCAGTCAAGGACTCAAATGCAAAGGAGATGGCATTCAAAGTGTCGAGCACCTCAAAGTCTGTATATCGAAAATGGTGTAAGAAGCATAGGACTTCGGGTCCAGCTCCTTCTGGTGCTTCTGGGGTGACTACGGGTCGAACCCCGAGCGCATGTTTCACTTGTGGAAAACCGGGGCACTTTGCCCGAGACTGCTGGAGCGGACGTCCCAAGTCCGAGAAGAAGCATGCTGTCGTGACGACAGGTATGGTTTAAAGATAGTTTTGCCTTAAACACTTGTCGCCCTTGTGCATGTTAGCTTAGAACTATTTGTGCTAAGCTTTGTTATGACTTTACTTTATCTGCGAGAGCACCGTTCGCTTAGGAAGCTTCGCATTCCTTTATTAGGAACTATATTGTACGTGGGTAGAATTTGTTGTGCTTAGTTTTGGATTGGGAATCAGAAGTACGATCTACAAGCGTCGTTACTTCCGTTGGTGGACGTTATAGTTGGCATGAACTGACTCTCGGAGCAGCAAGCCTATATAGATTGCGGTAGTAAGGAAGTCAAGCTGGGAGCAAGTCGTGAAACGACTTTTACGGGCTTAAAGGAGTCGAGCAAGACGTTGATGTCTGCTCTTCAGATGATGAAGGCGGTTCGTGCTGGTGCAGAACTGTTCTTTACACTAGTGGAGGTTGCAAAGCCGAAGCCCGCGTTGGATTGTATTTCAGTGGTATCGGAATACCCTGATCTGTTCCCCGCAGATCTTCCTGGAGCCCCGCCTCAGCGGGAGATAGATTTTACGATCGAGCTAGTGCCAGGTGCAAAGCCTGTGTCACGATCTCTGTATCGACTAGCGCCTAAGGAAATGGCAGAGCTGAAAGTTCAACTGCAAGAGTTGTTGGAGCAAGGGTATGTGCGCCCGAGTTCTTCGCTCTGGAGCGCACCGGTCCTCTTTGTTAAGAAGAAGGACGGAAGCTTGAGGTTATTTATAGATTATCGGGAGCTAAACAAGCTGACTGAGAAGAATAAGTACCCGATCCCTAGGATTGATGATCTCTTTGATCAGTTAGTCGGTTCGACGGTGTACTAGAAGCTAGATCTCAAGTCTGGGTACTATCAGCTGCGGATAAGGGAGAGTGATATCCCGAAGACAGCGTTTAGTACGAGATACGGGCATTATGAGTTTACGGTCATGCCGTTTGGGCTGACTAATGCGCCGTCAGTATTCATGGATTTGATGAACAGAACGTTCAGGGAGTACTTGGACCATTTCGTGATCGTCTTTATCGACGATATTTTGGTGTACTCGCAAAGTGAGGAAGATCACTTCAAGCATCTTCATTTGGTGTTGGAGACGCTAAGGAGAAACCAGTTGTATGCCAAGTTCTCGAAGTGCGAGTTTTGGCTATCCTCAGTGGCGTTCCTCGGGCATATAGTGAGTGGAGAGGGTATTGCGGTGGATCCGGCGAAGATTGTTGCGATACGGGAGTGGCCTGAGCTTGCTACGGTAGCAGAAGTCCGGAGCTTTTTGGGGCTTGCCGGCTATTATAGGCGCTTCGTAGAGAACTTCTCGCGGATAGCGCTACCTCTCACTACTTTGACGAGGAAGGGGCATAAGTTCTTTTGGACGCCGGAGTGCGCGCGAGCTTTTGAGGAGTTGAAATGTCGGTTGACCACGGCGCCTGTGCTGACTTCGCCGAGTGGAACCGAAGGCTATGAGATTTATAATGATGCTTAGGGCAGCGGTTTGGGTTGCGTGCTACTGCAACACGGAAGTATAATAGCTCATGGCTCGAGACAGCAAAAGTGCACGAGAGGAACTATCCGGTCCAGGACTTGTTGTTAATGGCCGTGAGTTTTGCCTTGAAGCTATGGAGGCATAATTGTATACGGTGTGAAAATGGATCTCTACGCCGGTCACAAGAGCGTGAAGTATCTGATTGATCAGAAGGATCTGAAAATGCGGTCGCATAGATTGATGAAGTTCTTGGGAGACTATACATTCAAGATCCACTACGTGCCTGGTAAAGGCAATATGGTTGCGGACACGTTGAATCGCCGAGCCCTAGCTCATTCCAATTGGCTATCGATGCATGATGAGCGGTTGGTGCGGGAGTTGGAGGCGTTAGAGATTGTTTGCGTGGATAAGCAACCAAGTGCTGAAGCAGTACGGGATTGGACTAAAGTCCAATATGACCTGGCTGATCGGATTCGGCAGGCGTTGGATTTGGATGTCCATATGAAGCAGTTCATGGTAGAAGCTCTGGATGAGTCAAATTCCCAATTCATTGTGGATGACGAATTGCTTTGGAAAGACGGTCGTCTGTGCGTCCCAAGGGCAATTTGCGGGTGGAATTGTTGTACGAGGTACACCATACCAAGTACTCGATTCACCCGGGGAGCACAAAGATGTACCGCGATGCGAAGAAGCTATTTTTGGTGGCCGGGTTTGAAAAAGGATGTGGCGCTATACGTAGCGAAGTGCCAAACGTGCGCCTTGGTAAAGGCGGAGTGCCAAAAGCCGGGAGGATTTCTTAATTCCTTACCTATTCCGGAGTGGAAATTTGACGACATCTCTATGGACTTTGTGCACGGTTTGCCAAGGTCGCAAAAGGGAAACGACGCCATTTGGGTGGTTGTTGATCGATTAACGAAGGTGTCGCATTTTATTCCGCATAGGAAGGATGATCCGGTGGAGAAGTTGGCAAAGCTTTATGTGGATAACATAGTGCGTCTTCATGGTGTGCCCCGCAGCATCGTGAGTGACCGAGATGGGCGGTTCACGTCCAATGATTGGAGGCTGGTGCAGCAAATGTTGGGAACAAAGCTGAAGTTTAGCACAGCCTTCCATCCGCAAACGGATGGGCAGACCGAGAGGGTCTATAGAACCATGGAAGACATGCTTCGTATGTGTGTCTTGGATTTTGGAAAGCAATGGGAAGACCACCTTTATTTGGTGGAGTTCGCATACAACAATAGCTACCAAGCAAGTATTCAGATGGCGCCTTTCGAGGCCCTATATGGTAGAAGATGTCGCACGCCGTTGTCTTGGTTAGAAACGGGTGAGTCAAAGTTGTATAAGCGATCGGAAGTGGATGATGCTACTTCTTTGGTGAGAACCATTCGGGAGAGGTTGCTTATCGCTCAGGACCGGCAAGCAAAGTACTATAATGCCAAGCACAGGAACGTGGAGTTCGCTGTGGGCGATTATGTATACCTAAAGATCAAGCCGTTCAAGGGTGTCTCGCGGGTGCGACGATTGAAAAAGCTAAGCCCGAGGTACCTTGGACCGTTTGAAGTTCTGGAGCGAGTTGGTGAAGCGGCCTATAGGTTGAAGCTTTCAGTGGAGCTAAGTGGTTTACATGATGTATTCCATATTTCGGTGCTTCGGAAGGCGGTGCAAGAGCCTACGCAAGTGATCGCGGTTGATCAAGTGCCGGTGGATAGTGGGCTAACGACAAAGGTCAAGCCCGTGCGGATTGAAGACTCGGAGGTCAAGCGGCTACGCAATAAAGAGATCAGGATGGTCAAGGTCCGGTGGGACAATTGCGGTCGTGAGGAGCTCTCTTGGGAGCGAGAGCAGACTATGCTTGACGAGTATCCGGAGTTGTTCCGCTCATGTACAAAATTTTGGTTTTTTACATGTCTTTCCTTTATGTAATTTCGTGGCCGAAATTCTTTTAAGAGGGGTAGAGTTGTAACGCCCCAAAACTCAAAGGGAGAAAAGGGGGACGTTTTAAGCCAGTTTGGGTTCTGGCTGCAGGCACACGGCCTGGGACACGGGCGTGTCCTAGGGCGTGTCAAGCCTGTGTCGACACTTAGCCGCGAAGTCGACACTTTGGTGTCGACAATGTGTCGAGACTGGGCACACGGCCTGCGACACGGGCGTGTCGCAGGGCGTGTCGACCCGTGTCGACACTTAGCCGCGAAGTCGACACTTTGGTGTCGACAATGTGTCGAGACATGGCACACGGCCTGCGACACGGGCGTGTCGCAGGGCGTGTCAACCCGTGTCGACACTCGTCCCGCGAAGTCGACACTTTGGTCTCGACACGGTGTCGAGACAAGGCACACGGCCTAGGACACGGGCGTGTCCAAGGCCGTGTCATCAGGTCGACGATCTTCGCTCGACGAAGTGTCGAGACCTTGTACACGGCCTGGGGTCCAGGCGTGTTGAGGTGACACGGGTAGGGACACGGGCGTGTCCTAGAACCCGTGCAGTGCTCGGGTTGAAAAAGGGGAAAAATCATGGGGTACACGGACGACCTCACGGCCGTGTCAGCGGGAACACGGGCGTGTCAGCTCGAACACGGGCGTGTTCGATACCCGTGTGAGGTTCCAGGTGATTCGATTTTGACGGCGAATGAGGCACACGGCCCTGGACACGGGCGTGTGCCAGGCCGTGTTCGGCCCAGATTGGGCATTTCAGTCCCGAATCGAAGCCGTTCATTTCTTTGACTGAAGATCCAACGGCTGGGGGTTGTTCCTGAAGGGATATACCCGGGTTTTGACTTAGAAAACCCTTACTTTTCTTCACTTGTTCTCTTTCCAAATCCTTAGAGAAAGAGGAAAGCTAAGGGAAGAAGAATGAGCTAGATCCGCCATTGGAGGAGCTTTGGAGCTCCGAATCGCGAGCCGACTCCGGATCCACGGAGGCAACGCTAGTGTGGTTGTTTTCATCCGACTACTTTTCAATGGCGCCAAAGAGGAACTCAAGAGTAACGATCCTCATCTTGAGCATGAATAGCTCTCTTTCTTAGCATAGGAAGCCCGCTCTCGTGAGTTTGCGGAGAGTTGGAGGCGTTCCTTCGGGTAGATATGTGAAGTCCCCGTTGTTTAGAGTCCGTAAGCGAGAACGGACATAGGCATGTTGTGTGAAGCCTACCCGGACATGTTGGTCTGGATCGGTGATGTTGCATTGCATAAATGCCGGAGAAGACTCTGTGCTATTGTTTGTTTTTCGGGTTTTCTACACGGTAGATTGCAACAGGGAGCCTTGGGGATTAACCCTAAGGTGCACCCGGAAATCTGGGCTGATGCGTGATCTTGCCAACATGGAGGCCTGAGAGCCAACTTGAACATAACTGAGTTATGTGAAATTGTGTGACAAAAATGGGACTCGGGAGATGTTTGACCTGCGCAAATGGCTTAAATTGACGTTGCGACGTGAGCACGGGTTAGATGGAACCGTACCCATATTTATGTCGTTCTGGTTAAAGAGACCTAAGGTTACGTGGCACTTGCCGTTGGCATAGATGGGAGTCTTCGGCGGTCAATGGCTTAAATTGACGTGACCCATGCTGGGAAGACAAATTGCTCATATGTTTGGCCGTCAAAGTGGCGGTGGTGTGTCCGGAATGTCCATGGCTTTAACTGACGTGACATCGACCGGTTCACCGAGAATGTGCCCTGAGTGCACGGGGTGTGTGGCCTTGTGAGCCTACGCCTGTGATGAAATGAATACTCTTATATTGCTCGCTTGTGCTAATAAAACTGCAGGGAAGGAGCATTGCCGCCCCGAGTTGGGGCGGGATCGTTATAATTTGGTCAGCATTGCTGACCGTTGCCTTGTTTTGCCACCGTGCGGTGATTTGTTGCTTGCAGGTGCAGCTGGACCAAGCGGTCAATAGCGGGCTAAAGCCCTTTTTGCGAAGCTGGCCCTCGAAGGCCTAAGTAGAAGTGTTTACTGCTTTATTCATGTATGACCGGCCTGCGTGCCGTGGTTTGTAAAACATGTAATATTCAAGTGAAACATCTGGTAAGGCCTTAAGGCCGGTTTTGGGTATTGTTGTATAACATTCCTAATTTGTACTACTGGACAATCATGCTTTGATGCTGGGTTCTTGTTTACAACCTTTTATAAACTGCTTCCGCTAGAATGCTCTGTGTAGGACGTTGAGATTAGTTGGATGGTTTCCATAAGTAACCACCCGGTCTGTCTGTGGTATATGGCGTCGGGCCCCGGCCGGACCTACTGCTATATGCTATACGACGGATAGGGGGTGTTACATCTCGTATGGTCGGGCATGTTCGGAGTGAAGACAACCTTGCTGACATCTTCACGAAGCCGCTGTCGAAGGGGCCATTTCAACGACTACGGGGACTAATGGGCTTGATCAACACTTCTCACTTCAAGGGGGAGTGTTGAAATTTTTGAAGTGAAATTGGGTGATGGAGCAGACCGCACGGTCTAGGCGGTCTGAGTCCGCGGCCTGGGCAAACTGGTGTTGCGGCCTGAGTGGTCGTTGGCTAGAGAAGACTTGGCGGCTTGGGCGTCTAGTGGAGCGACCTGGGCGGTCTGTCTTTGGCGGTTTGGTGGCGATGCTCAAATCGGCCTGCGGTTTTACAGTTCTTGCTCATGTAGTAGCTGGGCGGTTTGAAGTTTTTATCCGCGGAATGTGACGGACTTGATAGCGTCCGCGGAGTTAGCTTTTTGCGGACTGGCTTTGGAGATCGGCTTAGGTCCTTGCCGAGGTCTCCCGCGATGCGGGGAGTGTTAGCAGCATTCATGGTGGCGGACTGACCATGGTGATTGGCGGTCTGGTTTTTTGTGTCCGCCGAGCTCGTGCCAGGCTCGTGGTGGTTTGCTAGACTTGGTCACTCTCTGTGACAAGTCTAGGGTGTCCGCAGTGTCCGCAGAGTCCGCTGTTGACCGAGCGGTCTGCTTGTTGGTCGTGGACTCTTGTGGCGGGCTGAGGAGTTGTTCTCGAGCTGTGCGGTCTATTGTCATGTCCGTATATGGAGTGCAGACTGATGCAGTATGGGCTATGTCTGTGTCCGTGTGCTGTAGTGTGACGGACTGGTGCAATATGAAACAGTGAGAATTCTTTAATATGGGTATCTTAGCAGTTTTGCCAAATTTTCATTCAAAACTCTTGAGATTCATTAAAACTTAACTGAAATTTCTCGGTATGGCTTATATAATGTATATAGATTTAATGAAGTGATTTGGTAAAAAAATACTAACTAGAAAATCACAAGCCTGACAACAAAATAGAAAATTACAAATCTGATAACAAATATGAAGATCAATAAAATATAGAATGTCATAGCAAAAGAATTTAATTTGGTATAGAACAAAAAAACCCGATACTTGGGAGATGGGAAAACATTTCAGTTCCAGAACCTGAGTGTCTCGTCTCCTGCTCTCGTTACAAATTTACAATGGTTGCAACTCTGCAAGAGGCAAGGATGTCAAACAATAAATCTTTAAAAGAGGCTAGAATTAAAGAGCATTTTTTCTGTTTATGTTCTTAGAAATCCTAAAAAAAAACTTCACTCCTAAAATCAGGGATGGAGAAGGGAAACGAGAGACCTAGATCAGCAGTCAGCACTTGATAAAGGAGGCGGTAGGAGTGGGGCTGCTACTCTGCGAGGGGGTATTAGGTCACATGCGACCAGCCGACGGGAGACGGGAGTATTATGGCACATAAATGAGCCGCGAGACGGGAAGTCGGCAGGATTAAAGGAGACTGGATTGCGTAAAGGAATGGGGTTGCAACTCTGCGATGGGGTCGCAGGAGTATTAGGGACTAGGCGCTATGTCACAAAGGGGATCTCGTGCGCCATGCGTGTGTTGAAAATTGTGAAATAAAAGTGGTTGATGGGAAAGGCCGGACAGCCTGGGCGGACAGCAACGGCGGACTGGGCGGACTGGGCGGACTGCGGCCTAGTGATAAGTCTAGTGGAAGCTGGCTGTTCTGAGCAGGTTGTACATTGAAGTCCGCAAACAGTGCGGTCTGTTATCTGTGGATAGGACGATGGCTGATTCATTTAGCCATGGAGCGGCCTGAGCGGATAGCGGCTTGCGGACTATTGTACTTTGCTCATTGGCCGGGTTGCAAGCTTGTGCGTAACCAGCGGATTGGGTGCTATCCGCGGGAGGCTGTCGGACTGGTTTGTCTGTGGTCTTCGCTATTGCGGACTGACCTTAGAGCTTGGCTATGGCCCTGACGAGCTCTGGTGGTACAGCAGGTGCACTGCTGTGGAAGTCTTTGGCGGACTGGTGTGTGGAGTCCGGCAGGTGACTGTTACGGTTGGACAGGTGGCGAGTAGCTTGCGGACTGCTTCTCTTGGGCGGAGTGTTGGCGGTCTGTTGCTTGTTGTGTGGCGGACAGAATGTTGTGTCCGCCATGCTCGCGTCTGGCCTTTGGTGGTTCTGGACTTGGTCACACTCTGTGCCAAGACTAGGCTGTCCGCAGTATCCGCCAAGTCCGCTGTTGATCGGGCGGACTGTTGTTAACTCTGCCTTTGGTCGTGGACTTGTGGAGGATAGAGGCTTGATTCTTGCAGACTGCCTCTGGTGTGTGCGGACAGTCACTAAAGGGGGTTGCTGTCCTGCAGTAGTTGATGGCTTTGCGGGCTGATGTCTTGTCCGCATGGCTTAGGCGGACTGATGTGGGTTCGCCAAAGGTGCCTTGCTCCTGGCGGTTTGTCCTTGGTATCCGGCTAAGTCCTTGCGGACTCGGCGGACGGTGTTTTGCTATCGCGCGGGCTAGGGCGGTGTCGCTATCTCTAGGGCGTTGACCACAATCCTCACCTCGCCTATAAATAGGACCCCTCTGGCACATCTATAGTAACTTGAGTGAATAGTAAGTTGGGTTCGGCGAGGTGCTGCGGTCTCAGTTTTCTGTCAGTGCGGATTGATTCAGAGTTAACTGTTGCTGTATGCAGGTCGCGCGGGTAGCTTCAAGGCGCCAGTAGTTTGGCTGTGACTTCGGTCAAGTACTTGGAAGTGTGCTGACTCTGCGGTCTCAGCGGGTCAGGTCGCTCCGCGGCTTGTCAGTTCTCTGCTTCATCTTTGCCTAGTTCCAATAACCTGTCCGCCGGTCTCAGGCGGGTAGGCGGCGGTCTGTTCCTCAGTTCCTCAGTAGGAGGCGAATAACGGTGTGTCTGCGCGGCCCCGCGGCTTCGGCGGACTCCGTGTATATTCAGCGAATAGCAGCTTAGCTCGGGCGGCTTCGGCGAACTTGGCGACCTCGGTGGTCTCGGCGGACTCCGGTGCTGTCTGCTCGGCTTGTTTTTTGGAACTTTCTGTTTAGCTTGTGTACGAGCGAAATCATGTCTCGCTACGTATACTTCGCCCTGTAAAGAAGTGAATGTATAAAGATCTGCTTGTGCTTCCATTGTGTGTTGGTGTTAACCTTGTTCCTTGGTTTTCCGCTGGTTCAAAGTGCTAACTGGGTAGTTCCGAGGATATTAATTTGGTTTGGGCTACCTTGCTGACCACTTTGAGAAAATTCAACATGCTATTAGAGGAAGGTTCAGTTGCGTGAGCGGTAGTCAACCAGTGTTGTGACTCTGTACTTGAGTTGTGATCAACCTGTGTTGTTGCTCGGAGCTTCTGAAAGGTAACCAACTGGTGCTGCAATGGAAGGAACTTTTGCAAGAGGTCTGGGCAATGAACTCTTAACGCCGACTAACTTCCAGAAGTGGAAGTCGTGCATGAAGAGTTATCTTCTGGGCGAGGAGCTATGGGAAGTCGTCGGTGGTGACGACAGGCAGGAAGTGACAGCTGCTTTTGGTACTGCTGAGCAGGTTAGGCTCTGGAGAAGAAGAAATGCTAAGGCGGAGTTCATTCTAAAGAGGGCCGTGTCGCCAGAACTGTTTGATCACATCATTGGTTGTGAGTCGGCTGCTGATATTTGGACAACCATTGATGAGTTGTTCAATAGGAAGAATGTAATCACCATTCATACTAATGTTTCACGAGAACCACATTCAACACTACAATAAAATCAAAAAGTGCATCAACTGTAAGAGTCACAAAAGAGGAGGATAAACCTCCAAAAGGGGTCCAAAATAGAAGTGAGTATTACAATTTAATACATGTAATAAAGCAATGCTCATAGTTGCAGCTATATGTGCACACAAACCATACTGCATGCTACTTTGCACAAAATGGAAAGGGTAACAGAGGTCATTGCCACTACTTCTTCTGGACCTAGACAGATACCCCCGAGCAACGTGACCTTGACGGCATAATAAAAGCAAAAAATAGGTGTCTTCTGCTTCTTCCTTGATTCCCTTGAGTGGCTTTAAAATATTCAAAGGCATGGTCAATTTTTTATTAAGCAGTTAGCAATCTATTTCTTTCAAACTCTTTTACCGACGCACTCTTCCCTAGGCAAATTATAGGCTGCAAGTTACTGGAAGTTTGAATCAAAATGGGGAAACTGGTAGACACTGCAATGTGCTCAATTTGGTCTTCCATTCCTCATGCCAGACTTTAAAGAAATATCACACTTGATCATCATCACTCACTGGGACATGATCAGCATAACGACTTAGTTGCAAAAACTCTTGGATGTAGGCTTCCACAAACAACTCCTTTAGCCTCAACATCAAAAACTCTTATCGCAATATAAGGTGGGTAGTTGTCAAAACGAAATGTTCTAAGAACACTGAAGCAAACTCCTCCGCGAAGATTTGGGACCAAGGGCGTCGGGCAAAACATCCATGACACTCCTCTTACAACCATCTCTTAACCTCCCTAAAAAGTGCAAAGGAGATAAGAGTTACCCTCAGCTCTGACAGGACTTCTATGACCAAAATAAGGTCTTTATTCCATTCTAATCAATCCTGGGCATAAGGGGTGACTTGACACCATTGAATAGATGTGGATGGCAACTTAAGAAGTAATTCACCCAATCATGGGTACTGTAGCTACTCCTTGATCAACATACATGGGCACAATTGCCGCCATAAGGATGGGTGTCCTTCCAACAGTCGCACTGGTGCACCGGTCTTCTATCACTCCTATTTTAGCATCACTGGCTGTGGTTGTATCCTGTAAGGGAGTGGGGCCACTATCTTCACCAATAACCTAATAGAATGATGGAAAAAGTCAGCAACACGTGCATCATTATATACTGCTAGTAACTAAATTTATCAAACCTAAAAAGGGTTAGTGTACATGTCATGGCGTCATTTACATGTTGATATGTAGTGACATAATCGTTAATTCACAACATAACTTGTGTATTTCGCAAGTCACCCAATACTTTTCCTACACCAGGAATTCACATTTCACTGAAGCGCCTTATCTCAGGTCTCCATATTTTCAAACCCATTAGGATTCCACGCAAAAACAGACAACAAGTTTGAAGTCGCATCACATCAATGATTTTCTTCTACCTCGAGGTTTTAATTCGAGTGAGGCTTCCAATTAATTGCTCTCTTACCAATATAACCTTCACAATTGTCCTTTATAGGGGTCGAACTCTTCTCTAATTTCATATGCATTATAGACATCACAGTAATTAAGGATGATAAGTCAATGTTTATAAATCACAAGTTGTTCTACCATTTGAACGCAATAATACAAACCAAATTGCCTCATGAGCATAATCCCATCATTTTCGATGCATCACTTTAAAAAAGGGTAAATGGAACTCTGTATACCCATTTAACCACTATAAATCGCAAGTAAACAATCAACATACGAAGGACACTCAGGTACACCACATCGTATGCATGACTCCTACAATGGTCTTAGGATAAGACTCTACAAGTGTTCCCTTGGTAACAATAAGGTTCAACACACCACAATAAGGTTCACCACTGTTAAAATGAAACCAAACTTAGTCACCACACATGTAATATCGCACACGACATATGCAACAACTTAAAATTATCAAGTCAACTATTAGGCCTGAGTCAAAGCTAATGCTCTCATGGCACCCGCAACATAAGGTATGCAAAACTCTACAAACACGCCTTGCCATTTACCTGTTCGGACAATCATGTCAGACTCTCGGGCACCCAAGTCACATAATTTACAAACTCAAGGCTTAACGATGGCTCGAAACACAAGCATAGTGCATGTAGAGTACCTAAACTAAATTAGAAGTACACACCTCCCAATTTCACTGAACCTCATACTGGTCCAAACTTTCAAACCAGACTCGTGTTTTGCCTTGTGATCCAGCACACTAAAAGGGAAATAAATTTCGAACTCAACTAAAAGAGAGTGATAGAGTGGGAAACATTCCACAACTATCCAAAAGAGCGCGACAGAGAGTATAGCGGTGCTCCAAGTCCCGAAATGCCGTGATAGGAGGTACAAATTCAACACCGATCTTACATGTTATTTTTCTCAATGCAGCCTAAAATGATATTTAAGACCTACAAGCGACGTGAAAAACACCAATTGGTCTGTATTGCAACTTCAACATGACTAGGAATCTGTCTATCATGTTGTTGCACTTCATTGCTCAAGAATAATAATACATCACTGCCATTAACATAGTGTGTGGATACTTAATCATCAAACTTAAGTTTGAATTTATACACTTGCTTGTGCACATTGGGGTCACACCACTAAGCATGGGGATGAACCAATTGATTATATGCCACTTTTGTTATAATAAACGTAATTTCACAAGATATATATGTCATCCAACTATTGCAACTAATAGGACGCCAAAGATTTGACATCGTCTATAGTTATCTAATACAGTATCAAGTTAATCATTACAATTTACAACAAATCTTATTTTAAAGACCATGACTTTTCATTCCACCCGTCATGTTTGCATCAGAGTAGTCACAAAGACTCACAACACTTATCAGAATACAAAGATGGTGAACACCTAAGTTATGGAAACACCCAAATCATAGTATCAATGTACATTCATACTCCTTTACAGCTAACCACTAATTTCATTTTCCAATTAATAACGGTTTCCTAAGAGGATTGAAGGCAAAAAAGCATTTCGTCAATAACTATTAATGCTTATATATGTGAGACAGGTGGTCAAGCAGTCATAAACAGGGAAAAACATTATGCGTGGAATGCTCAAGTTCCCAAATATGCAGTCAACACAATTATTTTTATCACTCTTAAGTGCTAAATTTGCACTCTACAATCTCTTGTGTTGAAATTTCTCCAGGTGGTCAACGAGATATCCTGACGACAAATTAATATTCTCAGGACTATCAAGATCACACCTTGATCATGCGGAATTTTCTTGGATCTTGGAGTTAGCAGGGGTTATCTCAACCCAAGATAGTCACAACCAGAAACACATGGAGCGCAAGAGTCTTTATTGATTAACAACAATCTTCTTTACAAGGCGAGACATATATGGCGAGACATGCTTCACCAAAAAACCACCAAAGGGAAAAGCAGAGACTACAAATACAAGACAAGACAAACACGGACTCAAACACCTAGCCGCTGGTCTACTGCTGTGGAGTCCGCACAATCCGCCAGGTCGCCAGACCGAAACCCAAGCCGCGCGAACTGCCCGTTATTCCAATGCTAGCTCTAGCTGTCGATTTGCAAGCCGCCTAACCACGAGGTCTCCTAGCCGCCAGACCGCACAAGCTGCGATGCCGAATAGAACAGTCCGCCTGAAGCAGGCGACTTATTGAACCCCGAACCAAGTTGCCAAAGAGAAGAATGTCAGGTCGCTGTCTGTGACCTGCTATTTACCGCCCCTTGCTTAACCGCAGAGTCCGCACTGTCCCTGACCATCAATCAGAGCCATGTCCTGGCTTTCCAACGCTATTCGCACAACCTACACAGCACAACTCGGTCAACTAAAACAAACCGTGCGGACACTAAAAGTCAGTCTGCAGCTACTGTTGCGGGCTCAATTTATTGTTCACTTACTTCGATTCTCTGGTTACTCAGGTTACTATTCCTGATGTGACATGGGTCCTATTTATAGGCACGATGATGAGTGTGGTCACCGCCCTAGCCGATAGGATTACCGCCACATCCCGCAGCAAGAACAAGTGTATTCGCAAGCCAGCGGATACGCACACCAGTCCGCCGCTGCCTGTGCAAGATAGCCAGTCCGCCTATGCTTCTCCAAGGTAGGATACAATGCCAGTCCGCCTTGTCGCCAAAGGCCAAGCCAAGACCGCCACAGCTGGACTCCGCAGCAACATTGTCCGCCAATCCGTGGACACAGCTCCAGCCCGCTTATCCCGAGCCCACAGCCTCGCCACCAAGGAACCTGCCGGACTCAGCGGACACAGCTCTAGTCTGCTTATACTGTGGATACCTCCAGTCCGCATATCCCGCAGACTGCACCAGTCCGCATATCCCGCAGACTCCTCCAGTCCGCATATCCCGAGTCCACAACCATGCCAGAAAGGCAGCTATCGGACTCAGCGGACATAGCTTCAGCCCGCACGCAGTTGCGGACACAATCTCCAGTCCTCTTATCCCCAAACGCGCAACCAAGGCACATAGCACTTCTGTCGAGCTTGGAGGACTGAGAAGCAGTCCGCGCTCCACTGCGCGATCTCCCCGGACTGAGCCAAACATGGACCTGGTTCAGAACCAACCAAGTCCACACCACTGACCACAAGGGCTAGTCCGCACTTACTGGAGGACATTGGATTCAGTCCGCCTGCACCGACAAACTCCAGCACCTGTCCGCACTGACTGCCGATCTCCGCGGCTTCCACTGGCCGATTCACTAGAGCAAGACCAAGGCTTCAACCAAGCTGGTCTGTCGAGCTCCAGTTCTTCAGTTCGCTTCTTGCCGGACTTCGCGGATAGAGTCGCTATCCGCCCGGTTACTTCCTGGGATCCAGCTGCTTGTAGAGAATAAGCCGGCCTGCCTAACCGCTGCTGCTGTCCGCGCAGTCCGCGCGAATAGACCGCCCAGGCCACCATAGAACAAGCCGTCTTTACCAGCCCTGCGGACCTGGCTGTCCGCCATACCTATCCGTATAGTACATGCGGATAGGTTGCCCAAGTCCTCCATTCACCCACTTTCACTTCACAATTTTTAACACTCCCCCTTGAAGTGAGAAGTGGTGAATAACTCCAGCAGCTCCCGTAACCTTGCACCTGGAATAATGCTCCCCTTGCTTCCTGAACAAGACGCCGCCTCACTGGAACCAGGAGCACCTGGAGCAACGCTCCCCCTATTACCTGAACCAGAAGACTCTGCTCTCAAATAAGAACTACCTGGAACATCGCTCCTCCTACTTCCTGAACTGGAAGCCTCCGCCTTCAAGCCAGAAGTACTTGGAGCAACGCTCCCCCTGCTTCCTGACCCTGACGCCTTTGCCCCGGAGCTAGAACAACCTAAAGCTCCTGGTGACTTAGGCAGCTCCAACTGATCCTTAGCAGCAGCCTCCTTCAGCCCACCATCTGACCTGCTCATCTCTAACTCCGCATATGAGCTATCCCAATATGATGCCAGCTCATCGAAGATAACGTCTCTCGACACAATAAGCCTCTTTGTCGCAGGATCCATACACCTCCATCTTCTCCTCTACTCATCATACCCAAGAAAGACTAGCTGCATCTTTAGAACATCCGAAGCGTGTACATAGTAGGTAGATTCAAACACCCGTAGGTGCAAGAAATAGTCGATCGTCTCCAGGTCCAGCGCAAAAGCTGAATATCAGAGTATGACATCGACCATATGTGAATTGAAGTGGTTACGAGCTCTCATGCTTGACTTAAGAGAGGTCTACAACCATCCTCTACCTATGTTTTATGATAATAAGGTCGCTATATACATTTCCAAAAATCCGGTCTTCCATGAAAGAACAAAGCACATTGAAGTCGACTACCACTTTATTCGGGAAGAGATTTTGAAGAAACAAATTTGTACTCTATTCATCACCTCCGATAAAGAGCTGGCAGATATTTCACCAAACCGGTGTCCGCCTCCTTTCTTCACATTTGGGACAAGCTGGGCATGATCAACATATATGCTCCAGCTTGAGGGGGAGTGTTGCTGTATGGAGACCGGACGGTCTAGTGGTCTGATTTTGGAAGTTTAGAGACCAAGCGGTCTGTCAGTTTCTCTTATGCGGTTTGGTGGTCGGACTGTTAGTGTTGGTATCCGGGCGGTCTGTCAGTTTGTCTCAGGAGGCTTAGAGACTGGGCGGTCTGGCGGTCTATAATGGAGGCTTGTTCTCTCTTTCTTGTGGTGGCCGGGCGGTTAGCCTATTCATCTAACCGCGCGGCCTGTTCGGCTTGTTTTCATGTTAAACCGCTTACACCTGTAATTATTTAGTCTCACATTGCTTAATTGTAATCTCTCTCATCTCCTCCATTCTATAAAAGGGAGGCTATAACTTGTAATAGAAACCTTTTTTGGATAATAAAAGTTTTGTTACTCCAATTTTGTGGTCTCTTGTTTTTTGTGTGCACATAAAAGAAAATTAAACAAATAATAAAACATGGTTTAAAGAAATAAGTTTCTCCTCTATCTTCACCATTAATTGATGAGACAGTTCCAACAACAGAAACATCTCTACTTGATGCTTCTCATGAATTAGTAATTCCCACAATTACAACCGAGATTCCATCACAAAATATTGTTCCAAAGTTAAATTTAGATCAAAATATCAACATTGAACTTCCAAATACAGATACAGATTTGCAACACCATAATGATCAACTTTCTCCTAAACAGAGTCATGTTGCAACATCAATATCAGAGACATTGGATATTAAAAAATAGTTCTTCAAGCTATATAATAAACAACTGCTTCATTGAAATCTCTTATATATGTGCATGCTTGAAATTGCAAATCCTCTGTTGAAAATATACTTAATTAGATTTCTGAGGTGCAAGCTTCTATAAAAAATATTCAAAATAAATTGGTGTCCAATAAGTAAAACGATCTTTCTTAACCTCCTTAGCTCATGAGGTTCAGAAGGGGGAAAAATTCGAGGAAGACCAGTACATGGAACCTTCAAAAGAAGATGAGGCTCTCCCTAGGAAGACTCATACAGTTCTTTTATCCAGAGAAGCAGAAGAACAAACATCTAAAAATAAACCAATTCATATGGAAAGAGAATAGAAAAATGATCAAGCTATTCATTGTTCTGATGCATTCATTCAAGGGGAGTCAATGAAAGAAAATTTAGCTGATATTCTTCTGATTGCAAGAGAAGCTATGTATGATGTTGTGACAGTTCAAGAGGAATGCCAAAATTCAGTTGATAAAACATTCAGTAAGGATGGACAAGTTTCCACTACAAAAGGAAAAATCCTTCTTAGAACAAATATATTCTGAAGGTACAAATTTTTATGGACTATGTTGATATCTTTAAGAAATTTTATAGAAATCTCATATATTCAGTTGCATTATATCTATGTCCATTATCATATTTATTTATTATGAGTACACACTCGGTCAAAATTTTGTATAATTTATTGTTGTACATTTGTAAAATCACATTTGGAGTTTTGCAAAATTTGTTAAGTTAAATAGAGGGAGATTGTTGCGAAAAACCCATATAATTTAGCTTAACAAATTATATTTAGTGATTTTACATCCTAGGTTTATAACCCATGATGTATAGTAAGGGTAATTTGGTATTAGAAGTCCTAGGATGTCATTTATATAAAGGACATAAGAAAGGCATACTGAATATAAGAGAAAAATCATGAATTGCCAACATGCGTTGAGTAGAAGTCGACATAACTTTGACTAGATCTCGATGCAACGTCGACTGGAATTAGACGTTACTTTGAATTATAGTCAGAGCAATTAAGTTTGATAAGTCAGTGACACTCAAAGGATTATATCGACGCATACTTTGAGATGATATCGACGGAACGTCGACTATAGAGAATTTCATACTGACAGTCAGAAAGTGATGTTGCTTCGACAAGAACTCGATGTTGCATCAACTAAATTTCTTAAAAGAATTTGTTTTGTGGTTTAAATCTTAATTAATTCAAGAAGGGGTTTACATACCAGATTCTTGGAGACATTAGAGGATGTCAATATATATATATATATATATATATATATATATATATATATATATATATATATATATATATATATATATATATATATATATATATATATATATATATATATATATATATATATGATGAGATACAGAACATAGAAGACAATCTCAGAGAATCAATAACTATCACAGGTTATCAATCATAAACAACAGATGATCAAGAAAATCATATCAGATTGTAAGAAGATTGAATTTGACAGAGAAAGCTTGGAAGATTATCATCTATAATTTAATTTCTTCATGTATCAGTCAATTGGTTTGACATTTGTTGAATCGGTTAAGAGAATTTGTACTTCTTCTTCTCAAGAGAAAGTTGCAATAGATTCAGAGAAAAGTTTGAAAAATCATCTGGTGATTGGACTCAAAATCTATTTAGAGATTCATCAGAAGTTTTATAGATCATCATCAATTGTCCTCTGAAATCCAAAGAGAGGACACTAAGAGAAGAATCATCTTAACTAAAATCTTCTCTTAATTTTCTTTTTACATTTGAGAAAAAAGTTTCAAGAATTCCTTTACGAAGGATTCAGTGAGAGGTTCTAAGAGTCTCCTTGTGAAAAGACTCGGATTGTAAATGGTTCAAGATCTCCTTATCAAAAGATCTGGTGTGGTTCTAAGAGTTTCCTTATCAAAAGACTCTAACCCTATGATAGTGAATTCCTACCAAGGGGGTAAAAGAGTGGATGTATCCACGTTGAGGGAGAACCACTATAATTCTTGTGCCTTCTGTGGTTTTGCTTCTATTTCTAAATTTGTGTTGTGTTGTGATTTTAATTAACTACATATAATTCTAGTTTATAGTTTATATAAATGTAAATTCTATGAATTAATCAAAGTATTTGAAAATAATTTTAATCTCTATTCACCCCCCCCTCTATAGAAAACTTTGAGGAATATAGCAACTGAACTATTATTTCATGGTCTTGATGGCGGAATGCGCAGAGGCGCTCTTGAACAACATTGATGGAGGGAACGCGGAGGTGCACTTGGACGGTCTTGATTATGGGTGCACGGAGGCATGCTTGGACGGTCTTCACGGCGGGGCGCACAGAGGCGCACTTGGACGGTCTTGATGGCGGAGTTCTCCAAGGGACGTGCGTAGAGGGGGAGTGCACA
Organism: Platanthera guangdongensis; assembly: GCA_039583875.1. NCBI lineage: Eukaryota > Viridiplantae > Streptophyta > Magnoliopsida > Asparagales > Orchidaceae > Platanthera > Platanthera guangdongensis. The sequence goes on along the minus strand of CM077153.1, from coordinate 228,225,199 downwards.
CTATCAGATGTAGAGAGATAAAGGGATGAGGAGAGAGAAAATCCACAAGAGGATTTTCTCAAAGGAGAAGAGAGTGAATATGAGATGGAGTAAGGGTCTATTTATAGATTTTATAGGGGCCAAGCCGGTAATTTCTCTCCATAACCATTGGACGAACAAATAGAAATGCTCTGTTTAGATCAAGTAGATCACGAATTTTATGGAAATGACAAGACCGCCCCTGACCAAAAAATAATCACCCCCACCGAAAAATAACCGCTCCTCATGCATGGGGAGGATTGGTCGGCGAGGCTGGTGTCCGATAAGGGCCGGAGACCCTGGCCGGGAGGCCAATTTGGCCTCCCGACAAAGGCAAAGAGGAGGTCTCCCCTAACTAGGGGGCGACAGCAAACGGGTGGCCGAATGGCCACCTATTCTTAGCCACAAGGAGGCCGCCCCTAGAAGTGGTGGCAGTAACAAATGGGCAGCCAAATGTCCTCCCATATCTGGCCATAGGGAGGCCGCCAGTGAAAGGGGAGGCGGCAGCAAATGGGCGGCCAAATGGCCTCCCATTTCTAGCCACAAGGAGGTTAGGGAACCCCTTGATAGGGCGGCGGTGGCGAACAGGTGGCCAAATGGCTGCCCGTTTCTGGCCACAGGGAGGCCTCCCCTAGAAAGGGAGGCGACAGTGAATGGGAAACCAAATGGGCACTCGTTTCTGGCCACAGGGAGGAAACCCCTGGAAGGGGCGATGAAGGCAAATGTGTGGCCAAATGGATGCCCATTTCTGGCCACAGAGAAGCTGACCCTGGTAGGGGTGGTGGACGAAAATTGGTTTCCCGACCTCCCATTGTAGCAGCAGGCCAGATGGCCAAGGGGAGGGCAGCTGTGTTACTGTCCGCCTCTCACGAGGAGCAGGATGCCCCCCTTTGAGGGAGGCATAGGAAGCCGCACAGTGGCTTTGGGTGCATCGGACAATGAATGGCTTACTGCTTACAATGGTGACGAGGATGTTCGGTGCGGCAATGACATTGGTTACGCTTCAGGCAGTTATGTCATTAGTGGGTTCTACGGGTTCAATCGAATCGGTAAAGGGGAACCCCATCATTTTCCCACCAAGTCCATACAGCTCAGAGCCTAAGCGAATAGAGGGAGGGGACTTTTCCCTAAGTCATTCATATGATCAATTGCGGTGATCATGCTGGAGTTGATCAGTGCGGTAGAGGTGCGAAAGGTAAACCATCCTTTGAATGAAATGCTTGCTCGTGATAATGTGTGCTTATGATTAAATGTGTACGGGGTTAGATGTGCTCGGGGATCCTTGTGCGCTGGAAGCAGTGTTTGTGTGGTGTGCACTATTGCTATAGTGTGCACGAAGTGCGTGCTGCATGTGGGGCGCTCAACATGTGCAGTTCAAGGCATAATATGTGTGAAGGGCGTATTTGGCGCAATGTGCAAGATGTGCACTCAAAGCATAACGTGTATTGAGTATATAGTGTGCATGAGATGGTACGAGATACCTGGGAGATTGGACGTGAAAATCCACATATTGGTGCTGAAGCGTTGTTGCTGCATGGCCGATCCCAACACTAGTGATCCTCTAAGGATGACTGAGAAGCTCTAGTGTTAACATAGATGAAGCGTAGCTATGTCTTTATTGTTTCTTTGCGAACTTGCTTTATGTAGTGGCTTTGTACTTTGCTCACAGAACTTTGCTAGCTCTTCAATCATTCCTTTATTATTTCTTTATTGTTCTAGCTTTGTGTACTTGAATGTGGTGGTGATCGAGCTTTGGCGGTGTTGGAACCTCTGTTCTGTATAAGCAAACCTGTTCTGCTTCTTAGATGTCAGTGGTTGGAGGGCGGATGGTATCCAATAGGAATGAGTGTATATTGTTTATCTCAATTTTGATGACCTTTTTGAGGATGAGTGTGCCAGGCCTGACGTTGGTGAGGAGGAGTGGGTTCCCTAGTTCGTCATATCTAGTATTATCTTGTATACTTGTTGCCATAGTGGTGATCTTGTACTTTTGATGTGTGCTAGCTTGCGAGCTCCAGCTTCTCTTTGCAGTTCATTGTTAACTTTATGCCTCTGTTCGTTGCTTTGTCTTCTGTGATTCTCCGACACATTCCTTTGGAGTATAGGGTCGAAGCTTGGCCTTATGTTTTTTTTGTTTGCATTGTTCTTATGAGATTTGTAATGTTGGCTCCACTATATTTGGCCAAATTTGTTGTACTTCTTTGAGGTTGACTGTTAAATGACGAGGCACAGAAGGTTTTGCGACCTACTACCAAGGTGAAGGGAGAATGCTTATAATTGGGTAGTGCAAGGTCGGGCTCACCAGGCTGGGGGATGATGTTGAATGGTTGGCGGTTGAAGGACAAGACCAGATAGTCATGTGTCCTACTACCGGGGCGAAGGGCAAACACTTCTAACTGTGTAGTGAGAGGACAGTTTCTCTAGTATGGGTGATGTAGTTGAGTAGTTGGCAGTGAAGGGCATACCTTCAAACTTCGGTGACCACGAGGGGGAAGACCTTGGTAGTACCACGACCTACTGTGGGAGAATGGAATAACTTTGATCGCTGACAGTGGGATGCCATAGGGAGCATGGTCCCGGAGAGGCGGTGAAGGGCAGAGCTTCAAATTGGTGGCAAACGTGAGGGGGCAAGCCCTAACGACGCTACGACCTACTATAGAGAGAAGGGCAAACCTTCGAACTAGTGGCGAGCGCGAGGGGGGCATGCCCTAGTGATGTAGTAACCTACTGCATAGAGAAAGGCAGACCTTCAATCATTGGCAGTGGGAGGTTGTAGGGGCATGGTCCCGGAGAGGCGTTGAAGGACAGACCTTAAAACCAGTGGCAAGAATGAGGGAGGCAGGCCCTGGAGATGTCGCAACCTGCTGCAAAGAGAAGGACGGAACTTCGATCGTCGACAGTGGGTGGCCACAGGGACATGGTCTCAGAATCAACAATGAGGGGTAGACCATCAAACCGATGGAGAGCACGAGGAGGCGGGCCCTGGCGATGTCGCAACCTACTGCAGAGAGAAGGGCAGACCTTCAATCATCGATAGTGGGAGGCTGTAGGGATGTGGTCCCAAAGAGGCGGTGAAGGGAAGTCCTTTACGCTGGTGGTGAGCGCGATGGGGGCAGGCCCTGGAGATGTCGCGACCTACTGCGGAGAGAAGGGCATAACTTAGATCATTGGCAGTGGGAGGCCACACAGACATGGTCCTGGAGAGGTACTGAAGGCCAGACCTTCAAACCGGTGGCGAGCGTGAGGGGGGAAGGCCCTTGCAATAATGCGATGTCATGTGGAGAGAAGGACAGACCTTCGATCGTCGGCTATGGGAGACCGCAAGGATGTGGTCCCGGAGAGGCGATGATTTGCAGACCTTAGAACCGGTGGAGAGCATGAGGGGAGCAGGCCCTGGCGACACCACAACCTACTACGGAGAGAAGGGCGGACCTTTGATCATATGTAGTGGGAGGCCGCAAGGACGTGGTCCTAGAGAGATGTTGATCCCTCGGATCGAAGGTAGTTGCGGGTAATGAGCACGCTTCCTGAAGGTAGGTGTTGTAAGGTGTCCGCTGCCCGGAGGCAGCTGCTGTAAGGAGCGCGCTGCCCAGAGGTAGTTGCTATTAATAAGCACATTGCCTAGAGGCAGTTCTATTGGAGCGAATTGAGTTCGTAGTTCCATCAGCACGGATGATGTTGCCTTCTATAGGACTAAAATGAGCAAACTTCAAAAGCTCTTAGAGTCATAGCCATGAGATTGGTCTCATAGTATTTTACATTAAGGATTCATAAATAGAATAAAATTGATAAAATATTGCAATGTAGTGGTAGGGTCCTGTGGATTGGTAGGAAGCTTTCAATTGAGACATTCGTCCTAGGGGTTGCCCCCCAGTCCCTCTTCGAGAGCGGATGGTTATGCACCCGCTGGTGGATTTGGCACTTAGTCCTGCAAGAACCTTCCTAACATCCCTTGTTTGACGAGATGCTTGATTTCCTTCTTGAGTTTGGAATAACTTTCTATGTCATGCCCTCATCCGCGGTAGAACTCAATACTTTGTTTGATACCTGACATTTTTAGCGAGGGGTCTAGACTTGCGGAGTGCCTCTTGCGGATTGCGGAGCTGCCGAGGTCATGGGTTGCCACGATGTTCATTGTTTTTACCCGATTCCGGTGAAGCTTCTTGCTCCCTTCTCCTTTTTATACCTCTATTAAACTGTTGTTGATGTGCCTTGATTGCTTCATCAGCAGTGATCCGGGCTTCGACTCATCGTATTAGATATTGATAACTTGGTGATGTTTCTTTCATTAATACTGAATAAAAGTTGTCAAGGTGGAGTCCTCCTAAGAGGAAGCCACTTAAGAGCTAGGGGTTAAATCCTGCGGACTGTCGTGCCTCGCAGTGAAATGGCTGAAGAAGTCTCCAAGAGTGTGTTGGTTTGCACGGAATTGAGCTCCTGGAATTGGAATTAAAGGTTTAATTCCAATTTCGTGGTTCGTTTGCATGCTTGATGTTGCAATTTGAATTTAATGAATTCCGTGAAATTTATTTTGAACTAAAGACAATTCTTTCCAATCTATATAAGAATTTAACAATTCCGGTCGAAACACATTTTTAAGCAAAGTGCTGGACTTCCGCCCGAGAGCGTGTGTTGTCGCACGAGTGCACGTTTTTCGCTCATGAGCTCGTTTTTCGCTGAGGCACACATTTTTCATCAGGGCAACGTATTTCGCCATGTGGACGTTTTTTTACAAGCACGCGATTTGTTCGCCCGGACGGGCTTTTTTCACCCTGACGCGATTTTTTTGAACGGCCGCAAATTTTTTTGCCCAAGCATGAATGTTCGCCCGGGCACAATATTTTTTGCGCGGGCGTGATTTTTCGCTCGGACGAGAATATTTCGCCCGAGCATGATTTTTTTCGCCTGGGCGAGATTTTTCCGCCGTGGCGCGATTTTTTTCGCCCGGGCACGATTTTTTCATCTAAGCGTGAATTTTTTCGCCCAAACGCGACTTTTCGCCCGAGCGTGCTTTTTTTCCCTGTGCAATTTTTTTCGCCCAACCGCGCTTTATTCGCCCGGATGCGATTTTTTCGCCCCACTGCATTTTTTCACACAAGCGCCATTTTTTGTACATGCACGAATTTTTTACCTGGCTTCCTTTTTTTCTCCCGGGGGAGATTATTTGGCCCGGGCGCGATTTTTTCGCCCGGGCGCATTTTTTTGCCCGGGTGTGATTTTTTTCCCGTGCGCGATTTTTTTGCTTGAGCGCAATTTTTTCGTGCTGCCGCGATTTTTTCTCCATGGCACAATTTATTTGCTCGGTCGCGATTTTTTTGCCGTACTGCGAAAATTTCTGCTCAAACGCATTTTTTTGACCTGACACAATTTTTCAGTCTGAGCGCAATTTTTTTCACCTTAGTGTGGTTTTTCTTTCGAGCGCATTTTTTTTGCTCGCACAAGATTTTTTCGCCCGAATGAGATTTTTTCGCCTGCGCTCAATTTTTCCCTTGGACGAAAAAATCACGGTCGGGCAACAAAAACGAGCCCGAGCGACAAAATTGCATCCGGGCGAAAAAAATACATCCGGGGAAAAAAAACACGGCCACGTGAAAAAATCGCGTCCGTGAGTAAAAATCGCGGCTTTGCAAAAAAAATCTTGCTCGAGCAAAAAAATTGCGTGCGAGCAAAAAAATCACGTCCGGGCGAAAAACTCACGCCCGGGCGAAAAAAATCGCGCCTTTACAAAAAAAAATCGCACCCGGGCGAAACAATCGCGGCCATAACGCACATTTCTCTATATTACTTTATTTATAATATTTTTCAATTCTTATATTGAATTTTATTTAACAAACAAACAAAAAAATTCTATCAATTATACAATATTCAACAATATTTTTTATTAGGCGAACGCTTGAATTGAAATTAGTCACCAATATTTAATTCCATAATATTCATCAATATTCAATTCCAATATCGAATTCCAATTCCGTGCCAACGAACGGACCCTAAGGGTTTTGCACTTATTTTGGCAAATCCTAGACAAGTGGGAGAGATCTTTGACTATATGACGGCTGGTGATGAACTAATCAATGAATTGTTGTGTCAGTTCTATGAAATTCTTAATCTCTCCCTCCTTTAAGGAAAGGAACCAGGTACGCTTGTCCTTTCAGAGTTGCTGGGAAGGCTTGACACAATAGAGGATCAGTAGCATTGTAGAGTTTCATCATGAACGCGAATTGTCTGACATGTTCCAACAGGTCGCCCGCTTCGCCGTATGTTTCATTCTTTAGGAGCTTGAAGCCAGTATGGATTGGATGCACCAGAACCTCGGGTGCAAATGACAAGCGATGATGGAGGGGGAGAGAGGTTGAAATGGCACACTGCTTGGTTCGCTCGTTCTCTTCAGAAATTATGTCACAAACTTCTTCTCGCGTAGGCCTCTTATCTGCAGGCTTAAGGCCTGCTGCTTTAAGGAAGTTGCATTGATACTGAGTGTAAAATCCCTCGTCCAAGGAATTGAGCACGACCGTGGAGAGATTTTATGCTCAGGACCGTCGCCTTACAATGACACCAACTACGAGTTAGTTGCCACCATAAGCCAGCGACCCTGTCGGTAAGCACGATCATTCACACAGCCAATGAAAGAAGAAATAAAACAAATCCATGCATCACATCATAGATATATAAATACCCAAATAAATGCCCACATGACATAAATGAAAAAGTACAAGTAATAGGGCTTATGCCCAGTACATGAATATAATAAATATCACTCTCTCTCAACAAACAATGCAGAATCTAAATCATTTGATCATCAACCTCACGCCGGGTAGTAGTAGTGGTAGTGCGCGGATCCGGCTCCTTTGATCCTAGTGTCTCAATATCTGCCTCTGCCCGGTCAAACTGCGGCGGCTTCTCCACGTGTCCCTAAAATTATGCGGTCAAACGACTGTCAGTCAAACTAGACTCAGCTACTTCGTCTCCTCCTCACCCCCGAGACTCCTACGCACCATGCGGGAGGAAGAAATCAGAGGACCAATAATAACAGAATGTACAAGCAGGTGACAGTGGTATATATAAGTAATTCTTTAGCAGTTTTATATTAGTATGAGCAGTAAAGAAGAGCAACAACTAATACAGTATGAAAGTACAGTAAGAAGAGTTAAGTAAAACTAGTAAAGTAATGCAACTACACAACCATCACAAAAGCGTACCCTAACTTATATGAATGTCCATACAAACATATAATTTATGGTTTCCGAAATAGTAACTCATCGTATAAATGAGCTCATACCAATTTATATGATGAGGATCTGCAAGTGCCTATACTATGCCATGTTATGCATTGCAATGATTATGTAACTCTCACACATGACTCTATGCATGGACCTTTCATTCATCCCCACTTTTTGGAGGTGGCCAACCTCTCAGGTACCAACCGTCGTGGCTCATGGAGGTAGTGGAGCAGGTGTCTCCACTCCTAGGCCGGCAGGCATATTACTAGGCCTAGACCTCTCATACGCCTCAACCCTAAGAACACAACAATGGAGCCCCTATGTACTCTTGCTGACAACTACCATTCTTCTGTGATCGGTTGTGCTCTTTGGGGACATAGTCCTCTAAACCTCGGTATAAATATCCTGTCGGTCTCCCCAAAGGTCTACACTCTGCACTAGAGTCATCGTACTTCCGTCGGTGTGCCGACTGGAACAGTATTGAGTGACCCACCATATGATCACAAATCAAGTATAATAATACCCTTCCGAGCCTCCAGCTCGTAGGACCAACCCATCCTGATATCGACCAACAACCCGAGACACCAGCTCGTAGGACCAACAAGCTCTATATTACTCCAACCCACACATGGGTGAGATCACTATAACATTCTTTAATCCTATCAGACTACCCTTATCTAACTTTCGGATTACTTAGAGATTTATGGTTAACCTTGGACTTCACGAGGTCTATCCTGTGAAGGGCTCGTAGGGGTACTAGAAACTATGATGGACTGAAACCCATCGTTCCCTTTCTCAAGTTACTTAGTAATGTTATGCTACCTTTAATCAAATTCATTCCCTAGGTTACTAAGTGTGTCACCTCTCCAAAACAACAACTGCTGAAAACACTAATTTTCCAAAATTGCTAAATGCAGACCATATGACCATGTATGTGTGTATCAATAGGAATCCTCCAAATTCTTGATCTTAGGACCTAACATTATTTCATGAGACCTATCATGACATCTTAGACCTAATTCCAGATATTTATAATTTTTTTAAAAATAATCAACAATTATTATAATTTTCCCAAATTACTGCTACATGAGTTTTTGAACATGAAGTGTCACTTTATTTTATCACACCAGCAAGATAAAATTATCCTAACATCATCTTGAGAAATAATGGATCTGGACCAAATTTCACATCATTCCAAAAAAATTTGATATTTAATTTCTAATTATAGAAATCTGGTCCACTAAGTCATGTTACACATGAAATGATATAAATATTCGTCAAATAATTGCAGAAAAATTACTGGAGGTTACAAATTGTAAATAATTATTTATTCCAAAAATTTATAATTTTATAATTCAATTTGAGCACATCTATCTCAATAATATAGAATGGGCAAAAGTAGTAATTATAACTACAACCCTAAAATTCTGACTTTCAAAAATTACAGTTAATTTATCCAGTGCTTAACATACTAAATAATTATTATTTGCAAGATTTTATAAATTTTCATCTATTTTAGTCACCCTAATTTTACTAATACACTTGCATAACAAAAATTCTAATTAATTCAATATAAAAAATTTCACATGATTTGACCAAGCCAATCTTGCTAAATTCACAAGATACACTTTTTTGACTAAATACACACCTCACATACAACTTGACAACTTGCAAGTGGGATTCACCAACCTACAGGGGTCTAAAGGACTTGAAATTTTTATAAGGGTCTTATACCTCCTTAATGAACCTCTCTGATATGCGGTTAAAATAGTTATTTTTCACCAAAATATTTCAGTTTTATGAAAAATCACATTTTTCCTAAAACCATAGGAAAATGTGAATGTAGGTGTATCTATGGTATATGCTTACATGCCGTAAATTTCATGTCAATCCCCTTCGCCAAGAAAAAGTTATTAAGAAAATAGTGACTGTTCTACCCTAAGGACCAGTCCCACAAGAATTACCCTACAGGAAGCTACAATGCTCCAAATGATCTTATTTTAATTTCTAATTAAAGTAGACTCTCAGGGCTACCTTTTTCATGTTTGACACTTTTCTTAATTCAGCACTAAGGGCCTCCTTTTTTGATTTATAAAGGTGCACACTAAAGAGGAAATATAATATATTACATATAATAATTTATATATATATATATATATATATATATATATATATATATATATATATATATATACTTTTGAACAGCTGTGATTGCGTCTTCTCCAAATAGCCAAAGACTGAGATTGGCTGAACCTAAAGTAGATTTTAGAGCCATTTACCGACGTTCTAGCCCCCTCCCCGTTCGACCACCAACACTACCACCTCCGTTGAGGTCGGGGCAATCGTCGGGCGGCGGCTCAACCGTCGGAGGGGCGGTTTCCGGCAAACACGAAAGGAAGCCCAAACTTGGTTTTTTCATGGATTACAAAATTGGCATCGGCTCAATTGAGCTCGACCTCAAGTCCTATTGAACCACGAAGCTAGCACAAGGGGAGAGGGGGAGAAACATGCCTGTTTCCGAGATTGGATGCGGCTACTCTTTTTGCGTTTTCCAGCGAACCTCTCTCAATCTCGATTCTCCACTAAAATCTTTGATGTAGGAGTCAATTTTGACTGCCAAGGGGCTTTTGAAGGTGATGAAAGGGTTGAATTGAGTTTTGGGGACTTCTATATAGGAGATCAAAGTTTTGGGTGTTATGTTCATGGCCATTAACGTCCCTCCTTGATGGTGGTCGGTCTATAACTGTTGGAAACCTCCTCCTCTTCATCAGAAGAGATGAAAGGAGGGGTTGGGGAAGAAGAAAGGAGTGCCACTTGGCCTCCCTCCATCATTCCTCTCTCCAAGTAAAACTTCCCTCCTAACTACCTCATTAAATCCCCAATTAAATCACCTAATTTAGATTAAATAAATTTAAAAATTTAGTGGGACTTAGGATGGGTCTTGGGCAAGGGCTTAGCCCACTTGAATTGGCTTAGTCTCTCATTTAGCCTTTCGGGTTATTTTGACAATAGTTGTCCTTGGGGTTAACTTTGGTCAACTTGATGGGTTTACTGGTCCAAAAGCTGTGTCTTGTGTCCCTTGACACCACCCAATGTTGATTGGATCATGGTGATGCCCCAATTGGGCTCACTTTATCAAATAGTGTGATTTTGACCTAAATAGGTTCAAGTTTGACTTTGGTCAAATTGATCAACTTGTTGACACCATGATGGTGATTTTGGGCCCACTTGGCCCCTAATGATATTACAAGGCTAGGGGTGGGGGTCAATTTTAGGTTTTGAGGCCAATATGACCTCTTAGGTGAAGGTTTGACCTATATTAACCTAAGGTTGACTTTGGTCAATTCGGCTCACTAGATTGACCTAGCTTTGAGTCCATCGCTCAGTTGTCTCTCTCTTAGGGTTAGAGAAGTGTTAGTGATCTTACCTTGAGGTGGTGAGTTCATGTGAGTGTGAATTGGCCTAGGTTGACTAGTGCACATTGGGGGTGTACATAGCAATTTCCATAAGTTCAAGCTGAGCCAGGGTCACACTAGGGCCTCCATGCACCACTCGAGACCTAACCCTAACTTTAGGAGTCCTAGAAGTGTGGGGGATGTTACAAATTAGGGTCACACTAGGGCCTCCATGCACCACTCAGGCCCTAACCCTAACTTTAGGGGCCTAGAAGTGTGGGGATGTTACACCGAGCTTCAGATATGATCCTCCATTAGGATGGGCTCTGAGTCCTTGGATATGCGCGCATAGGAACACTACTTCTGGCATGTTATCGAGCGTGTGAAGAAAATCTAGATCAACATGCCCCCAGGGTCCATTCTTTCTGTTGTGTGGGCAGCTTTTCCTGCCATGCTTTCCAGTCACGAGTACTGTTGTGCTGAGGGTACTATCTTCTAGCTCTTCAAGGTCTTCTAGGAATGGTGGGAGCCGTTTTCTCACAAACGACGCCAAACTTTTGAAGATCGCTCAAGGCTCCGGTAGATCGGACTAAATTGAATCGCCTTAGCCCTGGAGTGATTGAGCACACAAACAGACACAATAAGTAAAGAAGCTGAAAAAGATCTTTTTAACGTGGAAAACCATCAACTGGGTAAAAAACCATATGGTCGGATCTGTGGTGGCCAAATCTCAACTAATTGATTGTTGTTGTACAGAGCTTTCTTGAAGAACTCAAGTACGCCAGACCGCCTCTCATTACAATTATAGATTAATTTTATGTCTTTTATTAGTATGACGAAAAATAATTACAAATCTTGATTTGTGTACACACGTTGGACAAGCAGCAATATGTTGGGTATTGTATCCACGATAACCTTGATTTGAAGAAGGGTCCAGTTAAGGTAAGATGAATTGTGACTTTATTTGATATTGTATTTGTATTTATGTACTTGCAGGTTTATAATGCTAAGTACACAACAATGTCAGGTTACAAAGGTTCAGTAAACACGAGACTACACAATGTAATCCTTCATTGTGTTGGTCATGGTGTTGACTCACGTGTAATCTCTCTATTGGGGTGTACTTCTATGCCAAGTACATTGGGAGGTTCAAGGAAGAAGAAGAGCTTCATTTCAGAAAAATAGAATTTTACCCAAGTAAAATTCGTCGAGTATCGTAAGAAATATTCGTCGAATTTGTCTTATATACTCACTATCACTCGTCGAATTCAACTAATATACTTGTGTAGAATTTGGAAAATAATTAAAAAAATAGTTAGGTAAATTTTATCGAGTATCATCAAGTATACTCGTCGAATTCGTCGAATGTATCTAACGATACTCGCTGAATTCCTCGAATATATTTATCGATACAGGCCGAATTCGTCGAATCATCTCGACGCTACTTCTCTGATTTTTCTTAAGGAAAATTCGTCATATATCATAGCGTCGGGTGCATCGACTGCTTCATTGCCGTCGAGTGCGTCGACTGCGATGGCATCAAGGGCGTTGAGTGGATGGATGGCGTCGAGAGCATCGACATTGTTGAGTGTGTTGAGGCTGCAAGCCAATACTCAACGAATTCGTCAAGTATACTAGCTGATAATCGATGAATTCATCGAGTATGACTTGAGCCTTGGCGTTGAGTGGCTGGCTAGCTTGAGCCGGATTTCTCTAAGTCATTTTCATTGTATGTTGGGTATTGTATCCACAATAACCCGGATTTGAATAAGGGCCCAGTTAAGCTAAGTTGAATTGTGACTTTATTTGATGTTGCTTTTGAGTTATGTACTTGCAGGTTCTCATTGCTAAGTATACATCAATGTCAGGTTATAGTGAGTCGGTAAACACAGGACTATACAATGTAATTCCTCATTGTATAGGCCAATGTGTTAACTCACGTATAATCTCTCTATTGAGGTGTACTTCTATCCCAAGTACAAGAGAATGCTCAAGGATGGTCAAGGGTTAGACCTAGGAAAAATAGGAATTTTACTTGTACAAAATTCGGCCAGTATGGTTAAGAATACACGTCGAATTCATCGAGTATCGTTGTTTATACATGCCGAATTCATCAAGTATACTTACCAATACCCGTCGAATTCATCGTATAAACCTAGGGTAAATATATTGGAGAAATTGGAAAATCTGTCAAGTAAAATTCACTGAGTATCATCGTGCATACTCCTAGAATTTGTCGAGTGTATCTAACGATACTCGCCGAATTCGTCGAATATGCAAAGTGATACATGCCGAATTCGTCAAGTCCAGTCGACGCTACGTCACTAGATTTTTCAAAGTATAATTCGTCGAAAATCAAAGCGTTGAGTGCGTTGAGTTAACTCGATGATATTCGAAGAATGCAGCCTGTTTTGTTGAGTGAGCAAAAAAGTGTTGAGTGCCACGACATTTAGTGCATTAAGTCATTCAGCGAATTCTAGACGAATTCATCGAGTATACCTGCTGATACTCGACGAATTCGTCGAGTATGACTCTTCACCGTGGCGTTGAGTGACCAGCCTATAATGCCCCCGATCTTTTCGATGATTGTATTTGAATGGGCATCGTCATATTTATGACGTCGTGGCGTTACTTTTAACGTCGAGTTATCGATGTTTTGCCGTTAAAGCATTTTCGCGTCTGTGCGGTCGAGTCGGCCGACTTCTTGTTGTATGGGAAAATTTTGCATTTGGGATCTAAGTTAAGTAATTTTGGACTTGCTCGTTGAGTTTCGTCGCGGTTCGAGCGATGTTTGGGCCTCCATTTTGAACTCGGGTTCCCTTATTCTTAATGTCTTTTACTATTCATTTATATAGTTTAATTTTCTTGGATATATGTAAAAATGTTACTATTCTCGCAAAGGACTTTTCTGAGTTCTCGAGTATTCAGGAATTTCACTCGAGTACTCTGGTTTTCCTCTCAAGTGGTTCTTGTTCTTCTCGTGTGCTGCTTCTTGAGTGGCTGGTTGGTACTCGAGTGACCTACTCGAGTGCCCTTCTTATTACTAGAGTAACCTACTCGAGTACCCTTCTTAGTACTCGAGTAACCAACTTGAGTGCTCTTCTTAGTACTCGAGTAACCTACTCGAGTGCCCTTCTAGGACTGGAGTAACCTACTCGAGTACCCTTTTTAGTACTCGAGTAACCTACTCAAGTGCCCTTCTTAGTACTCGAGTAACCTACTCTAGTGCTCTTCTTAGTACTCGAGTAACCTACTCGAGTGCTCTTCTTAGTACTCGAGTAACCTACTCGAGTGCTCTTCTTAGTACTCGAGTAACCTACTCGAGTGCTCTTCTTAGTACTCATGTGAATTTTTCTACCACTCGATTACTGCTTTCCTTCCTCTCGTGTAGCCTGTTTTCTACCTCCCGAGTACCTATAACTTGTCTCGAGTGGTCTGCAGCACATCTCATGTAGTCCTTTGCTATTTGCATTCGAGCGCCTTTTTGAGGGTCAAAACTATGTCATGTGGAAAAATTGTTAACATGAAAGTTGTTCTTCTCAACGAGATCTACAACTTTTATGTTGGACACTTTTTGATTTGAAGCAATCCTAAATCTCTATTTTCATTTTCCGCGTACCCGCTCGTAAATAGTTCGTTTTTAGACAAAAATTTTTTTATAAATACACACACATATATATATATATATATATATATATATATATATATATATACATATATATATATATATATATATATATATATATATATATATATATATACATATATATATATATATACATATATATATATATATATATATATATACATATATATATATATACATATATATATATACTCTTATTAGAGAAAAAGAAACTTCATCTTCCCCAACTTTCTAAACCGAACCAGAGCGGCGTGAGTGAGAGAGAGAAATATTTTCGTGAACCTTCCGGTCGCCGCCGACGGAGCTCCGGTGCTCGAAATCTTCGTCCGAACATAGATTTGGAAGGCTCTCGACGAGATCTACGCAATCGTGGTAAACGTTTCCCGTTTCGTGAATTTTTTCTGTTAGGGATTTTTGGCTCTAACTTCTATTTTGTCCACTCTTGTTCAGATTTCGACTTCTCTCGACTCCCTTAGTCCCGATCTGCGGCAAGATGTGATTTTGAGACTTTCTCTGGTAACACCAAGACAAGTGGCTCCTTTCCGTTTTTTTGTTCTCCTTAAGTTTTCATGATGAGATTTTTGTCATATATTATTGTCTCCGTTTCTTTAGAGTATAAGATGTTAGAACTTTTTAGGCTTACGCTTAGGGTAAATTATTTTGACGTCGTTGAGCGTAGGATGCGTTGTGCTTAGTTTAGGTCGATTATAGGTCGTGGTCTTCGATTTAGTGTTGTAATTCTTAGGTGTTGTGTCGGTTTTGAGATGGTGATGTTGGGGGTATGAGTGTTGCTTGTGGTTAGCATACCACCCAACCAGGAGGCCCCTTCTTTATGTAGATCAGCACAGTGGGGGGTATGCTTATTTTCTCCTTTCCTGGAATGTTGGGTCCTGGTTGGCCCGGTTTGGCCATGTTTGTGGACAATAGTACCGATTGTGAGACGGTTGAGGATTCAGAGTTGGGCTTAGGGCGCTTGAGGTCGTCGCCCTCTCCGGCCTGCAATGCAGTCATACCACGTGTTAATGATCCACCCTCTTCTAAGCCGTGTTGTGCTCATTTATTTTTCTTGTGGTTTATGCCACGGGTTGCTAAATTTTGCTGATTATGCTCAGACTTGTTCACCTTCGCACTTGGTGCATTTTTTAATTTAGAGGTTATTATATTGGTTAACCTTTCTCTACTTATTCTATTTTGGCTAATTGTTGTTGTTTTTTTGCATTCTTTCTCCTTGGGTTGGGTTTGGTACACCCTCCTTTGTTTGGATAACTCACTTGCTTGTCTATTCTTTTGCCATTTGTTTTTTTTTTGCATACTGAGGTGTTCTTTTCTTGAATGGCTTAGGTTCAGGGTTGTAGCCGGTGGTGCGGCTGAGTAGTTTTGTTGTTGGGTTTGCTGAGGGTGCCTCAAGGTTGCGAGGTAGCTTTTGTTCTTTTATAGTATGCTTCAGACTTGAGAACTTTTAGTGGGTTCGTGTCAGGTGTTTGACGCCCACTGATTGTTTAATGTCATTCTTGGATATTTGGCTAGTTGCTAGTGTCTACTTTTGTGTTAGTAGTTCTTGCTCTCTGGGAACGATTTATGCTAGGATTCCTATAGGTATTTTCAATTATAAAAGCAACTATTATTACTATATCATGCATATCATATTTCAAAACTCTAAATCACTATATTTAAATACCGTACAAACTACTTCGATATCATTACTATAAATTTAGTGTAATGCATGCCTTGAAATTGTTTGGGGAATGTTAGGCTCATGTAGGATGTCTAACCTGTTTACTATAGTATTTTCCGCTGCGTTTAACTACTATTCTTCCAGTGGACTCGTGAGCCTCTAAGCCGAGGGATACGGCTAATTGCCTAACTTAAATTAAACTTCTTCAATAAAACATTTAAATCATATTTTTAGTATTGAGTCAGAGTGTTGCTTGAGCGTTTGTAGTTATCCCCTGCTGACGTAGCATCATGACGTGCATTTTCCCTTACTCTGATATTTCATCATTGTGGTGAAAATGCGGGTTGTGATAGTTGGTATCAGAGCCAGGTTCTATAAGAGGGGCAGTTCGTTTGGCAATTTGGTCGACAACTTGCCCTCAAGCAAAACTCTCGGCGTCTCATTCGTTGCATACACACACTGGTATGTTATCAGTAGATCTTGATAGAAGCACAAACACTACACTCATAGCACAAAAGAAGAAGTATACAGGGCATATTATGTAGTATGAGATGCATAATATGTGTTTGTATATAGATCCATCATACTTGGTGACATGTGACGGATATGTAGTATGGAATGCATAACCACCATCACATGGATGCCCATTAGAACGTTTTACCTTTTTCGTTACATACAATATTATGTAGTATGGGATGAATAACATTGTATGTGTACGCTGCTCATACATGCATTAAGGCTTTTCTTTAGAATGCATAACACTGCATACATATCATATCATTGCATAAGCACACGTGCTAAGTTAAAGATCTACAGGATGACATATGTACACACATGATTTTAAATAAAAATGTAATCATTCATGCACTCAAATAATAGGCACAAGAGTCATAAGGATGAGGGTGTTTCCCCCTAAGTAGGACATGCCATCATTTATTTTAAATCCCAGAGCAAGCTAGCAGCATGAGCAAGTATCTAAGGTTGTATGTATGAGCTAAGTTGTAAGTCTAGCAGGTTACGCTAGGTGTTGATAGATCATTTATTGTTTGTTTAGAATGTTGCCTAAGTGTCCGGTGATGAGGACTACTCCCCAGCCTGAGGGAGAATCTTCTGGTGCCCAGAGTGAGGACGTAATAGAGGGATTGTGACAGAGCAATGAGGCCCTGTTGAGGCAGATGCTGGAGATGCAGTCGCAGATTCAGTCGTTGTTGCCAATCGTAGCGAGTCAGTCGTAGAGGGCGCAAGAGCCCGTCGTGGATCTAGCTGTTCCCGTTCCCCCCGCTCCTCTGGTGCCTCTGGCGGTGTTACCACTAGAGATGACTTTCATTTCGCACTTTCAAATGTTAGGACCCCATACGTATGATGGCAAGGCAGATTTTATGGAATTAGATGACTGGATGATTTCCATCGAGGAGATGTTCACCTACTCTGGTATCTCTGCGGACCACAGAGTGATGGTTGCCACTTATCAACTCAAGGGCATAGCAAAGAGTTGGTGGTTGAGGGAGAAAGAAAGCTTGAAGGATGGTGCTCGTGGGAGTCCTTCAAGGAGTTGTTGTTGAAGAAGTTCTTGTCATCTGTGGAAAGAGACCGGTTGATGAATGAATTCCTTCACTTGAAGCCGAGGCAGCTTACTGTCAGTGAATACGAGGTGGAGTTCAGTAAGCTGAGCTGCTTTGCTCCTGACTTGGTATCTTTAGAATCCAACCGAGTTAAGTGATTTCTGGGTAGTCTTCAGAATGACATCCAGCATCTTACCAGTGCCTACGGATCTGGGACTTATTCTGAGGTGGTAGAGGTTGCTCTGAAGGTGGAATCCAATGGCAATGCCAAGGTCAGAGGTCAGTAGATGAGGAAGGATAAGTGGAAGTCTGTTGAAGGAAAGGAATCACAGGAATCTGAGACTATTGAGAAGAAAAGAGGAAAGGAAGTGTGTAGTTTCTGTGGTCGGGCAGGCCACCCGTTTGAGAGATGTTACCAGAGACTGGGAGCTCGGAAGCAAGAGCAGGTGCACGCGATTCAGGGCGCTCCCAAAGAGAGATCAGTTTGTTCCAGTTGCAACAAGACGAGGCATAATGCAGCCCATTGCAGGAAGGACAAGACCTGTTATCTATGTGGGCGGAAGGGGCATGTTAAGACCTGTTGCCCACAGGCTCAGCCCCCGTTGCAGCCAAGGCCACTTCAGGCCTTGCCGCCATCGCAGCTCATGGTCAAAGGGAAGGGCAAGTTGAACGTGGTGTCTGCGAATGAAGCTCAGATGTCGACCCAAGTTATTTCAGGTTAGATCCTAACCTAGTTTTATTTTTTTGGTATGATCTAAATATCAACGTCCTTTTCCCTTATTCGTATATCTAATCTTATAGGAAAGTTTAAGGTAAGTAATCATTGGGCGCGTGTCCTTTTTGATTCCGATGCTACCCACTCATTCGTGGCTATATCTTTTGTAGAGCGTCATCGTTTAACCCTCAATCCTATTGGCAACCTGTTCTGTGTCAAGTTCCCCTCAGGTGATTCTGTGGTGTCGGATCAGGGAATTAAGGGTTGTCCAGTCCAGTTGGGAGATTTTCTCGCGGTTGCGGATCTAAAGGTTATAGTCTTGGAAGATTTTGATGCAATCTTGGGCATGGATTGGATATCAAAGTACGATGCAGTAATCCAGTGCAAGGTCAGGCGCTTGGACTTCAAGATGGATGATGGTCAAGACAGGAGCTTTTATGGTTATTCACGCCAAGATTCTTCGATCATTTTCGTGATAAGTGCTCAAAATCTTTTGAATTCAGGATGCTTTGCCTGTTTGGTTTTAGTGTTGGCAATCGTTGTTAGTTTGCCGCTTGTGGAGGAAATTGTTGTAGTGCGTGAGTTTCCAGACGTGTTTCCTGATAATCTTCCTGGACTTCAGCCTGAGAGAGATGTTGAGTTTGTCATAGATTTAGAACCGGGTACCCGTCCTATCGCTAAGGCTTCGTACCGTATGGCTCCGCGTGAGTTGGGAGAGCTGCGTACCCAGTTAGACGAGCTGTTGCAGAACGATTTCATTAGGCCAAGTTCGTCACCGTGGGGTGCTCCCATTCTATTTGTAAAGAATAAAGATGGGTCAATGAGGCTGTGTATAGATTAAAGAGAATTGAATAAAGTGACCATCAAGAACTGATATACCTTGCCGAGAATCGATGATCTATTTGATCAGTTGTGTGGTAGCTCTGCATTTTCCAAGATTGACCAGCGTTCGGGTTATCATCAGTTGAGGATTCATGAGGCATACATTCCACGAACTTCTTTTCGTTCACGTCATGGACATTTCGAGTTCTTGGTAATGTCTTTTGGATTGACTAATTCCCCCGCCGCATTCATGGATTTGATGAACAGAGTATTCAAGGACTTCCTGGATCATTTTGTCATCGTGTTCATGGATGACGTTCTAGTCTACTCCCGTAATGCTAAAGAGCATGCGCAGCACTTGCGATTGGTTTTGTTAACTTTGAGAGAGCATAAGTTGTATGCTAAGTTGAGCAAGTGTGAGTTTTGGCTACCTTAAGTCTCCTTCTTGGGCCATGTGGTGAATAAAGATGGGATAACGGTTGATCCGGAGAAGATAGCTGCAGTGATGGATTGGAGTAGGCCTACCACTCACAAGGAAATAAGATGTTTTCTAGGGCTGGCAGGCTACTATAGAAGGTTTGTGGAGGGATTCTCTACATTATCTGCGCCTTTGACAAAGTTGACGCAAAAACATGCATCCTTTATTTGGAGTGATAAGTGTGAAGAGGCGTTCCAAGAGCTAGAGAGGAGATTATGCACTGCACCAGTTCTGACCCTGCCTACTGAAAGACTGGAGTATGCTGTGTATATGGACGCTTCACATGTTGGGCTCCGATGTGTGTTGATGCAGGAGGGTATGGTTATTGAATATGGGTCTAGGAAGCTAAAGGTTCATGAACGGAATTACCTGCATGACCTTGAATTTGCAGTAGTGATCTATGCCCACAAGTTGTGGAGACATCTGTTGTATGATGCTATATGCAAGATTTATACTGATCATAAAAGTTTGAAATACGTCTTCATACAGAAGGAACTGAATTTACGCCAGCGTAGATGGCTGGAGTATGTGGCAGACTATGATGTTAAGATCCAGTACCACCCGGGCAAAGCTAACGTGGTAGCCAACGCCCTGAGCAGGAAGATAGCTAAAATTTTTAACCTTTCGGTGGATTCACTGGTGGAAGAATTTCTACTGATGGGAATTTTAGTGGGAAGTGGCAGCTCGACTAGTGAATTAGAAGTGTTAGAGCCTTCATGGATTAAGCTTTCTAGATTGCATCAAAAGGAGGATCCAGATCTGTTACATCTTTATGGTAGAGCTGTGATGAGTGAGTTGCCAGAGTTTTCTATTGATGATATGGGAACCCTGAGATACCGTATTAGGATTTGCATTCCCGCTGTTAAGGATATTAGATAGCAGTTGTGCAAGGAGGCACATAGTTCTAATATGGCATACCACCCCGGTTCGACCAAGATGTACTAGGATCTGAAACAGATTGCTTGGTGGATGGGTATGAAGGGTGATATAACAAGGTTTGTATCTCAATGTTTCACATGTAAGCGAGTTAAGGCCGATCATGGAAGGCCTGGAGGCAAGTTAACACCGTTGGAGATCCTGAGTTAGAAATGGGAGAGTATCTTGATGGACTTCATTACTGGATTGTCGAGATCTCCCAGTGGGCATGACTCAGTTTGGGTGATTGTGGATAGATTGACGAAGAGTGCTCACTTCGTGCCGTTCAAGATTGACTATTCCATGAAGAAAATAGTTGAATTGTATTTGGATGAGGTCATCAGGTTCCATGGAGTACCTGTCAGTATTGTATCTGATCGAGACTTCGGGTTCACGTCCCGTTTTTGGAAGAGCTTGTAAGAGGGGTTGGGTACTGACTTGAAGTATTCCACCGCCTACCATCCGCAGACGAATGGACAAACGAAAAGAGTAAATCAGATCGTGGAGGACATGATTAGATGTTACATTTTGGACCACGGTGGAGCGTGGGATGAGCGTCTGCGGCTAAAGAAGTTTGCCTAAAATAATAATTACCTGGAGAGCTTGCAAATGGCTCCATTTGGAGCTTTATATGGGAGACGTTGCAGGACTCCTTTATTTTGGGCTGAGGTTGGTGAGAGACCGTTGCTAGTTCCGGAAGCCCTTGAAGAGATGGAAATTTCAGTTAGGCTCATCCGAGAGAAGCTTCGGGTAGCTCAGGAGTGCTATGAAAAGTATTCCAATCGGCGCAGGACTGATTTGGAGTTTGCTGTCGAGGATATGGTTTTCCTAAAAGTTTCCCCGATGTCTGGTGTGAAGCGATTTGGTAAGAATCATAAGTTGGACCCGAGATATGTGGGACCCTTTTGAATTGTTGAGCGGATTGGTGTTTCAGCTTATAGGCTGGACCTGCCGGCGAATTTTCCCTAGAGTGCACGATGTTTTCCATGTGAGTCAGATACGGAAGTGCGTGTTGAGCGATAGATATATTCTCGATGTTGTGCCCTAGTTGGAGCCAAACCTTTCTTTTGTGGAGGTGTCTGTTCGTATTCTGGATTCTCAAGAGCGTGTGTTGCGAAGAAAGACCATCCCCATGGTCAAGGTGCTTTTGAGAAATCAAGACGTCGAGAGTGCGACTTGAGAATTGGAATCGGTGATGAGGGAATCTCATCCACACCTCTTCTCTTAATTTCGGGTATGTCTTTGTGTTTTTCAATCATGTTTGATTTTATCGTTTTGGGTTGATTTTGGAGTTGTATTAAGTTTCAGGACAAAACTTCTTTTTAGGAGAAGTGACTGTAACGCCCCCGATCTTTTCGATGATTGTATTTGAATGGGCATCGTCATATTTATGACGTCGTGACATTACTTTTAATGTCGAGTTGTCGGCGCTATGTCATTAAAGAATTTTCACGTTTGTGCGGTCCAGTCGGCCGAATTCTTGTTGTCTGGGAAAATTTTGCATTTGGGATCTAAGTTAAGTAATTTTGGACTTACTCGTCGAGTTTCGTCGCGGTTCGAGCGATGTTTGGGCTTCCGTTTTGAACTCGGGTTCCCATATTCTTAATGTATTTTAATATTCACTTATATAGTTTAATTTTCTTGGATATATGTAGAAAGGTTACTATTCTCGCTAAGGACTTGTCTGAGTTCTCGAGTATTCAGGAATTTCTCAAGAGTACTCAGGTTTTCCTCTTGAGTGGTTCTTGTTCTTCTCATGTGTTGCTTCTCGAGTGGCTGGTTGGTACTAGAGTGAACTACTCGAGTGCCCTTCTTAGTACTCGAGTAACCTACTCGAGTGCCCTTCTTAGTACTCGAGTAACCTACTCGAGTGCCCTTCTTAGTACTCGAGTGCCCTTCTTAGTACTCGAGTAACCTACTCGAGTGCCCTTCTTAGTACTCGAGTAACCTACTCGAGTGCTCTTCTTAGTACTCAAGTGAATTTTTCTATCACTCGATTACTGCTTTCCTTCCTCTCGCGTAACCTGTTTTCTACCTCCCGAGTACCTATAACTTGTCTCGAGTGGTCTGCAGCCCATCTCATGTAGTCCGTTGTTGTTTGCATTCAAGTGCTTTTTTGAGGGTCAAAACAATGTCGTATGGAAAAATGGTTGACATGAAAGTTGTTCGTCTCGACGAGATCTACAATTTTAATGTTGGGCTCTTTTTAATTTGAAGCAATCCTAAATCTCTATTTTCATTTTCCGCACACCCTCTCGTAAATAGTCCGTTTTTAGACAACTTTTTTTATAAATACGTATATATATATATATATATATATATATATATATATACAGTCTTATTAGAGAAAAAGAAACTTCATCTTCCCCAACTTTCTAAACCGAACCATAGCGGCGTAAGTTTCGTGAACCTTCCGGTCGCCGCCGACGGAGCTCAGGTGCTCGAAATCTTCGTCCTAACATAGATTCAGAAAGCTCTCGACGAGATCTACGCAATAATGATAAACGTTTCTCGTTTCGTGAACATTTTCTATTAGGGATTTTTGGCCTTAACTTCTATTTCTTCCACTCTTGTTCAGATTTCGACTTCTCTAGACTCCCTTAGTCCCGATCTGCGGCGAGATGTGATTTGGAGACTTTCTTTGGTAACACCAAGGTAAATGACTCCTTTCCTTTTTTTTGTTCTCCTTAAGTTTTCATGGTGAGATTTTCGTCATATATTATTGTCCCCGTTTCTTTAGAGTATAAGATGTTAAAACTTTTTAGGCTTACGCTTAAGGTAAATTTTTTTCAACGCTGTTGAGCGTAGGATGCGTTGCTCTTAGTTTAGGTCGATTATAGGTCGTGGTCTTCTATTTAGTGTTGTAATACTTAGGTGTTGTGCCGGTTTTGAGATGATGATGTTGGGGCTATGAGTGTTGGTTGTGGTCAGCATACCACCCAACTGGGAGGCCCCTTCTTTCTGTGGATCATCACAATGGCAGTATGCTTAGTTTCTCCTTTCCTGGACTGTTGGGTTTTGGTTTGTCCGGTTTGGCCATGTTTGTGGACCACAGTACCGATTGTGAGACGATTGATGATCCGGAGTTGGGCTTAGGGCGCTTGAGGTTGTGGCCCTCTCCGGCCTGTAATGCAGTCATACCACGTGTTGATGATCCACCCTCTTCTGAGTCGTTCTACGCTCAGTTGTTTTTCTTGTGGTTTATGCCACAGGTTGCTAAATTTTACTGATTATGTCCAGACTTGTTCACCTTCGCACTTGGTGCATTCTTTTTAATTTAGAGGTTATTTTATTGGTTAACCTTTCTCTACTTTTTCTATTTGGCTAATTGTTGTTGTTTGTTTTTTGCATTCTTCCTCCTTGGGTTGGGTTTGGTGCACCCTCTTTTGTTTGGCTTACTCACTTGCTTGCTTATTCTTTTGCCACTTATTTTTTTTGCATACTGAGGTGTTCTTCTCTTGAATGCATCAGGTTTATGACTGTAGCCGGTGGTGCGGCTGAGTAGTTTTGTTGCTGGGTTTGCTGAGGGTGCCTCGAGGTTGCGAGGTAGCTTTTGTTCTTTTTTAGTATGCTTCAGACTTGAGAACTTTTAGTGGGTTTGTGTCAGGTGTTTGACGCCCACTGATTGTTTAATGTCATTCTTGGATATTTGACTAGTTGTTAGTGTCTACTTTTGTGTTAGTAGTTCTTTCTCTCTGGGAAGGAATTATGCTAGGATTCCTATAGGTTTTTTCAATTATAAAACCAACTATTATTACTATATCATGCACATCATGTTTCAAAACTCTAAATCACTATATTTAAATACCGTACAAACTAGTTCGATATCATTACTATAAATTTAGTGTAATGCATGCCTTGAGTTTTTATTTTGGGATTGATAGGCTCATGTAGGATGTCTAACCTATTTACTATAGTATATTCCGCTGCGTTTAACTACTTTTCTTCTAGTGGACTCGTGAGCCACTAAGCCGTGGGATACGGCTAATTGCCTAACTTAAATTATACTTCTTCAATAAAACATTTAAATCATATTTTTAGTATTTAGTCAGAGTGTTGTCTGAGCGTCTGCAGTTATCCCCTGCTGACGTGGCATCATGACGCGCATTTTCCCTTACTCTGATATTTCATCATTATGTTGAAAATGCGGGTTGTGACAGTTGGTATCAGAGCCACGTTCGGCAAGAGGGTCATTTGGTTTGGCAAGTTGGTCGAACAACTTGCCCTCAAGCAAAAATCTCGGCGTGTCGTTCATTGCCTACACACACCGACATGCCATCAGTAGATCTTGATGGAAGCATGAACACTACACTCATAGCACAAAAGAAGAAGTATACGGGGCATATTATGTAGTATGGGATGCATAATATGTGTTTGTATATGGATCCACCATAGTTGGTGACATGTGACGGTTATGTAGTATGGGATGCATAACCACCATCACATGGATGTCCATTAGCACGTTTTACCTTTTTCATTACATACAATATTATGTAGTATGGGATGCATAACATTATATGTGTACACCGATCATACATTCATTAAGGATTTTCTTTAGAATGCATAGCACTGCATACATATCATATCATTGTATAAGCACACGTACCAAGTTAAAGATCTACAGGATGACATATGTACACACATGATTTGAAATAAAAATGTAATCATTCATGCACTCATATAATAGGCACAAGAGTCATAAGGATGTGGGTGTTTCCCCTACGTAGGATATGTCATCATTTATTTTAAATCCCAGAGCAAGCTAGCAGCATGAGCAAGTATCTAAGGTTGTATGTCTGAGCTAAGTTATAAGTCTAGCAGGTTACGCTAGGTGTTGATATATCGTTTATTGTTTGTTTAGAATGTTGCCTATGCGTCCGATGACGAGGAGTACTCCCCAGTCGAACGGAGAATCTTCTGGTGCCCAGAGTGAGGTCGTAATAGAGGGATTGCGACAGAGCAATGGGGCCCTATCGAGGCAAATGCTAGAGATGCTGTCACAGATTCAGTCGTTATTGTCAGTCGTGGCGAGTCAGTCGCAGAGGACGCAAGAGCCCATCGTGGATCTAGCTGTTCCAGTTCCCCCCGCTCCTCTGGTGCCCCCGGCGGTGTTGCCACCAGAGATGACTTTCATTTCGCACTTTCAAAGGTTAGGAACCCCTACGTATGATGGCAAGGCAGATTTTATGGCATTAGATGACTGGGTGATTTCCATCGAGAAGATGTTGACCTACTCTGGTATCTCTGCAGACCAGAGAGTGATGGTTGTCGCTTATCAACTCAAGGGCATGGCCAAGAGTTGGTTGTTGAGGGAGAAAGAAAGCTTGAAGGATGGATGCTCGTGGGAGTCCTTCAAGGAGTTGTTGTTGAAGAAGTTTGTGTCGTCTGTGGAAAGAGACCGGTTGATGAATGATTTCAATCAATTGAAGTAGAGGCAGCTTACTGTCAGTGAATACGAACTTGAGTTCAGTAAGCTGAGCCGCTTTGCTCCTGACTTGGTATCTTTAGAATCCAACCGAGTCAAGCAATTTCTGGGTGGTCTTCGGAATGACATCCAGCATCTTACCAGTGCCTACAGATCCGGGACTTATTCTGAGGTGGTAGAGGCTGCTCTGAAGGTGGAATCCATTGGCAATGCTAAGTTCAGAGGTCAGCAGATGAGGAAGGATAAGGGGAAGTCTGTTAAAAGTAAGGAATCACAGGAATCTGGGACTATTGAGAAGAAAAGAGGCAAGGAAGTGTGTAGGTTCTGTGGTCGGGCATGCCACCCGTTCGAGAGATGTTACCAGAGACTGGGAGCTCGGAAGCAATAGCAGGTGCACCCGATTCATGTCGCTCCCAAAGAGAGATCAGTTTGTTCCAGTTGCAACAAGACGGGGCATGATGCAGCCCATTGCTGGAAGGACATGACCTGTTATCTATGTGGGCGGAAGGGGCATGTCAAGACCCGTTTCCCACAGGCTCAACCCCCATTACATCTAGTGCCACTTCAGGCCTTGCTGCCACTGCAGATCACGGTCAAAGGGAAGGGCAAGTTGAACGTGGTGTCCACGGATGAAGCTCAGACGTCGACCCAAGTAATTTCAAGTTAGATCCTAACCTAGTTTTATTTTCTAGGTATGATCGAAATTTCAACGTCCTTTTCCCTTAGTCGTATATCTAATATTATAGGAAAGTTTAAGGTAAGTAACAGTTGGGCGCGTGTCCTTTTCGATTCCGGTGCTACCCACTCGTTCGTGGCTAGATCTTTTGTAGAGCGTCACCGTTTGACCCTCAATCCTATTGGTGACCTGTTCTATGTCAAGTTCCCCTCAGGTGATTCTGTGGTGTCAGATCAGGGAATTCAGGGTTGTCTAGTCCAGTTGGGAGATTTTCTCGCAGTTGCGAATCTAAAGGTTATAGACTTAGAAGATTTTGATGTAATCTTGGGCATAGATTGGCTATCGAAGTACGATGCAGTAATCCAGTGCAAGGTCAGGCGCTTGGACTTCAAGATGGATGACGGTCAATGCAGGAGCGTTTATGGTTATTCACTCCAAGATTCTCCGATCATTTCCGCGGTAAGTGCTCGAAAGCTTTTGACTTCAGGATGCTTTTCCTATTTGGTTTCAGTGTTGGCGACCATTGTTAGTTTGTCGCTTATGGAGGAGATTGTTGTAGTGTGCAAGTTTGCGGACGTGTTTCCTGATAATCTTCCCGGTCTCCCGCCTGAGAGAGATGTTGAGTTTGTCATAGATTTAGAACCGGGTACCCGTCCTATTGCTAAGTCTTCGTACCGTATGGCTCCGTGTGAGTTGGGAGAGTTGCGTACCCAGTTTGACGAGCTATTGTAGAACGGTTTCATTAGGCCAAGTTTATCACCGTGGGGTGCTCCCGTTCTGTTTGTAAAGAAGAAAGATGGATCAATGAGGTTGTGTATAGATTACAGAGAATTGAATAAAGTGACCATCAAGAACATATATTCCTTGCCGAGAATTGATGATCTGTTTGACCAGTTGCGTGGTAGCTCTGTATTTTCCAAGATTGACCTGTGTTCGGGTTATCATCAGTTGAGGATTCGTGAGGCAGACATTCCATGAACTGCTTTTCATTCGCGGCATGGACATTTCGAGTTCTTGGTAATGTCTTTTGGATTGACTAATGCCCCCGCCGTATTCATGGATTTGATGAACAGAGTATTCAAGGACTTCCTGGATCATTTTGTCATTGTGTTCATAGATGACATTCTAGTCTACTCCCGCAATGCTGAAGAGCATGCGCAGCACTTGCGAATGGTTTTGTCAACTTTGAGAGAGCATAATTTGTATGCTAAGTTGAGCAAGTGCGAGTTTTGGCTACCTCAAGTCTCCTTCTTGGGCCATGTGGTGAATAAAGATGGGATAACGATTGATCCGGAGAAGATAGCTGCAATGATGGATTGGAGTAGGCCTCCCACTCCCAAGGAAATAAGAAGTTTTCTAGGTCTAGTAAGCTACTATAGAAGTTTGTGGAGGTATTCTCTACATTATCTGCGCCATTGACAAAGTTGACGGAGAATCATGCAGCCTTTATTTGGAGTGATAAGTGTGAAGAGGCATTCCAGGAGCTGAAGAGGAGATTATTCACTGCACCAGTTTTGACCCTACCTACTGAAGGACTGGAGTATGTTGTGTATTTGGACGCATCACATGTTGGGCTCGGATGCGTGTTGATACAGGAGGCCAAGGTTATTGCGTATGGGTCTAGGCAGCTAAAGGTTCATCAACGGAATTACCCTACGCATGACCTGGAATTTGCAACAGTGATCTATGCCCTCAAGTTGTGGAGACATCTGTTGTATGGTGCTATATGTAAGATTTATATTGATCATAAAAGTTTGAAATATGTCTTCACAGAGAAGGAACTGAATTTGCACCAACATAGATGACTGGAGTATGTGGCAGACTATGATGTTGAGATCCAGCACCACCCGGGCAAAGCTAACGTGGTAGCCGACGCCCTGAGCAGGAAGAGGACTAAAATTTTTAACCTTTCGGTGGATTCACTGGTGGAAGAATTTCTACTGATGAGAATTTCAGTGGGAAGTGGCAACTCGACTAGTGAATTAGAAGTGTTAGAGCCTTCATGGATTACGCTTACTAGATTGCACCAAAAGTAGGATCCAAATATGTTGTATCTTTATAGTGAGCTGCGATGGGTGAGTTGCCATAGTTTTTTATTGATGATATGGGAACCCTGAGATACCGTGGTAGGCTTTGCATTCCCACTGTTAAGGATATTAGGTATCAGTTGTGCAAGGAGGCACATGGTTCTAATGTGGCCTACCACCCCGGTTCGACCAAGATGTACCAGGATCAGAAACAGATTGCTTGGTGGATATAGCAAGGTTTGTATCTTAATGTTTCCCCTGTTAGCGAGTTAAGGCCGATTATGGAAGGCCTGGAGGCAAGTTAACACCGTTGGAGATCCCGAGTTGGAAATGGGAGAGTATCTCGATGGACTTTATTACTGGATTGTCGAGATCTCCCAGAGGGCATGACTCAGTTTGGGTGATTGTGGATAGACTGACGAAGAGTGCTCACTTCGTGGCATTCAAGATTGACTACTCCATGAAGAAAATAGCTGAATTGTATTTGGACGAGGTCATCGGGTTGCATGGAGTACCTGTCAGTATTATATCTGATCAAGACTCCAGGTTCACGTCCCGTTTCTGGAAGAGCTTGCAAGAGAGGTTGGGTACCGACTTGAGATATTCCACCGCCTACCATCCGTAGATGAATGGACACACAGAAAGAGTAAATTAGATCGTGGAGGACATGATTAGATGTTACATTTTGGACCACGATGGAGCGTGGGATGAGCGTCTGCGGCTAATGGAGTTTGCCTAAAATAATAGCTACCAGGAGAGATTGCAAATGACTCCATTTGAAGCTTTATATGGAAGACGTTGCAGCACTCCTTTATTTTTGGGATGAGGTTGGTGAGAGACCGTTCCTAGGTCCGTAAGCCCTTGAAAAGATGGAAATTTCAGTTAGGCTCATCCGAGAGAAGCTTCGGGTAGCCCAGGATCACTATGAAAAGTATGCTAATCGGCGCAGGACCGATTTGGAGTTTGTCGTCGAGGATATGGTTTTCCTAAAAGTTTCCCCGATGTCTGGTGTGAAGAGATTTGGTAAGAATCATAAGTTGGACCAGAGAAATGTGGGACCCTTCCGAATTGTTGAGCGGATTGGTGTTTCAGCTTATAGGCTGGACCTACCGGCGAATTTTCCCGGAGTGCACGATGTTTTCCATGTAAGTCAGCTGCGGAAGTGCGTGTTGAGCGATAGGCAGATTCTCGATGTTGTGCCCTAGTTGGAGCCAAACCTTTCTTTTGTGGAGGTGCCTGTTTGTATTCTGGATTCTCAAGAGCGTGTGTTGTGAAGAAAGACCATTCCCATGGTCAAGGTCCTTTGGAGAAATCAAGACGTCGAGAGTGCGGCGTGGGAATTGGAATCGGTGATGAGGGAATCTCATCCACACCTCTTCTCTTAATTTCAGGTATGTCTTTGAGTTTTTCAGTCATGTTTGATTTTATCGTTTTGGGTTGATTTTGGAGTTGTACTAAGTTTCGGGACGAAACTTCTTTTTAGTGGGAGTGACTGTAACGCCCCCAATCTTTTCGTTGATTGTATTTGAATGGGCATCGTCATATTTATGACGTCGTGGCATTACTTTTAACGTCGAGTTGTCAACACTTTGCCGTTAAAGTATTTTTGCATTCGTGCGGTCGAGTCGGCCGAATTCTTGTTGTATGGGAAAATTTTGCATTTGAGATCTAAGTTAAGTAATTTTGGACTTGCTCGTCGAGTTTCGTCGTGGTTCGAGCGATGTTTGGGCCTCCGTTTTGAACTCGGGTTCCCTTATTCTTAATGTCTATTACTATTTATTTATATAGTTTAATTTTCTTGTATATATGTAAAAAGGTTACTATTCTCGCTAAGGACTTGTCTGAGTTCTCGAGTATTCAGGAATTTCTCTCGAGTACTCAGGTTTTCCTCTCGAGTGGTTCTTGTTCTTCTCGTGTGCTGCATCTCGAGTGGCTGGTTGGTACTCGAGTGACCTACTCGAGTGACCTTCTTAGTACTCGAGTAACCTACTCGAGTACCCTTCTTAGTACTCGAGTAACCTACTCGAGTGCCCTTCTTAGTAGTCGAGTAACCTACTCGAGTGCCCTTCTTAGGACTTGAGTAACCTACTCGAGTGCTCTTCTTAAGACTCGAGTAACCTACTCGAGTACCCTTCTTAGTACTCGATTAACCTACTCGAGTACCCTTCTTAGTACTCGAGTAACCTACTCGAGTGCTCTTCTTAGGACTCGAGTAACCTACTCGAGTGCTCTTCTTAGGACTCGAGTAACCTACTCGAGTGCTCTTCTTAGTACTCGAGTAACCTACTCGAGTGCTCTTCTTAGTACTCGAGTAACCTACTCGAGTGCTCTTCTTAGTACTCAAGTGAATTTTTCTACCACTCTAATACTGCTTTCCTTCCTCTCGCGTAGCCTGTCTTCTACCTCCCGAGTACCTACAACTTGTCTCGAGTGGTCTGCAACCCATCTCATGTAGTCTGTTGATGTTTGCGTTCGAGCTTCTTTTTGAGGATCAAACCTATGTTGTATGGAAAAATGGATAACATGAACGTTGTTCGTCTCGACGAGATCTATAACTTTTATGTTGGGTACTTTTTGATTTGAAGCCATTCTAGATCTCTATTTTCATTTTCCGCGCACCCTCTCGTAAATAGTCCGTTTTAGACAAAACTTTTTTTATAAATACATATATATATAAATATACTCTTATTAGAGAAAAAAAACTTCATCTTCCCCAACTTTCTAAACCGAACCAGAGCGGCGTGAGCGAGAGAGAGAAATATTTTCGTGAACCTTCTGGTCGCCGCCGATGGAGCTTCGATGCACGAAATCTTCGTCCGAACATAGATTCGAAAAGCTCTCGACGAGATTTACGCAATCATGGTAAACTTTTCCTGTTTCGTGAGGTTTTTCTGTTAGGGATTTTTGGCCCTAACTTCTATTTCGTCCACTTTTATTCATATTTCGACTTCTCTTGACTCCCTTAGTCCCGATCTGCGGCGAGGTGTGATTTGGAGACTTTCTCTGGTAACACCAAAGCAAGTGGCTCCTTTCCTTTTTTTTGTTCTCCTTAATTTTTCATGGTAAGATTTTTGTCATATATTATTATCTCCGTTTCTTTAGAGTATAAGATGTTAAAACCTTTTAGGCTTACTCTTAAGGTAAATTTTTTTCGACGTCGTTAAGTGTAGGATGCGTTGCGCTTAGTTTAGGTCGATTATAGGTCGTGGTCTTCGATTTTGTGTTGTAATACTTAGGTGTTGTGCCGGTTTTGAGATGGTGATGTTGGGAGTATGAGTGTTGGTTGTGGTTAGCATAATACCCAGCCGGGAGGCCCCTTCTTTCTGTGGATCATCACAGTGGGGGGGGGGGTATGCTTAGGTTCTGCTTTCCTGGACTGTTGGCTTCTGGTTAGCACGGTTTGGCCACGTTTGTGGACCACAGTACCGATTGTGAGACGGTTGAGGATCCGGAGTTAGGCTTAGGGAGCTTGAGGTCGTCGCCCTCTCCGGCCTGCAACACAGTCATACCACATGCTGATGATCCACCCTCTTCCGAGCCGTATTGTGCTCAGTTGTTTTTCTTGTGGTTTATGCCACAGGTTGCTAAATTTTGTTGATTATGCCCAGACTTGTTCACCTTCGCACTTGGTGCATTCTTTTTAATTTAGAGGTTATTATATTGGTTAACCTTTCTCTACTTATTCTATTTGGCTAATTGTTGCTGTTTTTTGCATTCTTCCTCCTTGGGTTGGGTTTGGTACACCGTCCTTTGTTTGGCTTACTCACTTGTTTGCCTATTCTTTTACCACATGTTTTTTTTGCTTGCTGAGGTGTTATTCTCTTGAATACCTCAGGTTCAGGGCTGTAGCCGGTGGTGTTGCTGAGTAGTTTTGTTGTTGGGTTTGCTGAGGGTGCCTCGAGGTTGCGAGTTAGCTTTTGTTCTTTTGTAGTATGCTTCAGACTTGAGAACTTTTAGTGGGTACATGTCAGGTGTTTGACGCCCACTGATTGTTTAATGTCGTTCTTGGATATTTGGCTAGTTGCTAGTATCTACTTTGGTGTTAGTAGTTCTTGTTCTCTGGGAAGGATTTATGCTAGGATGCCTATAGGTATTTTCAATTATAAAACCAACTATTATTATTATATCATGCACATCATGTTTCAAAACTCTAAATCACTATATTTAAATACCGTACAAACTACTTCGATATCATTACTATAAATTTAGTGTAATGCATACCTTGAGTTTTTTGGGGGGAATGCTAGGCTCATGTAGGATGTCTAACCTGTTTACTATAGTATTTTCCGCTACGTTTAACTACTTTTCTTTTGGTGGACTCGTGATCCACTAAGCTGAGGGATATGACTAATTGCCTAACTTAAATTAAACTTCTTCAATAAAACATTTAAATCATATTTTTAGTATTGAGTCGGAGTGTTACCTGAGCATCTGCAGTTATCCCCTGCTGACGTGGCATCATGACACGCATTTTTCCTTACTCTGATATTTCGTCATTGTGGTGAAAATGCGGGTTGTGACACAGCCGGCCTGGGATGATTTGGCTAAGTCCTTTAGTCGTATATCAAGATGTATTCGACGAGTATCCTTATGATACTCGACGATACTCGACGAATTTGACTTAGGTCATCTTTCCAAAAAATTTCAAAAACAGTCACGGGTTCGGTCGTCCATGTACAGTGCTTCTTGAGTTCATTTCTGGAAAATTTCTTTTTACCGTTGGAGGGTTTATCTCTTTAAATACCTAGGGATATTATTCTTTATTACTAATCTTGCTTTTGTGCTAAATTGATCACTGATTCAAAATGACGAAACATCCCAAATCGGCAACCCGTCGGCCTCCTGTACGCACTCATTTTCAGATCGGCCGAATACCGCAAGCACTGCAAGATCCAATCATTCTTGATCTTTAAACCTGGATTGATGCCTTAAAAAGTCATCCATTCCTCAAGATCTAGACACGTGAAGATTCAAAATCCAAAAGATTTCAAGTTTTTGAGTTCTCCAAAATTTAAGACCAACCCTTTCGAAGAACGTCAAAGCGAAGACTTGTAATCGTGTATATTGTTGTAATATTTTTTAAACTATTGTAGTAGATTTATCTCCAAGTTTATAGATCCGTCTATGGATCGAGTTTGTAGATCCGTTTGTGGATCGAGTGTGTAGATCCGTTTGTGGATCGAGTAATAGATCTATTTGTGAATCAAGCTTCTAGATCCAGTTATGGATCGAGTGGTAGGAGCGTCGTCTCCGAGTTGTAGTAGTTGCGGCTCCGAGGTGTAAGATTTGACAAAATCTGAGTTTGGTGAAGTAGCCGAATCTAGCCCATTGTGGTAGATAGGCGAGGCGGGAAAGTGGACGTACCCAACTCGGGGAACCACTATAAATCTTTGTGTTCGTGTGCTTGTTTTTAAAGTGATTTTTTTCCGCGAAAAGACACAAGCATCACTTATTCACCCCACTCTAGGTGATTTAGGTAGATGCTAGATACTTTTAATTGGTATTAGATGGGCGTTTTGTTCGATAAGGCTAATAACTTGAATAAGATCCCTGATCTAGCATTTAGATATTACACATATTCACCATGGATAGAAGCAAAGACATGTCATTTATGAAGCTGCTTGTATGCACGAAAGAAAACTTTCCCATGTGGAAAGAAAGAGTCAAGTTCTTCATGGAAGCTGTGGATCCCAGAATCTTTAAAATAGTGGAAGAAGGACCACATATACCTACTCAAGCTTCAGCTCTGAATCCGTAGATTATGATCCCTAAGAAAATGATGGATTTAATGAATGATGAAATTGCTTTGTCTCCTTGGATAAGAAAGCGAAGAACATTGGTGAAAAAACTTCAAAGCACTAAAATAACAATACAATATATTAAGCAATTTAAGATTGGATTGATACAGTGCAACAAAATTTCAAGTAATAAAAACCGCAAGTGCACGGTGTACAATTGTAATACCTATGCAAGTACGAGTCGATCCACGGAGAAGTTTATTTTTTCTTTAATCAAGGCGAACTATAAATAAAAGGTTTGATTGATTTGTCCTTAAACAAAACGAGATCTTAATTTGAGAAAGAAATGTTGAAAAATATGTTTAGGGTGCAATTTTAATTAAAATATTTAATGTATGATTTAGCAGTAATAATTCATCGCATCCTGAAAAGATATTCTAAGTTATGATTCACAGAAAAACCTTTATTTTTATAATTTATCCAGTTATTTTGTGTATTCCTTTCCACATATCACATCAAAATCACTTAGGCATGTAATATATGTGAGCAATACAAGACAAAATTTAGGTGATAAAAATCGATAGAGAGCGCCGCGACTGAGTCCGGAGATTTGATTAAATCACTAAGCATATTTTGTATGCAATCGCGCTATATAGCATCGATCTTTCAGAGGAATGCAATATGCGCAGTAGGCAACACAAAATATCAAGATTTGTATTAAAATTTCCGGATACAAGTAGTATGATTGAGCGAAGAGTCATAAAAATAATCATATAATTAAATAAGTAATCATATCGCACCGAAAACAAGATGAGACTACTCACTCATGATTTGTTTTACAAAAATTATATGAGAGATTATCATATAAGAGAATAAAAACAAAGAAATAATTTTATTGATCGAACGATAAAGACATACAAAACTATGCGAGGCGCATAAACGAACTTCCGCCAAATCTTCTTCATCTCATACAATGTCTCTCAAAAAAAACTCACAAATAAAATGCAAGCAAACTCTCACTTTCAACTTTCCCAAAATATGATATATTGATCACTAAGACACCTCATTTTATAGAAGAAGAATTTGAAAATAGCTCAAAAGTTTTGAGCGGCAAAAATGTGTAACGCCACAGTTAATTCCGCCATGAATTTAGCGTGTAACTGCAGCCCCCAATTGAATTCAGCGCCATTTGCTAAAATAATGCCAATAAATTCAGCACCAAGAGGCTGAAATGAACTCAGCATGAAACTGCTGAAATTAATTCAGCAAAACTGCCGAAATGAATTTAGCGAAACCATGCTCGCTAAATTTATTTCAGCAGTCCAAGGTGTTGACTAAGTCAACACCCAACTAGGTCTAGACCTAGTCTAACACCTTGGCGCTGAAATGATTCAGCGTACTGCGCTGAATTAAATCAACCTCCTTGTGTTGACTCCAATCAACACCCAAAGTGAGTGTTGAACCATTGAGCTCGATCCATCCTTGCCATGTCGTCTTCATAGGTTCGTCTCTTTTTCTTTCTTACCTTTGCGTCTGAAATCTTCATCATTTATCTATCTCTTTTAGAAATTATTTTTAGAGTCTACAATTACACAAATAATAACCCCGTGAAAAGCATCATTTACATAAAATATAATAAAATAAGATATGAAATAAATAAACAACATTTGTGTACTAATAAATGAAAATGCCACGAAAAACATCCTAAAATATTATAAAATAAGCGGATTTTGGTGATATCATCAAACATCATTGCAAGCACAGTGGACGATTTTATGCTTCAAAACTTATTCCACTACAAGTCTGCCAAGGAAATGTGGGATTGCTTAGTAGTTCTGATGGAAGGGACTGAGGAATTTCGAGACGATCGAAGATCTTTACTGAATTAAGAGTACGAAGCATTTAAACAAGGATCGAGTGACACTATTGTTGACAGCTTCGAAAAAATTTTCAAGATCGTCAACGGCCTCAGGAACTATGGTCGCACATTCACTAATGGCGAGCTCAACAACAAATTTCTAAGATCCCTGACTAAGGACTGGGATACCAAATTTGTTGTCATTAGGGAATTTGGGAAGTTGTCTGAAATCGACCCCTAGAACCTGTTTGGCAAATTGCTCTCCTACGAACTCCAGATGAACACCAGGAAGAAGGAGGAGCAAAGCAACAAAACTTCTAGCAGAGAAAAGTCAGTGGCTCTGAAGGCTGAAGGTTTGAGAAAGTCTAAAGCTGTGTCACCCATAATGACACGAGCTCCTGATACTCCAGAAGACTCTGAGCCAAGCATGTCAGGCTCCGAGCTATCGGATGAAGAATTTTGTCTTATTTCAAAACAGTTCAACAAACTGCTGAGCAAGAGGAGACAAATGAAAAATCAGTCATCCTCGTCTGATTTCAGGAGATCACGTCGTGACGATGATCGAACGAAGAAAAGCTATAATAAGGAAGATATGTATAAATCAAAACAGAACAAACAGTTTTCCACTGACATTGTTTGTTATTGCTTTAATAAGTCAGGACATGTGATTGCGGAATGTCCCTATAAGAAGAAGTATGGTTCCAAGAAGGAAGAAAATGGATCCTTCAAGGGAAAGAGAAAAGAAGAAAAGAGCTTCATAGCCAAGAAATCGAAGACTCTCAGTGAGAGTCACTCAAGTGAGTCGATCTCAGAAAATGAGGAAGCCTACTTCGGGCTTATGGTACAATCAGACGAGGAAGTGGGGGACTCCGAGTACCACGGGAAGGTAAAATTGTACACGGTACTCTTTAAGTCTGAAATGTCCACTAATGGTCAAGAAAGCTATTCTTCTGATGAGGACGAATCAGAATTGATGGCTCAGCACGAGAACCTATTAAAGGCTTTCGACAAATGTTGTAAGGTAGTCCGAAAGAAATTAAAAGAGATTGCCTCCCTTAAGGCAATGAAAACTAATCTGAAGGAAGAAATTGCAAAATTACTTCCTCTCATCGATGAAGTCCACTCCTTGAAAGAGGAACTCAAGGGCTCCACTGAGATATTGAGTTTGAAATAAAAATATCTTGATGAGCTTGAAGAAAAGCTCGTGGTGGAAAGAAAACTCATTGAGAGTTTCTCTAAGCTGAAGAATGTTCTCCCTCTCATTGATGAGTTTTCAGCTCAAAAGAAGGGTATTGGTCTTGGCCACGTAGCTAGAAAGGGTAAGGTTGCCAGGAAGGCTTGCGCCAAGGAATAGTGGAAGGCACCTATGGGTCAACACTCGTTTAGGAAGGTAATCATCCTGACGAATAAGTCTGACACATAAGAGAGCAAGGAATCTAGGGTTTAGACACCTAAGAGATCCTCTAGCTGATCAAATAATAGGAGTGCCAGATGGCGATGTCAGAACCAGAAGAGGTACAACTAATGAGATCATGCATCTTAGTTTTTTGTCTTAAGTTGAGCCGAAGAAATTTGAATAGGCAAACAAGGATGCTTCTAGGATATTGGCAATGCAAGAGGAGCACAATCAATTTGAACGTTGCAAAGTCTGGGAGTTGGTACCCTGGCCAAAGGGACAGAACGTGATCAACACCAAGTGGATATTCAGAAACAAGCTGGACGAACACGAAGTAATCATCAAGAACAAGGCCAGACTTATAGCACAAGGATACATACAAGAAGAGGGGATCGACTTCGACCAGAATGTTGCTCCAGTGGCTCGGCTCGAGGCGATCAGGTTGTTTCTTGCGTATGCTTCCGTCAAAGGCTTCACTGTCTGCCAAATGGACGTGAAGTCAACATTCCTCAATGGGAATCTGAAAGAGGAAGTATATGTAGCGCAACCCCCAGGTTTTGTAAACTCTCAATTCCCCAAGCATGCTTTGTACAATCCCGTATTCGCGAAGAGTGGGCCCAAAACAAGGCAAAAGCGTTTTTAAGCTTTTTGGAGATTTTGCACTCTCGGAGGCCAATTTTGGCTCTGGCTTGGAAACATACTAGTAGGGGGAGGAAAAATCAACATCTTCCCCCGGGCCCTTTTGAGGGGCGGGTGCGGCAAGATGGTCGGCACCCCCCTGGCATGCTAGGCGCGAGGTGGGATGGCGGGACTGGCTGGAGACCAGGATCCCGCCCCCGACATCCTGGCCTTGGGCAGGGGCGAGACCAGGCGGCCAGCCCTCTCGCCCCAGGCGGCGAGCTCACGGGGCGAGACCGGGAGGTCAGCCCTCTCGCCCCAGGCGGCAAGCCCGCGGGGCGAGACCGAGCGGCCAGCCCTCTCGCTCCAGGCGGCGAGCCCGCGGGGCGAGACCGGGCGGCCAGCCCTCTCGCCCCAGGCGGCGAGCCCGCGGGGCGAGATCGGGCAGCCAGCCCTCTCGCCCCAGGCAGCGAGCTCGCGGGGCGAGACCGGGCGGCCAGCCCTCTCGCCCCAGGCGGCGAGCCCGCGAGGCGAGACCGGGCGACCAGCCCTCTCGCCCCAGGCGACGAGCCCGCGGGGCGAGACCGGGCGGCCAGACTTCTCGCCCTAGGAGGCTAGTCCGGGGAGGGTTCGCTCTCCGCCCCCTAGACCCTTGTGGACCCTGCGGTTTTACCATTTTGCCCTCGGGGGGAATTACCTCTTTACCCCCCGACGTGGCTGCTTTCTATTGGCCCGAGGTATATTGGGCGTAAGGGTATTTTGGTCATTTTTCCCCCAGGACTTGGGAAAAGTATAAATAGACCCCTTTGGGTGCCTTTGGGGTGGATCTTCTTCTTGGTTTTCTCCTCCCTTAGCTTCTTCTTGGTAGAGTAGAGAGAGCTCTCCAAGTCACCCTAGCTCGAGCATTGGCTAGGGAGAAGAAGTGCTCAGGTAGCCTTCCGGGTGTGAAGTGGGACCTCCGCGCTCGAGCCGATGGTCAGTTCCTAACTTCTTGATCCTTTGGTCTGTGACGTTCTCTTGAGTGTAGTAGGTGTGAGGTCACCCCTCTTTTGGGACCCCGAACTCCACAGAGACCAAATTTTTGGTTTCAACACTTTGGTGCGGTGAGCGTGGAGAGTGGCCAGCACAGAAGATCTCCAGAGAGTGTCATGATGGGAGGTCAGGGAGGTAGTGACGATCTCGGCGAGCTCCCTAGCCCAGGACCCTTTGTGGGGAGACAAGAGTTCATGGCCTCCATCCAAGGCATCATGGAGATGCTGCGAAGCATTGCTCCTCAGGGTGACAGCTCAACCCCAACCACCCAGGAGCTAGCTCCCCCTCTTGACGAGCCGACTCCCCGGGGTTTAGGCGAGATGACCCCAGCAGGGGGAGAAGGAAGTGCACCAGGAAGAAGGCCAGGGAAGGAGAGGATGGGAGACGGGGTCGAGCGAGATCTCACCGGCCGGGAGCTGTTCTCCAGCCCGGCGAGTGCCAACCTACCAGGCGAGCAGGTCGCGCGAGTGGAGGTGGCGAGACCACCCCTTAGGGGGTCACCCTTCAGCGAGTTGATCATCTCAGCTCCCATTCCCGAGGGGTTCAGAGAGCCTGACAGGGCTTACTATACCGGGAAGGATGATCCCGTCCAGTACTTGCAATGGTTCGAGGATGCGGTCTCCATTAGGCTGATGACAGATGCCTTCAAGTGTCGCCTCTTTGCGATCACGTTGAATGAGAAGGAGAGGGACTGGTTTCATCAACTCCCTCCAAGGTCGATCTATGGGTTCGAGGACTTGAGCTGGAGCTTCCAGCTCCGCTTCTCCACCTCTAAGAAAAGGAAGAGGAGTCCTGAGTCCATCTTCCTGATAAGGCAGGGGGTCGAGGAGTCGCTGGCCCGTTACGTTGATAGGTTCCAAGAAGAGATCCTGGAGGTCCAGGAGATGCCAGGGTATGCTCTCTAGATGGCTTTCACCGTTGGGCTGAAGGATGGCTTCTTCAAGATGAGCTTGACCCGAAAGGCCCCTCTTTCCTTTGAGGAGCTGATGGAAAGGGCGGTAGAGGAGATTGCCATGGAGGCAGCCAACCCGGCATCTGTCAAGAGGTTGGAGAAGTTGACGGAGGTGGAGTCGAAGGAGCAGGGTGGCTCAAGGTATTAGGAAGGAAGAAGGAGAGAGGAGCAGAGAGCTCAGGGGTTCCAAGGACAGGAGGGTCCGGAACCAGGCTGGAGACAGCAGGGAGGACCTGCCCAGGGTCCAGGAAGAGCCCTCATCCAAGGAAGGGGGAACTTCCATGGGGGCCAAGGGAGGTTTAACTTCCAGAGGCAAGCCACAAGACAGATCTTGCCCCCGCCGCAGCAAGCCTTGGCGACAGGAGGGGGAAGAGGTAACATGAGAGAACGCCCAGCCCTCCGAAAGAGGGGAGAAAGAGCATTGCTATATTGTGACTTCCACCAGGTGGAGGGGCACGCCACGGCTACCTGCCCCGAGTTCTTGGAAGTGAGGGGGCGAGAGGCCCTGCCCAACTGCCGCCACCGGTGCGGGTGGAAGAGGTTCTACCCAGAGAAGGGGGTGATGATATATGCGAGGACCGGGTCGACGTGGGAACCCGAGGTGGTATAGGAGTGATCCACGGTGGAGTGGGGGTTGAAGCCACTCGGAAGGCAAGCCTCCATGTCATGTACCAAAGGAGCGTCGCCTCAACCTCCCAGACCCCGCCCCCAGAAGAAAAGATCACCTTCTCGGTGAAGGACCTGCCGGATCATGAGGATCCATTCTGCGATGCGGTGGTCATCCAGACGGCCATCGAAGGCTATACCGTCTCCCGGATCTTTGTTGACAACAGAAGCTCCGTCAACGTCATTTTCAAGAAGGCGTTTGACGAGATGAAGGTGGATCCAAGGAGGGTGTTGGCCACGGACGGACCCCTGTTCGGATTCTCAGGGGAGAGGAAGGAGGTCGAGGGTGGAGTGGGGCTCCAAGTAAAATTGGGGGGAGTCTCAAGGAACTGTCGGTTCGTCATTGTTGACACTCCAAGTAGCTACAATACCATCTTCGGAAGACCCCTCATCAGCGCCTTCTGTTGCGTTCCATCTTCGTTCCACCAGTGCCTCAAGATCAGCTCTGGAGGGATCCAGGTCAGAGTCAAGGGAGATTCTAGGATGACAAGGTAGTGCTACGTCACGGTCGTCAACACCATCTCTTGGTTGGCCACGACAGAGGAGATGGAGAAGGTCATGGAGAACCTGAGCAAGATGGAAGTGTCCGAGGAGAAGGAATCGGAAGATGGCCATCATGCCCAGGCCCCCTGAGGGTGCCTCACCTCGCGGTAGTTTTTTCCCTTTTCTTGTCTTGTAGCAAGTGCTACCCCTGACCAGCTGAAGTCAGGGGATCATGTAACTCATATTTTTCCCCGTTTGAGGATGTAAGATTTGGTAAGATTTGATTGAGATGCTTAGTCCTTTTGCTCCGAGACGGTCCCGCTGCCCAGGGTCTCACTAGCTGGGAAGGGTCGGTGGTACCTCTCATGGACCCCTAGAGGTCTCACCTCGAGATGGATCCCGCGGCCAGGCTCCCACTAGCTGGCAGGGCAGGTTGATCTCTCATGGTACCCCAAGTCCTTTGCTCCGATGATGATTCCGCGGCCAGGCTCCCACTAGCTGGCAGGGCAGGTTGATCTCTCGTGGTAGCCCAAGTCCTTTGCTCAGATGATGATCCCGCGGCCAGGCTCCCTCTAGCGGGCAGGGCATGTTGATCTCTCGTGGTAGCTCAAGTCCTTTGCTCCGATGATTATTCCGCGGCCAGGCTCCCACTAGCTGGCAGGGCAGGTTGATCTCTCATGTTAAACCAAGTCCTTTGCTCCGATGATGATTTCGCGGCCAGGCTCCCACTAGCTGGCAGAGCAGGTTGATCTCTCGTGGTAGCCCAAGTCCTTTGCTCCGATGATGATTCCGCGGCCAGGCTCCCATTAGCTGGCAGGGCAGGTTGATCTCTCATAGTAGCTCAAGTCCCTTTACTCCGATGATGATTCTGCGGTCAGGCTCCCACTAGCTGGCAGGGCAGGTTGATCTCTCGTGGTAGCCCAAGTTCTTTGCTCCGATGATGATTCCGTGGCCAGGCTCCCACTAGCTGGCAGGGCAGGTTGATCTCTCATGGTAGCTCAAGTCCCTTTGCTCCGATGATGATTCCGCGGTCAGGCTCCCACTAGCTGGCAGGGCAGTTTGATCTCTCGTGGTAGCCCAAGTTCTTTGCTCCGATGATGATTCCGCAGCCAGGCTCCCACTAGCTGGTAGGGCAGGTTGATCTCTCGTGGTAGCTCAAGTCCCTTTGCTCCGATGATGATTCCGCGGTCAGGCTCCCACTAGCTTGCAGGGCAGGTTGATCTCTCGTGGTAGCCCAAGTCTTTTGCTCCGATGATGATTCCGCGGCTAGGCTCCCACTAGCTGGCAGGGCAGATTGATCTCTCGTGTTAGCCCAAGTCTTTTGCTCCGATGATGATTCTGCGGCCAGGCTCCCACTAGCTGGCAGAGCAGGTTGATCTCTCGTGGTAGCCCAAGTCCTTTGCTCCGATGATGATTCCGCGGCCAGGCTCCCACTAGCTAGCAGGGCAGGTTGATCTCTCGTGGTATCCCAAGTTCCTTTGCTCCGATGATGACCCCGAGGTCGTCTCGTCACCCAGGCTCCCATTAGCTGGGTTGACAGGTTGACCCCTCGGGGAGGCTAAGTGTTTTCACCCCGAGGCCGTCTCGTCACCCAGGCTCCCATTAGCTGGCTTGACAGGTTGACCCCTCGGGGAGGCTAAGTATTTTCACCCCGAGGCCGTCTCGTCACCCAGGCTCCCATTAGCTGGCTTGACAGGTTGACCCATCGGGGAGGCTAAGTGTTTTCACCCTGAGGTCATCTCATCACCTAGGCTCCCATTAGCTGGCATGACAGGTTGACCCCTCGGGGAGGCTAAGTATTTTCACCCCGAGGCCGTCTCGTCACGCAGGCTCCCATTAGCTGGCTTGACAGGTTGACCCATCGGGGAGGCTAAGTGTTTTCACCCCGAGGCCGTCTCGTCACCCAGGCTCCCATTAGCTGGTTTGACAGGTTGACCCCTCGGGGAGGCTAAGTGTTTTCACCCAGAGGAGGTCTCGCCACCCAGGCTCCCATAGCTGGCATGGTAGGTTGACCCCGCAGGAAAATTACACTCCGCGAATACGTTGGGTTGGATGTTTCTTTCCGATCTTGTGCCAACCTCAAAAAGAGCGGGGATTGTGTACAAGCCCGTATTCGCGAAAAGTGGGCCCAAAACAAGGCAAACGCGTTTTTAAGCTTTTGGAGATTTTGCACACTCGGAGGCCAATTTTGGCTCTGGCTTGGAAACATACTAGTAGGGGAGGAAAAATCAACATCTTCCCCC
This sequence comes from Platanthera guangdongensis, assembly GCA_039583875.1. NCBI lineage: Eukaryota > Viridiplantae > Streptophyta > Magnoliopsida > Asparagales > Orchidaceae > Platanthera > Platanthera guangdongensis. Next base: position 228,181,642 of record CM077153.1, on the reverse strand, counting down.
GGGCCCTTTTGAGGGGCGGGTGCGGCAAGATGGTTGGCAGCCCCTGGCGTGCTAGGCGCGAGATGGGATGGCGGGACTGGCTGGAGACCAGGATCCCGCCCCCGACATCCTGGCCTTGGGCAGGGGCGAGACCGGGCGGCCAGCCCTCTCGCCCCAGGCGGCGAGTTCGCGGGGCGAGACCGGGTGGCCAGCCCTCTCGCCCCAAGCGGCGAGCCCGCGGGGCGAGACCGGGCGGCCAGCCCTCTCGCCCCAGGCAGCGAGCCCGCGGGGCGAGACCGGAGGCCAGCCCTCTCGCACCAGGCGGCGAGCCTGCGGGGGAGACCGGGCGGCCAGCCCTCTCGCCCTAGGTGGCGAGCTCGCGGGGTGAGACCGGGCGGCCAGCCCTCTCGCCCCAAGGGGCGAGCTCGCGGGGCGAGACCGGGCGGTCAGCCCTCTCGCCCCAGGCGGCGAGCCCGCGAGGCGAGATCGAGCGGCCATCCCTCTCGCCCTAGGCGGCGAGCCCGCGAGGCGACATTGGGCGGCCATCCCTCTCGCCCCAGGCGACGAGCCCGCGTGGCGAGACCGGGCGGCCAGCCTTCTCGCCCCAGGAGGCTACTCCGGGGAGGGTTCGCCCTCCGCCCCCTAGACCCTTGTGGACTGTTGGAACACCCTATTACTAATTTGGGTCAGGATCACTATGTCTCTAGGAATCTTTGCTTGACCTTCTGTATAGCTTAATAGGTCAATTAGAATTGAGTTTAAGGGTTAGAAGTCTAGGTTTGGAAGCTGCCCTGAAGACCAGGATTCTCAGTATGGAGACTAAGTCATATCGTCGAGCTCAGCACGACGATTCGTCGAACTCCGATCGACGATCATCTAGCTCAACTTCGACAAGATCGTCGAACTCCATTCGACGATCGCTGAGCTCAACATCATTATATCGTCGAACTCCATTCGACGATCGGTGAGCTCAGGTCGACGATTTTGACTATGCTTTGGATCTTTATCTCTGAGCTCAGTTCGACGATCTTTGAGCTCAGATCGACGATATTTTGCTGCTGTATATTTACAGATCGCTGAGCTCAGCTCGACGATAGTAGAGCTCAGTTCGACGATTTCAGATGACTTCCAGGATATTTCTTAATTCAAATTCAAATCAGTTAGGAGTTATTCTGCAATTAATTCAGAGATTTGCTAGCCGTTTTCATTTATTTCTGGACCAAGTTTCAAGGGATTTTTCAAGGAATAATTCTGTGGACTTTCCTCCAGAAGAGATTATGCAATTAAATGCAATTAATACAGGCCAACGACTATACTTGACAGAGAATGATATTCTATTCTGGACCAGAGAATAAAAGACAGAATGTTTTTGAATCTCTAAGAAGAACAACAAGAAGAACAACAAGAAGAACAACAAGAAGAACATACAATACAGAGAGAGAATACAGATTACAAAGACACATTCAAAAATCTTCTGTCACAAAGAATTCTGAAGAACACTCATCCAAGGAGATCAAGCTTTCTAAAAATCTTCAGATCTCTGTAGTTTTCAAAGTGTTCAAGGCCAACATATTTCCAGACTCCAGACATTCAACATTTCAGCTATTGCTGAAATCATCCATTGCTGGAGTTCAATCTTTGAAGGCCTATCACCCTCAGCAAAGCTTTTCTTCTTGAAGATCTCAAGGATTCAGGGGGAGCTTTGACATCAATCCACATAGTCTTCTCAGTTGTTTGAGAAAGAGAAGACTTCCATCACTCTCTCACCCCCACTCTGTAAAGGGTTTCTCAAACTCCCTTCAAAAGTTTGAACTTGGTTTTTGAGCACCTTGTCAAAAGCTCATTGGTGGCAAGACACCTGATCAAAAAATCTGCTTTGGTTTTTGAGCACCTTATCAAAAGCTCATTGGTGCCCAGGACACCTGATCAACTCATCCTGCAGTGGATTCCTACCTAGGGTGGTAGAAGAGTGGATGTACCCAAGTTTGGGGAACCACTATATTTCCTTGTGTCTTCTGGTTTTGTTTGCTTTCATTTTTGTTTCTGGCCTTGATTTCTCTGTGCTTAGTTTTTGCTTAACTTAGTGCTGTGATTAGATTTATTTTTGCTTCCCTGCTCACACATATTACAACAATTGTTGTAAAAACTTTTAAAGCACCATATACTCTATTCACCCCCCCTCTAAAGTATATCAGATCTAGTTGCTTTTTCAATTGGTATCAGAGCCAGGTTGGTTAAAAATACCACATCTTCCAGGTTGGTTAAACATACCATACCTGATTGGTTGTACAGGCTAACACCTGTACCCAAAGATCCCAAACTAGATCTGTTCTTCTTTTGTAGTGTATTATTAGATTTTGTTTGCACAAATCATGGCCCAAAATAAAGATTATGCTAGCACCAGACCTCCAGTGTGCAATCTTTCCAAGTTTGCATTTTGGAAAGCAAGGATTAGGCTTTACATGAATTCTATTGACGAAGGTATCTTTAATTCTGTTTTGACAGTATGTCCAAGACCCCCAGAGAACACAAGCACAAATGTTGTGCCACCTCCATCAGGAACAGATGCTGACATCAAGAGATGGAAGGTAGCTGATGCTAAGACTATGAACATCCTAGCCCAGACAATGTCAGATGACATATTTCAAAAGGTAGCTGAATGCAACTCAGCAAAAGAAATTTGGGACAAGCTCTCAGAAATAGTCTTAGGCTCAGATGATGAGAGAAAGGATAGAAGATCTCATCTCATCTCTCAATATGAGAACTTCAAGAAGGGAGAGACTGAGTCAGTGGGAGATATGTACAACAGACTAAGTCTAATTGTCAGTGAACTTAGGACATTGGACAAAGAGATCTCTCTAACAGAACTTAATGACAAGATCCTAATGTGCTTCCCCAGCACTTGGGATTCAAGAATCTGGCCAATTAAGGATGCCAGAAGTCTAAATGAGATCACCACTGAAGCTCTATTGGGTAAGCTCAAATCTTATGAGCTACTCATCAAGAATAGAGAGGAAGAACAGAAGACTGCCTCACCAGCCACAAGAAAAGAGAAGACCATAGCATTCAAGGCAACTGAGGATCTGCCTGAAGATAAAGCTACAGGCAATGATGAACTACTCAGTCTGCTGGGCAAAAGATTCTACAAGATGGCCAGAAAGGACTTCAGAAGAAGATCATACAAGGAGCAGGATAAGCCAAGGTATGACAAGTCCATTAGCAATAATAAAGACATTATTTGCTTTGGTTGCAGGAAACCAAGGCACATAGTTCCTGACTGTCCAGAGAACAAGAACAAGTACAGAAGGGACAGAAAAGAAAGAAGAAAGGAGAAAGACTCCAAAAGGAATGGCAATGGCAAACCTTCCTCAAGCAAAAATAAGCATAAAAGAAAAGGGTGTGTTGCTGAATCCTGGAGTGAGACAGAAGAGGAGTCAGAATCCTCATCCAGCTCCAGTAATGATGAGGATGATGCAGAAGAAAAGGAGTTCTGCATGATGGCAATTAATGCCTCACAGCACAATTCAGAGGAAGAAGAGTCAGAGTCAGACTCAAAGACTCAACCTGAAGAAGATCAGGTAATTAGCTCTTTTGATTTTAGTTCAGAAGATTTTAAATCTGAATTTAAAGCACTGTGTTTAGACCTGCTAAAGTCTAAGAAAGAGATTATCTCTCTCAGAAATCAATTATCTGAACACAATACTTTAAAGTCAGAAAACCTCAAACTCTCTCAGGAGTTGGAGTGCTGTAGGGAACAGATAGCTTCACTGAAAAGTGAGCTCTCTGAGGCCAAGAAGCTTGAAGAATCCCTTAATGGGAGAAGCATCAAGCTGATGGACATCACAAGCACAGTGAACTCTAGATTTAACAGTACACTGGGCTTGGGTGCTTCATCCAGCCAACCTATAGTCCTAACAACTCCCATCAAATTCATTTCTGACAAGGGAAAGGGAGTTGTAGAGGTAGCTAGGAAAAATTCTGATCTGCCTCAGAAAACTAAGCCCCAGCAGAAATCGTCGAACGGAGATCGACGATCGCCGAATGAAGATCGACGATCGCCAAACGCAGCTCGACGATCTTAGGCACAATCGTCGAACGCAGATCGACGATCTCAGCCAAAGTCGTCGAACGCAGGTCGACGATCTCAAATACCTGACCTCACCCATAGTCGACCGTCGAACGGAGCTCGACGATCTGACCCAAGATCGTCGAACGCAGCTCCAAGATCGTCGAACAGAGGTCAGAGCTCTGGAAAATTTTTCAAAGGCAAATCAAAATTGAATCCTAAGGGTCCTTCATCCCAAATATTTAACCCTTATACTGAATGGATTTTACCTCCAAGGAGATATCATCCTGAAGGATATAAGAGTCAACCTGGGATGTCTTTCATTTCTGAATTTAAAGGTTATCAACCTAGGCCCAAGGTAAACTGGGTCAAAAACAAATGAATTGTCTTATGTGCAGGTGAAGACCTATCCAACATCTAACCAGCAATGGTATTTGGATAGTGGGTGCTCTAAGCACATGACAGGGAACAAGGACAACCTCACATCCTTCAGAGCCAAGCTTGGACCCAAAGTTATCTTTGGTGATTCAAACTTTGGACAGACTAAAGGATATGATGCAGTCCAGATTGGATCAGTAACTTTCAAGAAGGTAGCATATGTAGAAGGACTGAAGCACAACCTAATTAGCATCAGTCAGCTGTGTGATGAAGGCTACCAGGTGACCTTCAGCAAAGCCTTATGCAAAATCAAGTCAGAGGACAACACAACAGTGTTGACAGGTAAAAGGAAAGGTAACATCTATCTAGTAGACTTTCTTTCAACTAATGTAGATATTTGCTTGTTTAACTCTGTCTGTAGACCAAATGTTTTATGGCATAAGAGATTAGGACACCTAAACCTTAGAACTATTGCTAGGCTATCCAAGGACAACCTTGTTAGAGGACTACCTTCTGGCCCCTACAAGAAGGAAGGACTCTGCAGGGCTTGTCAATTAGGCAAGCAAACTAAAAACAGTTTTAAGTCACTTAATAAGAGTGATTCACCTAGGATATTGTATCTGTTACACATGGATCTTTTTGGACCCATCACAGTACAAAGCCTAGGAGGGAAATCCTACACTTTAGTAGTTATAGATGACTTCTCTAGATTCACTTGGGTGTTCTTTCTAAGGAAGAAGTCTGATAACTTTAAGTGTCTGACAGAGTTTCTCAAATGTATACAGATTGAGTTCAATACTCACATTGCCCTGATCAGAAGTGATCATGGGACAGAGTTTGATTCTCTTCTTATGCAAGAGTTCTGTCAGAGTAAAGGGATCAGGCATACTTTCTCAGCTCCTAGAACTCCTCAACAAAATGGGGTAGCTGAAAGGAAAAATAGAACCCTTATTGAATCTGCCACTACATTGTTGTCAGATGCTCATCAACCTCTATCCTTCTGGGCAGAGGCAGTGAACACCTCCAACTATGTGCTTAACAGAAGTCTGATACATAAACTAAAGGGAAAAACTCCCTATGAATTACTCAAAGGGAAGAAACCTAAAGTTGACTATTTTAGAGTCTTTGATTGTATTTGCTACATTCACAATAATGACAAGAAGTATTTAGCAAAATTTCAAGCCAAAGCTGATGAAGGAGTGTTTCTGGGATACTCCATGATCAGCAAGGCCTATAGGGTCTTTAATAAATCATCTTTGAAAATTGAGGAATTTGTTCACATTTCTTTTGATGAAACTAACATGTCTTTCAAGGAGAAGAATTCTTCTACCATAGAACCCTTGCAGGAACATTCTCTAGTTGAAGACTTGAACAAGTTACAGGTCACTCAAAGGGATGAAAGCAGTGAAGATGAAGAAGATGCTCAACACATTGAAGCACAACTTGAAGAGCCAGTTGTTGTACCACAAGAGGAAACAACAACACAGGTTGGTGAACAATCAACACCCCCTGTTGATTTAGTAACATCAAGAGACCATCCAATTTCCCAAATAATTGGAGAAATCTCAGCTGGTGTGCAAACCAGAAATCAGGTCAACCAAAACCTGTTGCACACCTTCTTCCTATCTCAAATTGAACCTCAGTCCATTCAAGATGCAGAGCAAGATCCACACTGGATCATTGCAATGAAAGAGGAGTTGCATCAATTTGAGAGTAACAAAGTATGGGATCTAGTGCCAAAGCCTAAGGATCATTCCATTGTTGGAACAAAATGGGTATTCAAAAACAAACTGGATGATCAAGGAGTAATTATAAGAAACAAGGCAAGGCTAGTTGCTCAGGGATATTCTCAAGAAGAAGGAATCGAATACGACCAGACTTTTGCACCAGTTGCAAGGTTAGAAGCCATCAGAATATTTCTAGCTTATGCAGCTCACAAAGGCTTCAAAGTATATCAGATGGATGTCAAAAGTGCTTTCTTAAATAGAGACATCAAAGAGGAAGTTTATGTCAGACAACCTCCGGGTTTTATCTCTCCAACTTATCCTGATTATGTTTTTAGACTGAACAAAGCATTATATGGTCTCAAGCAAGCTCCTAGAGCATGGTATGAGACCCTAGCATGCTTTCTCTTGGAAAAAGGTTTTATAAGGGGTAGAGTAGACTAAACTCTTTTCATTAGAACTCATAAGTCCCATACCCTACTAGTATAAATTTATGTAGACGATATCATTTTTGGTTCTACTGACTCCAAATTGTGCAGAAGGTTTTCTAACCTGATGCATTCTAAATTTGAGATGAGTAGCATGGGTGAGTTATCCTTCTTCCTAGGATTGCAAGTCAAACAACATGCTGAAGGCATCTTCATTTCTCAAGCCAAGTATGCACATGAATTGGTTAAGAAATTTGGCATGTCTGAGGCATCTTGTATGAAAACACCCATGCCTACCAATGTTGTATTGGATGCTGATGAACATGGGAAACCTGTTGATCAGACAACATATAGAGCAATGATTGGCTCTTTACTGTATCATACAGCTAGTAGACCAGATATAATGTTTGCTACATGTATATGTGCTAGGTTCCAAGTTAGCCCTAGAGAGTCACACCTAACATTAGTAAAGAGGATTCTTAGGTATGTTAAGAGTTATCCAAATCTAGGTCTCTGGTATCCAAAAGATTCAGCATTTGAGTTAACTGGATTCTCTGATGCTGATTATGCTGGATGCAGAATTGACAGGAAAAGCACCAGTGGAACTTGTCAGTTCCTTGGTGACAGACTTGTCTCTTGGTTTTGTAAGAAACAAACATCTGTGTCAACCTCAACTGCTGAATCTGAATATATGGCTGCAGGCAGTTGTTGTTCATAAATCTTGTGGATCCAAAACCAACTCCTAGACTATGGCTACAACTTAGAGAAGTCTAAAATCTTTTGTGACAATACTAGTGCTATTTCCATAGCTCAAAATCCAGTCCTCCATAGTAGGACAAAACACATAGAGATTAGGCATCATTTCTTAAGGGATAATGTTGAAAAGAATAAAATTGAACTACAATATATCCCAACTAATTTACAAAGGGGAGATATTTTCACCAAGCCCTTGGATGAAAAGAAACACACCTTCTTCCTAAATCAGTTAGGAATGTTAGATGGAGGAAGCCTTAAATAATCTCCAAGATTTTGAAAGCTTAAAAATTGACCAATACTAGGCAAACATTCTGATTTTTCTTAGTGTCTAGAATTTTTCTGATCTCTGAACTGCGCTCGACGATTTGCCCCAAGATCGTCGAACGGAGATCGACGATTTCCAAAATCATCGAACTGAGTTCAGCGCCTCTCAGATAGTATGAACTATCTTTTCAGGTCAACGATCGTCGAACGGCGCTCGACGATTTTGTTCTCTGAACGATCGTCGAACGGAGCTCGACGCTCTCCAATAGCGTCGAACGGAGATCGACGATGTTGAAGACTCTTCAGATTCCTTTAGGAGCCTCGATCGTCGAACTGAGTTCAACGATCTTTCCAATTCTGCGTCGAACCCTAATATAAAACTCATTTTTCGTCGTCGTTCTCTTTTGCGCTTTCGATTTCTCTGCAAGGATTTTCTTTCCCTCCAAACAGTTCTACGCTTGGTCGTTTTATTTGTTGAGTTTTTGCAGGTACAAATGGCTGTGTCAGTTGCTGTTCTTGCTGCAATGAAGTTTGATGCTGGGTTTGATATTGATATAGAATCCTTCAGCACGACTGATCAGATTTTTCAGGATATACTGGGTTTGTTCAAGGATTAGAATCTGACTGCCATAATGACCACCAGGATCAAACTGGATTCTGATGAGATCAAGGAGTGGGTTTATACTGCCCATAATCAAGATAACAACACTATTGTTGGGTCTATAGCTGGAACTCAGGTATCCTTGACCCCCACAATTTTATCAGAAGTTTTTGGATTGAGAAATGGAGAAGACTCTGCTGAATTATCTGGAGATGAGTTTTCTGAACTGCTTGCCAGGATGGGTCATCCAGAGGGAAACCCTAGCAAGCTATTCAAGAGGAATCTGTCTGTTGAATATTGGTTCCTGGCAGATGTGGTAGGGAAAGTGCTACTGGCAAAGCACTCTGCCCATGATACTATATCAAGATATCAGCTCTGCCTCATGGGAGCTCTTGTGGATAGAAAAAATCTGAATTGGGGAGAGGTCTTCTTTGACCTCATCAAAAAGAAAATAAACAAACGTTTTGTTAATTTTGGAAGAATTATTGGAGTATTTCTGCAGCATAGATGTCCTGCCTTGCTAGTCTCATCTGGAGTTCATATCAATGCCTCCAAGAGACTGACTTATGCCCTCTTTGGCAAGTGGGACAGGCAAATAAGCAAGCCTAGCAGGCCCTCCTCCAGTGCTCCTTCAGGCACAAGGACTCCAAGAGTTAATCCTCCATAGGTCTCTGCCCCTGTAGATGACCTGGCTGTTGTTGCTGCCTCTCCTCCTCCTCCAATTCCATCCCTACCCCTACCATCCACCATTCCAGCTCCATCCACCATTATCATATCCAGCCCATCTCCAACATCAACACCATCCCTAGAACCCATTCTACCTCCACCAGCAGACCAATTCCACCCACTGTTCTCTTACCCTCCACCAGATGTGACCTCTTCCCCCTCTATTCCATCCTTCACCCTACTGGATGATTCCTTTATGGATGATTCCCCTTCATCTCCTCCTGGATTACCTACGTCCTCCACTTCATTCCAAGACCTCCTACACCACATCATAGACCAACCAACATTCACCCCATCCATATCCATTCCCCTATCCTCCATATCCACCCTCCCAACACCTGAGCCATCCCTTCCACCATTCTCCAGCTCTCCACTTCCAGAAACCTCAGCTGCTTCCATACCTTCTACCTCTGCTCCAGCCCTTGAGCAAGTAGACCTCTCAGCCCTAGCTGACAGGTTGTATGAGTTACTTGCCCCCAGGCTAACTCTACTGTTGGAGACCTCTCTGGCTCCACTCCACCTGTCAGTGGTAGCCCTTTCTGCCAGGCTCTCTTCCCTCTTCCCTCAGGCAGCACCTACAACAGTGTGCCTTGATCCAGATGTATCTGTATCTAGGCAGGGGGAGATGCCATATGAAGCCAATCTTCATGCTGTTGTTGCTGCTGCTATTAGTTCTGCTTCTCTTGCTGCTGCTGCTGTGCCTCCTACTGCAGTTCTTGCAATAGACCTCAGGTCTTTGCTATCTGTTTTTGATTCTGCCTACTTTAGCTGTCTGCCAGAGGTCCATGCTGTCCAGCCTCTTTCTTGCTGTGACCCTAGCATGATCTCCTCTTTTGTAAATTCAGTCATTGCTGCTGCTGCTTCTCCTGAAGAAAGGATTGTTGATACTGCTGCTCCTGAGAATGTTGTTACTGCTGATGCTGAAGTTTCTGCTATTTCTGCTGAACCATATTTCAAGGACTTTCTTATGACAGAGGCCACTGATTTTGAACCTTCTACAGACTTTGATGATGAATCTGCTGTTTCTACTGCTGTAAGTGAGACAGTTGCTGTTGTTGTCACCTGTCCAGAGCTTGCTGCTGCTGTTGTTGCACCTTCTCCATCTGCTGCTGCCCCTGCTGTTACCATCCCAACACCTACTGCTGCTGCTGTTTCAGTTTCTGCCTCATCTACTTCTGCTCAACTTAAAAAGGACTTGATGAAGAAAATAGATGCTCTCTATGATGACCAGAGCTCTGAATCTGATGAATTTAAAACAGACTCTGATGACTCATCTGCTACCATTGCCAGGAAAAGGAAGGCAAGGAGCAAAGCAATGAAAAGGGTTCCTCCTGCTAAGGTTAAAGAAAACAATGATATCCCATATTACATTCTGCATAACTGCCCAATCACTGAACACTGGATGCAATATTCTAAAAATCAGCTGAAGGCAATGAAGAAAAAGAGAAAATATGAGAAGGGTTCATCCCAATTCCAGCACTCTCATCCTCCTCCACCACCTCCTCCTGATGCAGGTGCAGGTGGAAGCTCTGCAAGTCAACCCCCTGCCAGAAGCCAGGCTCCCTATCAACCTCATGCCAGATCTTACCAAAGGGAAAGCCAATCCAGGGGTTCACATTCTAGGAGAGGAGGATATAGAGGTACTCAAAGAGATATTCAGGTTTATTCCAAAGGGTACTCCAGGCAGCACCCATATTCTAGGGGAGGACATAGTTCTTCTGATACAACTTCTGGTCCTTTCCCCTACAAGCTAAAAGAGACTGTGTCTGCCAGGCCTCCTCAAGACAATCCTTCCAACAGGTATGAGCCACCTGTACCTTTTGAGGACCCTGAAAATAATCCAGTTGCTTGAACTGCAAGGTTAAAGGAATTAGCTGCACTGGACCAAATTAAAAAGGCCAGAGAACAAGGATTAGATTCTTCCAACATTTCTACTATGTCTGAACAGAGACAAAAAGAATTAGAAAGATATGCTTCCAGTAAATTCTTTGATGCTGACAGATACATGGAATTACACCCTGAAGCAGTGGTCCCCAGGCCTAAAAAGCAAACTTATTTGGGTGCAGCAGATGACACCAGATCCAACAAAGAAGCCCTTAATCCAAACAGAGAAATTAAACTTGTTAAAGGCAAAGAGAAGAAATGACAATGTAAGGTGACAATTTCTGTGATTTTTGACTGCTATCTGGATGATATATATATCTCTGTGATTCTGCTGTCTAGCTGTTGTTCTTCTATTTTTTTGCTGTTTGTATGCTGTTATTTAAATTTTCTCCAAAGCCTGTAAATAGTAATCCTAACCCAAATAGGGGGAGATTGTTGGAACACCCTATTACTAATTTGGGTCAGGATCACTATGTCTCTAGGAATCTTTGCTTGACCTTCTGTATAGCTTAATAGGTCAATTAGAATTGAGTTTAAGGGTTAGAAGTCTAGGTTTGGAAGTTGCCCTGAAGACCAGGATTCTCAGTCTGGAGACTAAGTCATATCGTCGAGCTTAGCACGACGATTCGTCGAACTCCGATCGACGATCGTCTAGCTCAACTTCGACAAGATCGTCGAACTCCATTCGACGATCGCTGAGCTCAACATCATTATATCGTCGAACTCCATTCGACGATCGGTGAGCTCAGGTCGACGATTTTGACTATGCTTTGGATCTTTATCTCTGAGCTCAGTTCAACGATCTTTGAGCTCAGATCGACGATATTTTGCTACTGTATATTTCCAGATCGCTGAGCTCAGCTCGACGATTGCAGAGCTCAGTTCGACGATTTCAGATGACTTCCAGGATATTTCTTAATTCAAATTCAAATCAGTTAGGAGTTATTCTGCAATTAATTCAGAGATTTGCTAGCCGTTTTCATTTATTTCTGGACCAAGTTTCAAGGGATTTTTCAAGGAATAATTCTGTGGACTTTCCTCCAAAAGAGATTATGCAATTAAGGATGCAATTAATACAGGCCAACGGCTATACTTGACAGAGAATGATATTCTATTCTGGACCAGAGAATAAAAGACAGAATGTTTTTGAATCTCTAAGAAGAACAACAAGAAGAACAACAAGAAGAACAACAAGAAGAACAACAAGAAGAACACACAATACAGAGAGAGAATACAGATTACAGAGACACATTCAAAAATCTTCTGTCACAAAGAATTCTGAAGAACACTCATCCAAGGAGATCAAGCTTTCTAAAAATCTTCAGATCTCTGTAGTTTTCAAAGTGTTCAAGGCCAACATATTTCCAGACTCCAGACATTCAACATTTCAGCTATTGCTGAAATCATCCATTGCCGGAGTTCAATCTTTGAAGGCCTATCACCCTCAGCAAAGCTTTTCTTCCTGAAGATCTCAAGGATTCAGGGGGAGCTTTGATATCAATACACATAGTCTTCTCAGTTGTTTGAGAAAGAGAAGACTTTCATCACTCTCTCACCCCACTCTGTAAAGGGTTTCTCAAACTCCCTTCAAAAGTTTGAACTTGGTTTTTGAGCACCTTGTCAAAAGCTCATTGGTGGCAAGACACCTGATCAAAAAATCTGCTTTGGTTTTTGAGCACCTTATCAAAAGCTCATTGGTGCCCAGGACACCTGATCAACTCATCCTGCAGTGGATTCCTACCTAGGGTGGTAGAAGAGTGGATGTACCCAAGTTTGGGGAACCACTATATTTCCTTGTGTCTTCTGGTTTTGTTTGCTTTCATTTTTATTTCTGGCCTTGATTTCTCTGTGCTTAGTTTTTGCTTAACTTAGTGTTGTGATTAGATTTATTTTTGCTTCCCTGCTCACACATATTACAACAATTGTTGTAAAAACTTTTAAAGCACCATATACTCTATTCACCCCCCCTCTAGAGTATATCAGATCTAGTTGCTCTTTCATGGACCCTGCGGTTTTACCATTTTGCCCTCGGGGGGAATTACCTCTTTACCCCCCGGCATGGCTGCTTTCTATTGGCCCGAGGTATATTGGGCGTAATGGTATTTTGGTCATTTTCCCCCAGGACTTGGGAAAACTATAAATAGACCCCCTTGGGTGCCTTTGGGGAGGATCTTCTTCTTGGTTTTCTCCTCCCTTAGCTTCTTCTTGGTAGAGTAGAGAGAGCTCTCCAAGGCACCCTAGCTCGAGCATTGGCTAGGGAGGGTGAGTGCTCAGGTAGCCTTCTGGGTGTGAGGTGGGACCTCCGCGCTAGAGCCGAGGGTCTGTTCCTAGCTTCTTGATCCTTTGGTCCGTGACATTCTCTTGAGTGTAGTAGGTGTGAGGTCACCCCTCTTTTGGGACCCCGAACTCCACAGAGACCAAGTTTTTGGTTTCAACATGCTTATTTTTTAAATAAAGCTTTATATGGCTTAAAGCAAGCTCTCCGAGCTTGGTATTAGACATTGTCTAGCTTTCTTCTTGAGAACAAGTTCACAAGGAGAAAGATAGACATGAAATTATTTCTTAGGGAAGTAAAAGACAAGATTCTGCTAGTGCAAATCTATGTCGATGAAATTATTTTTGGCTCTACGGAAGACAACCTTTGCAAAAAGTTTTCCAAACTTATGTAAGGGAAGTTGAAATGAGCAGTATGAGAGAGCTTGATGTAGGGGTATCCGGAAATGGAGATCTCCACGAAGTTAACGCTCTCCCTACGCACAACACGTCGTAGATCTACCGCACCTACACAACACCTATCGCCCACAATAGTCCTCGTCACAAAACGCAACACAAACAACAAAGGAGGAATGGTCAACTCGAAAACGAAGATCGGAAATTTTAGTCGGAATATTCCCCAAGAAAACACAAAGGTTGCCACTCCTTTTTGAGAGCAAGACCAAGGCTATAGGCCAAGATCCGCTCAGGCAAATAGGATCCACCCGATCCGGAAATAAAAGGCCTTGCAACGGCGATTTCGAATCAAAACTTACAGCGATTAAATTAAAGATCCGGAGAAAACGATTTGCGAAAAACCACGACAACTAAGGAGAAGAATCACACAAGGAAGAGGGAAGAGATTACCCAACCGGAGAGCGTTTCACACAAGATAACGGTGGGAGAATCACTCTCTCCACGGATCCACCGGCGTCACACTGAATGGTTTGTAACCTTCTTCCAAGGAGTCGCACCGAAGGAAGTCGCATTGGAGTCGCACCGAACGGATGGAGGGAGCAAGGGGGGCGGCGGTTTCACACCACAACCAAGGGGGGGGCGGCGGCTTGGAGATTCCTCCTCTTGGCCGAATTCCTCAATGAGGGCTTTAGGGTTAATTTCTTGTCTAATAATCTCATAACAAAGCCTCCTTATATAGGAGTTACAAACAAGCCTTAGCCCTTCATGATGGAGATTTAATCGCATCTATCCGAATGGCTAATTGCACACCAATACTAAAAAGAGTTCAAAATGAAAAATAACAACACATACAAGGAATATAAAATTATCACATAAACATCGGATAATTTTATATTCCAAATATAAAATAGAGTGCAAGAAAAGGAAATAAATAAAGCTAATGCGTTGCCGTGGCGGTAGCACGTCGCAGGCGGAGGTTGTAGCGTAGCCTTCCGTTAGCGTCATCGTGCCGCCTCACGTCCTTGAGTCGTATTGCCTTATCGACTGGATCATCAGCAGCATCGTCTTCAAAAGGTGGAGGAGGGGGCACGCCATCAATCCTCCCCCGCTCAAATGCACGCATCTCCGTTGCGTGGTCCAAACGATAGCGGTGAAGGAGAGCGGCATCCAAACTTTGTAGCTCCGACTCGAGTACCCAAGAGTCATCCAAAGGGGGCCGATCACGCCAACGGATGAGAAAGCGGTGGGTGTCGCCATCAGCAGTGGTAACAGGCTCAGCATCAAGAATCATCTCTGGAGTGGAAAACGTCCATGGAAACCTGGGGAACATATTAGTAGTAGGCAGGAAAGAAGGCAACTCACCATCCGATGATATACCTGTGGGGACCGAAAGAGAGAGATCATCCGTACTACCACTCCCCAACCCATGAGAATTTTCAGTGGGAGAAGAAGACGACAAAGAAATCAACTCTTGTAGTGGTGACACAAACATCGTTAAATCCGAAACATTAAAAATGGGGGAGATACCCCAATCAGCAGGCAAGTCCAAAACGAAAGCGTGGTCACCTAGCTTCTTAATAATCCGAAAAGGGCCGGCACGCTTTGGTGCTAATTTTTTAACGGTGCCAGGTGGCAAGCGTTCGGGAACCAAACGGACTAAAACTAGATCGCCAATTTTGAAGTCTGATTCTCTCCTATGTAAATTAGCGTGCGCTTGATAAGAGTCGTATTGCGTAGTTAAGGTGTCCCGTATACGTGCGTGTATATCATGGATGTGCTGGGCGAAGGATTTTGCAAACTGACTTGCCTTGTACGTTGGGGGCAACGACACCAAGTCAAGCGGCACAGGAGCCTTATACCTGTGGACAATCTCATTTGGAGACAGACCCGTAGACCGATTCTTGGAATTATTGTAGGCTAATTGGGCATGGGGAAGGAGAAGATCCCAAGTGCTCTTGTGATCACTCACCAGGCATCGTAACAAATTTCCTAAGCTCCGATTAACCACTTCCGTCTGCCTATCAGTTTGGGTATGATAGGCAGAGGAAAACAATAATTTTGTTCCCATTAATATCCAAAGAGTCTTCCAAAAATAACTAGTGAATTTTACGTCCCTATCTGATACTATGGTCGTGGCACTCCACGGTGACTAACGACTTCTTTAAAATAAAGTTTAGCTACGTGAGACGCATCATTTGTCCTACTCCACGGGATGAAATAAGCCATCTTTGAAAACCTATCCACAACTACAAAAATTGAGTCGTGACGGCGTAGGGTAATGGGGAGGCCTAATACAAAATCCATACTAACGTCTACCCAAGGCATGGAGGGAATAGGCAAGGGTGTATATAATCCTACGTTGGTTTTACTACCCTTAGACACCTGGCACGTGCGACAGCTACTCACTACCTGTCCCACCATAACCTTAAGTTTTGGCCAATAGAATTTGTCCTCGACTAACGTAATGGTCTTATCTCGACCGAAGTGGCCACTCAACCCTCCGCTATGCAGCTCCCATATGATATGTAGTCGTAACGATGACTGCGGAATACATAGCTTCCCGTTCCTAAATAGGTAACCATCCTTGATGACGTATGCAGATATCGTCGTGGGGGAGCTATCCTGGGCAGATAAATAGAAGTCCTAGAAGTCAGGACACGTGGCGTACTCATCCTTAATCCGCTCAAATCCTATAACATGTACTTCCATAGAGGTGAGTAAAAGAGTAAGACGACTAAGGGCGTCCGCGACTTGGTTATCAGCTCCCTTAAGGTGCTTGAGATTAAATGTGTAGCCTTGTAAGAAAGCTACCCACTTAGCGTGTCGTGGGCTGATCTTATGCTGGCCGTTGATGAAACGTAAAGCCTCATGATCGGAGAGGATCACAAACTCCTTGGAGAGGAGATAGTGCCTCCAATGGTGTAGACATCGGACTACAGCATAAAATTTCCTATCGTAATTGGAATAGTTCAGCTTAGGGCCGGACAACTTCTCACTAAAATAACTAACGGGATGACCCTACTGGCTCAAGACACCTCTAATCCCTACCCCAGACGCATCACATGTGAGCTCAAAGACTTTAGCAAAGTCAGGTAGACGTAAGACAGGTGCCTCAGTCATAAGCTCCTTTATTCGTTCAAAGTCATGGGTGGCGGACTTCGTCCACGTAAACTCTCCCTTCTTCATACAGTCTGTGATAGGCGCCATGATACTACTGAAGTCCCTTATAAAACGACGATAAAACGTGGCTAGCCCATGAAAACTACGCACCTCACGTAGGGTGGTTGGCACGGGCCAGTCCTTAATGACCTGAACCTTGCCCGGATAGACTCGAATTCCCTCAGAGCCGACTATATAGCCTAAGAACTCTACCTCCGAGACATAGAAAGTGCATTTCTTAAGATTGAGAAACAAAGTCTCCTTCCGCAGGGTGGAAAGGATCACTCTCATGTGGGAGATGTGCTCGGTAGTAGAGGTGATATAAATCATAATATCGTCAAAGTAGACGACAACGAACTTTCCCATGAATGGCTGAAAGACATGTGTCATCATCCGGGAGAAGGTACTAGGGGCATTGGACAACCCAAAGGGCATCACAAGCCATTCGTACCGACCATCCTTCGACTTAAACGCTGTCTTCCATTCATCGCCCTCTCGTATCCTAATCTGG
This sequence comes from Platanthera guangdongensis, assembly GCA_039583875.1. Taxonomy (NCBI): domain Eukaryota; kingdom Viridiplantae; phylum Streptophyta; class Magnoliopsida; order Asparagales; family Orchidaceae; genus Platanthera; species Platanthera guangdongensis. The sequence continues at coordinate 228,164,496 of CM077153.1, read as the reverse complement.
TGATAGCCACTCCGAAGATCTAATTTGGAGAATACGGTGGCTCCAGACAAGACATCCAACAAATCATCTATGCGGGGAATGGGGAACCTATACTTGATGGTGATTTTGTTGATAGCCCGGCTATCAACGCACATCCTCTATGTACCATCCTTCTTGGGGGCAAGTAGAGCTGGTACAGCACATGGACTCATACTAGTCCTAATAAAACCTTTCGCTAGCAAGCCCTCGATCTGAGACTGCAACTCTAGGTGAGCTACGGGGTGGAGTCGATAATGGGGCTGATTTGGCAAGGAAGACCCCGGGATGAGATCTATCGCATGCTGGATATTCCTAAGCGGGGGTAACGTGGGCGGCAACTCATCCGAGTACACGTCCCTATACTCATCCAACAGTACTCGTAACTCACTAGGTAACTCATCCAAAATGCTAGAATCGGGCTTCGCACTTAAGAGGACTACCGCATACATAATTCCATCAAAGAACGGATCTCTCTCAAACTCTTTCCTACCAACTAGATTCAACGTTTTCCGTTCTACCGGAATAGTGGTGTCCTTTGCCAAGACTACGGGCTCCTTTGGGATGGTCGGCCTCAAAGTGATGGTTTTGCCAAAATGTGTAACATCACGGTCGTATAGCCAAGGGCAGCCTAACTGTTGAAGTTGGAGACCGGGCGGTCTGTCTTGGCGGGTTAGAGACTGCGCGGTCTGGCGGTTTGACTCGGCGACTTGTAAACCGGGCGGTCTAGCAATCTTCACAGGCGACCTCTCTGCATCTCTTATTGTAAGCCGTGCGGTTAGTCCTTCTGTCTAACCGCGCGGCCTGTGCGGTTTACTTTGTACAGTCCGCTTAGCTTGTATATTTTAGTCCCACATCTCTTATTTGTATTCTCTCTTCTCTCCTCCATTCTATATAAGGGAGGGCATACCTTTGTAATAGTTATCTTTTTTGGATAATAAAATTTCGATTATTCAAAAGTTTATTCGGCTTGTTCTCTTCTTTTCGCTTCTTTTCTCTACTTTCTAACATGGTATCAGAGGACACGGTCTTTTCCTCCTGATTCTGTGCGCTCTCTGTTGTTCGCGGCTTGTCTTCCGCGTTCTGCGGCTTGTTCGCGGCTTGCCTTCTCCTCTGTCCGCGCGGCTTGTTTCTATCCGCGCGGCTTGTTTCTGTCCGCTGCCTGTTTGCGCGGCTTGCTCTTCTTGTTTCTCTTCTCCTCCTGCTCTTTGTCGCAGCGACCTGTTTCCGTGTCGCCGCGCTCCTTGCTCTTTCCTGCCGCTCCGACTTCCTAGTCGCTGCGGTCTGTCTCTGTCCGCGTGTGTTGTCTCTGCACTCGCGGTTTGCTGCTGTGATCTGCCTGACCGTGCGGGTTGTTCCTTTCTTACCCGCATCTTGGTCGCGGTCACCTGCTCTTCTCCTCTCTTCTGTTCGCTCGGCCTTTTCAGTCCGCGCGACCTCTTCCCCGCTGTGCCCTTGACCGCATTCTCGCAACTGCTGTGATCTGCCTGACCGTGCGGGTTGTCCCTTTCTTACCCGCATCTTGGTCGCGGTCACCTGCTCTTCTCCTCTCTTCTGTTCGCTCGGCCCTTTGCAGTCCGCGCGACTTCTTCCCCGCTGTGCCTTGATCTGAATCCTAGCCGCTCGTGTTCACGCGGCTTCTTCCCTTTTGTTCCCGCCGCGGTTTCACGCGGATTCTTCCTTGTTTGAGCGGCCTCTCCGCCTCTTCGCTCTTAGCTGCTTCTCTTGTTAGTCGCCGCGACCTCCTGGTTTAGTCGCGCGGCTTGTGCTCTGCACCTTGGTCGTGGCCCTTCGTGCCGCTGGTGTGCTGTCACCGAGACCGCTGCAGTTTCTTCTTCCTCCCTTCATGGCTTTCGCCTCGGTTGTCACGTCTTCTGGTCGTGCACACGTTGTTACTCAGGGCAAATGGCTGATCGACACTGGTGCTACAAATCATATGACCGGCCATCTCCCGTGTTTATCTCTCCTAGAAAAACATGCTCGCTTGCCCCAGTTACTCTCGCTGACGGCTCTTCATCATCAGTTCATGGCACAGGGATAGTTCATGTCACCCCGTCTCTTCACTTGGCGGATACTCTATACGTGCCCCAGTTCCCGTGCAACTTATTATCTGTTACATCTCTTTGCAAGCAATTACAGTGTTCCGTCACATTTACTTCTACTTCTTGCTCTTTTCAGGATCCGGACTCCCAACGGACGATTGCTACTGGGACTGAGAGTGGCGGCTTATACTTCCTAGACAACATTTCTGCTTTTTCCACCTTCTCCTCCACCTCCACAGATCTTCTCCAATGGCATCTCCGCCTTGGTCATGCTCCTCCCCGTCTTCTTCGTCAACTTCTGCCCCACCTTCCTCCTCAAAGTCCTCCGCTCAACTGTGAGGCCTGTCAGCTTGGCAAGCATCACCGCTCCTCCTTCCCTCCAAAGCACGTTCGTAGCTCTACCCGTCCGTCTGATCTTATCCACTCCGACATATGGGGTCCTTCTCCTACTCTTACCATTGGTCGGGGTAGTTCCTATTTTGTCACGTTCATTGATGATTTCTCTCGCTGTATGTGGGTGTATCTGTTAAAAGATCGCTCCGAATTATTCTCTGTATGGACATCCTTCTATCTCATGATCAAAACTCAGTTTGATGTTTCTATCAAAGTTTTTCGGTCTGATAATGCCGCAGAATATCTCAGTCGTGACTTCTCTACATTCTGCATGCAAAATGGGATTCTTCATCAAACTAGTTGTGTCTATTCTTCACAACAAAATGGTGTAGCCGAACGCAAAAACCGACACCTGCTCGATGTCGCTCGCACCCTGATGACCCAGATGCATGTTCCTCGCTCCTATTGGGGCTATGCTGTTCTCCTTGCCTGCTACCTCATCAATCGCATTCCCTCCACGGTTCTCCATGGCCAAACCCCGTTCTCCATTTTGTATCCGGGCAAGGAGCCGTTTCCTCTCCCTCTCCAAATCTTTGGATGCACTGCCTTTGTGCATGCCCCTTCTGCCACCCGTGATAAGCTCTCCCCTCGCTCCACCAAATGTGTCTTTCTGGGGTATTCCACCACTCAGAAAGGCTACTGTTGCTTTGATCCCGTCCTTCGTAAGCAGTTCGTCTCTGCTGACGTCACCTTCTTCGAGAATACCTCCTACTTCTCGGATGCCTCTTCTCCTCTTCTCCCAGCTTCTGATTCTCCTGCCGTTCCCTTCGTTCCCTCGTCTCCTCCTACACTCTCCACCACTACACCGTCTCCACCCCCTCCTCTTCCTCCACCTCTCTCTCTCCCTTCCCCACCACCCTCTCCCTCCTCTCCGCTGCCGTCGCTCTCTTCTCCCGGGCCAGCTTTCTCTACCACGGATGCTCCGGATGCCGCGGGCCCGGCTGACCTGGATCTTCCTATAGCTCTTCGCAAAGGGGTGCGGACGTGCACCTTACACCCCCTTGCTGCTGTTGTTTCCTATGATCGTCTTACTCCTTCTCGCAGGGCCTTTGCACTGGCTATCTCTGCCACTGCCACACCCCGCTCCTATCAGGAGGCCCTTGCTATTCCTCACTGGAAGATGGCCATGGATGAGGAAATGGCGACCCTCACTGAGCGGGGTACCTGGACTCTTGTTCCTCCTCCCTTTGGCACTGATGTTGTTAGCTGTCGCTGGGTCTTTGTGGTCAAATTTAGCCCAGACGGCACTGTGGATCGGTATAAGGCTCGCCTTGTGGCTAAGGGCTTTACTCAGACCTATGGGGTTGATTACTTTGACACCTTCTCCCCTGTGGCTCGTCTCAGCACAATCCGGGTTCTTCTCTCTGTGGCCGTCAATCGGGATTGGCCAATTTCTCAGCTGGACGTCAAGAATGCCTTCCTTTATGGTGATCTTCACGAGGCCGTTTACATGGAGCAACCTCCTGGGTATGTTGCTCAGGGGGAGACACGAGTATGCCGGCTGCAGAAGGCAATTTATGGCCTCAAGCAGAGTCCTCGAGCTTGGTTTGACAAGTTCAGCGGTATTGTGGCGGCTGTTGGTTTTGTGCGAAGCTCTGCTGATCACTCTCTCTTTATTCGCAAAACTCCTTCTAGGCTGGTTGTTCTTGCTGTATACGTCGATGATATTCTTCTCACTGGCGATGACCAGGAAGGGGTAGCCCTGACAAAGCTACATCTTCGCCAACATCTGATCACTAAAGATATGGGCTCTCCAAAGTACTTTCTGGGGATCGAACTCTCTCGGAAGCCCGACTCCTTAGTTCTCTCTCAGCGTAAGTATGCCCTTGATCTTTTAAAAGAGGCAGGATTGACTGGAGCTAAACCTGCCCGATGTCCCATGGCTATTGGGGAGGACAAAACCTGGACAGATGATTCGCCTCTTCTTTCAGATAGTTCGTGGTACAGGCGTCTGGTTGGTAAGCTCATATATCTCACAGTGACCAGACCCGACATTTCTTATGCTGTGGGCAAGGTGAGTCAATTCATGCAAGCGCCCAGGGAATGTCATCTTCAGTCCGCCTTGCGGATCTTGGAATATGTCAAAGCAGCGCCTGGGAAAGGATTACTGTTTCAAAAGAATGGTCATCTGAGGATTGAAGCCTACTCAGATGCAAGTTATGCTGATGACAAAGGGGATCGCAAGTCTACCTCAGGTTTTTGCACCTTTGTTGGGGGAAATCTGGTGAGCTGGAAGAGTAAAAAGCAGTCTGTTGTCTCCAGGTCCAGTGCAGAAGCTGAGTATCGCAGTATGGCGTCAACCACTTGTGAGTTGAAATGGTTGCGGGCTCTCATGCTAGATTTAGGAGAGGTGTACAACCATCCTCTACCTATGTTCTGTGATAACAAGGCCGCCATATACATCTCCAAAAATCCGGTATTCCATGAAAGAACAAAGCACATTGAGGTTGACTGCCATTTCATTCGTGAAGAGATTTTAAAAGAACAGATTTGCACTCCGTTTGTCACATCTGATAAAGAGCTAGCTGACATCTTCACCAAGCCAGTCTCCGCCTCGTTTCTGCATGTTTGCGACAAGCTGGGCATGATTGATATATATGCTCCAGCTTGAGGGGGAGTGTTGAAGTTGGAGACCGGGCGGTCTGTCTTGGCGGGTTGGAGACCGCGCGGTCTGGCGGTTTGACTCGGCGACTTGTAAACCGGGCGGTCTAGCAATCTTCACAGGCGACCTCTCTGCATCTCTTATTGTAAGCCGTGCGGTTAGTCCTTCTGTCTAACCGCGCGGCCTGTGCGGTTTACTTTGTACAGTCTGCTTAGCTTGTATATTTTAGTCCCACATCTCTTATTTGTATTCTCTCTTCTCTCCTCCATTCTATATAAGGGAGGGCATACCTTTGTAATAGTTATCTTTTTTGGATAATAAAATTTCGATTATTCAAAAGTTTATTCGGCTTGTTCTCTTCTTTTCGCTTCTTTTCTCTACTTTCTAACAGCCTAACAACACATGACAAGCGTCCATCGGAAGGACATCACACCACACCTCATCAATGTAGGATTTGAATGAGAGTGGGACCAGGGCTATAAGCCAAGATCCGCTCAGGCAAATAGGATCCACCCGATCCGGAAATAAAAGGCCTTGCAACGGCGATTTCGAATCAAAACTTGCAGCGATTAAATTAAAGATCCGGAGAAAACGATTTGCGAAAAACCACCACAACTAAGGAGAAGAATCACACAAGGAAGAGGGAAGAGATTACCCAACCGGAGAGTGTTTCACACAAGATAACGGTGGGAGAATCACTCTCTCCACGAATCCACCGGCGTCACACCGAATGGTTTGCAACCTTCTTCCAAGGAGTCGCACCGAAGGAAGCCGCGCCGGAGTCGCACCGAACGGATGGAGGGAGCAAGGGGGGCGGCAGTTTCACACCACAACCAAGGGGGGCGGCGGCTTGGAGATTCCTCCTCTTGGCCGAATTCCTCAATGAGGGCTTTAGGGTTAATTTCTTGTCTAATAATCTCATAACAAAGCCTCCTTATATAGGAGTTACAAACAAGCCTTAGCCCTTCATGATGGAGATTTAATCTCATCCATCTGAATGGCTAATTGCACATCAATACTAAAAATAGTTCAAAATGAAAAATAACAACACATGCAAGGAATATAAAATTATCACATAAACATCGGATAATTTTATATTCCAAATATAAAATAGAGTGCAAGAAAAGGAAATAAATAAAGCTAATGCATTGCCGTTGCGGTAGCACGTCGCGGGCGGAGGTTGTAGCGTAGCCTTCCGTTAGCGTCATCGTGCCGCCTCACGTCCTTGAGTCGTATTGCCTTATCAACCGGATCATCAGCAGCATCGTCTTCAAAAGGTGGAGGAGGGGGCACGCCATCAGAGCTGAAGTATTTCTTAGGACTTTAGGTGAAGCAATCTGAAGATGGAATTTTTATCTCTCAAACGAAGTTCACCAAGGAGATTCTTAAGAAATTCGGAATGGAGAATGCAACCTCTATGAGGACTCCAATGAGTTCAACAGTATCTCTGGACAAGGATGAGAAAGGGAAATCTTTTGATGAAACCAAGTACATAAGCATAATTGGATCTTTTCTCTACCTCAATGCCAGTAGACCAGATATAATGTTTTTAACATATGTCTATGCTAGATTTCAGGTGAACTCTAAGTAATCTCATTACGTCACTGCAAAGCGAATTTTAAGATATCTTAAGGGTACGCCTAATCTTGGCTTATAGTGCTCGAAAAATAATGTTGTCGAGCTAATTGAGTTTTCAGATGCCAACTTTGCAGAAAGCAGGGATGACAGGAAAGGCACTCCTAGGACGTGCCAATTCCTCGGAAGACGGTTTATCTCATGTAGCAGTAAGAAGCAAAATTGTGTGGCAACTTCTACCGCCGAGTTAGAGTATATCTCTACGGATAGTCGTTGCGCACAGCTGCTAGGGATCCAGAATAAACTAGAAGACTATAATTTGAAGTTCTGAGAGATTCCAATGTATTACGACTCATCCAGCGCAATAGAGATCGCTAACAATCTAGTCTCCCATAGTCGGACAAAGCACATCGAGATGAGTTATGACTTCATCTGGGAGCATGTGTAGAATAAGGACATAACCCTCAGCTATGTCCCGATAGACATGCAGGTCGCAAACAATTTCATGAAGCTGCTGTACGAAGCCAAGTTCTCATTTTTCAAAACGAAACTAGGTATGTAAAATATTGACTCCTGAAGAAAATTTTTTAAAGGAAAATTCGGCGAATATTTGGACGGCAAACTCGCCGATTCATCGGATATTTGTGGATACTCGCCGAATCAGATTCAGCATCCGGTGAATCTTGCCGAATTTAACTTGTGCAAAAATTCTAACTTACTATATTGGATCCAAAGAACCGACAACAGATAAGGTATGCACCTCCTAGGCAAATTTGAAAATTATATATATATATATATATATATATATATATATATATATATATATATATATATATAAAGAGAGAGAGAGAGAGGGAGAGGGAGAGAAGGCAGGGAAACCTACTTCAAAGTTTTAGATTTCAAAACATTTCCACAAAATCCATCCACCGACTCGCCAAACGACAGACCCCGACCTTTCGGCTCCCGCACCACGGCATCGACTTCCTCCCGCAATCTTGGATTACATCTCCTTTGCTAGGGTTGTGAATGATTTCCAAGCCCTAACCGACTGCAGAAGTACCATTTTTCGTCGATTTCGTTTCGCGGCCTGCTCCCGAAAACTGTGTTTCCACTATTCCGACAAGTCCAGAATTCCAGTGATATCAGATTTCAGTTCTCCAAGTCCAGATTTCAGTTTTCTCCATGACTCCTAGAATAACCAGTAGCTTGCTAGGGGGAGGTGAGTTGGTCCGCACAGGGTTTGCTGATGCATACGATGAGTTCAAAAATGTCATTCTAATGTTGGAGACCATTTGACTCTCCTTCGTCCTAGAACACCCATACAAAGTTCTGGAGAAGGAAGTTCTAAAATTTTTCCATAATTCCAAACTCTGCCATGAGGATACAGTTATCAAGAGCAAAGTTCAGAAGAGCACAGTTAAAGTCAAAGCTTCACTCCTCACTCAGTATTTGCAGCTTCCAGCTTGTGAAGAAGCTGATTACCTCAATGAGGATGATTTTGCAAGAGCTCTACTATTTTGTGGACTACCCAAAGGCACCAAGGCCGTTAAAATAAATGTGATGAACGAAGAAGGTAAACTGCAATCAGACATCATTGAAAAAGTGCTGTTATACAAGACTGGTTCACATGACTATCTATCTTCAGAAATGTTCAAGATTCTAGTAACAATCATCTGCAGAAAGAGAATGGACTAGGGTGCGATGATTTTTGAGAAAATAAAGGACAGTCTCTGCACACCCAACTTTGGAAGGATTATCAGCTTGTACCTGGATCAAATGGACGGTGACACGTTCGATATGACCAAAGGAGTGTCTATCCATCATTTGAAGAAGATTGGCTCATCTATCTTCTCAAGATGGTATAAGAGGATTGTTTGGCAAGGGCGAGCCCCAGATTTAACTATGAAGAGGAAGATCAAGCTCCTGAGTATAGGATTCCTACTCCACACCCCCAGTGACATTCCTGAGTATTTGAGGGTAGGAAGAGTCAGTTATTCAAGTCCCAGAGCCAGAGAATCTACTGACAGAGGTTGCTCAGATTGCTCAGACTGCTGTTGAGGAGATGGTGCCTGAGGAGGCAGAGGCTGATGCAGTTGAGATAGATACTAATGAGGAAGAGGATTTAGATGATGTTGATGATGATGTTGCTGATTAGATGAGAATTGATTCTGATAAGTCTACTGATGCTGAGGTTAGTGTTGTTAATGAACTCATGGTAGTGGAGAACCTGATAGTCCTTCTCTCTGAAATGGTTACCGCTTCATCTTCTGAGCGGGTGACTAAGACTTGTATATCAGTTCATACTGAGGTTTTTAAGCTAATGCGCAACCGAATAAAAGGATAGCTTCGATGCCAGATGTACCTCCTCTGGCTGAAATGGAGGTTGTGGATCTTGCTAACGAGGAGGGAGATGCAGAGGAACAAACTCCAGCTCTACCTGCTACTGCAGATCAAGCTACTAATTACAAAGCTCATTTATCTCTGATAGTTGAGTCTTCCTGTGAGTATCTACCCAACACTCCCATCTCAGAGACTCCAATGTTGACTACTGATAGTACAATTCTGCATAGTATATAGGCAATGCTAGCTAAGCAGAAGGCACATTTTGATTCTTCCATGAAAAGTGTTCTGAAAAAGATGAAAGCGACCGAAAGAGAACTGAACAGAGGCCTTGCTGAAGTTAAGATTCAAATTGAAGCTCTTGACACAAAGCTTGACCTACTATTTATTGAGGGAGGAAAAACTATAAAGCTGAATATGGATGGCCTCAAATATACCAAGGAAACTGTGGATAATGTTGATACTAATACAAAAACTATTATTGAAGCGCACAATAATTCTATGGATCACTATGATGACAACTTGCAAGCGTATGCAAATGCTCTGGCTACAGAAGTCAGAAAGGGGGAGGATTCCTTGGAAGCTAAGGTGGCAGATATGGTCAAAGCACTTGAAGCAGCAATGTTAGAAAATTTCAAAAGTGTAAATGACTATAATTATAACAATTGTATGTGGCTACATAGTTAGTTGACAGGACCTCAAGTACCTGTTGTGCCTGTACCAGCACATGATGAGACTCATCCTACCCGGGATTACTCTCAGTTCTAGTTAAACCCACAAGATTTTTCTCAGGCTGATACTATTGCTGCTACTACTGCTGAGGCTCTAGAGGTGGAGTTTGTTGAAGACTTCCCCCCTCCAGTTCACAAGCATAGAAGATATGGGGAAGGCCGGTCTGCTGTTAGGTCAGAGCCTAACAGAGAAATGAAAGAAGTGTGGAGTCCTGTATCTAGAGAACTATATTGAATACATTCTCCTTGGTCGATATTGGTGGTGAAAAACATCAGCACAATTACAATCAGGAAGAATGGAACAAGTACAAGTTGCCCTGCAATAAAAGGTGAAATCACTTCAGAAATCATAAAAATGCTGATCTGATGCCTGCACACCATCCAAAGTACTTTCCAAAGCCAAAGGCTTATTTTGATAGACAGAGGTAGAAGAGTCAGAGCAGGCTTGACCAATAGACATATTTTATGTTGTGTTGAGTTGTGGGTCCCCCCCCCCAGCTGTGAATACTTTTTGATATATATATATATATATATATATATATATATATATATATATATATATATATATATATATATATATATATATTTTTCATAATTATCTTAGAATGCGTGTTTTTGTTTATATTGTTTGTGTTTTCAAGTTCTCATATTTTATTATTTATCACGTGCAATTCAGCTTAGCTTATAGGGTTCTGACTTCTTCAAATATGGGGAGATTGTTGGGTATTGTATCCACAATAACTCAAATTTGAAGAAGGGCTCGGTTAAGCTAAGATGAATTGTGACTGTATTTGATGTTGCTTTTGAATTATGTACTTGCAGGTTCTCATTGCTAAGTACACACCAATGTCAGGTTACAGTGGGTCAGTAAACACAAGACTATACAATGTAATTCCTCCTTGTGTAGGCCAATGTGTTGACTCACATGTAATCTCTCTATTGGTGTGTACTTCTATACCAAGTACAAGAGAAGGCTCAAGGATGGTCAAAGGTTATACCCAGGCAGTATCGTCGTTGATAAACACCGAATTCTTCGAGTATCGTCATTGATACATGCCGAATTCGTCGAGTATACTTACCAATACCAGTTTAATTCGTCGTATATACTTAGGGTAAATTCATTGGAGAAATTGGAAAAACTGTTATGTAAAATTCGCAAAGTATCACCGTGCATACTCGTAGAATTCGTCGAGTGTATCTAAAAATACTCACTGAATTCGTCGAATATGCTAAGTGATATACGTCGAATTCGTCGAGTCCAGTCGATGTTATGTCTCTAGATCTTTCCAAGTATAATTCGTTGAATATCAAAGATTTGAGTGTGTTGAGTAAACTCGATGATATTTGATGAATGCAGCCTATGGCGTTGAGTGAGCAAAAAGTGTTGAGTGCCACGACGTTGAGTGTGTTGAGTCATTCAGCTGATACTCGACGAATTCGTCGAGTATACCTGCTGATACTCGACGAATTCGTCGAGTATGACTCTTTGCCATGGAGTTGAGTTACCAGACGGCCTGGGATGATTTGGCTAAGTCCTTTTTGTCATATATATTTGACGAGTATCATAAGATACACGACGATACTCGACAAATTTGACTTAGGTCATTTTTCCAAAAAATTTCAAAACCAGTCACGGGTTTGGTCGGCCATGCACTGTGCTTCTTGAGTTTGTTTTTGGAAAATTTCTTTTTACCGTTGAAGGGTTTATCTCTATAAATACTTAGCGATATTCTTCTTTATTGCTAATTTTGATTTTGTGCTAAATTGATCATCGATTCAAAACGACGAAACATTCCAAATCGGTAACCCGTCGGCCTCCTCTACGCATGCATTTTTCGATCGGCCGAATACAACAAGCACTGGAAGATCCAATCATTTGTGATCTCTATGTCTGGATTGTTGCCTTAAAAAGTCTTTTATTCCTCCAGATCTAGACACGTGAAGATTCAAGATCAAAAAGATTTCAAGTTTTCAATTTCTCCAAATTCAAGGCCAACCGTTTCAAAGAACGTCAGACAGAAGATTTGTAATATTATTTATTATGGTAATATTGTTTTAACTATTGTAGGAGATTTATCTCCAAGTTTACTGATCCGTCTGTGGATCGATTTTGTAGATCCATCTGTGGATCGAGTGAGTAGATCTGTTTGTGGATCGAGTAGTAGATCCATTTGTGGACCGAGCTTGTAGATCCGGATGTGGTTCGAGTGGTAGGAGCGTCGTCTCCGAGTTGTAGGAATTATGGCTCCGAGATGTAAGATTTGACGAAATTTGAGTTTGTTGAAGTATCTGAATCTAGCCCTTTGTGGTATATAAGCGAGGCGGGAAAGTGGGCGTACCAAACTCGGGGAACCACTATAAATCTTTGTGTTTATGTGCTTGTTTTTAAAGTGATTTTTATTCCGTGAAAAGACACAAACATCACCTATTCACCGCCCTCTAGGTGATTTAGGTAGACATTAGATACTTTCATCATATATCAATGACTATTCGGCGAGTATACTAGTGATACTCGACGATACTGACTTAGGTCATTTTTTCGATAATTTTTCAAAACCAGGCTCGGGTTGCGGCGACCATGCATAGTGTTTTCTAGGTCTCGTTTTTGGAAATTTCTTTATAGTCGTTGCTATTGAAAGATGTCCATATATATATTTATGATGGATTCCTAATCTTCTTAATTGTTTTATTGCTCTTATTTTTCAAATCGAGAATTTTTCCAAAAAGAGAAAACTCGTTGGCCTCCTGTACGATACGCGACTTCTCCGATCGGCCGTCAACAACTAATGCTACACAATTCAATCTTCATCCATCTCTACGACTAGATTGCTACTCTCTGAAGATTTCTATTCCTCCAGATCTAGTCGATTGAAGATTCAAGATTCAAGGTCTTCCAAGAATTTCTACTTTACGAGTTCTCTAGAATTTTCAAGATCTACCTTTTTGAAGAATGTCGGAGTGAAGACTTGTAATCTTTATTGTACAACCCTGTATTCACAGAGTGGGGTCCCCTCGGCAGGCGCGAGACCAGCTTTTTATTATTTAAGCTTTTGGAGTGGTTTGCGCTCTTGGTGGCCAATTTTGGCCTAGCCCTTGGAATATACTAATAGGGGTGGGTGCGGCAAGTTGGCCAACACCCGCCCACGGCTGGCTATGTGCGAGGTGGGAGCAGCAGGACAGGCCGGAGACCTCTCGCCCCTGCTCCGCGGCCTGGCAGGGCGAGACCGGCCGGAGGACAAGGTCTCCCCCCTGCCCCACGGCCTGGCGGGGGAGACCGGCCGGAGGCCGGGGTCTCGCCCCTGTCCCACGGCCTGGCGGGGCAAGACCGGCCGGGGGCTGGGGTCTCGCCCCTGCTCCGCGGCCTAGCGAGGGGAGACCGGTCGGGGGTCGAGTTCTCGCCCCTCCCCCGCGGCCTGGCGGGGTGAGACCGGCCGGGGGCCGGGGCTCGCCCCTACTCCGCAGCCTAGCGGGGAGAGACCGGTCGGGGGTCGGGGTCTTGCCCCTGCCCCGCAGCCTGGCGGGGCGAGACCGGTCGGGGTCGGGTTCTCGCCCCTGCCCCGCGGCCTGGCGGGGCGAGACCGGCCGGGGGCCGGGGTCTCTCCCCTGCTCCGCGGCCTGGCGGGGCAAGACCGGCTGGGGGCCGGGTTCTCTCCCCTGCCCCGCGGCCTGGCGGGGGAGACTGGCTGGGGGCCGGGGTCTCGCCCTTGCTCCGCCGCCTGGCGGCGCGAGACCGGTCGTGAGCCGGGTTCTCTCCCCTGCCCCGCGACCTGGCGTGGCGAGAATGGCCGGGGGCCGTGGTCTCACCCCTGCCCCGTGGCCTGGCGGGGCAAGACCGGTCGGGTGCCAGGATCTCGCCCCTGCCCTACGGCCTGGCGGGGCAAGACCGGCCAGGGGCCGGGTTCTCTCCCCTGCACCGCGGCCTGGCGGGGCGAGACCGGCCGAGGCCCGGGTCTCACCCCTGCCCCGCGGCCTGGAGGGGAGAGACCAGCCGCGGTGCCGAGGTCTCTCCCCTGCCCCCTGCTCCCCAGTTCTTCGGGATTCGCCCCTGCGCTCGGCCCCTAGGTGGAGAAGGAGCGGGGTGGTTTAACACCCACTCCCCTCAGGCGTCCGGGGAAGGTAAGGGGGATGGTTTAGCCTCCTTTTCCCACGAACCTCTTTTGGCCGTGTTTTTACCATTTTACCCTCGGGGTGGAATTGCCTCTTTGCCCCCCGGTGTGGAGGTTTTCTTTTGGCACAAGGTTATTTTGGTGTAGGGGTATTGTTGACATTTTGGTCTATGGGATTGGGAAAACTATAAATATACCCTTAGAGGTGCCTTGGAGAGGATTGCATTTTGAGCCACAAAAATCCCTTTGTTTTCTTTCTCCAAGGCACCAAGCTCAGCATTGGTTAGGGAGGGGTAGACTTCAAAGGTCTTCCGGGTGTGAAGTGGGATCTCCACGCTAGAGCCGAGGGTCTGTTCCTAGTTCCCTAAGTCTTTGGTCCGTGACGTTCCCCCGAGTGTAGAAGGTGTGAGGTCACCCCTCTTTTTGGACCCCGAACTCCACAGAGGTCAATTTTGGTTTCAACATTTATTATATTGTAATATTCCTTTACATATTATAGGAGATTTTTCTCCGAGTTGTATATCCGGTTGTGGATCGAGTTGTAGATCTATTTGTGGATTGAGTCGTATATCCGTTTGTGGATCAAGTTGTAGGAGAGGTTGTTCTCCGAGTGGTCGGAGGTTTGTCTCCGAGTTGTAGGAGTTGCGGTTCTGAGGTGTAAGATTGAAGAAATCTGAGTTTGGTGAAGTAACTGAACCTATCTCTATGTGGTAGATATGCGAGGAGAGAAAGTGTACGTACCTAATTCGGGGAACCACTATAAATCTCGGTGTTTGTGTGCTTAATTTTTAAGTAGTTTTATTCCGCGAAAAGACATAGACATCTCCTATTCACCCCCCTCTAGGTGATTTAGGTAGATGCTAGATACTTTCAATTGGAATCAGAGGGGCATTTTGATCGATATATGGTTAACACCTTGAATAAGATCCCGGATCTAGCGTCAAGAGATTTCGCTTAGTAGCCATGGACAAAAGCAATGATATGTCTTCGATGAAGTTACCAGTGTGCACCAAAGAGAACTTTCCCGTGTAGAAAGAACGAGTCGGGTTCTTTATGGAAGCAGTAGATCCGAGAATTTTTCAGATTGTGGAAGAAGGACCACATATACCTACACAAGCCTCAGATCTGAACCCAGCTATCATGATTACCAAGAAGATGATGGATCTCACTAAAGATGAAATTTCCCTAGTCTACTTGGACAAAAAGGCAAAGAACATCATAGCCAGTGCAAAATTTATTCCACTGCAAATCTACCAAGGAGATGTGGGACTGTTTTGTACTTCTGATGGAAGGAACAGAAGAAGTTAGAGATAATCGCAGATCATTGCTGAACCAAGAACATGAAGCGTTCAAGCAGGGACCAAATGACACAATTGCAGAGACATTCGAGAAATTCCTCAAGATTGTAAATGGTCTCAAAAACTACGGTCGCATCTTCACTAATGGTGAATTTAACGACAAATTCCTCAAATCCTTAACAACGGACTGGGACACTAAAGTGGTAGCCATTAGGGAGTTTGGGAAGCTTCCTGAGATTGACCCTGAGAACCTATTTAGAAAACTGCTCTCCTACGAGCTTCAAATGAACACCAGAAAGAAGGAGGAGCAAAGCAGCAGGACTTCAGGTAGAGAGAAGTTTGTTTCCCTGTAGGTTTAAGGTTCGAGGAAGTCTAAAGTAGTGTCACCGGTAAGGACACATGCTACAGACATCCCAGAAGACTTTGAACCAAGCACATCAGGCTCTGAGCTATCTGATGGGGAGTTCTTCCTCTTTTATAAGCAGTTCAAGAAACTGCTCAGCAAGAGAAGACAAATGAAGAATCAGTCATCCTCCACTGACTTTAGAAGATCACGTCGTGATGGTGATCGCTCCAAGAAAGCTACAGTAAGGAGGACAGGTATAAATCTAAACCAAGTTAACAGTTTTCCTCTAACGTTGTTTGATACTGTTTTAATAAGCTAGGACACATGATTGTGTAGTGTCCCTATAAGAAGGAAGGATCCAAGAGAGAGGAGAAGAGATCCTTCAAAGGTAAAGAAGGAAGATAACAGCTTCGTCGCCAAGAAGTCAAAGACTCTTAGTGACAGCGACTCCAGTGAATCCAGTTCAGAGGACGAAGAAGCTTACTTCAGGCTTATGGCTCGATCAGACGGGGAAGTTGGCGACTCAGAGTATCACAGGAAGGTAAACTAGCACACGATACTCTTAGAATCAGAAACGTCAACTAATGGTCATGAAGACTATTCTTCTGAGGAAGAGAATTCTGAATTGATGGTTCAGCATGAGAACCTATTGAAAGCATTTGACAAATGTCGCATGATAGTCAAATTGCAGCTGAAAGAGATTGCCTCCTTCAAGGTAGTTGAAACCAATCTGAAGGAGGAATTTGCAAAATTATTTCCTCTCAGAGAGGAAGTCCACTCCTTGTAAGAGGAACTTAAATTCTCTACTGAAGCATTGAGTCTGGAGGAGAAATACCTTGATGAGCTAGAGGAAAAGCTCTTGCTGGAGAGAAAACATGTGGAAAGTTACTCCAAGCCAAAGACCATTCTTCCCCTCATTGATGAGTTTTCAACTCCGAAGAAGAGTAGTGGTCTTGGCCACATAGCAGGTAAAGGTAAGCTTGCAAAGAAAGCCAGTACCAAAGAAAAATGGAAGGCACCTCTAGGTCAACCCTCGTTAAAGAAGGTAATCTTTCCGACAAACATGTTTGACCTTGAGTCGTCCGACGGTCATCTTACTAGGCCTACTTATGTAGAGCCCAAGAAGCGATACCAGGGTTGGACCCGTCCTCGAGACTATGGTGTCAGTGTTTTCAAAGCACCTTATGAAGATATTCAACTTCAAAATTATGGTCCATATGTTCATGAACCGTAACTATAATAAGGCACCAAAAGTCAAGACTTTTGTACCTAAGGTAAAGGAGATGGAGAAGCTCTGTGTCTGTTGCAATCAGGAGGCTTCCACCTCCAAGTATGTTTCCCCTGCTAGACCTCATATTCAAAGGGTAAAGCAGTAGTATAAGAGAAGGTACAATAGGATTGACTGTTGGTGTTGCGGCAAAATTGGTCATTTTGGTGCAGATTGTTGGTTTAACCCTGTAAATTTGAAACTCCACGAGTTAACCGTACGAGACCAACCACTCGTCAGGTTAATGTTCTTAGTGGTGGTAAGCTGACAAGGAACCAAGAACCCAAATATGTTTGGGTTCTTATAGTAAAATTATTTATGGTTGCAGGTATGTCCAATGGCCAACAAAACTCTGACATGGTATTTGGACAGTGGATGCTCTTGGCATATGACCAGTACAAGAAGCGTATTGCTTGATTATACCTCAGTCAAAGATGGACGAAAAGTCATCTTTGGAGGGTCAGACATGGGAACTACTAAAGGATATGGAATGATTTCCAACGACATTGTTTCTTTCACAGACTTGGCTTATGTTAAAGGATTACAACATAATCTGATAATCATAAGTCAATTATATAATTAAGGCTATATCGTTGAGTTCTACAAAGACAAGTGTCTGATAAAGCTGTCTGTAAATTTGGTGATGATCTTAACCGGCACTCGTAGTAGAAATATATTTTGTTTAAATTTTCTATGTTTAGACAATTCTACCCCAATGTGCTTTTTGGTTAAAAGTAGTGCGTCTATTTGTGACCAATGATACAAGATATTAGCACATGTTAATTTCAAAACCATAAATATGTTATTTTCTCACAACTTAGTGTGTGATGCCCCCCGACATTAAGTGCCTTAAAAAGAGTCCATGCCACACATGCCAAATAGGTAAGCAGACAAGGGCTACCTTCAAGGGTATTGCTAAAAAAGATTCTTCAAGAAGTCTTTACTTACTTCACATGGACTTATTCGGTCCTATGCCAATTCACAGTTTAGGAGGTAAAGTATATATGTTGGTAATTGTGGATGACAACACTTGTTTTACTTATGTGTTCTTTCTGAAACACACGTCAGACACCTTCGACGCATTCACTAATTTTGTTCGGCAAATTCAGAATGAATTGAACTGCTCAGTGGTCAAAATCAGAAGTGACAAAAAGACACAAAGATCACATATTCACCCCCCCCCCCCTCTAGGTGATTTAGGTAGACGCTAGATACTTTCAATTGGTATCAGAGGGAGGTTGGTCAATAAGGTTAACACCTTGATCAAGATCCCTAATCTAGCATTAAGAGATTCTGCATATTCACCACGGATCGAAGCAAAGATATATCATATATGAAGCTACCAGTGTGCACCAAGAAAAAGTTTCCCATATGGAAAGAACGAGTACGGTTTTTCATAGAAGCTGTTGATCCGAGGATTTTTTTAGATAGTGGAAGAAGGACCACACATCCTTACACAAGCTTCAACGATAAATCCAGCAATTATGATTCCAAAGAATATGATGGATCTTACTAAGGATGAGATTGTCTTAGTCTTCCTTGACAAGAAGGCAAAGAATATCATAACAAGTGCAGTGGACGATTCAATGCTCCAGAACTTATTTCACTGCAAGTCTGCCAAAGAGATATGGGACTTTCATATTGTCCTGATGGAAGGTACTGAAGAAGTGAGAGATGATCGCAAATCGTTATTGAAACAGGAGTATAAAGCCTTCAAGCAAGGTGCAGATGTCTCCATAGCTGACTACTTCAAAAACTTTTCAAGATCGCCAACGGCCTCAGGAACTATGGTCACGCATTCACTAATGGCGAACTCAACAACAAGTTTCTAAGATCCCTGACTAAGGAATGGGATGCCAAGTTGGTTGCCATTAGAGAATTTGGGAAGCTTCCATAGATAGATCCACAAAACCTGTTCGGAAAGCTGCTCTCCTATGAGCTTCAAATGAATACACGAAAGAAGGAGGAGCAGAACAACAAAATGTCTAACAGAGAAAAGTCTATGGCTCTAAAGGCATAAGGGTTAAAAAAATCTAAAGTTGTGTCACCTGTAAGGACACGTGCTTCCGACACTCCAGAAGACTTTGAGCCAAGCACGTCTGGATTCAAGCAATCAGATGGAGAGTTTTCCCTCATCTCCAAGCAGTTCAAGAAGTTGTTGAGCAAGAGGAGACAAATGAAGAATAAGTCATCCTCCTCAGACTCTAAAAGATCACGTCGTGACGATGATCGAACGATGAAAAGCTACAATAAAGAGGTCAGGTACAAATCCAAACCGAACAAACAGTTTTCCTCTGATGTTGTTTGCTACTATTGCAATAAATCCCGTCACAAAATTGCGGAATGTCCTTACAATAAGAAGGATAGCTCCAGGAAGGATGAGAAGAAATCCTTCAATGGGAAGAATAAAGAAGAAAAGAGCTTCGTTGCCAAAAAGTCGAAGACTTTCAGCGACAGTGACTCGAGTGAGTCGAGCTTTGAAAATGAAGAAGCTTACTTTGGGCTTATGGCTCAATCTGATGAGGAAGTGGGAGACTCCAAATACCATGGGAAGGTAAACTCGCACACCATTCTCTCAGAATCTGAAACGTCCTCTAATGGTCATGAAGACTACTCTTCTGATGAGGTTGAATCAGAGTTGATGGCTCAGCACGAGCACCTATTAAAGGCTTTTGACAAATGTCATAAGATTGTCCGAAAGCAGGTAAAAGAGATTGCCTCCCTGACGGCAGTGGAGGCAAATCTGAAGGAAGAAATTGCACAAATACTTCCTCTTAGAGATGAAGTCCACTCCTTGAAAGAGGAACTCAAGGGCTCTGCTGAGACATTAAAACTGAAAGAAAAATATCTTGATGAGCTGGAAGAAAAGCTCGCGGTGGAGAGAAAACTCGTTGAGTGTTTCTCCAAGACAAAGACTGTTCTCCCTCTCATTGATGAGTTCTCAGCTAAGAAGAAGGGTAGTGGTCTTGTCCACATCGGTGGAAAGGGTAAGGCTGTCAAGATGGCTAGCGCCAAAGAAAAGGGGAAGGCACCCATGAGTCATCCATCATTCAGGAAGGTGATCTTCCCAACGAATAAGTTTGACCTTGAGTCATCCTATGGTCATCATGCAAGGCCTACTCATGTAAAGCCCAAGAATAGATACCAGGGATGAACCCATCCCCGTGACTTTGGTTCCAACGTGTTCAAGGCACCGTTTGAGGAGATTCAAATGAAGAGTTATGGTCCGTATGTACATGGCTATAACAATAAGAAGGAACCGAAAGATAAATCTGTTGTGCCTAAGGCTATGAAGATGGGAAGCCCCTGTGTATGCTACAACCAGGAGGCCTCCACCTCTAAGAATGTTACCACTACTAGACCTTACATTCAAAGGGTAAAGCAGGAGTCCAAAAGGAGATACATCGGATTTGACTGATGGTGTTGCAGCAAAATCGGTCACTTTGGAGCAGACTGTTGGTACAACCCTACCAATTTTGTAACTTCATGAGTTAGCTATGTGAGACCGACCACTCACAAGGTTAATGTTCCTAATGGTGTTCACCTGACCAGGAACCAAGGACCCAAATATGTTTGGGTTCCTAATGCAAAATGATATGCTTTTTGTAGGTATGTCCAAAGGCCAATAGAACTCCGATCTTGTATTTGGATAGTGGATGCTCTCAGCACATGACCGGGATAAGAAGCCTTTTGCGTGACTATATCTCAGTCAAATACGTGCCAAAAGTTATCTTTGGGGTGTCAGACAGGGGAACAACAAAAGGTTACGGTATGATCTCCAACGACGTATTCTTTCTCACAGACGTTGCTTATGTTGAGAAAGCCTCCGCCGTTCTTCACGCAAAATCCATCGATTATTCTCCGAAAATTCATAAATCTTTCATTCTTCTCAATCTATGGCTCCTACTACAAATATTAACATGGGCAGTGAGTTCGTTCGATCAGGTATCGAAGAAATTTCATATGATTTCCGGAATGTTATTTTACTTCTTGAATCCACCGGACTCACCTTCATACTTGAGCATCAATGCAAAGTCCTGATAAAAGACATAAAAGAGTTTTTTAGAAACACCAAGATTAAGAGGAGTGGAAAGTTGTTTAAAACATCAGTCAAACATGTGAAATTCAAAATCAAGCAATCTTCTTTAACAAAACTTCTGAGATTGCCCTCCATAGATGAAGAAGACTACCTGAAAGAACCATATTATTCCAGGTCTTTGTCCTTTTGTGGCCTGTCTCAGTCCACCACTTCCATTAGAAGACAACACATGAACGATGAGAGCAAGCTTTTGGCATATATACTTGGAAAAGTCATACTCTGCAAAACAGGTTCACTTGGATACATTTCCTCAGATTTTTTCTGCATGATGACTACTGTGATATGTAGGAAGAAGTTCCAATGGGGACATATGCTTTTTGAAAAAATTAATGAAAGCATGAAGGCACCAAACTTTACAAGAATTATTCTCTCTATTTGAATCAAGTGCATCCTCAAATCTTTAAATTGTCTAAAGGTGTGTCCATTCACCACCTAAATAAAGTCACTATCTCATCCATCAGCTGATGGGTAATAAGAATTCCAAGGCCAGGCCAGGCTCCTGTAGTGCCAAGGATCATAAATGATGAGGACAGGACCACATATCCACATCTTACTGATACAGTTGACACATCTAGTGCAGCTGTTGAGGGGGAGCCTACTCGTTCAATGCATGAAGCAGTTTAGTAAGCTGAGATTCCAGAAACCGAGGTTCAATCAGATGTTCCTGCAGCTCGGGTTACAGAGCAAGTTGTTGATGATGATGTGGCGGTAGAAGAGGAAACCTTAGATCAGTCTGATGTTGAGAAGAGCACCTTTGTGCAAGATGGTGCCTCAGGTATGGACATTGACTCCACTTCTGATCAATAAAATCTTGATGATGCATAAGTGGATACTACTATAGCTGACATTGATAGACTGATAGAAAACCTAACTTCTGATGAACCACTCTATTTTCTCTCCTGAAAATATTATTGAAGACACTCTTGAAGAGATTCTTGAAGATATACCAGAAGATTTACAGCCCCAGGAACAAATTGAGGGAGAGAATGAGGTAATACTCTCTGATAAGACGAAATTACCCCAGAGCATGCAAAACCTCCTATGAGGAATTTATATTTCACTATCCCTACTATTCTGGGCGAGGAAGGGGATCTAATGATATCTTCCCTTAGAGGAAAAAGTTCAGTTATTATTGAATAAATACCTATATGGACAGCTCCAGCTCTAGCTCCTCCACCCATCCAGCTGACATTATTCCTGAAGATACCCCATTGGGTAAAATTGAATCTATGTTGACTAAGAAATGAGAGTACTTTGACATGTCTCTCCAAGAAGTAGCTGATATAGTCACTGCTCATGAAAAAGAGATGTGCAAAGGTTTTGCTGAAATTCAAAGCAATACAGATGCGTTCAAAAGACTATTAAAAATTGGTGGGAAGGCTATAGACCCCACTATCACCAGTGTTGGTGAAGTTATGAATCCAACAGTAACTGTGGCAAACAATCAAATTCTATTAATGAAGAAAACTGAAGAACAGAATTTCAAGACTTGTGAAGAGGTTGGAATAGTTCAAGGAAGATTCCATTGCAACCCTATTTGTAGAAGTCAGAAAGGGGGAGGATAAAGTTGAAAATCTAGATAAGAATCTTCAAGAAATGAAAAATCATTGGGGTGATCAACTAAAAGAGATCAATAAAGTGTAGAAAAGTAGATTAAGGGGGTAAACATCTATACTTATGAGATTGCTGTCTGGATGCATAATCAAATCTTTCCAGACTTTCAGGTTGATCCAAATGAAGATCCACCTCCTCATCTAGATCCAAATGCTTTCAAGCCTACTTTTTCTCCAAGACCTAAACAGTATGAATTTCCTCCTGAAATTTACTCTTAATTATGGACTTCTGAACAACCAGAGATACATCAAGAACTACCTCCTGAAATTTCAGTGCATAAAAAAAGGAAATATGGTGATGGTGCTTCCGCCAGCAGATCAATTCCAAGTCAAGGTGTTGCCCAAAGAATTGAAAAATAATTTGCTGAAGTTTGGAGTTCAACTTCAAAGTCTCTTATTTTGTACACTCTGAAGCTGGTTGTGAAGTTTAATGAAAATAAAGATGATCATTACAGTCGCAAAGTGTGTGAGCTTTATGAAAAATCAATGAAAAAAAGAAGACTTTATGATCGTGAATATGCACGTAATAATCCTAAAGATCCTACTCGACCTCTAAAGTACTATCCCAAGCCACTCAGTTATCAAAAAAGATAGCAAGAAAAGAAGGAAAGACAACATCAGCAACAATACCAGTGACTCATGATTATCAATGTTATAGATTTTTGTGGACCTGGATATAATCTTGTGGACAAATTATATATATATGTATATATATATATAATTTTTAATTTTGTTGATCTTATTATTTCTTACATGTCTTCACATACATTGTTTTGCTTGTTAATTAAGTCTTTAATTATCTTGAAATAATTCACCTTAGTGTAGATGGTTCTGACTTCTACAAATAGGAGGAGATTATTGGGTATTGTATCCACAATAACCCAGATTTGTGTGAAGTCACCCTTGAACTAAGATGAATTAAGTATGTATTTGATGCTACTCTTTAGTTAAGTGCTTGCAGGTTATTATTACTAAGTGTAGACCAATGTCAGTTTACAATGAGTCACCAAACATAGGACCATGCATTGTAATCCATCATTATGTGATCCATGGTGTTGATTCATGTGTAAACTCTCTATTGGGATGCACTTAATTTTCAAGTACTAAAGAAATTGAAGAAAGCAAGTGTTGCTGGTTTTAACAAAGAAGAAAAGAAAATTTTTCTGAAAAATTTCCCAAGTCCATTTCTCGAGAAATTACATGTATTTCTCGAGAAATCTAAGTACATTTCTCGAGAAAGCAAAGCTATTCTCGAGAAACCATAAGACTTCTCGGGAAATTATATGAAAATATTCTAAGTCATTTTCTCGAGAAATACCCTGAAAACTTCTCGAGAAACCAAGTACATTTCTCGAGAAATGAAAATAGTTCTCGAGAAATCAAAAGTGTTTCTCGAGAAGCCAAGTAAATTTCTTGAGACATCGAGTTCTTTCTCAAGAAATAAGTCCTTAAGTTCACAGAATTTTTGTTATGTGGTAAATTTCCCGAGACGTCGAGTTCTTTCTTGAGAAATATGTCCTTAAGTTCACAGAATTCATGCACACAAACACAGAGATTTATAGTGATTCCCCGTATTGGGTACGTTCACTATTCCACCTCGCTTATCTACCATGAAGGGATAGATTCGGCTACTTTACCTTTCTAAAATTTCGTCAAATATTACAAATCAGAGCAATGCTCCTACACCTCGGAGAACAAACTCCTACACCTCGATCCACAACCGGATCTACAACTCAATCCACAAATTGGATCTACAAACTTGATCCACAAACGGATCTACAAATCTCGATCCACAAACGAATCTACAAATCTCGGATACAAAGCTAATACAATAGTAAAAAACAATATTTACAATCAACAATAAAAATTTATCCTTGCAGATCTGAATTCTGCAAGGATCCTCCTTCTTGAAAACTGAAAGTCGATGAAGGTTGAGGAAGAAAATCGAGAAACCTAGATGTGAAAACCTTTGATCTGACACGATCAAGTAGATTTTGAATAACTTTGAATCTTGGATCTATCGAATCTCTCCTTCTTCTGAATCACTGGATCGAGAGAAGAGCGACAGAGAAAAATGATGATGAAGATGGTGCATGTTAACCCCAAAAAATCGGTGATCCCTCCCAAGGTGTATAACTTGCAAGTCGCAGCCCACTCCGGGGTTCCCCCCGAGGGTCGCGATCTGCATCGGCCCTCCTTTTTGGTCTAGGCGGATAGGAGCTCCTATTCGCTCAGGCCGTGCGGTTAGGACGGTTTCCTGGGTCTAACCGCCCCGGTCGCGTGGCCACTGCGTGCCCTGCGGGACGGTGGGCTGCTCCCATAGCTCACACTCACAGGCCATGTGGTTAGGCCTCCTAACCGCGCAGCATTCTTCCTTGCAGGAGGCAATAAGAGGTAATAAGGACGATCTACGTGATCTACTACTTCAGACCGACAGGTCGCCCAATCGGCGTAAACCCTAGACCAACGCAACCGTCGTGGGCTCGACAATCTCATTCTCCGACTCGCAATCAGTTTTTCCCCCATGAGGGTAGCCTGCTCCT
Source organism: Platanthera guangdongensis (assembly GCA_039583875.1). NCBI lineage: Eukaryota > Viridiplantae > Streptophyta > Magnoliopsida > Asparagales > Orchidaceae > Platanthera > Platanthera guangdongensis. The sequence goes on along the minus strand of CM077153.1, from coordinate 228,139,526 downwards.
CAGGTCGCCTCCTCAGTTCTCCCAAGGGAGCGGCCTCCTGCCACTGCCCACCGAAGCCGCCCGGCAGGGGGGCCTCCAGCTCGCCAGGGGCGCGGCCTCCTGTGGCCAGGCCGCCTGCCCGGGCGACCTCCTTTATCCAGGCCACCCGCCCGGGCTGCCTCCTGTGGCCAGGCCGCCCGCCCGGGCGGCCTCCTTTGGCCAGGCCACCCGCTTGGGCGGCCTCCAGTTGCCAGGCCGTCACCCGGGGCGGACTCCAGTCTAGGCCGCCCGCCAGGGGCGGCCTACCCTCTTCTTCCAACCAGAAGTCTTCTCTTCAGCAAAGGCAAAGCCTGCAGCCTGCCTGCCTCTAGTCCGCCGAGTCCGCCCAGGTTGGCGACCTACTCTCTCTTCAGCAGAGGCAAAACCTGCAGCATGCCTACCTTCAGTCCGCCGAGCCGCCCAGGTCGGCGACCTGCTCTCTCTTCAACAGAGGCAAAGCCTGCAGCCTGTCGACCTTCAATCTGTCGAGTCCGCCCAGGTCAGCGACCTACTCTTCCCAGTCCAAGCAGCAGCCAGTTCAAGCATCAAGTCCCAGACCACGCGGCCTATCGTGGACTCCGCGGACTCAACATTTGTACTCGCATAACTTACCGCCTCACCGGTGGTGACGTTACCAAGACCGTTACCACCTCGGGCCTATAAAAATCCCCCAATGCCTCTCATTTGGGACGCGGCACGGGGACGAGAGGAGAACTGCCAGCTCAAGCAGGGTCTGCGGACTCAATTTCGCAGTCCTCACAGTCCTCCACAGTTGATCAAGCAGGGTCTGCAGACTCAATTTCTCAGTCATCCCAGTCCTCCACAGTTGATCAAGCAAGGTCTGCAGACTTAGTTTCCCAGTCCTCCACAGCTGCTGGCAGTCTCTTTTACTTAGTCTCTGACAACTCCTTCCCTAGCCGCCAACTTCCCCCATTGTACCCTTTATTGCTTTCTCTTGTAAAAGTTTAATGGCAAGTTGTAATTCTACTTCTTGATTAAAGTAAAAGCCTGTCGCAAGAGTGGCATTCAAGTCGCGGCGGGTGAAGTCTGTTATTGCCGCTGCTAGCGGCCCCCTCCTCTCTTCTTCTCTCCTCTCTCGGCATCAACCTGCAAAGCTAACCGCCCAAGTAGATGTCTGCTTCACAGTCCCTGACCAAGTTTTTCCTCTGCTCAAGCAAGCCTCTTCTATGCTCAAGCAAGCTTTTTCTCCGCTCAAGCAAGCCTCTTCTCTACTTGAGCAAGCTTCTCCTCCACTCAAGCAAGCTTCTTCTCTGCTCTAGCAAGCTTCTCCCTTGTTGATTAGGCAAGCTTCTCTATTGATCAGCAAACTTCCTGGCTGTTCTCAGCAGACCTCTCCTCTATCCCCGCAGCCCTTACTCTTCTTCACCTTAGCTCGTGAGATCGAATAACCCGTTAACTTCAGGGCGCATTTCTTGCGTCAACAGTTAACACGCGACCTTCAGATCCGAACTGACGGTGAAAATCAATGGTTACTCATGTCAGACCGCCGACATCTTCAAGACATTCCTCGTGCCAGTGAAGATGCTCTCTAGGAAGCCCTCTTGTTGGCACGTCAGAAAACTTCCCTGCAGATAGTAGCAATCAATGACACCCTAGCCACTATAATTCAGCGGCTAGACTCTCAGCCTGCAGCAGCACCAGTTGCTGCGGTCAATCCAGCAATGGGGAATCCGCATTTTCATATGCCAATTTTTCTGCCAGTTGATCCTTACACACATCTGGCAAGTTATCCATCCAGGCAGGCCGCAGTCACTTTGTAGTCTCCAGTTCCCAAGCAAAAAGAAAGTGTCTGCAAGCTCAGACCTCAAACCACCGCATGCACCTCCAATCACCCAATGAAGTTGCATGGACTTCCCACTAAGAAGAAGAGACGCCCAGAAGTTTTGCACCCTACCAGACAACCTTCAAAGTCTCCCCCAAAATGTCTTCAACCGCAAGCGAAGAAAGGAGGATATTTCCGAAGTCGCCAACTTCTCTTCCTATGCAAAGGATCCAAAGTTTATATGCATTGGGTGAGGCGACTCACATCATGAAGAGCGAACCAAATGGTGTGGAACCTTCTCAGCCAGCTGATTGAAAGGTCAAAAACTCTGACCAATACTGTAAGTATCATAAAGAATGGGGTCATGAAACGGAGGATTGCAGAGCTCTTCGAAAATTAGTGCAGAAAATGTTGAAGGAGGGTAAAATTCAACATCTACTCCAGAAGTGTAACCCATCACATCCATGAGTCCTCAAAGCCCCTCACACTCGTTATCAGTTACCCTTACTCTACTCCTTATGCTTTCAAACATTTTCGTTTCAAAGCACTTCTAAGTGCTCTTTCTTGCTTTTCAATAATGCTTTTATCAGGGATCTCATACTGACACAGTTCCCTTTTTGTAATGCTTCTTCCTCCATTTTTCTCTTTTCCAAAGAGATCACTGAACCACTGAGATATTGTCGAGTCTCGCTATAGGCCCCCTCGGGATTGGATTCCAGCGTAAGGCCACAATGACTACACATAGCGAGGTGTTTTCGCATGTGTGTAGTGGGGGCTATCCAACTCTCATGTGGAGGAATACGGGACTTCAGATCCTAGCCGGCATTTGACACAGAGTGTGAGCTAGGGGAGCCCCATATATCAGCTCTGTTGTGCTTCACAAAGGATACATTATAGTTACGGTGATCTTTTCTTGAGAAGCAATGACGACCAAGCGTAGTCTTGTCTATTTAATCATCTCATGACTGTAATGGCCGAACACTCTATGGTACTCTCAATCCGTGCCTTTGCGGGACCCACAACTCCGTTGATCAATCTGCAGGCAAGCAATAGGCCACTTGGCATAACTAGTCTAATTGATTAGCGATGCTTATAACCCGAGGCAAGAGAGCAGTTTATCAGTCGATTCCTCCACAGGAATTTCCTTGTTTGTGCTTGTTTATCTTTTATGCCCTTCTAAAGGGTGCACGGCCAGCCCGCTTTGGGTAGGACTACACCCTGGATGACTTCTTGGCAAGTGATGCATAAGGCCCACGGGTGCTCTCCTGTGGCAGCATTCAACCTTTTTTAGCTCATCCTCAGGGTGTAGCCCTCTTTTCTCTTTTTGCCTTCTTACAGGTTAACAAGTTAAATCCAACCTGTTCTAAGGATCTGTAATATCTATTTGTCTTATGATCGTCTTATATACATTGCTTACGTGAAGCTCTATCGGCTGATGATCTACAAATTTCCTACTACTCTTATCGGATATTTCTGGCACAAATCATTTATTCAGAATATATGGTTCTTAATTGACAAGTCATGCTATCATAAGTCTAAATTCAGATGACTTGCTGATCTGGATTTCATGTTGACATTATATCTAATCACGCGAGACGATCATTATTGCACTTTGATCTCTATTTAGTTAATAGCAAAGTTTGTCGGATATCTCTTCTATCATATCTTATTCTATCAACAATCAACTTTCGTAGGCTCCCTCCTGGTACTTACGATTTAATCTTCTTTCGTATCTGCTTACTCACTCCACTTTTGCAGAGACTAGCAAATATTAGCAAGTCAGCTTCAGGTACTTGCGATTTAATCTTCTTTCATATCTGCTTGCTCACTCCACTTTTGCAGAGACTATCAGATATTAGCAAGTCCCCTTCAGGTACTTGTAGTTTAAAATTCTATCATATCTGCTTGCTCACTCTACTTTTGCTGGACTAGCAGATATTAACAAGTCCCTTCAGGTACTTGCAACTTAATCTTCCTTCATATCTGCTTGCTCACTCTACTTTTGTAGAGACTAGCAGACATTAGCAAGTCTCTTTCAGGTACTTGCAACTTAATCTTCCTTCATATCTGCTTGCTCACTCTACTTTTGCAGAGACTAGCAGACATTAGCAAGTCCCCTTTAGGTACTTGCAACTTAATCTTCCTTCATATTTGCTTGCTCACTCTACTTTTGCAGAGACTAGCAGACATTAACAAGTCCCATTCAGGTACTTGCAGCTTAATTTTCCTTTATATCTGCTTGCTCACTATACTTTTGCAGAGCTTATTGGAAGACAGTTACCCGTCTTCCACATTTACCAAAACAACTCTGGTACACATAAGATGTACCTCCTTTTGCCTGCATTGACTTTTTCTTCGTAGGTAGAAGATAGACATTGACAGATTTTTCCGAGGAGAGACATCAGGTTCTATCTCTACTAGTCTCTAGTTTTCTCTCCTAATTTTCGAGGGGAGGATCACGATTTTCGTGGGTCTCCTACTTTTTTGAAGTTCCCTTCGGAACTTAAAAAAGTGTGGGGATTATGTTAACCCCAAAAATTTGGCGATCCCTCCCAAGGTGTCTAACTTGCAAGTTGTGTCCCACTTAAGGGTTCCCCCCGAGGGTCGCTATCTACATCGGCCCTCCTTTTTGGGCTAGGCGGATAGAAGCTCCTATTCGCTCAGGTCGTGGGGTTAGGACGGTTTCCCCGGTATAACCACCCCAGTCGTGTGGCCACTGTGTGCCCTGCGGGACGGCGGACTGCTCCCATAGCTCACCCTCGCAGGCCATGCGGTTAAGCCTGCTAACCATGCAGCATTCTTCCTTGCAGGAGGCAATAAGAGGTAATAAGGACCATCTACGTGATCTACTTCTTCAGACCACCATGTCACCCAATCGGCGTCAACCCTAAACCAACGCAACCGTCGTGGGTTCGGTAAGTTCATTCTCTGGGTCGCCATCAGTTTTCCCCCCATGAGGGTAGCCTGCTCCTCAGGTCGCCTCCTCGGTTCGCCCAAGCGGCGCGGCCTCCTACTGCTGCCCACTGAAGCCGCCTGGTAGGGGGGACTCCATCTCGCCAGGGGCGCGACCTCCTGCCACTGCCCGCCCAGGACGCCCACCTTGGCGGCCTCCTTTAGCGTGGCCGCCAGCCTGGGCAGCCTCCTTTGGCCAGGCCGCCCGCCTGGGCGGACTCCTGTGGCCAGGCCGCCCGCTTGGGCGGCCTCCTGTGGCCAGTCCGCCCGCATGGGCGGCCTCCTTTGGCCAGGCCGCCTGCCTGGGCGGCCTCCTTTGGCCAGGCCGCTTGCCTGGGCGGCCTCCTTTGGCCAGGCCGCCCGCCTGGGCAGCCTCCTGTGCCCAGGCCGCCCTCTTGGACGGCCTCCTGTGGCCAGGGCGCCAGCCCGGGCGGCCTTCTGTGGCCAGGCCTCCCGCCTGAGTGACCTCCTTTGGTCAGGCTGCCTACCTGGACGGCCTCCTGTGGCCAGGCCGCCTGCCTGGGCGGCCTCCTGTGGCCAGGCCGCCCGCTTGGGCGGCCTCCTTTGTCCAGGCCGCCCTCCTGGGCAGCCTCCTTTGGCCAGGGCGCCCGCCTGGGCGGCCTCCTTTGGCCAGGCCGCCAGCCTGGGCGGCCTCCTATGGCCAGGCCGCCCGCTTGGGCGTCCTCTTGTGGCCAGGCCGCCTGCCTGGGCGTCCTCCTGTGGCCAGGAAGCCCACCTGGGCAGCCTCCTTTGGCCAGGACGCCTGCCCGGGCGGCCTCTAGTTGTCAAGTCGTCCCCTGGTGGCGGACTCCAGTCTAGGCCGCCCGCCAGGGGCGGCCTGCCCTCTTATGCCAACCAGAAGTCTTCTCTTCAGCAGAGGTAAAGCTTGCAGCCTTCCTGCCTCCAGTCTGCCGAGTCCGCACAGGTTGGCGACCTGCTCTCTCTTTAGTAGAGGCAAAGCCTGCAGCCTGCCTACCTTCAGTCCGCCGAGTCCGCCTAGGTCGGCGACCTGCTCTCTCTTCAGCAGAGGCAAAGCCTGCAGCCTGCCGACCTTCAGTCCGCCTAGTTCGCCCAGGTCGGCGACCTGCTCTTCCCAGTCCAAGCAGCAGCCAGTTCAAGCAGCAAGTCCTAGACCGCGCGGCCTATCGCAGACTCCGCGAACTCAACATGTGTACTCGCATAACTCACCACCTCACCGGTGGTGACGTTACCAAGTCCGTTACCGCCCCATGCCTATAAATATCCCCTAATGCCTCTCATTTAGGACAGCGGCACGGGGGCGAGAGGAGAACTGCCATCTTAAGTAGGGTCTGCGGACTCAATTTTGCAGTCCTCCCAGTCCTCCACAGTTGATCAAGCAGGGTCTACGAACTCAATTTCTCAGTCCTCACAGTCCTCCATAGTTGATCAAGCAATGTCAGCGGACTCAGTTTCCCAGTCCTCCACAGCTGCTGGCAGTCTCTTTTACTTAGTCTAAGACAACTCCTTCCCTAGCCGCCAACTTCCCCCATTGTACCCTTTATTGCCTTCTCTTGTAAAAGTGTAATGGCAAGTTGTAATTCTGCTTCTTGATTAAAGAAAAAGCCCGTCGCAAGAGTGGCATTCGAGCCGCGGCGGGTGAAGTCTGTTGTTACCGTTGTTAGCGGCCCCCTCCTCTCTTCTTATATCCTCTCTCGGCATCAACCTGCAAAGCTAACCGCCCAAGTAGCTGTCTGCTCGAAAGTCCCTGACCAAGTTTCTCCTATGCTTAAGCAAGCCTCTTCTCTGCTCAAGCAAGATTCTTCTCCGCTCAAGCAAGCCTCTTCTCTGCTTGAGCAAGTTCCTCCTCCGCTCAAGCAAGCTTATTCTCTGCTCTAGCAAGCTTCTCCCTTGCTGATTAGGCAAGCTTCTCTGTTGATCAGCAACCTTCCCGGCTGCTCTCAGCAGACCTCTCCTCTATCCCCGCAGCCCTTCCTCTTCTTCACCTTAGCTGGTGAGATTGAACAACCCGTTAACTTGAGGGCGCATTTCTTGCGTCAATAGTGCAGCTTCTCCCGAAATTAGAAAGTGTGATTCTGATTCTGATTGCTGAAATTATTCGTGTAATTAGGGCTAGAAAATCCTCTGAAAGGACTATTTATAGATCATCGTCTAACGTTCATATGTCATTAAGAAAAGATCCATGTGGATCAATCATCATTAACTTAGATTAATTTGAAATCCTGTCAGAAGATTTAGAACGAAAAATCTGCAAGTCCATTTCTCGAGAAGAAATAGATTTCTCGAGAAATGATTAGCTTTCTCGAGAAAAAGATATGGCTTCTCGAGAAAAGACTTGGCGAGAATTCTTTGAAGTAAAATACTTGATTTCTCGAGAAGGAAAAAATTTCTCGAGAAAAGTACTGAGCGCAAATTTAGAACTGAAGACAGATTTCTCGAGAAGAATATGATTTCTCGAGAAATGAATTGCTTTCTCGTGAAATGGCCATGCCTTCTCGAGAAATTTACTTAACCAAAATTTTGTGAACTTATGGACTTATTTCTCGAGAAAGAACTCGATGTCTCGAGAAATTTACTTGGCTTCTCGACAAATACTTTTGATTTCTAGAGAACTATTTTCTTTTCTTGAGAAAAAGACTTGGAATATTTTTAGACAATTTCCCGATAAGTCTTATGGTTTCTCGAGAACAACTTTACTTTCTTGAGAAATGTACTTAGACTTCTCGAGAAATACATGTCATTTCTCTAGAAATGGACTTAGGAAATTTTTCAGAAAAATTTTCTTTTCTTTTTTGTTGAAACCTGAAACCCTTGCTTTCTTCTATTTCATTAGTACTTGAAAATGAAGTGCATCGCAATAGAGAGGTTACACATGAGTCAACACCATGGATCACACAATGAGGGATTACATTGCATGGTCCTGTATTTGGTGACTCATTGTAAACTGACATTGGTCTACACTTAGCAATAATAACCTACAAGCACTCAACTAAAGAGTACCATCAAATACATACTTAATTCATCTTAGTTTAAGGGTGACTTCACACAAATCTGGGTTATTGTGGATACAATACCCAACATTGACCACGAAATAGAATTTGAGTCTATTGTCATGACAAAATTCTGTGAAAGCCAATGTATCTTTCATGAGTTTTCATCCCCGCATACTCCACCGCAAAATGGAGGTTCTGAGTGAATGAATAGAACCCTCATTGAAGCATGTATAACTATGTTGAATGACTCTTCACTTCTGGAGTACTTATGGGTGGAAGCAGTTAACACAGTTTGCCACGTGCAAAACAGATCACTAATCAACAAGAACCATCGTATGACTCTCTATGAACTACTGAAGGGAAGAAAACCGATTGTGTCCTACTTTAGAATCTTTAGAAGTAAATGTTTTGTACTTAATAATGGGAAGTATTACAACGCATAGTTTAGTGAAAAATATTTTGAAGGTATTTTTGCAGGATATAGTAGCCATAGTAAGGCATATATGAGTTTTAAAAAGAAAATCCTGGTAGTAGAAGATTCTATTAATGATGTATTTGATTAGACAAGCATGCTCCAAGGTAGCCCATCTAGTATTATTGGTGCAGATGCAGGTATTAAGTTCAAGGAACTAAGTTTGGATGAAGCAGTCAAATAAGATGCTCCAAGCTCAGTCAAGGTCGTCGATCCAGGCATGGTGGATGAAGAACATCTAGATGAACCAACCCCAGAGGATCCTCCTGATGCAGCAAAACCTGCTGGAGGAAGAGGAAGAAATCTAGTATTCAGACACCTAAGAGATCACTCAGCTGATCAAATCATTGGAGAGACAGACGACGGAGTTAGAACTAGAAGAGATATAACTAATGAGTTATTGCATCTTAGTTTTCTGTCTCAGGTTGAGTCAAAGAAGTTTGAAGAAGCAAACAAGGATGCCTTTTGGATCATGGCAATGCAAGAGGAGCTCAATCAGTTCGAATGATACAAATTCTGGGAGTTGGTGCCCAGACCCAAGGGACAGAATGTGATCGGCACCAAGTGGGTTTTCAGAAACAAGGTTAACAAGAATGGAGTAATCATAAAGAACAAAGCCCGGCTTGTAGCTCAGGGATATAGACAAGAAGAAGAGATCGACTTTGACTAGACCTTTGCTGCAGTAGCAAGGTTCGAGGTGATCAGTTTGTTTCTTGCGTATGGTGCCCTTAAAGGCTTCACAGTCTATCAAATGGATGTGAATTCAGCATTCCTCAACGGGAATCTGAAAGAGAAAGTATATGTAGCGCAACCCCCAGTTTTTGTAAATTCTACTTTCCATGAACATGTTTTCTTTTTAAATAATGCGCTCTACGGCCTAAATCAAGCTCCACGAGCTTGCTATGAGATATTGTCTAGCTTTCTTCTTGAGAACAAGTTCACAAGAGGAAAGATAAATAAAACATTATTTCTTAGAGAAGTAAAAGGCAAGATTCTGCTAGTGCAAATATATGTTGACGACATTATATTTGGCTCTACGGAAGATAACCTTTGCATGAAGTTTTCCAAACTAATGCAAGGGAAGCTTGAAATGAGCAGTATGGGAGAGCTGAAGTATTTCTTAGGACTTCAGGTGAAGAAATCTGAAGATGGAATTTTCATCATTCAAACGAAGTTCACCATGGATTTACTAAAGAAATTCAGAATAGAGAACGCAACCTCTATGAGGACTCTAATGGGTACAACTGTGTATCTAGACAAAGATGAGAAAGAGAAACCTTTTGATGAAACCAAGTATAGATGCATAATTGGATCATTGCTCTACCTTACTACAAGTAAACTAGACATAATGTTCTCAACATGCATCTGCACTAGATTTCAGGTGAACAGTAAGGAATCTCATTGCATCACTGCAAAGAGAATTCTAAGATACCTTAAGGGTACACCAAATCTTTGCTTATGGTACCCAAGAAATAATGATGTCGAGCTAATTGGTTTTTCAGATGCCAATTTTGCAGGAAGTAGGGATGATAGGAAAAAACACTTCCAGGACATGCCAACTCCTCGGAAGACAGCTTATTTCATGGAACAGTAAGAAGCAAAATTGTGTGGCAACCTCTACTGCTGAATTAGAGTATATCTATGTCGGTAGTTGTTGCACACTACTTCTATGGATCAGGAATCAACTCGAAGACTACAACCTAAAGTTCAAAAAGATTCCTATATATTGATACTCATCCAGCGCAATAGCAATCGCGCATAATCTAGTTTCTCACTGCCGGACAAAGAACATAGAAGTGTGATATCACTTCATCCGGGAGTATATGGAGAACAAGGATATAGCCCTCAGCTATGTCCCGACGGATAAGCAGGTCGCGGATATTTTTACGAAGCAGCTAGACGAGGCCATGTTCTCATTTTTCAAAATGGAACTAGGCATGCTGAACAAGGATTCATGAAGAATGCTAATAAGAGGAAATCACTCAGGAAATTAATCAAGGAAGAAATTTGTCCAAGGCAAATTCATTGAGTATCGTTCAGCCCTAGTCATCGATTCGTCGGACATTCATGAATATTCACGCCGAAACTCAACGAATTTACTGTGCATCCGGTGCATATCGATGAATGTCAATTAGGGCAAAATTTCGCTTTTTATATTTGATCTGAAGAGCTGTCGAAAATCAAGTACGCACCTTTCTAGGTCAAATTTAAAATTATATATATATATATATAAATAATCAAGAGTCGGGCAACCACGACACATTTCGTCAAACAAAAACAGTGATATTCGCCAAACTGTCCTCCCGACCCTTCGGCTCCAGCGTGTCTCGTCATCTCCATCATAAGGCCCTACTCCCTCTCTCTTCAATTAGGTCTGAGCAAGAGTTTCTAACAAAGCTTTCCAATTTCCAGCAAAGACTTCACTCAGTGGTCTGATTCTGACGGCCTGTTATCGTCATTCCGACAGTGACAACCATTCGTTCTAGCTGACAGTTCAATCCAGATTTTGTTTATTCTCTGATTCTCCATGGCTCTTAGAAGCACCAATGGCTTGCTAGGTGGAGGAGAATTAGTTCGAACAGGTTTTGCTTCGGCTTCTGATGAGTTCTGAAATTTGATCCTGATGCTTGAGATAGCTGGACTATCCTTTGTCCTAGAACACCCCGGCAAGGTGTTGGACAAAGATGTCCTTAAATTCTTTCAAAATGCAAAGCTCTGACATGAATATACGGTAATCAAAAGCAAAGTTTGTGGAACTGCTATTAAGATGAAGGCCTCTCATCACACCCGGCTCTTGAGGCTCCCAGCCTTTGAAGAAGTAAATTACATAAAAGAGGAAGACTTCACAAGGGCTATGTTATTCTGTGGTTTGCCCCGAGGTATGAAAGCCATCAAAAGGAAAGGAATGAATGAAGAAGGAAAGCAACTGTCGGATATCATTGGAAAAGTGTTGTTATGCAAGACTGGTTCACACGACTATCAATCTTTAGAAATGTTTAAGGTTCTAGTAACAATCATATGCAGAAAGAGATTGTACTAGGGTGCACTACTATTTCCGAAAATCAAGGACAGTCTCCACACTCCCAACTTTGGGAGGATTATCAGCTTGTACCTGAATAAAATGGACGGTGACAAGTTCGATATGACCAAAGGTCTGCCTATCCATCACCTAAAAAAGATCGACTCATCCATCTTCTCAAGGTGGGATAGGAGGATCTTGAGGCAAGGGGGAGCCCCAAATTTGCTTGTGGAGGAGGAAGATCAAGCTCCCGAGGAAAGGATTCCTACTCCACCCCTAGGAAAACTCCTGAGAGATTGAGTACAGGAGCAGAAGGGAGCTATTTGAAACAGTTCTAGAGCCAGAGAATCTTCTGATAGAGGTTGCTCAGATTACTGTTGAGTAGTTAGTGTCTGCTGAGGTTGAGGATGATGTTACTGTTGATGATGACCTGAATGTTGATAATTATGAGATAGTTGTTGATGAGGTTATGGTCGTTGATGATGCGAACAAAGCTGTTGATAATGTTAATGATGGTTCTGAGCAAGTTTCAGTAGAGAACCTGATTGTCCCTCTCCTATAGATTATTCCTGCTTCATCTTCTGAGGGGGAGGTGACTAGAACCTCGATATCAGTTGCCACTAAGTTTGACAGGTTCATCTGCAACCTTGAGAAACTAATTTCCAAATCAACAAGTATTCCTCTAGTTGTTCCTGAGGAGGTAGTGGATGTTTCTAATGAGGAAGGAGATGCAGGGGAGCATCCTCCTGTCCTAGCTGCTGTAGTGTCTTTCCTGATTTCTAAAGCAAGATTATCTCTGATCTATGAGTCTCCCACTGAAGATCTGCCCTCTCTCCCAAGTATTGCTTCTAAAACAGTTGCCACCTCGAGTGCTGGTAGTTCAATTCTAAAGACAATATAGGTCATGTTGGCAAGACAACAAGCGCAGTTTGAAGCAACTATGGAGAAAGTTCTGGACAAGGTCAAAGAAACTGAGCAAGATGTTAACAATGGCCTTGCTGAAGTTAGAATTCATATTGATAAGCTTGATACCAAGCTTGATGTATTGTATGCCGAGGGTGGAAAAGCTGCCACGCTTAACATGCAAGGACTCAAGTATGCTTTAGAAATTCTTGATAATGTAGATACGAACACAAAAACAATGATTGATGCCCACAACAGATTGATGGCTCACTTTGACAGCACTATTCCTGCTAATTCTAGTTCTTTCATTGTTGAAGTCAGAAAGGGGAAGGAGGCTATGAAAGCTAAGGTGGTTGCAGTTGAAGCTGCTATGGTAAAAAATTTCAAAAAGACAAATGACTACTGCTACAATAACTTTGTATGGTTGCATGGTCAGATGTTTGGCTCTCAAGCACCTGTTGTGCCTGCTCAGGTTGAAGTTCATCCTGTTGAGGATTACTCTCAATTCTGGACAGACACACGAGAAGTCTTTCAGTATGCTGCTGTTGCGACTACTACCGATGTATTAGAATGTTGGGTACATTGGTTCTAATGTACCTGATTTGAAGAAGCATCACCCTACTCAATGACATACATCAAAATGTATTTGATGTATGTTGAGTTTACTTGTGCAGGTTAAGTATTTGCAGGAAAGATGAAAAAATTTCTAAGTCCATGTGTCGACACCCAGAGGGAAAGTGTCGACACTTAAGAAGACTTGTGTCGACACCCAGGCAAGCAGTGTCGACACTTGGAGTCATTGTGTCGACACCAGGGATGCAGAGTCGACACCAGACAGAAAGTGTCGACACAAGGAGCTATGTCTACACTCAGTGAAGAGAAGCCCAGTAAAGCAGTGTCGAAACTTAGCAGTTGTGCTGACACCCAGAGAAACTGTGTCTACATCAGAAAGTGTCGACACTTGGAGCCTGTGTCGACACTCAGCAAAAGTCAGCAGAGACTAAGTATAAGTGTCGACACAAGAAAGATGTGTCGACACTCAGCAGAAGACTCAACACTTGAAGAAAGTGTCGACACCCAGAACAATGTGTCGACACACAGCAGAAGAGTCAACACTTGAAGAAAGTGTCGACACAAGAAAGAATGTGTCGACACTCAGCTGAAGACTCAACACTTGAAGAAAGTGTCGACACAAGGAGCTGTGTCGACACTTAGCAAAGTTCAACAAAATTCTAAGTACAAGTGTCGACACTAAGGAGATGTGTCGACACTCAGCCAGAGTCTCAACAGAAGAAGAATATGTCGACACATGGAGCAGTGTCGACACTCAGCAAGTATCAACACTGAAGGCTTGTGTCGACACCAAGAAGAAGTGTCGACACTTAACAAGTTCAACACATGAAGATGTGTCGACACAAATGAGCTGTGTCGACACTAACAAGAATTCAACAAAAATACTGAAGTACAAGGACTTGTGTCGACACACATTATCAGTGTCGACACATGGAGAAGAAGCTGTGTCGAGAAGTGAATTCTACAACACAAGGAGTTGTGTCGACACCTTGTAGGCTAGTGTCGACACTTAGTCAACTTGTGTCGACACTTGGTCTATAAGTGTCGACACTTAAAGACAGACAGACTCGACACCTTCAGACAGTTACAGAATTTTCAAGAACTGACTGGATGACTTGACAGCTGTCATTCCAGCCGGTCTACTGCACCTGTCAGAGTTGTCAGAAATCAGTTATGAACCGGACCAGCCGGTTACCATGAAGAAGGCCTATAAATAGGCTTATACTGTCTACAGAAACAGTAGATCAAGTAATTGAAAAGAAAAGAAGATCTAGTTATTCCTTGAAGAATCTAGTGAAGATCTAAGAAGTTGGAGAGAGAGAGCTCCATCCAAGAAGTCAGCCGTTGGAACCAGGCTGAGAAGAAGGGTTCAGTTTTATTCTGAATCTTAAGTAGTAGAGATCAATGATCAACTGCAAAGGAGATCAATCTTATTGTGTTCTACATTCAAGAAGCTTTGAAGAAAGCCAAGTCAGTTTGATCTCAGCTGAGTTCTTCCAAGAACTCATCAAGAAACTTACAACTCTTCTCTCTTTTCTCTGAGTTGTTGGGATTATATTTTGTATTCATATTATCTTGTAGGATCCTTAGGGATCTGAGTTTGTAAGCCTGTAATTATAAAGGCTGAGTGTAGGGCTTGAGTGCCTGAGTGTAGGAGATTTGAATCTCTGAGTGTAGGCCTGTTGTGGCTGAGTGTAGGCCTTGGTGGCTGAGTGTAGGCTTTGTGAAGAAGCTGAGTGTAGGCTTTGTGAAGAAGCTGAGTTATGGGGCCTTGGGCCTGAGCTGTAGGAACCTGGTTGAGGTTCTGAATGTAAGATCTGAGGATCTGAGATAGTGGAGGAGTTTGGCCGAATCTAGTACACTACTAGATAGGCGAAGGGGGAAAGTGGATGTACCCAAACCTTGGGGAACCACTATAAATCTGTGTGTCTACTGTGTGCTTGTGTAAATCTGTGATTGCTGGATGATTGCTGTGCAAAAGTAGATATAATTCTGTGTTATAATCTGAATTCTGCCTAAAAAGTTAAAAAGATTTAAGTCACCTATTCACCCCCCCCCCCCCCACTCTAGGTGACTAGGTACAATATCTTTCAAGTGGTATCAGAGGGAGGTTACTCAAAAAGGGACATAACTGTCTGAGTAGATCCTGTTGGCAGATTCAGTCTAAGTACATTATAGATTCAAGAAAATCAAGAACCTTGGGTTCCACTGAGAATCATAAGGAATTGGGATCCATGAAGCTACCCATATGTAGAAAAGAGATCTTTGGCATCTGGAAGGAAAGGGTGAGACTGTTTATGGAAGCCTCAGACCCTAGGATTTATATCACAGTGAAAGAAGGGCCATATGTGCCCATGAAGGTTTCAGTCTTAGATGCAAATCAGAGAACACCTAAGGATTTCTCTGAAATGACAAAGGATGAGATAGTTCTAGCCACAATGGACAAGAGGGCTCAGAATATCACAGTGAGTGCTATAGATGATGCTAATTTTTAGAATTTGATACACTGCAAGACATCCAAGGAAATGTGGGATACTCTTATTGTGTACATGGAGGGTTCTGAAGAAGTGAGGTAAGACAAAAAGTCTTTGCTTAACCAAGAATATGAAAGCTTAAGGCAAGGTAGGGCTGATAGCATAACTGAATGCTATAAGAAGTTCTATAGGATTGTGCATGAGCTAATGTCCTATGGTAGAGAGTTCAGTAATTATAAGCTCAATGATAAGTTTCTAAGGTCCCTAACAAAAGATTGGGACACCAAGATCTGTGCCATTAGGGAAATGGCAAAGTTAGCAGAAATTCCTCCACCAACACTATTTGGAAAACTGCTGTCCTATGAAATGCAGTTGATGGTGAGGAAAGAAGAGGAGAAATCTACAAGAAGTGAATATAAAGAAAGGACAGTGGCATTTAAAACAGAAGCCCCCAGAAAGTACAGAAGTAAGTCACCAACTCCACTACCAAAAGTAGCTGAAACTGAGTCAGAAGAGTCAGCAAGCAGAAAGTCTGAAAGCAGTGAAAGTGATTAGGACTTTGCTGCCTTCATAAGACATTTTCAGAAGTTCTTAAAGAAGAAACAGTGGAGGACAAAGCCATCTACTTCACAGGGTAAAGAAGACTATTATCAGAATAAAAAGTCTTCAAAGAAAGACAGGAAAAAGACTAAGTCTAGCAAAGCAACTCTATCAAAAATTGTTTGTTATTGCTGTAATAGACAAGGACATATTATTGCAGACTGTCCAGAGAAAAGAAAGGAGTGTAATGATAAGAAAAAGACTCAATTCAAGGGCAAGAAAGAAAGATCTTTTGTTGCCAAAAAGGATAAGAGCCTGCCAGACTTATCTTCATCAGAAACTGAGTCAGATGCAGAAGCATACATAGGACTGTTTGCTAAGGAAGAAGAAGAAGAGTTCATCCAGATCATGAACTCTATATATGAACAAGAGGACAGTCAATACCAAGGACTGATGGCATTGACAAAAAGTGACAAAATCCAGGAGCAGCCTGGAGCTAGTAAGGTACAAAATTATTCTTTCAGTTCAATTTCTTGTGCTAGTTCAGAATCAGATTCATCATCATCAAGTGATGAGAGTGCATCTGAGTCTGAAGAGGATATTCATCAATTGATAGATGAATATAAAGTTCTGTTGCAAACATTTAAGGAATGCAAATCTTTGGCCAAGAGTCAAGCTAAGGAGATTGCAAGTCTCAAAGTGGCTGCAACTGATTATGAAAAGTTGTTTGATCAAAAACTTAATGAGATAGCCAGACTGAAGCACATAACTGTGATTCAGATAGGGACTATAACATATAAGAATGATCAAATCAAAAGTCTGGAGATTAGTCTTCAGAAGGAAAGAGATTTAGTTGCTAGGTTTTCTAAACCTAAGTCAGTTCTACCCTTAATTGATGAATTTGTTCATCAAAAAGGTAAAGCTGGACTGGGGTTTACTAAACCAGCTGGGACTGTTCAGTCTAAGTCCAAGTCCAAGGGCAAAGCCCCAGCTCTCAACAAGCCAGTTGTAAACAAAACAGCTAAGGAGGTACCTAAGCAAAGGTACAATAGGTTTGAGTGTTGGTGCTGTGGCAAGATAGGACACTTTGCCATGGACTGTTGGCACAATGCAAGTGCTAAAGTGAGTAGCAAACTGCCTGTTGGAAAACCTGCAGGTAGCTTTGTTAGGAAGCAAACTAACCAGTACCAAGGACCCAAGAATTCTTTGGGTTCTAAGGTTTACTAATCTGTTTTGCAGGTAAGTCCAAGTGGTCATGCCCCAATATGGTACTTGGACAGTGGATGTTCCAGACATATGACTGGAACAAGGGGATTGCTAAAGGACTTCACTCCAATCAAAGATGGTCCTAAAGTCACCTTTGGTGGTTCTGAAAAAGGAATCATCAAGGGATTTGGTAACATTTCTAGCTCCCATATAACTATTACTCCAGTGGCCTATGTTAAAGGTTTGAAACATAACCTTTTTAGTATAAGTCAATTGAGTGATGTAGGATATGACATCTCATTTGTGAAAGATGGTTGTCATATCAGGAGGTCAAATGATCAAGAGATCATTTTGACAGGTTATAGAAAAAGAAATGTCTACTGTCTAGACATTATGTATGAGAACAATGGTTCTCCAGTGTGTCTTGTAGCTGATGAGAAAGTCTCTCATTGTGTCAAATGGCACAATAGACTAGCCCATCTCAACTACAAGACAATTGGCAAACTTTTTAGTAAAGAGCTAGTGAGGAATGGTCCTCAAGTTAAGTGTATTAAAGATGAAATATGTTCAGCTTGTCAAAAGGGCAAGCAGACTAGATCCACCTTTAGTAGCATTGAAATCAAAGATGTTGTGAGGTGCTTATACCTCTTGCATATGGATCTCTTTGGTCCTATGCCAGTTCACAGCCTAGGTAGGAAGGTCTATACCTTTGTAGTTGTAGATGACTACTCAAGGTTTTCCTGGGTGTTCTTCCTTAGACAGAAATCTTAAACACCTAGTGTCTTCTATAGCTTTGTCAAACAAATTCAGAATGAACTAGATAGTACAGTGGTCAAAATAAGAAGTGACCATGGTACTGAATTTCAGTCTGATAGTATGACAAAACTATGTGAAGAATTTGGGATATTTCAAGAGTTTTCTTCACCAAGAACACCTCAGCAAAATGGCATTGCTGAGATGAAGAATAAAAACTTGATTGAGGCCGGTAGGACCCTATTAAGTGATACATCACTACCAGAATATTTCTGGGCTGAAGCAGTTAATACTGCATGTCATGTTATTAATAGGGCTACCATTACTAAAAGCCACAACAAGACCCCCTATGAGGTTGTGAAAGGCAGAAAACCAAACCTATCCTACTTCAGAATCTTTGGTTGTAAGTGCTTTATACTTAACAATGGAAAGTCTTACTTGACTAAGTTTGCTGCCAAGTCACAAGAGGGGATTTTTGTTGGGTACAGCAACAACAGTAAGGCTTATAGAGTCTACAACTTGTCTACTCAAGTTGTAGAAGAGTCTGTACATGTAGTATTTGATGAAACTAGACTTATTAACAATGAGTTGTCTAGTAGTATTTGCAGCCCCACAGGTATAACTAAGAAGATGGACAAGCTCACTATTGAAGAAGAACCTACTGCAAGATAGCTAGCAACAGATAGTGGCTGCTGTCCAGGGGGAGTACTACATGTACCTAATGAAGAAGAAGTCCAAGGAGTACAGCAAGAGGAAGAAGTTGAAGAGGTTCAACCTGAAGCCAGGATGCATCCAGCCAATAGGCATCTAAGAGATCATCCAGCAGAACAAATCATTGGTGATCCAAGACAAGGGGTACAAACAAGGAGCAGAAATCTGAATGCAGTGCTCTTCTCCAGTTTTCTATCCCAAGTTGAACCAAAGAAGTTTGAAGAAGCCATCCTAGACCCTCATTGGATTGAGGCAATGCAAGAAGAGCTGAATCAGTTCAAGAGGTGCAAGGTCTGGGAACTTGTTCCTAAACCAAAAGACCACAATATAATTGGAACCAAGTGGATCTTTAGGAACAAGATGGATGAACATGGAGTCATCATTAAGAACAAAGCAAGATTGGTTGCTAAAGGATATAGGCAGGAAGAAGGTATTGACTTTGATCAAACCTTTGCTCCAGTAGCCAGACTGGAAGCCATAAGGATGTTCCTGGCCTATGCAACCTTTCAAGGATTTAAAGTTTAACCAAATGGATGTAAAGTCAGCCTTTCTGAATGGTAATCTAAAAGAGGAAGTCTATGTGGAACAGCCATCAGGTTTTGTTGATTCAACTCAACCTAATCATGTCTATAGACTTAGGAAAGCATTATATGGGTTAAAGCAAGCCCCTAGGGCTTGGTATGAAACCCTGTCTAGTTTCCTCATTGAGAATAAGTTCACAAGGGGGAAAATAGACAAGACTCTATTCCTTAGGGAATCCAGAGGCAAAGTAATACTAGTCCAAATATATGTAGATGACATAATATTTGGGTCTACTGAAAGTAGTCTTTGCAAAAAGTTTGCAAAACTAATGCAAGGACAATTTGAGATGAGTAGTATGGGGGAACTTAAGTTCTTCTTGGATCTCCAAGTTAGACAGACTGAGAATGGTTTATCCATATGCCAGTCTAAGTTCACCCTAGAACTCATAAGGAAGTATGGTATGGATTCATCCAGTACCATGAAGACTCCTATGGGGTCAAGTATGTCTCTTAGCAAGGATGATGCAGGAAAACCTGTAGATGAGTCTTTGTATAGAGGGATAGTTGGCTCCCTATTATATTTGACTGCAAGTAGACCAGATATCATGTATGCTACATGTGTCTGTGCAAGGTATCAAGCATGCCCTAAAGAGTCTCATTTGACAGCAGTCAAAAGGATACTGAGATATCTAAAGGGCACTCCTTATTTAGGCCTCTGGTACCCTAGGAATGGGGATTTTGAACTAACAGGTTATTCAGATGCAGACTTTGCAGGATGCAAAGAAGACAGAAAAAACACAACTGGAACCTATCAATTCCTAGGTGGAAGACTGATTTCATGGAGTAGCAAGAAGCAAACAAGTGTGGCTATCTCCACTGCAGAATCAGAATATGTGGCTGCAGGAAGTTGCTGTGCTCAACTTCTATGGATACAACATCAGCTTGAGGATTATGGATTTCAGGAAAGTAGAACACCACTCTTTTGTGATTCTACTAGTGCTATATCAATTACAAATAATCCTGTTTCTCATAGTAGAACTAAATATATTGAAATAAAATATCATTTTCTTAGGGAACATGTAGAAAAACAAGATATTTCACTAGAATATGTTAAAACAGATAATCAACTAGCTGATATGTATACTAAGCCCTTAGAAGAAACTAAGTTCAATAGATTTAAAATTGAACTAGGTATGATAAACTTAGAATAAGTTTATAGAAATGGCTAAGTAAAATGGTGTCGACACACAGAGATATCTGTGTCGACACAGAAAAGTGGTGTCGACACTTCAGTGAAAAGGTGTCGACACATCTAGGAAGTTGGTGTCGACATTTCAGAAAATTAGTGTCGACACATAATTAGTAGGTGTCGACACATCCATGGTGGTGTCGACACTTAGAGATTACTCAGAATTATCTAAGTAAGGTCTCGACTAATTGTCGAGTTTAGTGGTGTCGACACATAAACAAGTGTCGACACATATGTTCTGTTGACTAAACTTGTGTCGACACATAGGTGTCGAGACATTATGAGTCAGTGTCGACACTTATCGACAGTGTCGACACAATTTAAGTTAGTTAACCCGCCTTTTCATCTTCAAACCTAGAAAGGTATAAATAGGATTTCTCCATTATCTGTCGACACGCTCACTAAAGTTTCGAGACCAAACTTGTGTGTCGACACCTCTCTTCTCTCCAGTCAAATTCTTCAAACCCTAATGGCGCCAAAACTCGAGGAGAACGTCAATGAAGGCTATGAACTGGTGCGACAAGCGTTTGACGAAGCAGAACAGGAAATCAAGGATGTAGTAACCCTAGTTGCAGACTCAGGGTTAGAATTTCTTGTTTCTGAGCCGACTAAGATCTGGAAGAAAGAAGTACTGGAATTCCTGAATGGAGCTAAAGTAGACGAATCTGGATTCAAGATCAAGTCCAGGGTCCATGGAGAAAATGTGAAGGTCTCTCCCAAAAGTTTGAGAAAGGTTCTAAACCTGCCAAGGACAAAAAAAAGAGGATGAAGTAACTGCTTCTAAGACCAGAGAAGCATTAACATTGGTGTGGACTGGATTCAAAGATGAAACTTGGATCTGTATTCAATAGGAAGGGGATGAACAACCAGGGTAAATTTCTATCAGAAATTGTTGGAAAAGTAATCTTAAGTAAACCTGGAGGGCATGATAGGGTATCAGCCCATATGTTCAGCATTATGACAAGGATAATCTTCACATTGAAAACAGATTGGTCTGTTATTGTCTTTGATAAGATTAAAGAAAGTCTGAAAAAAACCCAATTTGGGTAGGATAATTAGTCTATACTTGGCTGGTTGTATACCAGAAGTTATGAGTCAAGCTGCAGGCACTAAAATCAATCATATGAGGAAGATGGACTTGAGGATATTCTCTAGATGGGACAGGGTTTTGTCTAAGGAGATGCCAACCCCTGAGAAAATAACTCCTGAGAAAGTAACACCCCAAAAGAAGAAGAAGAAAACTGCCCCAGTGTCTCAGGTTTCATCTAGCAGCTCTGGTAGTGAAGAGCAAGTTGTCTTTACTCCAGAAAAGGATGAAGAAGAAAATGTTGGGAAGTCTCCAGCTCAATAAGATGCTGCAGAGAGGTAGGGGGAGCTACCACCATGTTGGAACACCCTACAACTAATTTGGGTCAGGATCACTATGTCTCTAGGAACCTTTGCTTGACCTCCTGTATAGCTTAATAGGTCAATTAGAATTGAGTCCAAGGGTTAGAAGTCTAGGTTTGGAAGCTGCCCTGAAATACCAGGATTCTCTGTCTGAAGACCAAGTCATATCGTCGAGCTCAGCACGATGATTCGTCAAACTCCGTTCGACGATCGCTGAGCTCAACTTCGACAGATCGTCGAACTCCATTCGGCGATCGCTGAGCTCAACTCCATAATATCGTCAAACTCCATTCGACGATCGGTGAGCTCAGGTCGACGATTTTGACTCTGCTTTGGATCCTTATCTCTGAGCTCAGTTCGACGATCTTTGAGCTCAGATCGACGATATTTTGCTGCTGTATGTTTCCGGATCGCTGAGCTCAGCTCGACGATAGCAGAGCTCAGTTCGACGATTTCAGATAACTTCCAGAATTCAAATTCAAAATCAATTAGGAGTTATTCTGCAATTAATTCAGAGATTTGCTAGCCGTTTGCATTCAATTCTGGACCAAGTTTCAAGGGATTTTTTAAAAGGAATAATTTTGTAGACTTTCCTCCAAAAAGAGATTATGCAATTAAGGATGCAATCAATGCAGGCTAACGACTATCCTTGACAGAGAATGTTATTCTATTCTGTACCAGAGAATAAAAGACAAGGATTTTCTTGAATCTACAGACAGAACACACACAATACAGAGAGAGAATACTGATTACAGAGAAACATTCAAAAAATCTTCTGTCACAAAGAATTCTCAAGAACACTCATCCAAGGAGATCAAGCTTTCTCAAAATCTTCAGATCTCTGTAGTTTTCAAAGTGTTCAGGCCAACATATTTCCAGACTCCAGACACTCAACATTTCAACAACTGTTGAAATCATCTATTGCTGGAGTTCAACCTTTGAAGGCCTATCACCCTCAGCAAAGCTTTTCTTCCTGAAGATCTCAAGGATTCAGGGGGAGCTTTGACATCAATCCACATAGTCTTCTCAGTTGTTTGAGAAAGAGAAGACTTCCATCACTCTCTCACCCCCACTCTGTAAAGGGTTTCTCAAACTCCCTTCAAAAGTTTGAGCTTGGTTTTTGAGCACCTTGTCAAAAGCTAATTGGTGGCAAGACACCTGATCAAAAAATCTGCTTTGGTTTTTGAGCACCTTATCAAAAGCTCATTGGTGCCCAGGACACCTGATCAACTCATCCTGCAGTGGATTCCTACCTAGGGTGGTAGAAGAGTGGATGTACCCAAGTTTGGGGAACCACTATATTTCCTTGTGTCTTCTGGTTTTGCTTGCTTTTATGTTTGTTTCTGGCCTTGATTTTTCCTGTGTTTAGTTTTTGTTTAACCTTGTGCTGTGATTAGATTTATTATTGCTTCCCTGCTCACACATATTACAACAATAGTTGTAAAAAGTTTTTAAAGCACCATATACTCTATTCACCCCCCCCCCCCCCCTCTAGAGTATATCAGATCTAGTTGCACTTTCAATTGGTATCAAAGCGAGGTTGGTTAAACTTACCATACCTGATTGGTTGTACAGGCTAACACCCGAACCCAAAGATCCCAAACTAGATCTGTTCTTCTTTTGTAGTGTATTATTAGATTTTTTTTTGCACAAATCATGGCCCAAAACAAAGATTATGCAAGCACCAGACCTCCCGTGTGCAATCTATCCAAGTTTGCACTCTGGAAAGCAAGGATCAGACTTTACATGAATTCTATTGACGAAGATATCTTTAATTCTGTTTTGACAGTATGTCCAAGACCCCCAGAGAACACAAGCACAAATGTTGTGCGAACTCCATCAGGAACAGATGCTGACATTAAGAGATGGAAGGTAGCTGATGCTAAGGCCATGAACATCCTGGCCCAAACAATGTCAGATGACATATTTCAAAAGGTAGCTGAATGTAATTCAGCCAAGGAAATTTGGGACAAACTCTCATAAATAGTCTCAGGCTCAGCTGATGAGAGAAAGGACAGAAGATCTCATCTCATCTCTCAATATGAGAACTTCAAGAAGGGAGAAACTGAGTCAGTGGGAGACATGTACAACAGACTAAGTCTAATTGTCAGTGAACTAAGGACATTGGACAAAGAGATCTCTCTAACTGAACTTAATGACAAGATCCTAATGTGCTTCCCCAGCACTTGGGATTCAAGAATCTGGCCAATTAAGGATGCCAGAAGTCTGAATGAGATCACCACTGAAGCCTTGTTGGGTAAGCTCAAATCTTATGAGCTACTCATCAAGAATAGAGAGGAAGAACAGAAGGCTGCTTCACCAGCCACAAGGAAAGAGAATACCATAACCTTCAAGGCAACTGAGGATCTGCCTGAAGATAAGGCCACAGGCAATGATGAACTACTCAGCTTGTTGGCCAAAAGATTCTACAAGATGGCCAGAAAGGACTTCAGAAGAAGATCATACAAGGAGCAGGATAAGCCAAGGTATGACAAGTACATTGGTAATAACAAAGACATTATTTGCTTTGGTTGCAGGAAACTAGGGCACATAGTTCCTGACTGTCCAGAGAACAAGAACAAGGACAGAAGGGACAGAAAAGAAAGAAGAAAGGAGAAAGACTCCAAAAGGAATGGAAATGGCAAACCTTCTTCAAGCAAAAATAAGCATACAAGAAAAGGGTTTGTTGCTGAATCCTGGAGTGAGACAGAAGAGGAGTCAGAAGCCTCATCCATCTCCAGTGATGATGAGGATGATGCAGAAGAAAAGGAGTTCTGCATGATGGCAATCAATGCCTCACAGCATAACTCAGAAGAAGAGGAGTCAGAGTCAGACTCAGAGACTCAACCTGAAGAAGATCAGGTAATTAGCTCTTTTGATTTTAGTTCAGAAGATTTTAAATCTGAATTTAAAGCACTGTGTTTAGACCTGCTAAAGTCTGAGAAAGAGATTATCTCTCTCAGAAATCAATTATCTGAACACAATACTCTAAAGTTATAAAACCTCAAACTCTCCCAGGAGTTGGAGTGATGTAGGGAACAGATAGCTTCACTGGAAAGTGAGCTCTCTGAGGCCAAGAAGCTTGAAGAATCTCTCAATGGGAGAAGCATCAAGCTGATGGAAATCACAAGCACAGTGAACTCTAGATTTAACAGTACACTGGGCTTGGGTGCTTCATCTAGCCAACCTATAGTCCTAACAACTCCCATCAAATTCATTTCTGACAAAGGAAAGGGAGTTGTAGAGGTTGCTAGGAAAAATTCTGATCTGCCTCAGAAAACTAAGTCCCAGCAGAAATCATCGAACGGAGATCGCCGATCGCCGAATGAAGATCGACGATCGCCGAACGCAGCTCGACGATCTCAGGCACAATAGTCGAATGCAGATCGACGATCTCAGCCAAAGTCGTCGAACGCAGGTCGACGATCTCATATACCTGACCTCACCCATAGTCGACCGTCGAACGGAGCTCGACGATCTGACCCAAGATCGTCGAACGCAGCTCCAAGATCGTCGAACAGAGGACAGAACTCTGGAAAAAGTTTTCAAAGGCAAATCAAAATTGAATCCTAAGGGTTCTTCATCCCAAATCTTTAACCCTTATACTGAATGGATTATACCTCCAAGGAGATATCATCCTGAAGAATATAAGAGTCAACCTAGGATGTCTTTCATTTCAGAATTTAAAGGCTATCAACCTAGGCCCAAGGTAAACTGGGTTAAAAACAAATGAATTGTCTTATGTGCAGGTGAAGACCTATCCAACATCTAACCAGCAATGGTATTTGGATAGTGGGTGCTCTAAGCACATGACAGGAAACAAGGACAACCTCACATCCTTCAGAGCCAAACTTGGACCCAAAGTTATCTTTGGTGATTCAAACTTTGGACAGACTAAAGGATATGGTGCAGTCCAGATTGGTTCAGTAACTTTCAAGAAGGTAGCTTATGTGGAAGGACTGAAGCACAACCTAATTAGCATCAGTCAGCTGTGTGATGAAGGCTACCAGGTGATCTTCAGCAAAGCCTTATGCAAAATCAATTCAGAGGACAACACAACTGTGTTGACAGGTAAAAGGAAAGGTAACATCTACCTAGTAGATTTTCTTTCAACTGATGTAGATATTTGCTTGTTTAACTCTGTCTGTAAACCAAATGTTTTATGGCATAAGAGATTAGGACACCTAAACCTTAGAACTATTACTAGGCTATCCAAGGACAACCTTGTTAGAGGACTACCTTCTGGCCCCTACAAGAAGGAAGGACTCTGTAGGGCTTGTCAATTAGGCAAGCAAACTAAAAACAGTTTTAAGTCACTTAATAAGAGTGATTCACCTAGGATATTGTATCTGTTACACATGGATCTCTTTGGACCCATCATAGTACAAAGCCTAGGAGGGAAATCCTACACTTTAGTAATTGTAGATGACTTCTCTAGATTCACTTGGGTGTTCTTTCTAAGGAAGAAGTCTGATAACTTTAAGTGTCTGACAGAGTTTCTTAAATGTATACAGATTGAGTTCAATACTCACATTGCCCTGATCAGAAGTGATCATGGGACAGAGTTTGATTCTCTTCTTATGCAAGAGTTCTGTCAGAGTGAATGGATCAGGCACACTTTCTCAGCTCCTAGAACTCCTCAACAAAATGGGGTAGCTGAAAGGAAAAATAGAACTCTTATTGAATCTGCCACTACCTTGTTGTCAGATGCTCATCTACCTCTATCCTTCTGGGCAGAGACATTGAACACCTCCAACTATATGCTGAACAGAAGTCTGATACATAAACTAAAGGGAAAGACTCCCTATGAATTACTCAAAGGGAAGAAACCTAAAGTTGACTATTTTAGAGTCTTTGGTTGTATTTGCTATATTCATAATAATGACAAGAAATATCTAACAAAATTTCACGCCAAAGCTGATGAAGGAGTATTTCTGGGATACTCCATAATCAGCAAGGCCTATAGGGTCTATAATAAATCATCTTTGAAAATTGAGGAATCTGTTCACATTTCCTTTGATGAAACTAACATGTCCTTCAAGGAGAAGATTTCTTCTACCATAGAACCTTTGCAGGAACATTCTCTAGTTGAAGATATGAACAAGTTACAGGTTGCTCAAGAGGATGAAAGCAGTGAAGATGAAAGGAATGCTCAACACATTGAAGCACAACCTGAAGAGCCAGTTGTTGTACCACAAGAGGAAACAACAACACAGGTTGGTGAACAATCAACACCCCCTGTTGATTTAGTAACATCAAGAGACCATCCAATTTCCCAAATAATTGGAGAAATCTAAGCTGGTGTGCAAACCAGAAATCAGGTCAACCAAAACCTGTTGCACACCTGCTTCCTACCTCAAATTGAACCTCAGTTCATTCAAGATGCAGAGCAAGATCCACACTGGATCATTGTAATGCAAGAGGAGTTGCATCAATTTGAGAGAAATAAAGTATGGGAACTAGTGCCAAAGCCTAAGGATCATTCCATTGTTGGAACAAAATGGGTATTCAGAAACAAACTGGATGATCAAGGAGTAATTATAAGGAATAAGGCAAGGCTAGTTGCTCAGGGATATTCTCAAGAAGAAGGAATCGACTACGACCAGACTTTTGCACCTGTTGCAAGATTAGAAGCCATCAGAATATTTCTAGATTATGCAGCCCACAAAGGCTTCAAAGTATATCAGATGGATGTCAAGAGTGCTTTCTTAAATGGAGACATCAAAGAGGAAGTTTATGTCAGACAACCTCCAGGTTTTATCTCTCCAACTTATCCTGATTATGTTTTTAGATTAAATAAAGCATTATATGATCTCAAGCAAGCTCCTAGAGTATGGTATGAGACCTTAGCATGCTTTCTCTTGGAAAATGTTTTATAAGGGGTAGAGTAGACCAAACTCTTTTTATTAGAACCCATAAGTCCCATACCCTACTAGTATAAATTTATGTAGACGATATCATTTTTGGTTCTACTGACTCAAAATTGTGCAGAAGGTTTTCTAACCTGATGCATTCTAAATTTGAGATGAGTAGCATGGGTGAGCTATCCTTCTTCCTAGGATTGCAAGTCAAGAAACATGCTGAAGGCATCTTCATTTCTCAAACCAAGTATGCAAATGAATTGGTTAAGAAATTTGGTATGTCTGAGGCATCTTATATGAAAACACCCATGCCTACTAATGATGTATTGGATGCTGATGAACATGGGAAACCTGTTGATCAGACAATATATAGAGCAATGATTGGCTCTTTACTGTACCTTACAGCTAGTAGACCAGATATAATGTTTGCTACATGTATATGTGCTAGGTTCCAAGTAAGCCCTAGACAGTCACACCTAACTTTAGTAAAGAGGATTCTCAGGTATGTTAAAAGTTGTCCAAATCTAGGTCTCTGGTATCCAAAAGATTCAGCATTTGATTTAACTGGATTCTCAGATGCTGGTTTTGCTGGTTGCAGAATTGACAGGAAAAGCACCAGTGGAACTTATCAGTTCCTTGGTGACAGACTTGTCTCTTGGTTTTGCAAGAAACAAACATCTGTGTCAACTTCAACTGCTGAAGCATAATATATGGCTGCAGGCAGTTGTTGTTCACAAATCTTGTGGATCCAAAACCAACTCCTAGACTATGGCTACAACTTAGAGAAGTCTAAAATCTTTTGTGACAACACAAGTGCTATTTCCATAGCTCAAAATCCAGTCCTCCATAGTAGGACAAAACACATAGAGATTAGACATCACTTCTTAAGGGATAATGTTGAAAAGAATAAAATTGAATTACAATATATCCCAACTGATTTCCAAAGGGAAGATATTTTCACCAAGCCTTTGGATGAAAAGAAACACACCTTCTTCCTAAATCAGTTAGGAATGTTAGATGGAGGAAGCCTTAAATAATATCTAAGATTTTGAAAGCTTAAAATTTGACCAAGACTAGGCAAACATTCTGATTTTTCTTAGTGTCTAGAATTTTTTTTTTCTTTTCTGATCTCTGAACTGCGCTCGACGATTTGCCCTAAGATCGTCGAACGGAGATCGACGATTTCCAAAAATCGTCGAACTGAGTTCAGTGCCTCTCAGATAGTATGAACTATCCCTTCCGGTCAACAATCGTCGAACGGCGCTCGACGATTTTGTTCTCTGAACGATCGTCGAACGGAGCTCGACGCTCTCCAATATCGTCGAACGGAGATCGACGATGTTGAAGTCTCTTCAGATTCCTTTAGAAGCCTCGATCGTCGAACTGAGTTCAACGATCTTTCCAATTCTGCGTCGAACCCTAATATAAAACTCTTTTTTCGTCGCCGTTCTCATTTGCGCTTTCAATTTCTCTGCAAGAATCTTCTTTCCCTCCAAACAGTTCTACTCTTGGTCATTTTGTTTGTTGCGTTTTGCAGGTACAATGGCTGTGTCAGTGGCTGTTCTTGCTGCCATGAAGTTCGATGCCGGATTTGACATTGATCTGGAATCCTTCAGCACCACTAACCAGGTTTTTCAAGACATACTGGGCTTGTTCACGGATCAGAATCTGACAGCATTAATGACCACCAGGATCAAGTTGGCTTCTGATGAAATCAAGGAGTGGGTTTATACTGCTCATAATCAAGATAACAGCACTATAGTTGGGTCAATAGCTGGAAATCAGGTACCCTTGACCCCCACAATTTTAACAGAAGTTTTTGGATTGAGAAATGGAGAAGACTCTGCTGAATTATCTGGAGATGAGTTTTCTGAACTGCTTGCCAGAATGGGTCATCCAGAGGGAAACCCTAGCAAGCTCTTCAAGAGGAATCTGTCTGTTGAATATCGGTTCCTGGCAGATGTGGTAGGGAAAGTGCTGCTGGCAAAGCACTCTGCCCATGATACTATATCAAGATACCAGCTCTGCCTCATGGGAGCTCTTGTGGACAAGAAGAATCTGTATTGGGGAGAGATTTTCTTTGACCTCATCAAAAAGAAAATAAACAAAAGTTTTGTTAATTTTGGAAGAATTATTGGAGTTTTCCTGCAACACATGTGCCCTGCCTTGCTGGTCTCCTCTGGAGTTCATATCAATGCCTCCAAGAGACTGACCTGTGCCCTCTTTGGAAAGTGGGACAGGCAAATAAGCAAGCCTAGCAGGCCCTCCTCCAGTGCCCCTTCAGGCACAAGGACTCAAAGAGTCACTCCTCCACAGGTCTCTGCCCCTGCAGACGACCTGGCTGCTGCTGCTGCTGCTTCTCCTCCTCCTCCTCCAATTCCATCCCTTCCCTTACCATCCACCATTCCATCTCCCTCCACCATCACCATATCTAGCCCATCTCCAACATCAACTCCATCTCCAGAACCCATTCTACCTCCACCAGCAGAACAATTCCACCCACTGTTCTCCTACCCTCCACCTGATGTCACCTCCTCACCATCCATTCCATCCTCCACCCTACTGGATGATTCCTTTATGGATGATTCCCCATCATCTCCTCCTGAGTTACCTTCCTCCTCCACTTCATTCCAAGACCTCCTCCACCACATCATAGACCAGCCAACATTCACTCCATCCATATCAATTCCCCTGTCCTCCATATCCACCCTCCCAACACCTGAGCCATCCCTTCCACAATTCTCCAGCCTTCCACTTCCAGAACCCTCAGCTGCTTCCATACCTTCTACCTCTGCTCCAGCTCTTGAGCAAGTAGACCTCTCATCCCTAGCTGACAGACTGTATGAGTTACTTGCCCCCAGGCTAACTCTGCTGTTGGAGACCTCTTTGGCTCCACTCCACCTGTCAGTGGCAGCCCTTTCTGCCAGGCTCTCTTCCCTCTTCCCTCAGGCAGCACCTACAGCAGTGTGCCTTGATCCAGATGTATCTGCATCTAGGCAGGGGAGATGCCATATGAAGAAAGCCTTCATGCTGTTGCTGCTGCTGTTTCTGTAACTGCTGCTCCTCCTCTTGCTGCTGCTGCTGTGCCTCCTACTGCAGTTCTTGCAATAGACCTCAGGTCTTTGCTATCTGTTTTTGATTCTGCCTACTTTAGCTGTCTGCCAGAGGTCCATGCTGTCCAGCCTCCAGAAGACTTATCCAAGGAACTTGTGCCTTTTCTGGCTGTGACTCTAGCATCCTCTCTTCCTTTGTAAATTCAGTCATTGCTGTTGCTTTTGAAGAAAGGACTGATTTTGCTTCTGAGATTACTGATACTGCTGCTGAAGTTCCTACTGTTTCTGCTCATCCATCCTCCAAGGACATTCTGATGTCAGAGGCCACTGTATTTGAGCCTTCTGCAGTCCTTGATGTTTTTCCTTCTGCCTCTATTGCTGTTAATGAAGTTTCTGCTGATGTCAGTGAGACAGTTTGTAAGACTCCCCCCTCCCGGATCCCAAAACACGGCACGAAGAGGGAGTCTTATGCCCGGAACAGCCGCCTTGCGGTAGCATTAGCACACGGGCTAACCTGTACCACAAGACGTCTATTCCGCCGGCTACAACAATATCAATAATTCATGCCAACCCAACCAATAAATAAGCAAGAGAAGTCAAATCCACACTAAGTTATGATGTCCAAATACAACAATAAAGAGAAGCTAAAACATGCTTCTACAATATATCAGAGTACAGCTAAACAATGCCCAAACAGGCTACATCAGAGTAAGCAAAACACTAACATCGGTAACAGACGGTATCGACGGCACCGTCACGTCAGGCCCTGTCGTCCTGGCCTGGCTGTCCTGCTGCGTAGTCTGCGGCTGCTCTACCTGCGGCGTGACCTCCTAAAAAGGAAGACGTAGCAACCGTTAGTCGAAACGACTAAGTGGTTTCACATCCGCTCCCCCGGAGACTCCTCGGCACCGGGCGGAGAAAGAGAAACAAGGGCACAATATATATCAGTAAGTATAAAAGTACAATCAGGTGACAAGGTACATGAGTATCAATGTATAACTAGCAGTTCTACAAAAGCTATCAATATGTAAACTAACAATTCTACAAGAGCCATCAAGGTATAATAACAAGTGTAAGAAAGCTTCAGCAGGAAAGTAACTTAACTTATAAGAATGCCCATACAAACTTATAAGTTAAGGATCGGGTTACATAAAGTAACTCATCGTATAAGAGTGCCCATACAAACTTATACGATGAGGATCTTGTTGTGCAATGATATGAAATGCTATGAATGCTATGCAATGACTCACCCATGCACACCCATGCAATTGCTATGTCGACACAGACTGTAGTTCCCACTTTTCGAGCAGGTAGCTAACCTCTCAGGCATCAGCCGCCGTGGCCAGGCGGTGACAGTAGAACGGGCACTTCTACTACTAGGCGGGTATCACAGTACTTCACCTAGGCCTCCGTACACCTCAACGCTAAGAACACAACAGCGGAGCCCATGCGTACTATGGCCCAGCGGGGTCTTGGGTAGATGTGCACCAAGAACACAGCCCGAACTGGCCTTGCGTGACCCGGAAGGGGCCTCGGAAGAAAGCACGAGGACACAGCCCAACCGTTCACATGGCCGGAGGGTCCTCGGGACGTGAACACCGAGGACACAGCCCAAACCGACCAAGTCTAACTGTCAACTCCCGTCGGTGTGACGACTGGCGAGCTCGTAGACCTGCCACACTATCCTTAACCCGGGATTACGACACCGCGTGTCGACTCACACCACATGCAAACACCATATCAACACAACATGGAAGGGGCCTCGGAAGTAAACACGAGGGCACAGCCCAACCATCCATCCGCACCCTATCTCAACACAACCAAAACAAGTGGCGGTCAACACCGCACTTACGAACTTACACAATACTACCCGTAGGGAGACAACGCTCTAAGTATTGGTCCACTAGACTCATTTCATTAGTCAAACATATCCATGGCCATGGTCTATTCATCTATATGACTTCCCAAATGATGACAATGTAAAGTAACGTAATGCGCATATAAGATCTATCACATCATCCTTTTTAGTAATATCATAACTTAAACATGAAGTGTACCATATTCAATCTTTCAATTCCTACCAGTTCAATTCTTTTAAACAAGTTTGTTTCACAATTTGGTAATATGAAATATGATTAATAAGATACTTCAATCACACAACAAATGATTAATCATAAGGGTTCATCCAAGGCAAGTATCTTGCATTAATAATTTCACCGAAACAAAATCCATTTTTCCATTAAGCCCAGAATTTAGGCGCAGGTTGAATCTGGTCAGCAACTTCGACCGGAGATTCCCGAGGCTACAGGAATCCGGTGAAGTCGTGTAACCCCTCGATGGAAAGGTATTTCCATGGACTACCTCTTTCATATTCAGAGCTCAACCCAGATTTGACATTATCCTACTTGAAATCGGACTTGAAGTCCGCTGCGTACAGAACACAGTTTCTGCATGCAGGATTTGTAAAACCCCATTTTCGTTTAGACTTTCCCGTGGCTACAGACATCACCTGAAGTCGTGCAACCACTCGTTGGAAAGGTATTTCCAAGGGCTTCAACTTTCGTGTTTAGCCGAAAGCCCAGATCTGGCCTTATCCATAGTAAAATGGCCTAGAAGATCGCTGCGCGCGAATACAGATTCTGCGCGCATCTTAAAGGAAAATGAACGGCATAGGTTCGTCTTCCTCCTCAAGCGATCGTTTCTAAATTTTCCAGAAATATTCTCCTCCCTTATTCAACCTCAAAGGCCATAAACTCCTCACGAGACCATCCACCCATCGTCATATTGAAGATAAGGGGAAGGGTTGAAGAGATCTAAAGTCTAGAACAAAAGTTCTAACATGGCCTAACCTAGAGATCTTCTCCTCTCCATCAAGACTCTCTTGAGTCGATGTCTCTCCTAAGGCATAACTATAGATCTAGCACCAAGGGAGAGGGTAGGAAACTCACGTTGGCTCCAGCGGTACCACCATTTCTCGCCATGGATCGCGTAGTTCTCCTCGGCGGCATCTTCTCTTTCACGGCGATGGCGGATCTCCTTCGGTAGGACTTGCTCCTGCAGTTTTCCCTCTCACAGGAGTTCTCACTGGAAATAGGGGATGAAAAGAGCATGAAAACGGCTAGGGTTTTCTGTCCCTTATATAAATAAAATATGACACGGGTAGGGACACGGCCGTGTCCGTACCCGTGTCCCGCTTCCGCGAAACGGCCGTGGCGGTTTCCATGTCGATTTAATGCTTGACACGGGTAGGGACACGCCCGTGTCCCAACCCGTGTTCACATGACACGGCTGTGTGCCTGGCCGTGTCATTGGCCGTGTACTTCTCGGGTTGCATCTCGACACTTCTCGTCGAGCTCAACTCGACGCACACGGGTAGGGACACGGCCGTGTCACTACCCGTGTCCCTTGGTGTCGACACAGCTCGACGATCTCGACACGGGCGTCGAGCTCAACTCGACGCACACGGGTAGGCACACGGCCGTGTCCCTACCCGTGTCCCTAGGTGTCGACACAGCTCGACGATCTCGACACGGGTCGTCGAGCTCAACTCGACGCACACGGGTAGGCACACGGCCGTGTCCCTACCCGTGTCCCTAGGTGTCGACACAGCTCGACGATCTCGACACGGGTCGTCGAGCTCAACTCGACGCACACGGGTAGGCACACGGCCGTGTCCCTACCCGTGTCACTTCCTTTTTACACTGATTCTCCACTTCTCCACAAGTGCAGTCCAATTCCCTGCACTCTCAGGACTCAAGTCAACCCTCCTGACTCAAAACACACACACTAGGGGCCTAGAGCGATTCGGGACGTTACAAATCCTATAAACAAAATAAAAGATTTCGTCCCCGAAATCAGGCTTAGGTTGTGGGGAGAAGTGTATAACAGGAAATTTAACATATGCTTTTAAATAAAATTACCTTGAGCAAACAACTCCGGGTAGCGTTGCCGCATTAAATCCATTGGCTCCCAAGTGTACTCCTCCTTCCCATGATTCATCCATTGCACCTTCACTAAGGGAACACTTTTGCGGCGTAATGTTCTTGTCTCGCTGTCAACAATTCATACCGGCTCTAGTCGCACAGTCCTATCTGATGCCACCGCACCATCAGTAGTGGGAATATACTGGTCGGGCCGCAACAGTGCTTTTCGAAGCGACGACACATGGAACACGTCGTGAAGATTTTCCAGTTCCGGTGGTAACTCCAACCGATAGGCCAACGGGCCAATCCTTTCCAATATAGTATAAGGCTCAACATACCTCGGGCTGAGCTTTTTCACTCCACGCACCCGCGAAACTCCATGCATCGGCCGAATCTTAAGGAACACTTTTTCGCCCACTTGGAACTCCACCATCCGGTGCTTTTTATTGTAATACTTCGCCTGTCGACTTTGAGCCTCCAACATGCGATCCCGTATCAATCTGACCGCCGCATCAGTATCATCTATGTATTCGTTTCCCAATGCCTTCGGATCTTCATCTTGTACCCAAGACAAGGGAGTCCTGCACCTTCTTCCATAAAGGGCTTCATGGGGCGCCATGCCGATGCTCGCCTGATGGCTATTATTATAGGAGAATTCCACTAGTGGCAAGAGCCTTTCCCATGGCTCTCCTCTGTCCAACACACATAACCTCAATAAATCCTCTAGTGTTCTGATGGTCCGCTCTGACTGCCCGTCCGTCTGTGGATGAAATGCGGTACTAAAGGTTAGGCGTGAGCCCAAATACGCCTGTACCGCCTTCCACTCATTGGATGTAAACCGACCATCCCGATCTGAAACAATTGTCTTGGGCACGCCATGATACCGTACAAATTGCTCCACAAAAAGGCGTACCAAAGCATCCACGTGTGCTTCCTTCTTCATTGGAATGAACCGGGCCACCTTTGTCAGTCGATCCACAATAACCCATACTGAATCATTCCCGGAGCGGGAACGAGGTAACCCATGAACAAAGTCCATGGAGATATCCTCGAACTTCCATTCGGGGATGGGCAATGACTGCAACAAACCACCGGGACTCCTGCATTCAGCCTTCACTCTTTGGCAAGCTTCGCAATGTGTAACATAGTAGCGGACATCCTTCTTCATTCCCGGCCAACACATGGTCTTCCGCAGTCCGGCGTACATCTTAGCAATACCCGGATGCACTGAATATTGAGAGGAATGCGCCTCTCTCAATATATCTTCCCGAATTTTGCCGCCCTTGGGAATACAGAGTCGGCCACGAAAATAAATGAGGCCGTCTTTGAGTATGTACTCATCGGTGGTCCCATCTTCAATTGCCTTGATTGCCGGGCCAAGGCCGCATCCATTCCTTGCTCCACCCGAATCCGGTCTCGGATATCACAAACTATGCTCATGTTGGCCAAATACTCCGCATACTCTGCCGAAGGATCCTTGAATACTAGAGTAATTTCCATCTCCTCGATCATCCGAGCCAACTCCATGCTCATCAGCCGAGACTCTGGGCTAGAGCCTGGCACTTTTCTACTTAAGGCATCGGCTACCGAGTTCGCTTTCCCGGGGTGGTAGTTCATGGTGAACTCGTAGTCGCATAGAAATTCCAACCACCGTCGTTGCCTCAGGTTCAACTCCTTCTGAGTGTGAACATACTTCAAGTTTTTGTGATCGGAAAAGATCTCGCAGTGCACGCCATATAAATAATGCCTCCAGACTTTCAAAGCGAACACCACTGCTCCCAACTCCAAATCATGAACCGGGTAATTGATTTCATGTTTCTTTAACTGCCTTGAAGCATAAGCGATCACATGCCCGTGCTGCATCAGCACCGCTCCCATCCCTTGATATGATGCGTCTGTGTAAACTTGGAATCCTTCCTTCCCAGACGGAAGTGCAAGGATGGGGACGGAGGTAAGCCTATCTTTCAGCTCTTGAAATGCCGCTTCACATTGAGGTGTCCACTCAAATGGCACTCCCTTCTTCGTCAAGGAGGTAAGAGGAAGGGCAATCTTGGAGAATCCTTTCACGAACTTGCGGTAGTACCCAGCAAGTCCAAGAAAGCTTCGTACATCAGCCGCCGACTTCAAGGGCGACCACTCCTTCACGGCTCGCACCTTCGCTGGATCCACCGCTAATCCTGCTCCACTGATCACATGCCCCAAGAAGGCTACTTCCTTAAGCCAGAATTCACACTTGCTAAACTTGGCATACAAGGCATGCTCCTTCAATTTCTTCAAAACCAAGGTCAGGTGCTCGACATGCTCCTCCTCCGTCTTTGAGTAGACCAAGATGTCGTCGATGAAAACAATGACGAAGATGTCCAAATACGGTTCAAACACCTTGTTCATCAAGCTCATGAAGGCCGAAGGGGCATTTGTGAGCCCAAACGGCATTACTGTGAACTCATACAAACCATATCTCGAACTGAAGGCCGTTTTCTGGATGTCCCCTTCTTGTATCCTCAACTGATAGTATCCGGAGCGCAAATCCAATTTAGAAAACCAATGTGCTCCCACTAGTTGATCGAACAACTCATCGATCCGCGGTAGTGGGTAAGTGTTCCGCACCGTCAATCGATTGAGTTCCCGATAATCTATGCACAATCGCAGTGTTCCATCCTTCTTCTTCACGAACAGCACAGGGGCTCCCCATGGTGATGAACTGGGGCGAACGAACCCTGAATCCACCAGTTCCTGCAATTGAACTCTAAACTCCGCGAGTTCTTTCGGAGCCATTCTGTACGGAGCCTTGGATACAGGCTTGGCACCTGGTACTAGATTGATCTGGAAGTCAACCTCTCTATGCGGAGGTAATCCTGGTAGCTTCTCAGGAAATACATCAGGAAAATCCCGCACTACCCGTACATCCTTTAATTCCAACGCTGCTTCCTTCAACTCGAACCAGATCATGAAGACCTCATCCCCCTTCATATGAGCCTTTACAGCCTGAATAGAAGATAATATCATACGTGGCGCGAAGCCAATACCTTGGAAGATGACGTCAGAGTCTCCATGCCTCAAATAGATCCGCTTCTCCGCGCAGTCGATCCTCGCGAAGTGCCAGTCCAGCCATGCCATGCCCAAAATGATGTCAAACTCCGGCATCCTCAGAACCGTGGCCGGCGTATCAAAGGCCTTCCCATCAATAAATAACTCCAACTCGCACTTGGCGGTTGCGATCATCTCCGAGCCGTCCGGAAGGCGTACACGTCGGGCTATGCCAGTGAAGTACTGTACATCCCCATGTCTTTTATGAAATCCTCGGACACAAAGGAGTGTGAGGCACCGGTATCGAACAGCGCATAGGCTGTCTTCCCGCCAATAATCACGGTGCCTAAGTACCAACAACCAAAACTTATTGCTAGTGGCTAGTAAGTTCTAATCAATTCAAGTTAGACCATGCAAATATGTAAATAAATTAAATCATACCTGCAATCACATCTTGTGGGTTCCGTTCCTGCGCCATGTCAAGCGCATACACCTGATCCCGGGCTGGTCCGGGGTTTCCTCTTGGCGGTCCTCGTCCTCGACCGCGCATATATCCTCGCCCTCGTGGAGCTGCTGGAGGGAGAGCAGGAGGGAGAGCAGGAGGGAGAGCAGGAGGGGCGTTCCCATATAGTTGCGGGCAAAAACGCCGGATGTGGCCCGGCTGGTTGCATTCGAAGCACACCAGACCACGCCGCCCTTCCGGTTGTTGGAATCGCTGAGGCTGTGGGGGTGGAGGCAACGCAGGCGGCTGCGGAACTGGATGCTCCACCCTATAGTTTCGGTGGACACGCCCTCCACCTCTTTGATAACCTCTTCCTCCTCTGAAGTCCCGTCTCCTTCTATTACTTGGGCCGGCTTCCATCACGTCCTCCGCAGGCCTCTTGCTACATCCCATGTGGTCTGCCTCCAATCTTTTCGTCATATCAATGATCTCCGCCAAGCTACCATCCGCTATAAACAAAAGGGACTGCCTTAGGGGATCTCGCAGCCCTTTATAGAAGCGCTTGGCATAACCTCTGTCATCCAACTCATAAGAATCTGCAAACCTTGCGAGATGCTGGAATTCCCGCTGGTATTCTGTAACCGACTTTGATCCCTGCTTTAGTAGAAGGAACCTCTGCTCAAGCTCATCTCGGGCCGAAGTAGGGATAAAGTGCTCCAAGAAAACACCCGAGAATTCATTCCAACTTATCTCCGTGTAGATCCGGCCTTGGAAGGTAGAGCCCATGAGGGACTTCCACCACCTCTTCCCATGTAAGTCCAAGACGGACACTGCCAATGTCACTGCCATGTTGGCTGGGCAACGGATACCGGCCAACAACTCATGTATCGTGTCTAGCCATTCCTCTGTACGTACGGCTGACTCCGTCCCAAGGTAGACGGGAGGGGAGAGAGCCCGGAAGGTGCTCAGCCAGTTGGAGCTCGGGGCCTGTTGTTGCACCGGAGCCTGCTGAGCCTTAAAAGCATCCAGAATGGCGGTGAGCGTCTGCCCCAACTCAGACTGTTGGAACTGAGTGGGTATGGGAGGGGTAAGAGTACCCCCCATCGGCTCAACATGCAGTGGAACCTACACATACACGACAAATTTGTGGTCAGGTTGGCTAAACTTAAGGTCAAAATTGGACAACTTAATGTGAATTACATATGGGCACACCACTGCTTCCGCTAAGTCAGTTTGTCCCCAAACTGACTAACCAAACGGGGGTGGCACCATTGTTGAATGACTTCTTAGTTGAGGATCGTGGCAAACTGATACCATTTGTAAGACTCCCCCCTCCCGGATCCCAAAACACGGCACGAAGAGGGAGTCTTATGCCCGGAACAGCCGCCTTGCGGTAGCATTAGCACACGGGCTAACCTGTACCACAAGACGTCTATTCCGCCGGCTACAACAATATCAATAATTCATGCCAACCCAACCAATAAATAAGCAAGAGAAGTCAAATCCACACTAAGTTATGATGTCCAAATACAACAATAAAGAGAAGCTAAAACATGCTTCTACAATATATCAGAGTACAGCTAAACAATGCCCAAACGGGCTACATCAGAGTAATCAAAACACTAACATCGGTAACAGACGGTATCGACGGCACCGTCACGTCAGGCCCTGTCGTCCTGGCCTGGCTGTCCTGCTGCGTAGTCTGCGGCTGCTCTACCTGCGGCGTGACCTCCTAAAAAGGAAGACGTAGCAACCGTTAGTCGAAACGACTAAGTGGTTTCACATCCGCTCCCCCGGCGACTCCTCGGCACCGGGCAGAGAAAGAGAAACAAGGGCACAATATATATCAGTAAGTATAAAAGTACAATCAGGTGACAAGGTACATGAGTATCAATGTATAACTAGCAGTTCTACAAAAGCTATCAATATGTAAACTAACAATTCTACAAGAGCCATCAAGGTATAATAACAAGTGTAAGAAAGCTTCAGCAGGAAAGTAACTTAACTTATAAGAATGCCCATACAAACTTATAAGTTAAGGATCGGGTTACATAAAGTAACTCATCGTATAAGAGTGCCCATACAAACTTATACGATGAGGATCTTGTTGTGCAATGATATGAAATGCTATGAATGCTATGCAATGACTCACCCATGCACACCCATGCAATTGCTATGTCGACACAGACTGTAGTTCCCACTTTTCGAGCAGGTAGCTAACCTCTCAGGCATCAGCCGCCGTGGCCAGGCGGTGACAGTAGAACGGGCACTTCTACTACTAGGCGGGTATCACACTACTTCACCTAGGACTCCGTACACCTCAACGCTAAGAACACAACAGCGGAGCCCATGCGTACTATGGCCCAGCGGGGTCTTGGGTAGATGTGCACCAAGAACACAGCCCGAACTGGCCTTGCGTGACCCGGAAGGGGCCTCGGAAGAAAGCACGAGGACACAGCCCAACCGTTCACATGGCCGGAGGGGCCTCGGGACGTGAACACCGAGGACACAGCCCAAACCGACCAAGTCTAACTGTCAACTCCCGTCGGTGTGACGACTGGCGAGCCCGTAGACCTGCCACACTATCCTTAACCCGGGATTACGACACCGCGTGTCGACTCACACCACATGCAAACACCATATCAACACAACATGGAAGGGGCCTCGGAAGTAAACACGAGGGCACAGCCCAACCATCCATCCGCACCCTATCTCAACACAACCAAAACAAGTGGCGGTCAACACCGCACTTACGAACTTACA
This sequence comes from Platanthera guangdongensis, assembly GCA_039583875.1. Classification (NCBI taxonomy): domain Eukaryota; kingdom Viridiplantae; phylum Streptophyta; class Magnoliopsida; order Asparagales; family Orchidaceae; genus Platanthera; species Platanthera guangdongensis. The sequence continues at coordinate 228,098,922 of CM077153.1, read as the reverse complement.
CAATTCTACCCGTAGGGAGACAACGCTCTAAGTATTGGTCCACTAGACTCATTTCATTAGTCAAACATATCCATGGCCATGGTCTATTCATCTATATGACTTCCCAAATGATGACAATGTAAAGTAACGTAATGCGCATATAAGATCTATCACATCATCCTTTTTAGTAATATCATAACTTAAACATGAAGTGTACCATATTCAATCTTTCAATTCCTACCAGTTCAATTCTTTTAAACAAGTTTGTTTCACAATTTGGTAATATGAAATATGATTAATAAGATACTTCAATCACACAACAAATGATTAATCATAAGGGTTCATCCAAGGCAAGTATCTTGCATTAATAATTTCACCGAAACAAAATCCATTTTTCCATTAAGCCCAGAATTTAGGCGCAGGTTGAATCTGGTCAGCAACTTCGACCGGAGATTCCCGAGGCTACAGGAATCCGGTGAAGTTGTGTAACCCCTCGATGGAAAGGTATTTCCATGGACTACCTCTTTCATATTCAGAGCTCAACCCAGATTTGACATTATCCTACTTGAAATCGGACTTGAAGTCCGCTGCGTACAGAACACAGTTTCTGCATGCAGGATTTGTAAAACCCCATTTTCGTTTAGACTTTCCCGTGGCTACAGACATCACCTGAAGTCGTGCAACCACTCGTTGGAAAGGTATTTCCAAGAGCTTCAACTTTCGTGTTTAGCCGAAAGCCCAGATCTGGCCTTATCCATAGGGAAAATGGCCTAGAAGATCGCTGCGCGCAGAATACAGATTCTGCGCGCATCTTAAAGGAAAATGAACGGCATAGGTTCGTCTTCCTCCTCAAGCGATCGTTTCTAAATTTTCCAGAAATATTCTCCTCCCTTATTCAACCTCAAAGGCCATAAACTCCTCACGAGACCATCCACCCATCGTCATATTGAAGATAAGGGGAAGGGTTGAAGAGATCTAAAGTCTAGAACACAAGTTCTAACATGGCCTAACCTAGAGATCTTCTCCTCTCCATCAAGACTCTCTTGAGTCGATGTCTCTCCTAAGGCATAACTATAGATCTAGCACCAAGGGAGAGGGTAGGAAACTCACGTTGGCTCCAGCGGTACCACCATTTCTCGCCATGGATCGCGTAGTTCTCCTCGGCGGCATCTTCTCTTTCACGGCGATGGCGGATCTCCTTCGGTAGGACTTGCTCCTGCAGTTTTCCCTCTCACAGGAGTTCTCACTAGAAATAGGGGATGAAAAGAGCATGAAAACGGCTAGGGTTTTCTGTCCCTTATATAAATAAAATATGACACGGGTAGGGACACGGCCGTGTCCGTACCCGTGTCCCGCTTCCGCGAAACGGCCGTGGCGGTTTCCATGTCGATTCAATGCTTGACACGGGTAGGGACACGCCCGTGTCCCAACCCGTGTTCACATGACACGGCCGTGTGCCTGGCCGTGTCATTGGTCGTGTACTTCTCGGGTTGCATCTCGACACTTCTCGTCGAGCTCAACTCGACGCACACGGGTAGGGACACGGTCGTGTCACTACCCGTGTCCCTTGGTGTCGACACAGCTCGACGATCTCGACACGGGCGTCGATCTCAACTCGACGCACACGGGTAGGCACACGGCCGTGTCCCTACCCGTGTCCCTAGGTGTCGACACAGCTCGACGATCTCGACACGGGTCGTCGAGCTCAACTCGACGCACACGGGTAGGCACACGGCCGTGTCCCTACCCGTGTCCCTAGGTGTCGACACAGCTCGACGATCTCGACACGGGTCGTCGAGCTCAACTCGACGCACACGGGTAGGCACACGGCCGTGTCCCTACCCGTGTCACTTCCTTTTTACACTGATTCTCCACTTCTCCACAAGTGCAGTCCAATTCCCTGCACTCTCAGGACTCAAGTCAACCCTCCTGACTCAAAACACACCACACTAGGGGCCTAGAGCGATTCGGGACGTTACACAGTTGCTCTTGTTGTCACCTGTCCAGAGTCTGCTGCTGCTGCTGTTACTGCCTCACCCTCTCCATCTGCTGCTGCTGTTTCAACTTGTGCCTCATCTGCTTCTGAACAACTTAAGAAGGATTTAATGAAGAAAATAGATGCTCTATATGATGATCAGAGTTCTGAATCTGATGAATTTAAAACAGACTCTGATGATTCTTCTGCTACCATTGTCAGGAAAAGGAAGGCAAGGAGCAAGGCAATGAAAAGGGTACCTCCTGCTAAAGTCAAAAACAATAATGATATCCCTTATTATATTCTACATGATTGCCCAATCACTGAACACTGGATGCAGTATTCCAAGATCCAGCTGAAAGCCATGAAGAAAAAGAGAAAATATGAGAAGGGTTCATCCCAAATTCAGCACTCTCATCCTCCTCCACCACCTCCTCCTGATGCAGGTGCAGGTGGAAGCTCTGCAAGTCAACCCCCAGCCAGAAGTCAGGCTCCCTATCAACCTCATGCCAGATCTTACCACAGGGAAAGCCAATCCAGGGGCTCTTATTCTAGGAGAGGAGGATACAGGGCAATCAGAGAGATATGCAAGTATATTCTAAAGGGTACTCCAGGCAGCACCCATATTCTAGGGGAGGACATAGTTCTTCTGATACAACTTCAGGTCCTTTCCCTTACAAGTTGAAAGAGACTGTGTCTGCCAGGCCTCCTCAAGACAATCCTTCCAACAGGTATGAGCCACATGTACCTTTTGAGGACCCTGAAAATAATCCATCTGCTTGGACTGCCAGGATGAAGGAATTGGCTGCACTGGATCAGATTAAGAAAGCCAGAGAACAAGGAATAGATTCTTCCAACATTTCTACAATGTCTGAGCAAAGACAGAAAGAATTAGAGAAATATGCTTCCAGAAAATTCTTTGATGCTGAGAGATACATGGAATTACATCCTGCAGCTGTGGTTCCCAGGCCTACAAAGAAAACTTATTTGGGTGCAGCAGATGACACCAGGTCCAACAAAGAAGCCCTCAATCCAAACAGAGAAATTAAACTTGTCAAACGCAAAGAGAAGAAATGATATTATAAGGTGACATTTTCTGTGATTTCTGATTGATATCTGGATGAGATATATCTCTGTGTTTCTGCTTGTCTAGCTATTGTTTTTCTACTTTAATACCTATATGTTGTTATTTAAGTTTTTCCAAAGTCCGTAAATAGTAATCCTAACCCAAATAGGGGGAGATTGTTGGAACACCCTATTACTAATTGGGTCAGGATCACTATGTCTCTAGGAACCTTTGCTTGACCTCCTGTATAGCTTAATAGGTCAATTAGAATTGAGTCCAAGGGTTAGAAGTCTAGATTTGGAAGCTGCCCTGAAAGACCAGGATTCTCTGTCTGAAGACCAAGTCATATCGTCGAGCTCAGCACGACGATTCTCGAACTCCGTTCGACGATCGCTGAGCTCAACTTCGACAGATCGTCGAACTCCATTCGACGATCGCTGAGCTCAACTCCATAATATCGTCGAACTCCATTCGACGATCGCTGAGCTCAGGTCGACGATTTTGACTCTGCTTTGGATCCTTATCTCTGAGCTCAGTTCGACGATCTTTGAGCTCAGATCGATGATATTTTGCTGCTGTATGTTTCCAGATCGCTGAGCTCAGCTCGACGATAGCAGAGCTCAGTTCGAAGATTTCAGATAACTTCCAGAATTCAAATTCAAAATCAGTTAGGAGTTATTCTGCAATTAATTCAGAGATTTGCTAGCCGTTTGCATTCAATTCTGGACCAAGTTTCAAGGGATTTTTTAAAAGGAATAATTCTGTGGACTTTCCTCCAAAAAGAGATTATGCAATTAAGGATGCAATCAATGCAGGCTAACAGCTATCCTTGACAGAGAATGTTATTCTATTCTGTACCAGAGAATAAAAGACAAGGATTTTCTTGAATCTACAGACAGAACACACACAATACAGAGAGAGAATACTGATTACAGAGAAACATTCAAAAAATCTTCTGTCACAAAGAATTCTCAAGAACACTCATCCAAGGAGATCAAGCTTTCTCAAAATCTTCAGATCTCTGTAGTTTTCAAAGTGTTCAGGCCAACATATTTCCAGACTCCAGACACTCAACATTTCAACAACTGCTGAAATCATCTATTGCTGGAGTTCAACCTTTGAAGGCCTATCACCCTCAACAAAGCTTTTCTTCCTGAAGATCTCAAGGATTCAGGGGGAGCTTTGACATCAATCCACATAGTCTTCTCAGTTGTTTGAGAAAGAGAATACTTCCATCACTCTCTCACCCCCACTCTGTAAAGGGTTTCTCAAACTCCCTTCAAAAGTTTGAGCTTGGTTTTTGAGCACCTTGTCAAAAGCTCATTGGTGGCAAGACACCTGATCAAAAAATCTGCTTTGGTTTTTGAGCACCTTATCAAAAGCTCATTGGTGCCCAGGACACCTGATCAACTCATCCTGCAGTGGATTCCTACCTAGGGTGGTAGAAGAGTGGATGTACCCAAGTTTGGGGAACCACTATATTTCCTTGTGTCTTCTGGTTTTGCTTGCTTTTATGTTTGTTTCTGGCCTTAATTTTTCCTGTGTTTAGTTTTTGTTTAACCTTGTGCTGTGATTAGATTTATTATTGCTTCCCTGCTCACACATATTACAATAATAGTTGTAAAAAGTTTTAAAGCACCATATACTCGATTCACCCCCCCCCCCCTCTAGAGTATATCAGATCTAGTTGCACTTTCACACCAGCTAGCCCCATACACCAGGATCAAATCCAGGGGAGCCTCTAGTGGTGGAAGATCCAACTACACTAGAAAGTGAGCAAGCAACCCACATCATCCTTGAGGTAATCTCTGAGCTTAATGCTTTAGATTTCCCTATAGAGGATAATGTTTTGTCTGATTCCTTAAATAATGTTAATCAGCAAACTCAGATTGATAGTCAAGTCCCAGATGTTGTCATGGAGGACATATCTGTTACAGTTCAAGTTGTATCTGATCCAGTGGTAGATGAGCAAAGAGTTTCTCCAGCCCATTCTCCACAAGAATTTACAATGGAAGATTTATTTCTTAATCTGGATCAAGAAGACCTTGAGAAGGTATGTACTGCTGCTGAGGGGGAGAATGCTCCAGTTGAGGGCGAGCAAGTGCCAATTCTAGAAGAACCTACAAGGAAAGAACCTGAGAAGCCCCAAGCTGTTAAGGAGCTACCTAGAGAGAGGGTAGATATTGCTAGCACATCAGCTTCTGAAGATGAGGAAGCAGCAAGAGCTAAGAAAAAGAAGTTTCAAGTTGTTAAAAGAAGAAGCCAGAATTATAAGAAGGCCTTGCAAACTATTGCTCCACAACCTATATCACAGCCAGCACCAACAATAGATTACAGTGCACTTATGGTTGCTATGCAGATAAAGCTTGATGAGCACAGGCAAGCCATAGAGAAGTATGTGGATGAAGGGCAAAAATCATTACAGTTTGATTTGGCCCAGGATATTAAGTCTATAAGATTTGAAATGAATCTTAATAAAAAGGAGATGACTGACTGCTTCCACAAGGGAGGGAATGCAGTAGTCTATTTGGCAACTCATCAAGAAAAGATAAAAGCTCAAGTAGATGACATTGCACTGAAGCAAGGATATGTTCTTGAGAACTAGATCAGAATGAATGATAACTTAACTGCTTCCCATAATGCAATTATCACAGAAATGAAAAACATAGCTGCTGGACTGACTACTTCTACTGTTACTGCTAAAGCAGATTTTGACAAAGCACTGAAAGAGAGCTTAACTGCTGTTACAACTGCAATTCAAGACTCTCAGAAGTTGATAACTGACAAACTCCAAAGGTTGAAACCTTTCTTTAAAGATGGAGTCAACTATTTGGATAACCAAGTGAGATTTCAGAAAAATGATGTCAGAGATCACATAGAAAGAGAATTCATAAAGGGGGAGAGGGTGTTAGTCAAAGCCAGCTCTGATCATGCCAAGTGGATATCTAATTCTATCAGAGCAACTCTTGGATATCCTCCTTTATGTGATGATGACAATGTTGCAGAATCTGGGATACATCCTGCATATCTAGGAGGGGAGCAACCTGAAGTGGCTCAAGTAATCTACCCTCCTCCAGATTTTGATATGGTCCAAGCTGATATACAGTCTATGTATAGCCCACATGGGGGAAAAGACAATGTCATCATAGAGAAGGTGGTTCAGCCAGTATCTGAAGCTGTGCAAGAAGCTTTGCAAAAAGAACATGAAGCTACGGTGAAAGAACAAGAAACCAGACTGTCTAAGAAAAGGTTCAGAGAGCAAGCTGAACAAAGACCAGACTTTGAGCAGTGGAGTCCCACTTCAAGAAACATTATCTTAATTGCATGGAAAGCTACAAAAGATAATATTCAAGACAGAAATAAATGGTTTTCTGAATTGGAATGGAGAAAACATGAGACAAGGCAAGAAGCCATAGTCCAATATAGAAGAAAGGTCAAGATGGGAAAGCTACCTCCTACTGCTCAGGAGCCTAGCAAGTACTTTCCCAAGCCTTATCACTACTTTGAGAGGCAAAAGATTAAAGCTGAATAGCTAAAGAAGAAGGAGCTGAAAGGGAAAAAGTTTGCTGAAACTGAAGATGCTGAAGCTTCTGTGCAAGCCAAGATACAGTCTGGAAAAGGGATAGTGATCAAAGATGCTGATCAAAAATAGCATAGAATTTTCTTAAGTTTACTATATAATCTTTTGTTGTTAAACATTCTGTAAACTTTTGAAAAATGAATATGGCAAAGCTGTTAAAACAATGTGCTGTGTGATAAATTTGCTGTGTGATAAATTTATTTCATAATTGTTCTGAGATAATGTCTATGTATACATGTTTGATTGATACATGTTTATGTTTGCCTTGATATATAATCCTGCTTTACATCATACTATGATTTTATTTTGTATGGTGTATATCATTGACTAAGGGTTATGACTTCTCCAAATAGGGGGAGATTGTTGGGTACATTGGTTCTAATGTACCTGATTTGAAGAAGCCTCACCCTACTCAATGACATACATCAAAATGTATTTGATGTATGTTGAGTTTACTTGTGCAGGTTAAGTATTTGCATGAAAGATGAAAAAGTTTCTAAGTCCATGTGTCGACACCCAGAGGGAAAGTGTCGACACTTAAGAAGACTTGTGTCGACACCCAGGCAAGCAGTGTCGACACTTGGAGTCATTGTGTCGACACCAGGGATGCAGAGTCGACACCAGACAGAAAGTGTCGACACAAGGAGCTGTGTCTACACTCAGTGAAGAGAAGCCCAGTAAAGCAGTGTCGACACTTAGCAGTTGTGCCGACACCCAAAGAAACTGTGTCTACATCAGAAAGTGTCGACACTTGGAGGCTGTGTCGACACTCAGCAAAAGTCAGCAGAGACTAAGTATAAGTGTCGACACAAGAAAGATGTGTCGACACTCAGCAGAAGACGCAACACTTGAAGAAAGTGTCGACACCCAGAACAATGTGTCGACACACAGCAGAAGAGTCAACACTTGAAGAAAGTGTCGACACAAGAAAGAATGTGTCGACACTCAGCTGAAGACTCAACACTTGAATAAAGTGTCGACACAAGGAGCTGTGTCGACACTTAGCAAAGTTCAACAAAATTCTAAGTACAAGTGTCGACACTAAGGAGATGTGTCGACACTCAGCCAGAGTCTCAACAGAAGAAGAATGTGTCGACACATGGAGCAGTGTCGACACTCAGCAAGTATCAACACTGAAGGCTTGTGTCGACACCAAGAAGAAGTGTCGACACTTAACAAGTTCAACACATGAAGATGTGTCGACACAAAGGAATTGTGTCGACACTTACAAGAATTCAACAAAATACTGAAGTACAAGGACTTGTGTCGACACATATTATCAGTGTCGACACATGGAAAAGAAGCTGTGTCGAGAAGTGAATTCTACAACACAAGGAGTTGTGTCGACACCTTGTAGGCTAGTGTCGACACTTAGTCAACTTGTGTCGACACTTGGTCTATAAGTGTCGACACTTAAAGACAGACAGTCTCGACACCTTCAGACAGTTACAGAATTTCAAGAACTGACTGGATGACTTGACAGCTGCCATTCCAGCCGGTCCTACTGCACCTGTCAGAGTTGTCAGAAATCATTATGAACCGGACCAGCCGGTTACCATGAAGAAGGCCTATAAATAGGCTTATACTGTCTACAGAAACAGTAGATCAAGTAATTGAAAAGAAAAGAAGATCTAGCTATTCCTTGAAGAATCTAGTGAAGATCTAAGAAGTTGGAGAGAGAGAGCTCCATCCAAGAAGTCAGTCGTTGGAACCAGGCTGAGAAGAAGGGTTCAGTTTTGTTCTGAATCTTAAGTAGCAGAGATCAAGGATCAACTGCAGAGGAGATCAATCTTATTGTGTTCTACATTCAAGAAGCTTTGAAGAAAGCCAAGTCAGTTTGATCTCAGCTGAGTTCTTCCAAGAACTCATCAAGAAACTCACAACTCTTCTCGCTTTTCTCTGAGTTGTTGGGATTACATTTTGTATTCATATTATCTTGTAGGATCCTTAGGGATCTAAGTTTGTAAGCCTGTAATTATAAAGGCTGAGTGTAGGGCTTGAGTGCATGAGTGTAGGAGATTTGAATCTCTGAGTGTAGGCCTGTTGTGGCTGAGCGTAGGCCTTGGTGGCTGAGTGTAGGCTTTGTGAAGAAGCTGAGTGTAGGCTTTATGAAGAAGCTGAGTTGTAGGGCCTTGGGCCTGAGCTGTAGGAACCTGGTTGAGGTTCTGAATGTAAGATCTGAGGATCTGAGATAGTGGAGGAGTTTGGTCGAATCTAGTACACTACTAGATAGGAGAAGGGGGAAAGTGGATGTACCCAAACCTTGGGTAACCACTATAAATCTGTGTGTCTACTGTGTGCTTGTGTAAATCTGTGATTGCTGGATGATTGCTGTACAAAAGTAGATATAATTCTGTATCATAATCTGAATTCTGCCTAAAAAGTTAAAAAGATTTAAGTCACCTATTCACCCCCCCTCTAGGTGATTAGGTACAATATCTTTCATAGAAGTTCAAGCTATTGAAGATATTCTCCAGGCTCCAGTATACAAGAGACGAAAGTATGGTGAAGGCATTTCTGCTATAAGATCAGAACCTGCCAGAGACCTACCAGCAAGAGAAAGAGAAATTGGTGAAGTGTGGAGTCCTACTTCAAGAGGAATCATACTAGACACCTTCACCCTAGTTGATCTTGGAAAAGAGAACAAATGGAACCATTATGATCAAGAAGAATGGCATAAGTATTAATTGGCCTCTGCCACGAGAAGGATACATTTCAGAAAACCACAAGATTGACGAGTCTGCGCCTCCAGCCCCTCCAAAGTATTATCCTATGCCGAGGGCTTATTTTGTTAGGCAGCGTTAGAAGAATCAAGGCGGACAGGCCTGATGTTTATTTTTTTTTTTGATTGAGATGTGGTTGTGGTTGCCCTAAAAACTTTGAACTCTTATTGTTTATATATATATATATATATATATAATATATATAATTTAAATGTTTGGTCGGAATGTGTGTTATTTGTTATTTTCTTAAATTTATTCATCTTGTTAATTGCATATCTTATTATTATTTGTTATGTGCAATTAACCTTAGCTTATAGGATTCTGACTTTTTCAAATAAGGGGAGATTGTTGGGTATTGTATCCACAATAACTCTGATTTGAAGAAGGGTCTAGTTAAGCTAAGATAAATTGTGACTGTATTTGATATTGTATTTGTAGTCATGTACTTGCAGGTTTACAATGCTAAATACACATCAATGTCAGGTTACATTAGGTCAGTAAACACGGGACTACAGAATGTAATCCTTCATTGTGTAGGCCAAGGTGTTGACTTATGTGTAATCTCTCTATTGAGCTGTACTTTTATGCCAAGTACATAGGGAGGACCATGGAAGAAGATGAACTTCATTTTAGAAAAACAGAATTTTACTCAAGTAAAATTCATCGAGTATCGTAAGGGATATTCGTCGAATTCGTCGAGTATCATTGATATTTGTCGAATTCATCGTATGTACTCACTATCACTCGTCGAATTCATCTTAAATACTTGTGTAGAATTTCTGAAATAATTAGAAAAATAGTTAAGTAAAATTCGTTGAGTATCATCAAGTATACTCGTCTAATTCGCCGAATGTATCTAACGATACTCGACGAATTCGTCGAATATACTTATTGATACACGCCGAATTCGTCAAATCATCTCAACGCTACTTCTCCGATTTTTCTTAAGGCAAATTTGTCATATATCATGACATCGAGTGCGTCGACTGCTTCATTGGCATCGAGTGCATTGAATTCGATGGCGTCGAGTGCGTTGAGTGCATGGATGGTGTTGAGAGCATCGAAAGTGTTGAGTGCGTTGAGTCTGCTAACCTATACTCGACAAATTCGTCGAGTATACTAGCTGATGCTCGACGAATTCGTCGAGTATGACTTGAGCCTTGGCATTGAGTGTCTGGCTAGCTTGAGCTGGGTTTCTCTAAGTAATTTTCGTCGTATATCAATGACAATTCGGCGAGTATACTAGCGATACTCGACGAATTTGACTTAGGTCATTTTTCTGACAATTTTTCAAAACCAGGCCCGGGTTGCGACGACCATGCACAGTTTTTTCTAGGTCTAATTTTTTGGAAATTTCTTTATAGTCGTTGTTATTGAAAGATGTTTATATATATTTTGGATGGAGTTCTAATCTTGCTAATTGTTTTATTGATCTTATTTTTAAAATCGAGAATTTTTCCAAAAAGAAAAAACTCGTCGGCCTCCTGCGCGATACGCGACTTCTCCGATCGGTCGTCAACAATAAACACTACACGATTCAATCTTCATCAATCTCTACGAATGGATTGCTACTCTATGAAGATTTATATTCCTCAAGATTTAGTCGATTGAAGATTCAAGATTCAAGGTCTTCCGAGAATTTCTACTTTCCGAGTTCTCCAGAATTTTCAAGATCTACCTTTTTGAAGAACGTCGGAGTGAAGACTTATAATCTTTATTATATTGTAATATTCCTTTATATATTGTAGGAGATTTTTCTTCGAGTTGTAGATCTAGTCGTGGATCGAGTTGTAGATCAATTTTTGGATCGAGTCATAGATCCATTTGTGGATCGAGATGTAGGAGAGGTTGTTCTCCGAGTGGTAGGATGTTTGTCTCCGAGTTTTAGGAGCTGCGGCTCCGAGATGTAAGATTTGAAGAAATCTGAGTTTGGTGAAGTAGCAGAATCTAGTCATTCGTGGTAGATAGGCAAGGCGGGAAAGTGGACGTACCCAAGTCGGAGAACCACTATAAATTTCGGTGCTTGTGTGCTTAATTTTTTAAGTAGTTTTATTCCTTGAAAAGCCACAAACATCACCTATTCACCCCCCTCTAGGTGATTTAGGTAGCCTCTAGATACTTTCACAATGGTTGCGCATACGAGACTGGTTGTAACAACATCCCCAGCATACAACTCGAAAGGACAGTCGCTGGCACCCCTAGTATCCAGCTCGAAAGAGTTATGCCTCAAATAGTCTGTAGACCATGCACCCCATGCCTCTCTCCATCCACTAGCGAGTTGTTGGAGGTCGCAACTCCCTTCGATGAGAAGTGATCTAGTTAAGTGCCCCTATGGGGCCTTCCTAGTAGGTCGCCCATCCCAAGACTACTCCAGCCCGAGCACGCTTGACTATAAAGTTTTTTTTAATTCTCACCATCAATTGAGATGCAGCTGAATTGGTGATGATGAGTAGAATGAAGACTTCTTATCAACGAGGTCTCGGGTTCGATCCCCGGTCTCAACAACCCGCTGCG